>JAOXOE010000256.1:41281330-41306591 GCA_028565055.1 Phoeniculus purpureus
TGTTGGTGAGTACAAGATCCAGCAGTGCTCCTCTCCTAGTGGGCTCCTCCACCATTTGCATCAGGAAGTTGTCACCAGTGCACTGGAGGAACCTCCTGGACTGTGGGTGGCTGGCTGAGTAGTCTTCCAGCAAATACCAGGGAAGTTAAAAATCCCCTGTGAGAACCAGGGCCTGTAGCTGTGAGGCTGCCGTCAGCTGCCTGTAGAAGACCTCATCAAGTTCCTTGTCCTGATCTGGTGGCCTGTAATAGACACCCACAGCAGTGTCACCCATGCCAGCCTTCTCCTTAATTCACACCCACAAACTCTCAACTCTCTCTTCATCTGGACCTCGACAGGACTCAACACATTCCAGTTGGTCTGTCACATAAAGAGCAACTCTACCACCTCATCTTGCTGGCCTCTCTCTCTCCTGAAAAGGACATAGCTATCCATGACCACATTCCAAAGCTGTCCAACCAGGTCTCTGTAATTGCCACCAGATCATAATCACCTGACTGAACACAGATTGCTGGACCTCTGAGTGCACAGGCATCACCAGGCATCATATCCCTCGGAACCAGACTGCTCCATACCCCTTTCCTGGGGCCACAAATGCCACGTTGGATGAAGGCAAGTGTGAGCAGTTGGGTTGGAAGTAGAGATGGAATGCTGCACTCATGCAGAGTGAACGCAGCACTGAATTCCCAGGGGTGTTTCTAGACAGTGAACTGAAATATATATGGAGCAACTGGAAAGAGCTCAGCAAAGGACCACAAAGATGATGCAGTAAGTGGAGCGTCTGATGTATGAGCAAAGGCTAAGAGATCTACGACTGTTCAGCCTGACGAAGAGACTCCAGAGGTATCTCACCCATGTGTATAAATCTCTGTAGGAGAGGTGCAAAGAGGGAGGAGCCAGACTTTTTTCAGACAAGGGCTGTTGGACAACAGGCACAAACAGCAGCACAGGAGGGTTCCCTCCAAAAACCAGGAAAAGCTTTTTTTACTGTGAGGGTGACTAAGCACCAGCGCAGGTACTTCGGTTCTGGAGTCTCCATCCTTGGAGATACTGCCATTTGGACATGGTCCTGGGCAACTACCTCTAGATGGCCCTGTTTGAGCAGGAGGTTTGGACCAGGCTACCTCCAGAGGTTGCTTCCAGCCTCCACTTCTGTGACTGTGTGATTCTGTGTGAAATTGAACAGCCTGAGGCTTTGTGACTTCTCTGTCCAGCCACATCTCAAATCCTTCAAACATGTGCTGGCCCTAGGGCACCCCACCAACCAGAGGTGCTGACCAAGCTCTTCTGGGGAAGGCTGGCATTGGTCACAGCCACAACCACCCTCCTCCAGCCAGCTGGTGGCTGCTTGTAGGGGACCCAAGTGTCTACATCTGTTTGTTGGGCCTTGCAGTGTCCAGGGTATTACCAGAATGGAAGATTGTCCACAACTGTTGCCAGCAAGGGAGGCCACTCCACTGGGTAAGGGGAGAGATGTTTGAAAGCTGTACAGCAGAGGCCTTTTGCAACAGACTCGGCAAACACGAGTACTGACACAATGTCCCCACGAGAGACTCTCTCCACCTGAGAAGCAGAGTGAGGTGATGCTGAGTACGGCAGCCACTGGAATGCGATTGAGCATGACTTGGGGTGCAGGTAGCCCTGATGAAAATCATAGAACCATAGAATATAGGATTGTTCAGGTTGAAAACCACCTTTAAGGTCATCAAGTTCAGTGCTGGCTGTTGGGGTGTTCATAGGTCAGAACAGCTGTGCCAGCTGTGCAAGGCCATAGTTCTTGAGTCCAGACCAGACAGATTAAAATTTGAGGTGACTTAAGCAGCCATGGTTTTAATGAAGCCTCTCCAGGCACAGGCATTGACCACCCACTTTATGTCTGGCTGGGCTCCACTGCCTGAGCAGTCCAGGGGTAGCAAAGAATGGCTTCACAGAATCACAGAATGTTAGAGGTTGGAAGAAACCTTGAAAGATCATCTAGTCCAGCCCCCTTGCCAGAGCAGGATTAGCTACAGTAGGTCACACAGGAACATATCCAGGCTGGTTTTGCATGTCTGCAGAGAGGGAGACTCCACAACCTCTCTGGGCAACCTGTTCCAGTGCTCTCTAACCCTCACAGTGAAAAAGTTTCTCCTTCTGTTTATGTGGAACCTCCTACACTCCAGCTTGCACCCATTGCACCCATTACTGAGAAGAGCCTGGGTCTGTACTCCTGACACTCACTCTTCAGGTATTTATAAACATTAAAGAGGGCACCTCTCATTCTTCTCCAAGCTGAAGATGTGAGCAGCCATTCCCCGATAGGAGGAAATCAGTGCCTGGGTCATGGTTTTTCCTGGTGACCATGAAGAGGGGCTGGTGGAGCAGCAGAAATGGCCTGTCCTAGGAGGAAGAATGCCATGGAGTTGGCTCTTTCCTGCAGCTCCAGGGCCATGGAGGGGGGCGTGGGAACAGAAGCAGCAGAACTGCCCCACTCAGCACTCGGTGCTGGTTCAGCCAGACTAGTGTATCTGGTGCTGTGTGGCGGCAGCCCATGTCTGCCTGGAGCTGCTGCAGCCTGCACATGCTGCAGCCAAGACAGGCTCCTCCCGGGGTTAAGCTGAGAGAATGTGGGATAAAGAACTTGGTCTTCTTGGCAGGGCAATGCGCTGAGTTGGGGGTCAGGAACGTCTTTGTGGGCTGGGATGAGCAGCTGTCTCCATGTACTGGGGAGCCTGGCGCTGTGCCGATGGAGTGGCTGGCATAGCATCGATGGCGAGGGCTCTTCTAACCCCACCGTGCCGTGCCACCAGCACCAGCGTCCCTGGGGAGCGGTGCTCATATGTGAGGGTTTCAGCTTATAGGAAAATTGAGCGTGTTCTCCTTGGTGTAGAGACCAACTCACCACCGTCTAGAACACAAACCTAAAAGCGAAAAAAAAAAAACCCAACGGAAATCCTTTTCTTGTTCTTTATATAGTCCTTACAATCATCATGTGATTGTGTTCAGCCGGCTGAATCACGGCCGGTCCGGTGTTTGCTATTGACAGCCTACGGCTGAGGACTCGAGGCATGGGACGAGGCACAGGAATCGCCCCGGCTCGCCCGGGCGGTCACGGCTCTGTTGGGCTCCCGCCGGGGCAGCCGACGGCAGCGGCTGAGAACCGCGCTCGGCTGCTGCCGGAGTTTTAAGCCCCAACGTGCGTCCCCTCAGCCGAGGCTCTCCCGCCGCAGCGCCGAGCGGTGCATGCTCTTCCCCTTCCTGCTGCGGAGCCAGTTCTGCCGCTCACCTGGGAGAGGCAGGGAGGGTGTCGTAAAAGCAGGAAAAACCATACCGAGCTCCCAGCCGGCCCAAGCAGGAGAGCCCGGCACGCCAGGGGACACGGCAGCCCTCTCGCCTCGCTCGGCCAGCGAGGCAGCAAGGTAAGACTGGCTGGAGGTGTCGCCTCTCGGTCCCTGCTCGCAATTAGCTGCTGACCTACTTCTGTTTCTCGGTGGGCTGTCGGGTTTTTTCCCTCGAGCTGCTGTCTCGCTCCCTCTCTCCCCAGCCCCAGCGCAGTGATGCCCCGAGTCTCACCGACGGCTGCGGGTTTCAGCCATTTCGGAGCAGTTCTGGCTGGGTTTTGTAAATCAGGGAAGGGGGCTGGGTGAACCCTGGAACGGCCACGCCGGGTTTCGCAATGTTCCCCTATTTACGCAGCTGCCTGGCGATGCCGAGGAGCCAGGCCTGACCCCGCTCCCACCCTGCGCCACTGGAAAACATCGAGGTGCTTTGCTGGCTCCTCTCCCGGTCCTTCTCCTCTCCCCCTTCTTCTCCCTCTCCAGCTGCCCCAGGTCCATGGACCTTGTGAGACAGAGGTGAGGGCAAGCAGAAGCAGGATGACAGCCCCTTTGCTTTGACCTTCATGGCTTTGCTATGGGAACAGTGGGAATGAGCCAGGAGTGCTGCTTTTTCATGGGGATAAAACCAGCCCTATAAAACCCAAACTCATTTCACACAGTAACTGCTGTTTCAGGTTTGTAGGGCCAGCAGTGGCTGGACAATGAGAACAGCAGGTCTGGGGTTACCGGTCCCTGACCACCTCCAGACCAGAAATTCCCGTTTTCTCCAAGCCCCAGGTGGGCTCAAGGCCTGGCCTGGCTGTGTCCACGCTGGCTGTGACACCAAAGATGGGGATGCAAGGGGCACCAGTGTCCCACCAGTGCTTGCCAATGCCATCAACCACCGGCCAGCACCTGCTAAAGGTGCTGCTACCCTCAGTGTTGCCAGCCTCTGTGACTGGGCTTGCTGAGCATCCGCAATGCCCCTCTTGGGTTGTTTGGGGGTTTTGTATGGGGTTGGGTTTTCTTTCCGTCTTTCTAAGGCAGGAAACAAGGCACGTGCAGTTATAGTGTTGGGGCCTGCCAGTGCCCTCCACCCCCACCGGGCCTTTTGACATCTGACAGAGGGTGTGTGTCTGGCAGATGGAGAAGTCTCTGCACATTCTCTGAAAGCAAAAGAGCCAAGCTGTTCTCACGCCAGCTGAGGGAGATGCAGCAGGTCCCCCAGGCTTCCGCACACCCTTCTCCCACCCGTGCACCCCACAGCCTCAGCTCTGCAGAGTCGGGAGAGAGGCGAGGAACAAGGGGTATGTCAGCCCAGTGAAATACCAGAGGTTCTCCCTTATTAGGAACAGGAGGCTCCAATGTAAAGCTACAGGAGCAGGCTGGGGAGATTCACACCTCTCAGAGTGGTCTCCAAAACCAGCTCCACTCAGACAGGATTTTTAGATGTCCTAGGCTGCGAAACATCTCCATTTGGGAGTTACTTAATGAAGTCTACACTGCAGAATGAAAAATACCAGGTCTACTCTAGCCTTTGCACTATGGGTTGCCCAGTGAAGCACCATCAGTGCTGCAGAAGGGAGACTGATGTTTGCCAGGCAAGGGAGGGATAAAAGTACATTCCTGTCTTCTTCTGGTGCATGTAGATGTTCATGCCATGGCTGCAGAAAATACATGTGGAATGTGGTTTTCATTCATTCATATATGCAGGAATGTGGTTTTCATAGAATGGTCCTAGTATCATGGAATGTTTTAGCCTGGAAGGGACCTCAGCTATCACCTAGTTCCAATCCCTTGCCATGAGCAGGGACACCTCTCACCAGACCAGGCTGTCCAGGGCCCCATCAAACCTGGCCTTGAACACTTCCAGGGATGGAGCAGCTGCAATGTCCTTGGGCAACCTGTTCCAGTGCCTCAGGACCCTCACTGTAAAGAATTTCCTCTTAATATCTAATCTAAATCTGCCCTCTGTCAGCTTAAAGCCATTTGTCTTCATCCTATTGCTATAAACTCTTGTAAGAAGCCTTTCCCCAACTTTCCTGTAGCCTTCTTCAGGTACTGGAATGCTGCTATAAGGTCTCAGCAGACACCCTCTTCTCCAGGCTGAATAGCTCCAACTATTGCAGCCTGACCCCGTAGCAGAAGTGCCCCAGCCCTCTGATCTTCTTAATAACCTTCCTCTGGACCTGCTCCAACAGTTTGATGTCATTCTTGTGCTGGGGGCTCCAGAACTGTACACAATACTCCAGGTGGGGGGTCTCACGAGAGCTGAGTAGAGGGGGAGGATCACCTGCCTCAACCTGTTAGCTGTGATTTAGTTCTTTTTCTGCTTTTTCCAGAAGTGATAAACGTAAACATCACCTGCCCTGGAGGCCTTAACCTCTGGACTAGAAATGTGACATAGTCTTTGCTGAGAGGGGTACCCAAGGGAGAGGGTCCACAACAACAGCAGCCAAAATTCTCCATGGTAAAGTGTGAAACACTGGAGCTTAGATTTCCTTGTCTGTGTGTATTTAGGTTATAGACCCAAAACTGTTCCCACATTTGCACTTGCTCTTCCTAAAGGGATTCGTCCCTGGGGGTGT
Source organism: Phoeniculus purpureus (assembly GCA_028565055.1). NCBI lineage: Eukaryota > Metazoa > Chordata > Aves > Bucerotiformes > Phoeniculidae > Phoeniculus > Phoeniculus purpureus. Next base: position 41,287,215 of record JAOXOE010000256.1, read on the forward strand.
TTCTGAGGAAAGTGTGTGACTGAAGGCAAGGACACTTAACAGCTATCTGACCCCATGGCAACATGGTTGTGGCAGTAGTGTGTCTGGCTCTTTCCATTTGGTCAGTTGTTCTGGCACCCAGTGACACCCCCAACCCTGCCAAGAAGAGGAGCTGGGAAAAGGAAAGGAGAGTCATGTGTTGAAATGGAAACAGATTTAATAATGAAAACAAGAACTTTAAAAACTCTAATATTAGCATAAAGATGTGCTCAGCCCATACTCCCAGCAGTGAGTGCTGGGAACAGGGCCCCCAGCCAAAGTACAACAAGAGGGTCACCTCAAGAGCAGTAACACAGCTGAGATTCTCCAGGAGTGGTGTGACTGAGGAAGAGAACCAGCAAGAAGTCTCCAGCAATGGTGGAGTGCTGCTGTTGGCCAGCTCAGGTCAGCTGCCCTGGCTTTTACTCCTCCTGGCTGGCCAACACTGAAAACAAAGTGTCTTATCAGCTTTGTTGATAAGCAGGTGCTGCAGCCTCCTCAAAAGCACAGCTTTCCTGAATAGAAAATTGATTCTACGTTTCTACCCCAGCGAAAGCAGAACAGCATCTCATGGCAGCGTGCAAATTCTGCATCTGCTTACTCCCAGCCTGCAGATAGGTTTCAGCAGCACCAGGGAGCTTAGAGGATTCAGCCAAAGTACACAGGAATTATTTGGAAACCAAGAAATTCCTGTCCATCCCCCGTTGTGATCTCAGCTTTGCCTTAACCCACACCCATGCCATTTCAGAAATGCTGTGACTGGTGGATAAAAACCCCTTCCCTTGTGTGTTGTACCAAGGAAGATGAGGCTTCCTCTTCATCCCTGTATTTTCTTCCTAGCGATGCAGACAAAATCTTTGATCAAAAGAGCAAAGACGTTTCCCTCTTCTCCGGAAGCGATGGGCTGTGCAGCTACACTCACATCACAGAGGGCCTCTTTGCTCACGACAGACATTTCCTAATCAAAAGCAGAGGGATGGTTAGCGTGTGTTTCGGGAAGGCGCATCCTCACAAGCTGTCATGCTTGGAAACACTAAATACCTGATGGCATTTCGCAACCAGCCGCAGGAAGACTGCACAGATGGGACTGAGCCCAGCACAGTTCTTCTCCCTGACCAATCCCTTGTCTCTGCCAGATGTTTTCTAGGAGAGCTTGGCTGGCCCTTAGTTCAAACCTGGGTGCTCTGGCTCATCCTCTACTGACTTGAAGAAGAATTTGTTCCCTGTCATTGATGCTTTCTCTGCAGCTTCCCAGGCTCAGGGGCTGGGCTTGAATAGGAGGGCTGGGCAACCTCTCTCCTGACTCACTAGCAGAAGCTGTGAAACAGCTGTGAAGCCTCACAAGGGAGCTGGTGGGGGGGCTTCTTTGCAGGAGCTTGGGTCACTGAGCACCCACTTGGAAAGGTTGTTTGTGGTACTAATTCATGTTACAGAAATGGGTCTATGAGCAGAGGAAGGAGAGAACGATGAGAGTGGTTCAAGGAGTTCACAGAACATTAGAGATTGGAGTTCCCTCGACATTTTTGGGAGCAGTCCAGGCTTGGCTACCCTGTCCCATTAGAAAGGGCCTCTTCACTCTCTTACAGGCAGGAATATTTGCCGTGGCTCCAGCTGGTTATCAGTGATCTCCCACATAGGTGCAGGAGGGATATTAAATTTCTGGTGATATCGTGAACTGACTTGAAGCTGCTGTGTCTGCGGAAATGAGATTGGGCACAAACTCTGCACTCCAGTGCTTTGTCCCAGCAAAGGGATCAGGCTACAAGTTTCTGAGGGTATTTCCATATGCTGAAGCATTCCCTTACCCAAATTCTTCAATGCAGGAGACCTAAGTGAGTGATTTTTCTGTCCTATGCATAACTGTACTTGCAGGAGGAGCTAATGAGAAAAGTCAGAGGAAACCTAATCAAACTCTACAAAATGGAGCAACATAAAATAAATATTGGGATAATGGGCTCAGCTGGGTCTTTTTCCAAAAGCCAAGGACCTTTGTCAGGGCAGAAACAAGGTCCTGGAACACTGCTGTTAGAGAAGGGTGTTTCTGAATCATCTGCAGCATTTCCAGCAGTGCGGGGATTTCCCTCAGGAATTCCCATCCACATGCCATGGCCAGTATTGCTCAGAAAGAGTTCGTTCAGCATGTCCCGGGGTTAGTTTATCCTTGGGGCCATCTCTACAGACAGAGCTCTGCTGCTGTAACAGCTTCTCTCTCCAACCAGAGCTACCGAGGGAGAAGGAGGATGAGGGAGAAGGAGCATGAAGTCGCTTTTCCCCTCATTAATGATGTGTCTGTTTTAACAGCAAAGCCCCTCTGTGCCTTTAGCCTGGTGCTGTGGAAGCAGGGGCTGTGTGTAGGTAGCAAAGCTCAGCTTTCCTGCAGCGAGAGTCTAAGCTCGTATTCAACTCTTATTTTTAAAAACTAGAAGCTTTTGCAAGTAGAAACACAAGTGATGGCATCAGGTCTCTTTTGTCACACTAAATTATTTTGACTCAGATATTTGGGGTGATTTTTGTAACCTTTAGCTCATGTTACACAGGAAGGAAATAAGGCTGTCGTTTAAATATTAAGTTGATTTGAGAGATAAAGAGGCATTTGTCGTTTCAGAGAGCTAAACTAATAGGAGAAAAGTCTTTAAACTGTTCTGAAGGAAGCTGTTTGAAACGTTTGGTAGCTGATCACTTGCAATACAGTTTAATAAAGTCTTAATATCTCTCCTCCAAATATACTAAGTGACAAGCTTGAAGAAAACAAATGTCGGGGGTTTTTCTGCCCATATTGTGCCTTTTATTAATTCATACAGTCTGAACATGGTCCTTCTCACAGATAGCCAGATGTTAGCAGTGAAACCTAACAAAAGAAGAAAAGACCAGATAGTTTGTGAGTTGTAGCCTCCAAAGGAACTGAGTGACTTTTAAATCCTATCTGATACCAGTCTGAAATCTGATGAAGTCAGTAGGGAGATTCCCATTTGTTGACTGAGTTTGGGCCAAGTTCTTGGTTTCTCATCAAATCTGTTCTTCTAGTCATGTGCTAGAAGAACATTTTGGTGCTAAACCAAAAGTTGTTCAGTATGGAGGATCTGAATGCAAAGTTGTCCTGGTTTCAGCTGGGATAGAGTTAATTTTCTTCCTGGCAGCTGGTACACTGCTGTGGTTTGGATTAGTGTGGGAACAATGCTGATAACACTGATGGCTTAGCTGTTGCTCAATAGCGATTCTCCTAAGTTTGGGATTTTTCAGCTTCCCCTGCTCTGCCAGTGAGGAGCTGCACAAGAAGCTGGGAGGGACCACGACCAGGGAGCTGACCTGAGCCAGCCAAAGGGATGTTCCATGCCACAGGAGGTCATGCTCCATGTATGAACTGGGGGGAGTTGCCAGGGAGAGGTGCAGGCCAGTGCTTGGGCACTGGTCAGCAGGCAGTGCATCACTTGTCTTCTCTTGGGTTTTGTTTCTCTCTCTTTTTTTTAGATTCCCTTTCAGCTGCAGTACTAGTAGAACGTATTATTCCTATTATTGTTGTTATTTTATTTTCGTTATTAAACCATTGTTATCTCACAAGTGTTAACCTTATTCTGATTTTTCTCTCCATTTACCTGAGGAGTGCTGTGTGGTGCTCAGTTGCTGACTGGGGCTAAACCACAACAAAAGTGCTCTGTAGCATTTTGACCTACTTCAGAGACCATCAAAGAAGTATCTTAATGTACGAGGCATTGCAGATTCATTTCTGAGAAGCCACATTTGGGTGTTTTCTGAGAGATATATCTCATGGGGGAGAGGCTCAGGCAGCAGCGTGGCTAAAGGGGTAGAGCTGTACCCCAAAACCCCACAGCCGAGCTTGTGCTGTATGAACACTGGGGTGCGTTTTGCCCAAGGAACCACTGGAGATGCTCAGTGCAGAGAATAAGAGTGTGCAGCATTTGTGCTGCCTGTGTGTCTGTCTGTCAGCTTCCAAGCAAACAGAGACATCCTCAAGTTAGAGCATGTCTGAGCCAGCACTTGGAGGCCAGATGATCTGAGGGTCAGGTTTACAAAGCTGTTGAGATGAGCAAAAGGCAGATGCCTTGTAGGGAGTCTGACATCGACCCTTCACAGGCATTTTTCTAAGCCTGGTAAGGGGCCACTTGGCAGCTTCACACCCTGCCTTGTGTCAATCTGACTTTGCACTCAACTGTCCTGGTGAGCCACCAGACCAAAGGTCCCAGGCGAACACCCTGTTGCCACTGCTGTACAGGACAGCGCGGCACAAGTCCTTGTCATAGTCCAGACTGGGTTGTGAACACGGAAGTCCTTCTCTTTCCCATCACGTCAGTTATGACCGCCAGAGAACTGTGACTCAGGGCACAGGGCCAGCATTGGTGACGTGGCACCAGGGAGCTGGTTTGGCAGCAGACCCAGCAGTCTCATGCAGGAAGGGGGATGCAGCTGTCAGAGCTGTGTTGGTGCAACTAATGGCTGCTCCGAGCACTTTGCCTACATGGCAACATTTACCAGAGCAATTATCTGACTGTAATTATCCCAGGATGACTCTCCCAGTGGATGTACTTGTTGTAACATAGGTTACGTGTGAATATACGCTGAATGTTCTACACAGATGAGTTTTTAAGTTATACAGAGGAAGAGTACTTATACTGAAGTCAGCAGCAAAGCACCAGCTTTACCCTACTTCCCACTAAGAATTTTCCAGGCTAGGGGTAATTTTCAGGGGCAATAAATGGCATTTGATCTGATCAGATTGAGTGTAAACCCTCACTCTTTCCCTATAGCATGGGACATGCCGCTTGTTTTCACAGTATTGCCATGGACAGTAAAGGTTGAGACTCTGCCTTATACCACTGTGTGATCCCATTCAGCTGTTTTGCCTACTGTGGTCATTGGAATTTGTTCTTCATTTAACCTTTCTGTCCAAGCTTCTTCAGGTTGGGAGAAATCCTTGGATCACTAAAAAATCCTCAAGCATGGTGTGATTTTGATTTCTTCACCAGGCTTCCAAGACAGATCCTGTTGCCAAACCCATTGTCATTCCCATTGCTTGAGTGCTCAGTCCATTCTTCTTTGATAGGTTATTAGCTTAGGTTATTAGCTTCTCTAATGCAATAGAAAGAAAATGGCCAGGCAAATTATGAGCACTGGGTTTCTTTCTCTATAATCCATGGTAACAAATAAACTTTGCTGGGAGTGAGCTAATCTGCACCTCTGTGTACGAGGATGAAGACAGCTGCACTGCCTGAAGCCCACTCAGTCTTCACCCACCGCTGCTGCCATCACTAGATGATCTTTCAAGATGCCTTCCAACCCCTAATGTTCTGTGATTCTGTGATTCTGAAGGTGATGCAGAGACATCAATCCATCACCAGGCATTGCTCAGCTGCACCAGGTTTTCCGGCAGCACCCCAAAACGAAGTGATGATTTTGATGAACGGGCCCAAGGCAATTCCAAAGGAAGGTGAAAAAAATCCAAACATTAACTAATAGTCTTTTAGTTTTCAGTCATTTGAAATAACAGCTGCCATGTGACACTAGCTTTGGAGGTGACGTTACTTAGCAAGATGTGTGGGGAAGTTCAGATCCGGGATGAAGGTCTGCAGTCAAGTGACTGCAATTGATTGTATCCCCTGGAATATGCCTAAGACAAAGCTGCAGCCTAAGCAGCCTGCTCTTCTGGCAGGTGCAGAAATTACCTCTGAGGAACAGTTCTTGCACATTCCACCCCCACCCACCCCGGTCTCAGAAGGAACAGAAAGTTCCAGGTATCCCATAAAAGCCTCTTTTTTGTGCAGTGTGATTTCCAGAACTCTAACCAGTATTTCTTTCCCAGTCTGTGAGATAGATATGTTGGGGGATTATTGTCTGTGTGAAACCATGTTCACAGGAGTCCTTTCTCTTTGTTTTCCAGTTTGCTGGAACATCCTGGCCTTGCAGTGGGGCAGCTGACTCTTGTTTCTGAAGTGACAACAAACCTCGGAAATGGCCTCTGTGTCAGGTTAGTCCAGACAACAGTCTTGTGCTAGCCACACTCCTGCTAACTCTCTCCTTCCCTGCTTTGCCAAAATTGATCCAGGCTTTTCTCACTGTTCTTTCTGCCTGTCTTCTTGAAACTCATGGAAATGTAAAGACTATAAAGAACACACGCTGTGCTTTGGTACTTCAGCTTGCAGTCACCAAGTGATGACTGACAACAGGCACTTGTCTCTATGGTTTTCCATCCACTGTGTTGCTTCTCCCACTTTTCCAGGTGCTTCTGTGGGTCGAAGCATACCAGTCGAAGTGGATGAATCCATGCCATGGTCCCCATTACCTGAACATGTTTTGGAAAAGCCTTTACAACCTTCTGGAGAGGATACAGAGGATGAGGACTCCCAGAGACCATGTGTTGCTCAAAGGTCTCAGTCTGTGACTGATCCCTCACGCCTCTGCAGAGCAACGGCACATCATCAGTCAGCACCATCCATGGAGCCAGATAGCAGCTTATGGTCCAAATATACCAATCCCAATGGAGATGGACACCTCTGCTTCCCCTGTGAATCAATAACGGATGCAGTTTCATCCAAGATGCATCTTGTAGCTATGAACAAGCCAGACAATGTGCAGCCTAGATCACAGCTTTCAGCTGACACTGAGCATAACTGCAGTAAATCAGAACAGAGCTTATCTGATGCTCCTGAGGACTTGCTGGAAGAGAGCAGCCAAGGGAGCTCACGGTTACGGCAGCCCTTGGGATATGGATCCCCAGCAGAGCTGGGGAATGTGGACACAGAGTGCAACTCCCGGTCACGAGATGTCATGGGTACCCAGCATCTGGAGCCCCCCTTACCACTGGTGTCTGTGATGAACTCTCAGGACCTCCCGGGACCACTGATTTCCAGAGAGTACTTTGGACCTGAACATCAGCAGTGCCCTATGTGCCAGCGTTTGCCTCATCCCAACACCTCCTCACAAGCCCATGGCTGCTTTGGCCACTGCTGTCCAGCAGAGCAGCACCCCCAGGGTCCACGTGAGTAGCACCAATCACCCTGAGTGTTCCACAGCCATCACTCACCAAATTGGTTGTTTTTTGTGCTGCAGCCAGACTCTCTAATGCAGAATTGGTGAACCGGATACAAAATGCAAGGGTTCACAGTTACTCATCCAATGCAGGCTATTTGCTTTGCTAGAAACTTGCCTTTGCTGGTCACCCTGAGTATACGCAGCCCTGTTACTTTGTATCCCAGTTATTGCCTTCCTGTCTGCATCAGCCATTCAGCAGCCTCCCACACCAACTTGGCGCAGGTTGTTTTAGAAGAATCAGGATGGGAGGTTACCCTCACTCTCTCTAAATAGTATCTCCCAGCATTATGACCAAAACTACCTATGTTTAGTTTTAAGGTTATTCTGACGTGGAAAGAGTGCGACACCCATTCTCCCCCTAGGCTGTTCTGTTGTCAGCTGCAATGAAAGTTCCTTCCTTAGAATGGAGCCCCCTGGGCTGCTGGCGATGGTATCACTGGGCGCTGACGTGGTTCCATCAGTTCGGGTGTTCTGGATCTCAAAGACTATGATGCAGGTTACAGCCTGCTGTTAATTAGTATTCCTTTCCAGTCTCTGAGATTTTCGTCTGTTATGAAGTGAGCTTTGAACATTCAAAAGCAGTATCATTGCTTTAATATAATTTATATTACATTAGACTCATGAGACCCCAGCCTGTTTGGGACTGGCTTTGTGATAAAAAGGTGTAAGCCTGTTCTGATAACCTTTTCTTTTTCCTAACCTCCTTTTGACTCCCCAGCGTTTACATGATATTTTGTTTAAGGAGCTTTTGTCATTGCAGTAACATGCTGTAATTAGGGACATGAAAGAGGGTATCACATACTCAGCTTTCACCTCAATATTGGGACTTTCTAAAGGGGAAGAGGCTGCAGATGGACTTTCACCAGGATCTACAGCTGAACAGTTGCAAGAAGTGGCCTCTGTTTTTCTTTTTGTACCCTCCCCTTTCAGTTCAGCTTCAAGCAGACAAAGAGCTGGTTGCAAAACACCCTCTGCTATTTACCTCCACTTGCCTCCTCCCCATGCGGGCACAGTAAGAACTGGGACATTTACTGAATGAGGCCATTTTGTTTTAAAGGAAGAACTCTGGAAGTCTTTCTTCAGGGGGGAAAAAAAGGCAAACAGCAAAAAATCACTTCAGTTTCAACTGTATCCAGAGGGCTAAGAGAATCAAATGAACTCAGATGGCTGGAGCAGATTTGGTCAGGACCACAAAGTTGGCAACTGTGCTCCTGTTTCTCATATGGCCAGTACAGTGTAAATCACCTCCTGACAGCTCCCTGCCTTTCAGATAATTGTTGGGCAGTGGCACCTCACAACAAAGATCTGCAGTCTGTGTTCCTCTCCCGGGGAACAGCAGTTGTGCCCGTAGGCTCCAGGCTGGCTCCAGACACCTGCTATTTGAGATACAACGGCAGAACTGCTCCTCAAGTTCTGCTGCTGAATTCTGGCAGCAGAGCCATGTGCCCAGGGACCATGTTTTCAGACCTTTGTGTCTGAGAGCTGCGGAGTGTGCCGGCACCCATGGCTGGTTGCACTCTGCTTCCCGAAGGCACTGCTTCACCCATTAAAGTACTGGAGATCCAAGGGAAGCTGGTGAAACACTGACCCAAAAACCTGCAAACCAAACTCAAGCTCCCAGAGCCCTACCACCTTCCCTATAGACCTGGTCATGGGGACCCCTTGAGCAGACCATATTTAGTTTCAGTTCTTTTCTTCCAGCCTCTTTCACCTCAGTTTAGTGGGAGAGCAGGCAAATCTCCTAAGACAAAACAGAGTGTTACCATCTCGCAGTTTCAACAGGCATCCCTTTGTCGTCGTGGTGTTGCTTGGGGTTCTTTCCAAGTGTTAGCTCTTGGATTTGGGCTGTTTCATCAGAGCTTTGGTTTTTTCAATGTTTTTCGTCCCCCTTTAAAAAAATGTTAGTTCTTGCAGCTGCTAGGAAAAGGAAAGCATGACCCCAAAATAACTAAGAAGGATTTTAAAAAACAGTCTTGGGGGGAGGGTGTGGAGAAAAAGAGTGTTTGAGTACCGCAGCTTTCAGAGGCAGCCCATAACCCCATAATCATGCAGTGCTAATAAGCCCTGTGAGACTGGACTTTGATCTGCACGTTGTGGCTTGGAAGTGCGCTGAGCTGCTGCCTAATGAAAACTGCGAGCAGAAAAGCTGGAAAAAAGGGGAAAAAATTAGCTTTCCCCATTTGGGAAACAAACAGCTCACACTGCTTTCTCTTTCAGTTTATGCCAAGAATTCCGCTGTGCATTAGTTATTAAACAGCATTATGTGGTGCAGCCAAAAGCAGGAAGGCTTTGGCAGGGTTACTTGAGCAGAATTGTCACTTTGGGCTTCTTCTGCAGGCTCTTGGATGGCAGCAGGAGCAGCAGCAAGGCCACAAAAGGTCACCTAGGCAGAAAATTCATACAGGGCAAAGGAAAAAACCCAAGAGGTTGTTTTTTCTCTTTTCATTTGCAATAACCACAGCCTGTTCAGCCTTAGTGTTGCAAACGGATTTGTTCCAGGATTTTGCATCTGCTTTCATGAGAACATTGGGATGATTCATTTTCTCAAGTTATTGCCAGAAAGAAATTAAAAATACCAAACCCAACCAAATAACAGGGAGTCATGGTACGTGCAAGGACAAAGTAGTCCTGGATGCTTAACTGTCAGTTGTCCCAGCAGCCCAGCTCAGGGCAGGGATCTGAGCCACGCCACACAAGAATGGGAAACAGGAAGCTTCACGCTCTAAAACAGTCCTCACTCCGGCTTCTTTTGGACCAAGATAGTTGCACATGCCCCTGAACTGCTCAGTTTCCTAAGATGTGAAGGAGGATGTGCCTGGAATGAGATGAACGTAAACTGAGACAAAAATGTATTGGCTGAAATGATAGTTGCTGCCTCTGTTGTCTCGCCCTTGCAGATGGCCGAGTAGCTCCTTACCAGCATTTTGCACAGACATCGCAACCGCTCCCTCCAGTTCCTGAACCCTGCATGAGAGTGATCCGTCCTGCGCAAGTCATCCCAAACTATTCAAACCTTCGTGCTCCCAAGGGCACTGGAGACCTGCCGCCACAGAGGATATGCTCCTCCCCTGGACCTCCTCGATTCCTGTAAGTATGCTTTGAGGACTTGGACTCTGAGTACTGTGGAAGCTTCTCTGAGCTGATTTTGTGGGCTTTCAACCAGTAGCTCTGGAGCCTGACAGGGTCAGTGCCTGGGCTGCAGGGCTACATGCGAGATCCTGGGTTTTTTTCTTTATTTGCTATTTTACACCAATGGGGGCCTGACCTTACCCCAGAGATCTTCAAAGCCAGAACATGATCTGCTGTCCCAGAGCAGTCTGAAACATGTGCGTCTTAAGGAAGACAAACACTTGAAGGTTAAAGGGATGAGGGGCTGAAAAATACCTCTCAGCTGAAACCTTAGAGCTCTGGTGCTCGAGAGCAAAGGTCAATTCAGCAGCTTGGCTGTAGCAGCCCAGGTCACCTCAGTCGCTGGCTTCCAGTGATGGCCTTCTTGTATCTTCTGTACTACAGATTAAAAATCACTGTTATACCTCCACATTGCATTTTGCAGCCTTTTCTACAATTTATCACATAGCAATGAAACATCACATGTCCAGCACTTACCATCCAGAGCTTTCTGAATGATTTTCACATATTAATCTACCAGGTCTTACATCACTACCAGATAGGAAAGACTATCCAGTCAGAGTTTTCTCCTGACTCAGCTACCTGAAGACAAATAGAAGCTTCAGATATTGAGGACATCTGAAATCAGACTTTCTTTAAGTGCCACAATACTTTTAGAGGTGCTAAACTTACATGCTTCTGTGTTTGAAAGTGCTTGCCTGCACGACATGGTCCTGGCCATGGGAGAATAGGTGGGACAGAAGAGAGTAATCAACTTCTCTGGCCTGGGAAGAGTCAGGGGCTGTGACAGGAAAGGGATAGCAAGATCAGACAGTACCTGCAGCAGAAATAATTGCTCCAAATGGTTTGTATGAACGTGGAAAACTACTGAGGAATAGTGCATATCTCTTGCAATAGTGAAATTTAAACATAGACTCTGAATTTTTGGCGCATGTGTTGGATGAGGTGAAGATTTGCAAGATCTGTAAATTAGCCACAGGGTTTGGGGGTTTTTTTTTGTGGCCATCAATGAGATATGAGTTGCTTTTCTTGGTACTTTCTTGAGCTAAAAGAAATACAGGTTACATGGGGTCTCTCCCGCGGCTGCGTGGCTGATGTTTGCATGCTGGTTCCAGGAACAGCAGTTAGATGTTGGTAATATTTGCCTATAGAGTATTTTCTAACAGAAAACATCTGTACCAAAATGAATAAACCAAATCTTAATGTGACAACAGAAAACATGCTGTGACCAGCCTGTCATCGTTCATTTAGGGAAGGCAAAGGGAAAAAAAAAATAAGAGTGGGCTTGATTGACTAAGCATCACTGCTCTGTGGTGAAGAGCTCTCAGAGAAACCCAACACACACCCAGCACATTCAACGCAGCCAAATCAAAGCACACCTTGTGTAAAACTCCCTATAGACCCGCCTTCCCATTGAATTAAACTGTGAAGCCAAAATATAGTAGGACAAGAACTGCTAAACTTTCTGAAATCACCCCTTTCTCTGTGGCTATAATAATGAAGAAGATGCTAGGCAGGTCTGGAGCACAGATCCCTGACATGAGAAACCCCTGTTGGGTCTGCTGTCAAGAAATTAACTTAATTGCCGTTAGCAAAATGTTGAGTGTTGTGCAAAACTGGAGACCTTCCAGAGCTGGAATTGGAGTGCCCTTGTCCCCTATTTATCCTGATCCCCACCTCATGCTGTGCCTCCCGTGCTGCACAGAATCCTGAGAGCACCCTCTAGATAATGGGAAGAGGTTACCCAAATTCCACCCTGCTCCACACTTGTGTGACAACATGCATGACATGGCATTAGTTTTCACTCAGATAGGGCCTTTGCTTGTGCTAATTGCAAACTGAAGAGCTTTCAGCTATGAGGTGCATTCACTGCCTGTGGCTAGTGTTGCTTCTTGCAATAAACTGCTTCTTGCAGTAGACTATCACCAAGGTGTCTATTCCAAAGATGCCATAATAAATAGGTAGAAATGACCAGCCAGACAATTCTACACGAGCTTTTCCTAGCAAACGTGCAAATAAAGTCCTTACCATGTTATTAAAAGGGAAAAAAAAACCCACTTGAAAATAAACATTTTTTAAGTCTTCACTTGCTTTTCTTTGTAGAAACCAGCTGTACAATCAACTACCTAATGGTCAGCGGCCCCCCAAGGCATGTGGCCCAGATGAAGCATGCTGTTGTCCTTCTGACAATTTTCCACCCCCAGCTGCCATCCCAAGACCTCTCAATAACCCTGCAGCCAAGGGAACTCTGAGAACCAGCAATCTGCCGGAGGAGTTGCGTAAGTGGTTTGCAAATTTGTTCTGTGCAAGACTTTACAGCACAGCCTGACAGTTTTAAGGGGGAAAGCTTCGGGGTGGGGGCAGGGAGAAGGCTGGGGAAACAACATTAAGGCACAAAGTCAACAAGAAAATAGCGAGTACCACCACATCTGTAGGGTAAGAGTGTTTGTGTTTGGTGCGATGGAATTATCCCCTTGAATCCTGCTAGCGTAATTATAAGGAATCATTTGTTATTTTGTTTACAAATAAATAAACACTGTTTAGATTGCTTTCATGACTTCTTGCTAAACAGGATGTCCCTCTGAGGCAGGAGGCACTGGAGCTTACAGTAAGAGGCTAATAACAAACAAAGCCTGAGGGATAAAGTGTTTCAGCCTGTCCCAAACCAGACACATAAATATGTCGAGCCCCAGCCTCAATGTCTCCCTGAACTGGGAAGTGGAGAGGACTTTGGGCCAGGAGCCCATGCTGAGGGCTGAGGGCAGCACAGGCACTGGCTGAGCTGCTTCTCGTGCCACCAGGCTCTGCAATGCTTTCACCCTTCAAGTTTCAGAAAACTGGCTTGCTGTACTGGCTAGGAGGTGAGGGAGACCATTGCTAAGAACCTCCCCATGACTCCTCTCTTGAGGTTGTGGTTTTTTTCTTTATTCTTCATTTTGCACATCACCCTCCCAATCCAGAGAATTGCATCTCTTTGTCCTGTAGGAGTAGGTCATGACACTGGATACCACTCCTGGATAGACCCTGCTCTCCTGGTCAGTACGTCCTAGGCACAGGAATTAGGGTGATACACGCGTGGCTGAGTTAGATCAGCCAGCTGCAAACCCACAGTTCTTCAGTTAGTAAGAAAATGTCTTCCACGCCATCACGGCAAGGACAACTGCTCACACTACTGCCATCAGCCAGCCAGCCATCTTGTCTGCTGCAGAACCCACAGGGTGGTGGGAAAGGAGGGTCACGGAAGTCTTCTCCTGTGAACAGTGTATTTTAATGCCCCGCATATTCATACGGACTTCTTTTCTCTTAGGCAAGGTCTTTATAACCTACTCAGTGGACACAGCAGTGGAGGTTATGAAATTTGTGAACTTCCTGCTTGTAAATGGATTTCAAACTGCTGTAAGTATTCCTTCCCGAGAAAATGGGTTCCAATCAGGGTAGGAAAGAGACTTTTTAGAAAAGCAGAGGTGATACCGTGTTCACTTAAACGCTTTCCTGTTTGTAATTGCATTTTGTAGGTTAGATAAGATAGGAACAGGATGTACTAGTCTTGACTTTAAAAGTCATAATTTGTATGATTTACCTTTTTTGGTTGCTCCCATTTTAACTGAAATTTATGTTTGAAATGTGTTTGAATAATGAGCCTGGGACATTTCATCTTGTGACACCAGATAGACAATAATATGAGTTTTTGTGAGCTACTCCATTCATGTTGTCTCATATTTGATCTGTAATACTACCAGTATTAAAAAAGGTCAATTTTCGAGTCCATCCCATCCCAGCTTTTTTTCTAAGATGCTATTGCTTGTGGATACCTTTCTGCCAAAAAAATGACACAGAGCTTAGTAAAACAGCTCATCTCATGGTTTCATTTGCTTTGTTAAAAGGGATTCTAAAATCACTGTCCTGAAAAGGTCTGTGTCCTACTGTCTAACACTGTTAACCTTCCAGGTTTTCATTTAACTTCTCGTGAGCTTTCTTCATCATAAGGGCCCTTTCTAAGGGAACTCGTAGGATTTGATGTTTGTGAAAAACTCTGTCCTTATTTTCTTATTTCAAGTGTCTGTGCTGTCTGATCCCTCAACCTTCACTCCTTGGCTTCATTTCAGGAAAGCGTTTAAGCAAGCAGCTGCCATCAAATGGAATCAGACCCAGTGGGGGGCTTTACACGTGCTTATTTACATTCACAAATCAAAGAATCTTCTTCCAGAGACTGCAATTATACTTCTCTCCAGCAGTTCTGTACTATGACCAGTCCGTAAGAAAGCTTTGGGCACCGTCGAAGTCTGGAGTAAAAGGCTGCTTAGCAGCACCTTTGCTGGAGAGGCAATTCTTGAAGCCTACTGCAGAATAATGAATAAAGCAAAATGGCCCCAAAGCAAGGAAACAAATAGGCTCTCTACTCTCAAAAAGGGAAAAAGGAAGGCTCGAGAGCAGAAAGTGACTGCTCTATCAAAGACTTGGATAAGTTAATATTTAGTCCATTGGTGATGGTCATTGATTGCCAGTTTTGGGGTTTACTGGACGTGCGGGGAAGTAGGGAGTGTTGGTCCTGTTCAGTCAGAATCGGAGTCATTGAATAGGTTGGAAAAGGCCTTTAAGATGATTGACTCCAACCATTAAAGTAACTCTACCGAACCCACTGCTAAACCATGTCTTGTGAAGTCCTCCACCACTCTGCTCTTGCCGAAGTCTGGGTCAAAATATCTCTACCCTGTCTGACTTCCCACCACGCACCCTGAAAATGCTGTTCAATATGAAGCTAAAACTTGATGCTCTGTATAGGACATCCCAGCCAGGACGTAGTGGACATCTACAGCTGTACGGACCAAGGTGAGCACTTTCATGGGGTGCTTAGCGAGGCCTAGAAGCTGTTTTCCAAACATCACATATCTCACACTCTTTGGCGTCAGGTGTTTCTGGCTCTGTTGGAAAAAAAATACTTGGTTGTTGTGAGCTGGCAGGGCACGGGGACAGGTCAAACGGGCAGCTGAGCAGGAGCACAGTGGTGGAATAAGAAGAGAGTAAGTATGCATTTCAGTGCCACCGAAGGGGGTTGGAAAGTGAAGGGACGCTCATCACAGACTTTCATTCTCTTGCAGATTGATATATTTGAGGACACGGTACGAGGTATTGACATCATTAAGTGGATGGAGCGCTACCTAGGTGATGTATGTAAAGGCAATTTAACCTGGTTCATGGCAGAGGTGACCCAAGGAAAATGGATTAATTATGCTAATAGCAACAGGAGCAAAATCAAAATGCAGGATCCTCCTACTAGCTTCCTCGCTCTTCTGGAACTGACAGAGGTCTCACAGAGGGAGCACAGGCAAATCTTGCTCACTTCTGTATCTTATGGTCCCAAAGCTCGCTCTTTAAGAAATGAAGAGCCAGTCCTGGCATTCCAGCCAAATTCCAGTGCTGGCTGTTGCTGTGGTGCTGTCACCAGGACAGGTTAGGCTTGGGCTCATCATGTGTAATGGAGGTTCTGAAACCAGAAGCTAGGGTTGGATTTGGTTTTTCCAACAAGATTGTCACTTCAAATACAAACTGGCAGACCTCCTTTGGGACTCCCACACAGTCAGCAGGAGAGACTAGTATGTGTCTGGTCCTAGTGTGATCCTAGTATTAGGATCCTTCTCTGGCTACCTGCCCCAGAAATGTTTGGATTTCTTCACTGGTTGTAGAGGCAGTTCAAACTCCACCCTTACCTGTGTGAGGAAGGAGGGATTGCTTGGACACAAGTGGGGGATGTGTGCAGCTGGGCATGTCTCTGAAAACTCTCAACATCTGTAAGTGCTTACATGCATGTCAGGCACAAGCAAAAGTAATTCTGGAGTATGTTAAGCTGGTGTAAGGTATAATGGCTCCTCACTATATTTGACCCTGCGGTGGGGCGAAGTCCCTTGATACTGCACATGAGAAAAGAGTTCATTAGGTGCCAGGATGACTGTGAGACACAAACTTGGAAGCCTTATATGGCCTGATGTGGCAGGGATGAAAGACAGACCCTAGGTAAACACAAGTAGGAGGCTTTCATCTGCTGAGCCTCTTCACTGCCCCACGGTCAAGGAGGAGAGACATTTCCCAGACATTAAGGATGACCTCTCTGTGGAAACTGCTAAGATCAGCAGGAAAAGTAATTTCTGTTGCTGCGAGCCCTAGATGTGTCTTCCACAGGCCACTGCCTTTAGTAGCTTCATGTATAAAAAGCCATAAATGGTTAAATAGATGCACTTTTACATAAGCTGTTGGAAAACACTCAGATCTGAATTTGAAGATACACTTTGCTGTGTGTGTACATAGACACTCTGCACGGATGAAAAAGTAGCTTTTTATTACAGGGATTCCAACTGTAAACTGGTAGCTGCGAACGTGTCTCCTGACATTTAGATTTTCTATGCTGTGAGATCTCGAGAAATAATGAGGAGAATGAGTATATGAGTTCTGCTGCATTTCCTGCCAGGATGAACGAGATCCTCTGGCGGTTGCCAAGAACATAAAGATCACTTAAAACACAAACTGGCAGATTTCCGATCTGCCTCTACCAAACACGCTGTGCTTCCCAATTTCATAGAAGTGCTTTTCTCCCTAACAGAAGACAGTGATGATAATCATAGCAATCAGTCCAAAATACAAACAGGATGTGGAAGGGGCTGAATCCCAGCTGGACAGGGATGAACACGGCTTACATACCAAATACATCCACAGGATGGTAAGCAAAGACAGGCATTTGCTGTTTTACAAAGACTCTGTCTGTTTTTCTCAAAAGATAAATCTGTCTCCAAATGGCAGGTTCTTTGCTTTGTTTTCCCTAATCCCCACAGTTAAACACCCCCCTTTGGAATTCATTAATCCTCCCTCTCATCAGCTCCGTATGTTCATTAACATCTGCTAAGAGGTTAAAGGAAGAAAAATCCCATTAAACATGCTCATCTTATGTCTCCATATTCTTTCTTGTTCCGTGTTTTATACCCTCCTTCACCTCTCTGAGCCCTCGTTGCCCTGTCCCATTGCCCTGAGCACAATCTTATCCAACAGTGCCTGACCTCCCTCCCTATTAACCAGCCCCTATCACTTTGGCCATCCTGCAGATGAGTAAAGCCAAATGAAAGGTGCAATAGCAAAGTGAAGCCAGAGATGCAAAGGGAGGGCTCCTGGGGCACAAAAGGTGGCAGGGGACCAACTAGAGTCACAGATGCCCGTCTCTGCAGTCTTTTACAGGATGGACATTTAGCCCAGAAGAGCCCTTTTGGCCTCAGCAGCACATTGCTGGCTCATGGTCATCCTGCTGCCCACCAGCACCCCCAGGTCCCTTTCTCCTACACTGCTCTTCAACAGGTCAGCCCCCAGCCTATACTGGTACCTGGGGTTGTTCTTGCCCAGATGCAAGACTCTACACTTACCCTTGTTATAGTTCGTTAAATTTCTCCCTGCCCAGCTCTCCAGCCTGTCCAGGTCCTGCTGAATGGTAGCACAGCTTCCTGGGTTGTCAGCCACTCTTCCCAGCTTTGTGTCATCAGCAGACTTGCTGACAGTGCACCCTAATCCCTCATCCAAGTCACTGATGAATGCAAAGAAAAATTAACTTACTGTTACAGTGAATTTGGCAATTTGTTCTATTCTAGATGCAGATCGAGTTTATACAGCAAGGAAGTATGAACTTCAGGTTTATCCCCGTGCTGTTTCCAAATGCCAGAAAGGTATGGTACCTCGCTGCCCATTGCATGATTAACAGAGATCTCTTTGATCACAAGGTACTGATGAAAACTTCAACCCCAAACCCTCCATTTCTTCATTCTTAATATCCCACTAGCAATATTCCAAAGCTACGTTTTACATGGGAAATGTTATTAGTTTATGTAGATACAAACTACAGACATTTCATCTATAACATAAATCAGCACATGACTTTGCTTCTGATGATAAATGAATGACTAAATTTCATATTGTCTTGAGCAGGGGAAGAATTGAAATGCAGAGGGACAATTTATCCCACATGCTTGGTTCTCATATTAACCCGTTTATAACTTTGTCCAGATGTGACTCCAGTGAGTGAGATGGGAAAGATTTTTGGTTGATGTGAAGTGAGGATCTGGAAGAGGGTGGGTTGAGAATATAAAAGCTAAGAGGATAAGGAGTACTAAAGTACTAGCCTGTTGCTTGAACTTTGTTTGGCCCATCAAAGGGAAACTACTAGGTTTTTTAGGAATTGCAATTTCATCTGCTCTCCCTACTGGTTTTGAGGATTCATTTGAGAATGAGGAATAAGCAGTGCAACAGATTCTTGTCTCTTCTTCCTCGCTCTGAGAGAATCTCTTGGATTTTAGCAATGAGAGAAGAGTTAAGCAACTTCAGTTGCACTTGAGAAATTGTGTTCTTCCTGAGTGCAGAAGGGATTTAGGAGGGATCAGTGTTCTGTTCTCACTGCTAAATGCTGTGTGCCCTGTTGGCAGCTGCACTTTGGACAGGTATGGAACCAATCTGTATTGCTTTGTGTGCCCAACTTCCAGAACTTGATTCAGAATTTAAACAATGATTGTAGGGCTGTAAAGTCCCGCTGCACCAGTGGGTTTTAGTGTAACCGAGATCTTTATTTAGGCACCGAATTAATATGACCTCAGACATTTGCAAATGTGTCTCTGGGATTGTGAAGTGTGCGAGGCCCTTGGAAATGAACAGTGCCCCTGGTACTTCATGTCATTCAGTTCCCTACTGGGATTATCTCACTCTGGTCCTTGCCTCAAGTGTGAAAAGCTGGAAGATGGCACTGGTGGGAACTGGGCAGACACGAGGCAGGGAACCAGTCAACACTTGCAGACGCTCTTAGCTGCTGGATCTCTGTGGAAAGGCCAGGACTGCTCCTAACCTTGGGGTCTGCTGGAGCCCCTGCCATGCCAACAGAACACAAAGCCTACAGCCACTTGGCATCTTAAGGGCTGCAGACATAAAGGGTCCAGCAGTCACTTTAGCCACCTTTGGACTTTGAGGCAGAGCAATAATCTTACAGAATCACAGAATCATTAGGGATTAGAAGGGACCTCAAAAGATCATCCAGTTCCAACACCCCTGCCATGGGCAGGGACACCCCACCCTAGACCAGGCCTGCCACAGCCTCATCCAGCCTGGCCTTAAACACCTCCAGGGACGGGGCCTCAACCACCTCCCTGGGCAACCCATTCCAGGCTC
>JAOXOE010000256.1:41306691-41341900 GCA_028565055.1 Phoeniculus purpureus
GCAATCCAAGAACAACCTGGATTGCTGGTGCCTTGCTGTGTTGTCCCTCCAGCAGATGTCAGGGTGGTTGAAATCCCTCGTGAGGACCAGGGCCTGTGACCTGGAAGCCACTACTCTTTGCCTGTGAAGGGCCTCAACTGCTTGGTTCTGCTGGTCAGGTGGCCTGTAGCAGACCCCTACAGTAACACCACCCTTCCCTGTCTTCCCTTCAGTTTTAACCCACACACTCTCAATCAGGATTTCACTCCATTCACCAGCACTCTTTGGGCCCGGCTGTTCAACCAGTGTTTTATCCAGCTGGTTGTGTGCTCCTGCAAGCCATGAGCAGCCAGCTTGTCGAGGAGAATTCTATGGGGAACAGTGTCAAAGGCCTTCTGAAAGTCCAGATAAACATGATTATGATGATATAACTGAGGACATCCTTGGTGAAAGGGGAGCACCAGAGCCCGAACAAATCGCAGTAACGAAGTCTGTGGGCAGTCAGAGGAGGTGAGGTACCTGAGAAAGGCCATGTATATGTACAACTGGATAATGCTGGAAGACAAATTGCTTCTGTTTCATCTTTTGACATTGTCATTTGCATGTTCAAGTACTACTGTAGCTGACAGTGGAAAACAGCAGCAAAGGAAAGTGAAGTTTGGAAGGTTTTATCTGGCGATGTGGCTATGGGATGAGATAATCTCATGCAAAGCATGTCATGAAGCAGTGCTGGTATGTGGAAGTTAGTTGACCTCTGACAGGAAGGGATCTATGTGATCCAGGGAGTTTCTACAAAAATTGAGTAACGAGGATAAAAAGCACAGCACACAGTTAAGGTGGAACTGTCATTTCCACCTTGTGCACTGCTAAAGAAAACTTGGGTCTTGCTGGTTCATGGTGTACATTGAGCCACTCCACAGGAATGTGTCCTCCTGACCTGGTCATCCCGCATGAAGCCTCACCCCAGAGGCAACCGTTGGCAGAATGGAAGCAGCTGGAGGGTTGATGTGAGCAGGGTCGGTGCCAGGGAAGGCAGGAGAGCTCAGACCATGCTCCACCCTGAATGCACAGCCCTGTCCTCCTCACTCAGATGCTCTGCCCTCTCCCTTTCAGTCTGATCCTCAGTTATCAAAACACTCTCTGTGACATAGGAAGAGTTTCTTCTCAGCTCACAGAGACACGTCAGAATAAAAAAACTACAAGGCAGAAACCACTTTCCCATCACCGTGACTCACACTGACAGCAGTGTGGTGTGGCAAGGAAAAGCCCCTTCTCACTTTGCCAGCGCTCCTTTTGGATCTAAATAGCAGCTAGAGTCAACCCTTTACCCCTACACCTCTCCCTCAAGTTCAAAATGTGGCCAGGGTTGATTAGCATGCTGATGCTTTTATTATAGAGGATATTACATGAAACCAGCCACAGGAGCAGCTCCAGAAGAAAGGCACAGAGCCTGTTCCTGGATGTATGGAGCCTCTTTCTTTATGCCCCCACTCACTGGCTCCTTACCTACTCTACATTTTTCACACTAGTTTCCATCTTTCCAAGCTTAACTAATGATTTCCCATGTGGACCTATACCAAATGCTTTACTGAAGTCCAGACTGACAGCATCTACTGCATTTCCTTCCTCAGAAAACTGTAGTGAGAGAGCGCTCACTTGCTGAGCCTCACTGCATTTCCTTCTGCAGCTCCTAACAACATTTAGAAATACATTTCACACGATAAGAGTGCACATGTGCACACAAACATGATCACCTTTCTTTCTCCCAGTAGCGTTTGATCATCTTGGCCAATTTTAAAGGAGTATAGCTGACAAAGATTGAAATCAGCTGACAGAGCTGCAAAAACAGATTTGTGGATGGAAGCAAGAAATCTTATTCATGCTCCTTTCAGAGGGAATGCTGCTGGGTTGCCCTTGTTGGGCAGAGAGGTGTCCACCTGGAAGAGCAATGTTTTTAAATCTTTGCTTTGAGGACACTATTGACCAAAGTCTTGAACTTTCTTGTCCGCTGGAGAACATGGAAGGCCAGGCTTCATAGATGCACTGTCACTCACCAAGCTGCTTGTTCAGAAGCCTAGGTGAGGTTAGGCTGGTAGCTCTTTAGGTGTGGGTTACCTCCTTCTCATAGATAAATCCTATGAATGGTTGCATCAAGTAACACAAACTGCTCTCTGAGCAGTGGAAATGATGCAGCCTCATTCCCGCAGCTCTACAGGCTCAGGAAAAACAGACCATTCAAGATGGATGAGGCTTGAGTATGAAAACCTTGGACTGTAGCTACGTTTTTTTACTGGCCGGCAGGACACATGCTGTCAATGCCAGGACATCCCCTGGTAAGGTGTCAGCAATATGTTGCATGCCAGCAGCATTTTGCTTCGTTCTCTTGGTTCCACTGGCTTCTAACAGGGGCCACCTTGGGAAAATACTACCCTGCTAAATAAGGTCTAGGGAGAAAGTTCTGGGTGTCTTGTTGCTTACCTGCTGTCCCACTTGGGCTGTGTTTTGGTATCTCCAAAACCCGATCTACAAAAAGAAATCACCATCTCCACAGTGGACATGAGATGGTTTGTATCAGTCTTCGAGTCTCTTTTAATTAGTTGTACAATAGCTTTTCACCCTTACACAGCCTTATTTAAACCTCCTAAGCCTGTGGAGACATGGGAGAATGAGGTATGAGCAGGCTTCTTTCCCCAAGCCCACTGTCACTATCCAGGGCCATGTGGGTCCCAGCTTCACATAGATGTAGTGCTGAGGGACATGATTTACAGATGACATGGCAGAGTAGGTCAATGGTTGGACTTAATGATTATAAAGGTCTCTCCCAACCAAAATGATTCTGTGATTCACTATGTTAATGGGCATTATTCAGTCCCTCTGAAAGATGGCATCTTCCCAGGATGCAGGGAGTCACGGAGGTTTGACCTCACTAAGCTGGACATGCATTAGCTTCTCCTTGAGTTTAGCATCAGCCTCAGTCTCCTGCTCAGGAGGTGGTCAGAGCACACCATGCTTGATGAAGGAAAGTCAGACTACCAGGATGAGGAATGTTCCCCTGGGGTCCTGCTCTTTCCCTATTGATTCCCATCTCAAGGTCAAACATGTTGTGTGGATCCTTCAGCAGCTACTAAAGTGGCAGCCTTTCATGGTGGTGGGACTGAAATGTCTCCCTTCTCTTCTCAATGTTTATTTTCACAAGCCCTTAGATGCCTGTCACTGAGATCAGACTCACTTTGAAACGTGGTGAAATTAGCCAATGTGATGGCAGAAAAGAAAGAGAGACAGGCAAGCTGTGAGATCACACAAAGTTCATTTATTTAGGAACCCAAACACAATTTTGGAGCCAAAATAAAATTTCTTGTTGTCATGGGAAGTGTCTAGAACAGTCAAAATGAAATCTTGCTTGGCAGGGTCTGGTGGAATCTGCAAGATTCTGGTACAGATTCAGAAGGATTTATGGAATTCTGCCTTTTATTTTTCTTGTTTTGCAGGACCATGTGCCTACCTGGCTGCAGAACACTCACATCTACAAGTGGCCAAAGAATAAGAAGAACATCCTTTTGCGGTTACTGAGGGAGGAGGAGTATGTTGCTCCTCCAGTAGGACCTTTACCAACACTCCAGGTTGTGCCGTTATGAACATTATTACTTAAAGTGCATGACAAGCAGTTGTTAAAGGGTTGTTCTTGGCAGGGAAACAACGCTCTTCCAGATGGCTCTTTTTTATGACAGAAGACACTCTTTCTGCTACAGGAACTGGTTGTCTTGGATAACAGGCTCAGCTTGTAATCTCTACCATGTTAAACATCTATTTCTGAAGCTGATGGGGCAGAACTCTTTTCTCTGATTTTTTTAGTAAGCGGTAAATAGAAGGAATGCCCAGTTTTATTTTAACATCTGTTTTTAACATATTCCTTTATCAGTTGATACAGCAAACAAATACCAGAAATAACGTTGCAATGAGTGTAGAACAAAAATCACATCCCCCTTTTTGCTCAGGGTTTCTTTAAAGATATGCTTGTGTAGCATAATCAATCAGCTCATCTGTGTATACACTATTAAATTTATTTGCCTTTTGTGAGGCAGCCTTCTAAACTGCATCAGCTTTTATTACAGTTGGAACAACGGAGCAGTGGTAAGTGTTGCATAACGTAGGTTTTCCTCAGCCTGTCTTGCATAAAGACACTGTCTTCAATTTAGAGGACTCTTAGATCTAGAATCTCTGGAGTTGCCTTTCCTTACACCTCAGCCCCTAACTGTGTTATAGCCTTGGCCCACAAAAGGAGAGCTGAACGCATGACTACGTGTGCTGTCAGTACTGTGATGTGCCACAGGCCTTTTTATAGCAGTGCTTTAGCCTCATGGCAGTGCTTCAGCCCTTGTTTAAAATAGAGCTTGTCAAAGCACCATCAGCATGTGGAAAGCCAACAACTGTAAAGAGAAATAACTGATTCCTACAACTTGTGTGCAGTATGGAATAACAAAATAATCAAAGCTGTTGGAGACCCACAGTGCATTGGCAATCTGGAAGGCTCAACATCACCACGTCTGCTCAAATTTGGACATTCTTTCTGAAGAGAACATAAGTATGACTTTGATGAGGGCTTGTTTTTTAAATCTGCATTAACCTTACTGAGGGACCAGCTGGCTTAAAACTCAACAGTTTTAATCCTTCAGAGCAGTCACACAAGAATGTCCTGCTCTGACACAGAGCACTTCATACCTGCTCAACACAGGCTCTTTCCAAGTCCATCTCAGCCTCATTATGTTCTATAGAACACCCCAAGCAAAGTTTTATACATGTGTTTGGTAGTCCAGAATGTAAACTAGCCCAGAAGCTGATGCTCCAGTAGGCCTTTAGCTCTACTGCTGTGATGCAGTGGGTGCTGAGTGGTGGGAACACAGGCCACATCAGACCTTGATGTGAGGAATGGTCCGCTCTGTTGTTGGAAAGACTGCTGACCATCTCTGGCATTCAGAGCTCCCAGTAACAGCAGGATGGGGCGGACTGGATCACAATGAGAAGTTGGGTCACGCTTCTCTCAGGTATTTTCCATTGGTTATCTTGTATGGCTACAGCAGAACATGGACTGTTGAATTCCAACAGAGAATTCTCTGTTGTTGAATTTTTGGGTCAGTTTGCTTTCTGTTGCACCTGCAATGAGTGGATCTGTTGTTTCATTTGCTTCTTCTGTTGCTGGCTGTGCTGTTTTGTTTTTGCTCCCCATAGAGATAGATAATAAAATCTGTGTTTTCTGCTGATGGCTGCATCCCTTTTGTTAGGTTATGTAACTGGCAAAATGCCAACTCATTACTTTGATTGTGGTGTTTGCGGTGCTTCCTACAACTTTGACATCTAAAGGAAAGCTCAACAACTGACAACAGTCCAGTGCCAGTAGCTTCCTAACAAGACACGACACAGTTGTGTTACCTTGGGGTACTAGTTCTCCACTTGCATGTGGGGAGGGGTGGTCTGTTTTCTGTGTAAGAAAATGAAAAACTAAGCTTCCAAATGTGAAAACAGCTTTCTAGTATATGGTGACCTTTTTCTTAAACACTGACATTTAGGACCACTTGGAGAGTCCCACGGTATGGAGTCCAGCCTCCAGGTTGAGGAAACCTCTGGAAATGCTGTGGGCTATCAGCCAACTCAGTGTGGCTGTCTCTGGTGTTTTAAGATAACTGAAATGTTTTCAATGGATTCTCAGCCCTTTCTCCAGCTTGCACTGCATTTAATAGAAGTTCAGAGATAATGAGTGCTTATGATTTTCACGGAAATAATTACCTAGGCAAAGAGCTAGTTCCAGAGCTGTGTGCCCTGGTGTAGCAGGTTGGGGGGGGCATTCAGGCCACAGAGTTCTCTTCCCAGTGGTGGGCAACTGGACAGCCAGTGTGCACAGGAGTCACAGCAGGCCACCCTGCCCCAGGATAGGGCTGCCAGGGAGCTGGGATAAGCCTGAATAAGGCTGGGGGAGAGAAATCTGTGAAGAATGGGGCTTGGTCAGCTTTGCTGCTTGGAAGTCAGCATATTAGGGAGCTCAGACAAGCATATCAAATTATTAGCAAGGCTGGGTAGTAAATTCCTTTCATCATTTTGGCTGTCATCCTAAAGTATGTGCTCTAGATTTACCACAGATTTGCTTGGTTGAGACAAGGGAATTTCATTAAGTAACTCCTGCACCATGTGACACGCAAGGTTGCATTAAACGGTCCAGTGATCATTTCTATTCTTCTGTTTCAATGATCCTTTTCTGAAAAACAAGGCTAGCAAAGGGAGGAGCCAGAATTGAGCACTGGTGTTTAGGAAGTACAGAGAGCCCCATCCACTTAACTGCAGGATCACTTTTTTATTATTTGTTTTTAATTTAAAACAATTCCTGGGATTCATTGATCTTTACATTAGTTAGAGTATCCTGCAAGTATAGAAACCATGATGGGGAGAGTGTGAGTAATGAGCTAGCAGCCTAGTGAATCATTTCCCCTAAAGCTTTGTATTTGTAGAGAGACAGATGGTGGGAGCTGTGAAGAGGGAGAGGGAGGAGAAAAGCCATTTTTTGCAAACAACGAAAGTCGAGAGAGAGGACAGTGGGGGGAAAAAAGGCAATCAGCAGGTAAGGGAGAAGAGACTGAAAATACACCAGCTCTTTCAAAGCTAAAATGTTAATTTTAGAATGGATTAGGGTTAAGGGAAAACATAGAAAGGAAATTACAGAAAACAAGAGCTTTGTGGCTCCTTTTGCCCTAAAAAAAATCTATTTGTAGCTGAACTCTTGAGTTAATTATTAACTTTGTCTTATTTAGACAAAGGGGGATGTAGTCTCCCTCCTGCAGGCTGGTAGGTACCCATAGAGGCAAAAGGCATCACCTGACTAGTGATGGCCATGGCATTGGTTTTCTTCCACAGCAGCTGTACGCTTGTGAGGGATGTGTGGGAGAGGAAATAGGCTGAACCTAACATGAAATAAAAAGCAAAGCAAGAGGTGCTGAAGCATGTCCAAGGGGAAGCAATGAAGCTACTGAAAGGCCTGGAGGACAGGTCTTATAAGGAATGGCTGAGGGAAGTGGGGTTGTTGAGTCTGGAAAAAAGGAGGCTGAGGGGAGAACTTAATGCTGTCTACAACTACCTGAAAGGAGGTTGCAGAGAGGTGGGGTTTGATCTCTTATTCCAAGTCAGTAGTGACAGGATGAGAGGAAGAGGCCTCAAGTTGTGCCAGGGGACGTAGATGAAGACCTAGTGAATGTGGTTTAGTGGGCATGGTGGGGTTGGGTTGAAGGTTGGACTTGATCTTGGAGGACTTATCCAACTTGAATTATTCTATGCTTCTAGAAGAGTTTACACAATTAGGAGTGAGATGAGTGCAGCACTAAGACAGAGACACATCACTGGGAAAAAGCCTGCTCTGCAGCCCTGACAAGCTCAGAAGACATTAATGCATGCGAAGATTCTTTTATGAAAGTTGCCTGTGTGACAGAAATATGGATGTAAAGTTTTTAAAGCTAGATCAGCCTCTCCAGTGAGGGGAGTGTATGGCGGCAGCAGTACAAAGTTAATCCAATAAAGTCTTGCATGCAAGATGTAAAATGCTGTCTTAAGAGCTCATTTTCCCCTGGTAGGTTCTTAACTGCTATCATTTGGTGCCACTGAAGAAAATAAAGCAGCAGTCCCTGCAGCCTGTCTGGGACCAGCAGCAAGGCTGATAACAAAGCTGGTTTATATGAGCAGCCTCACCAAAGGGCATCTTGCTAGGAGCACAGCCTTCCCTCATCTCCAGCCAGCAACCAGGCTGCAGATACTGGGGATCCAGGCATCTTCATATCAGCATCATTCCAGGCAGTGAACTTTGGCAGTGTGATCAGGGAAGCTCCACAATGAGATGGTACTGATGGAGGAAAGGAAGCAGTTGTCACTGTTTATTACACGTCTGGGTTGATGCTGGTAAAGCTGATGGACACATCTAGTCTTAAAAGGTAATGGAGGTGGAGCTACATGGCTTCTCAGTGCAAAAGCTCACTGCAGTAATGAAGCAAAACACATCTCAGTTTCTCAGCCCTCAGCCTGTGGGACAGGTGTGGATTATCTTCCAAAACAGACACCTTTCATCACACTTTGGCTTTATTTTAAGAGGTTCCCCCATGTCCACACCTGTGGGAGTCTTGATGTTTAACACGTGTTTCACGTGTGCCTGGAAGGTTATGGCTTTCAGCAGCCTTCCCCTCTACCAGCTTTTATCGCAGTGTGGGAAGGAAAGCCGTTCTTTAATTCCAGATTTGCAGTACTGATGGGCTGGCACTGCTCCTTCTGCTCTATCCTGACACATCTTCTGAAGTCCAAGGATGGCATACTTGCCAGTAGAAATCGCTACCAGGTCATGTCTGCTTGAGCTGGGCTAATAGCTGCTCACGCAGCTCCATGCAGCCAGCACAACCTCACAGGCAACATAGAATCAGAGAGTCATAGGGGTTGGAAGGGACCTCTGGAGATGTAGTCCAACATCCCCTGCTGGAGCAGGTTCTGGAGCAAATCACACAGGAACATGTTCATGTGGGTTTTGAATGTCTCCAGAGAGGGAAACTCCACCACCTTTCCAGGAAGCATTCTTGTATTCCTCCCAGGTGGTCAGTCCCTTATTCCATATACTGTAAACCACCACCTTCTGCTTGAGCTTTTTCAGAAGGTCCCTTCTCAACCATACAGGTCTCCTGGTTCTTTTGCCTGATTCCTTGCTTCTAGCGATGCATTGATTCTGAGCTTCGAAGAAGTAGTGCTTCAAAACCAACTAGCTTTTTTGTGCTCCATCTTTGAGTCCATCAAGCAGTTTCTTGAAGGGATCAAAGTTTTCTTCTGAAGTTTGGAGTTGTGATCTTGCTCGTTACAGTGTCTGCTACACTTCATTCTTAATTCTGTCTTCTCATGATTGCTATAGCCCAGGGTGCCCCTGACCTTAATGCCCTCATGGACATGAACATCTCACAATGGCCACTTGAAAGTCTGAGATGTCAACTCACAGGAGGAAGCAACAGGGTTGTAGCCTCTTCACACTGGCTCCAAATTAAGCCAAGAGTAAGCTGGAAGACTTCAGCCCCACTCAAGCCTTTGCAGGCTTGGAGTGCTGCCTCAGCCTGACCATGGAGCCACACACAGACCACCAGCTGTGTGTCCCCATCTGTGGCCAAGATCACTTGTAAACAAATATCTAAAACTACATTTCCCAGCCAGAGCAGACCTGTCAGCTAGGCTGCAAGTCAAGGGCTCTCTGGTGTAGATGGGACCAGACAAATATAAATACACATACCCTTCACCACAGCTCTGGGCACATCCACACAAACTGGAAAAAATGTTGCCAAAAGCCAAGGCAGGGCTTCTTTTAAGCATTTGTTCTTCACTGAAAGAGATCAGCGGATTTGTCTAGTTTTAAGTGCAGGAGCTTCTGCAGCCACCAAGCCCAAGGGGTTAATGGAGAGATCCAGGAAATCTCAGGTGAAACAGATGCACCCAGTGGGTGTAAATGCCTGCAGGGCTTTCTGGTGCAGAAAGGGAAAAGGGGTGGCACAAATCCTGCCCATGGATAGGCAGCTTCCCAGTACCTAGTTTGCAGGTTGGGCAGATGAAGTGCTCACTGTTCTATTTCTAAGGATGGGGCAGGGGTGACACATGCTGTGACAAAGCCCCAAAGAACCACAAAGTGTGGGGATGCAGAAAAATGGCAGACAAGAGAAAAAGTAGTTAGGAATTAAAACTGATTTTTAAAAAGTCATGACCAGCACCGCCTGCAGTTAGATCATTCTAGATGGACTTTTGCCTTTGGATTTTACTCTTTTTTTTTTCTTCCCTAAAGGACTACATTCTAGAAGTGCTATCTTGGAGGCTTTCTTCAAAGCTTCCTTCCTCTGCTTGGGCTGACAGTCTTTACATGTCTGTTCAGTTCCTCATCAGCTGTTTCCAGTGAAAACGTGCTCCGTGCGATGCTTTGTGAGTGGCATGGTCACCACTGCAACACTCTCCTGTGCTAGCCTTGGGATTTCGAGTGAGCAGGAAGTTCTGCAGCCCACTGTTGAAAAGTCTAGAGCCTTTAAAGGAACCAGTTTACCAAGACAGACTTCTAAACAGGTAACACCACTGGGGATTGAGTTAAGGCTCAGGAGCAGTGAGTGCATTAGTGAGCCTTTTCTCCCTCAGCTGGGAGAGAGAACTGAGGCCAGCTTGGCACTGACCCAGCCCAGTCTGGTTACTGAACAAGTACTGTGTGTATACAAACAATATCTATTTTTATGGGTCCATTCTCCTCTCAGCTTTACAAGAGAGACAATTTTTTCTTTAAGCATTGCCTGTGTAGAAGCTGAAACAAGGGAGACCCAGCAGTAAGACAGTCCCAAAAGAGAGATGGGGGCTCCTTAAGAAGGCACAAATGAAACTCAGAAGATACGGAGTATGATTAAGTGAGAAAGAGGAAGAGAACTCTTCTGTAATAAAATTGAATGAAGTAGTAAAACTAAACAGCTAGCACAGTTTGGGAATTTTTTTTGCTTCACGCTTAATTTTAGAAGTGCTTAAATAATTTAGCGCTTACTATTTTTAAAATGAAGATGAAAAGACTGCAAAATCCTATTTTCCTCCAGGCTTTTGAGTCCAGTCTTAACAGTTTCACAGAATCATAGAGTGGTTTGGGTTAGAAGGGATCTTAAAGAACATCTAGTTCCAACCCCTGCCGTGGGCAGAGACACCTCTCACCAGTCCAGGTTGCCCAGAGCCCCATCCAACCTGGCCTTGAACACTTGCAAGGAGGCCATAACTACCCTGAGCAACCTATTCCAGTGCTTCAGCACTCTTAGAGTGACAAATTTCTTACTAAGATATAATCCAAACCTACCCTGCTTTAGCTTGAAACCATTCCTCTTGTCCCACCACTAGACTCCCCGGTAAAAAGTCCCTCTCCAGTTATATCTATGCAGGGATTTAGCAGCCTCTCAAGGCATTTTGCGCCAGCCCAGATATCAGCTCTGCTGTAATTGTGCAGTTTATCTGCTGTTGCCCAGCTAGAAGCATAGCTTCAGTTCAGATTTCTTATTTCTCACATCCTTCCATTAGCTAAGGTGCAACCAAAAGAAGCAACCAATTTCTCATGTGTCATCTGTATTTTACAACATTAGGCAGAACCAGCTCTGTAGATCACTGCTCTGTGGCCAGTGTTGAAAACCAGACTGTTCTTAGGAAGAGCTCACAGTCTGACTCGTATCTGTGATTTGAGTGGCTAACTAAAATCTTTTGCAAATTATCTGTCACTTCTTTGTAAGCCCTGCTTCCTTTCTGTATGTCTGAATTTGGGCTGGGGATAATGAACTTCCTGTGTCATTGACTGGGACACAAGGAAACTCATTGTACGCTCACCGAGGAAGAATATATCAGTAAGGAGCTTATAAGACAGCTCTGAAGGGTCTTGTTAGAAGGACTTATTCTCTGAGTTTCAGTGGTTTGATTAAGTGGATCATGTGATAAATACTTATAATGAACTTCTTCAGATGCTGCCAGGGGAAGCCTCGCAGATAAAATGCTGAATCCCATGGCACTGCTCTCGCATAACAAAATGATTACAAAGATGGAAAAATCATGCAATTCACTGGCTTCTCCTCCTACTCAGAACAGCACAACCCTGTTATAAAATTTTCTCTCTGCTGCTCCAAATGAAAATATTCTTGCTACTAAATCCAGTTCAAACTAGTGCAATTTTCCTCCTGCTACTCACCAGGCCAGATTACTGCTACATGAAACCATTTCTAAGCAAGTCCAGTCATGCTTCTGAGTCCTTTCTAATTAAAGAAAATAAAACAACAACAAAAAAGCATATAACCAAACAAAACCTGACAATAACTCACAAGTAACACATGATAGTTTGACTGGTTTAAAAAATAAAAGTCAACTGGAATCACCACAGGATAAACCTCATCTCATTGGCAAGAGTGGGAGAGGTCAAAGAGCAGGTCATGTTCAAAAGCATCTCTTGCAGTTTCATCCAATACCTGAAGGATGGATAACCAGGGTAAAATGGTCTCTCCTCACCCCCATTATCTCATCGCTTCTACTTCTCAGCCTGTCATCTTTATCCCGCTCTCCCAAACTGTCTGCATGTAAGAAGCTACAGTGCCTCTACAAAAAGAGCCCTGGGTGAGGGCGGAGTGTGACATGCACTTGTTCCTGCCCTACCAGTCACCATAAATTATTGCACTGCTCCTCCAAGGTCAGTACTGTATCCCTGCCTCAGGTGTCATCTGTGGCACTTGTGGGGGATTGAGTGCCTTTAAGAAAGTTGTCATCAGGTCCTGGGACTAAGATGGGAATGGCTCACGAGCCTCCACTCCTTGCTGTGGAGCAATAATACCCATGTGCTCCGGCTACCATGGGCAAGAGCTGATGCCCCATGACACACCTCAGGCTGGTCTAACAGCTGATGAAAATACCTGTAAAGGCTCTGCTATGCTGAAAAGAGCTAGGAGATCTGCTGGCACTTTCAAGGAGATAGAGGTGACTATAGTTTCCACTGGCTGTGGTGCTGCTGTGAGTCTGTGGAGAGATATGGAAGGGTTGGGCTCTTAAGTGAGGTAACTGGGTTTACTTGGGACCCTTAATTTAGCAAATGGGCAGTGGAGGCATGAATAATGCCTTTCCCTTTAGCTACTTATTGACATAGGTTTTCCCTCGGTCCAGATTCCAGACCTTACATAGTTGTAGCTAAGATGGCAAAGCCAGTCCCTAGCAATCCCTGTCCTCAGGCTACCTCACTCCATATTATCCCAGTGAGTAATCAGCTCTTTAGGGTCACTGGGAAATCACCTTAAATGGAATTGCTTTGGGAGTTCAGGTGTCAGGAGAAATAAGAGGGCAGAGTGGTAAAGGACAAGTCAGCTTAACAGCTTTGTTCTGCACATCACCAGTAGGTCTGTCAACAACGTGTGGTTGGAATCAAACTGGTAACGGTGATTTCTCCACTACCCTTACAATCTTTGCATTTCCCTCCTGCTCTGCAGCCATACTGCACAAGACAAGAATGCCCAACTTGGCACAGACATTCAATCACTTGTGTATCATCACCAGAAAGCCAGGATGGCCACAAGGCTGCTTTTGTGCAGTGCTTTGGAGAATGATCTTGGTTATGGCTGCCATCTCACTGTGCTCCCCAGTCTGATTGCTCTTCATACACATGAACAGGTCTATGCTGCCTGCCCACTGCACAGGGCAGATGCTAAACCACTTCATTGACTATCAATGTGTCAAACTACACAACCCTGCAAGTGAGGACTGTGACTGTGGTTTGCACAGACATTAGAGCTGGCCCAGAGGCAAGCCTAGAAGCACCTAGGAGCATCCTTGATGTGTAACACTAACACAGTCATGCTATTTTTCAATTCATGGGATTGCAAACGTGTAGTCGAAAGGATAACATAATTCCAATCAGCTCTCATCGTTGTCATGGCATGTGAAAACGAAAGCTGTATCTCGATTTAATGTGCAGCTAAAGGAAATTCATACATCTAATTGTGAGAATAAAGTGTATCTTCAAAACATGTTTCCCATGTGGTCAAGAATCAGTAACAATACTGCTGCTAGACTCAGTCACCAGAGAACAACAGGACTTTAATACTGTAGACCAAGTGAAAAATAGTTCTCTAAATTATTTTGTTTCTGCTTCACAAGGAAGACTCCTGAAAACATTGGTGTACTAACCTTAACAACATTTTGGCATTTTGAACTGAATACACTCCCACAAAACATTCCTTTAAATTGTACTTGCAAGTTTGGTATTTCAGGATAGGTATGAATGCTGGACATGAAAGGATTTTTCTCCCCTACTTCACGCTCAAAACAATTTAGGTAAAAATAATTTAATTCTAGGAAGTGACTGAAAAAGAAAAAGCTGGTGTGGTTTCTATGTAAAATCTGTGTCCTCCAAGTTCTGAGTGTCTGGTTTTAAGAAACTCAGTTCCTCAAATTCCCCAAGAACTAAAGACAACTTTGAAACCATGAGGCATACTGAAACTGAGTATTCCACATAGAAAATCAGGCTATGGTACTTCATTTTTCACTCATCTATCACCACATAATCCTGTTACAGATGTCTATTGCGAGACTCTAAATATTTTGCAGCCAAAGAGCATCAGTGAGCATTAATTAGCATTTCCTTCCGACTTAAATCTTTACATGGCTCTTCCTTCTGCATGGCAGCACAGATGAGGGTGTTTGTGGTTTGAACCTACAACAGTAACCTATCCATGAACTAGTCTGAAATTTTGAATCAGATCAGTTTGATACCATTGCATTTTTTACTAGCCTCAAACTTGTATGTATTGAGTATCATCCATGGATTTCCTGTGTCGGTCTCACCCAGGCACTGAAAATCTGGTGTACCCAACTCATAAATAAAGCTAGTGAGGCAGGAGCAAGAAAAACCATAGCATACTTCTGGGAATCACTCCAGGGAAATGAATATGCAAGATGGCACATCACCCTACACAAAGCTGGCAAAGGTAAAATAACATTTGGGTTCAATCATTATAGAAAACAAAATGTTCATGTATGCATGCTGGTCTTCCACTGAAACAAAAGGGCAAAGGTAAAACTGGAGTTAGACTTTCAGCAAATACAGCTGCTATTAAGAGTTGTAGCTTATTTAAATGAACAGGGGCATTAAGCGTGAATTTGATACCTGGCTTTGATAAGGCCCATGAACTCCTTGGGAATGACTATCTGAAGTGCTGAAAATTAAAGCTGACATACAGATGAATTTCACAACCACGTCAAAGGACCAAGGCTGGTCTGGTACCTCCTACCATAGCCAAGGGCAACACTCTGTTGGCCTCTGTGTTTGCCACAAGAAGAACCTTTAGCTCTGCCACTGGATGCAACCCAGGAGGTGCTGAGCAGTAGGGACTCAGGCCATACCAGACCTTGATGTGCAGGACGGCCCCCTCTGTTGTCAGAGAGCCATCCGGGAGGGAAGGCTAGACTCATGAGAAGCTCTTGAAGGGTCTTTAACAGTCCTGAGTGACTGCAGCTGGGCCCTGAGTGACCACCCCCCAGCCCCGGTGCCCCTCTCAGCATAAAAGCAGGGCCGGTTTGCAGAGAGATCTGGCAGCCTCCTTGCAGAATTAATCTAAACTCCGGATATGCCTTTCCCTCAGCAGTCACAATGCACAAATCTATATAGAAGGAGCATTACAACCTGGTGAAGAGGGAAAGAAGAACAATTGTCTTGTTTTCCTGTAATGGTTTAGATGAGCGTGCCTTCCCCCTTCCATCGGTGCTTTACTTTTTTTTTTAATCTTGAGAGTAGGATATTACATTGACTGGCTCTGACTCTTTCCTCAGATCTCACGCTTTTGCTCTCCTTCTGCTCCACTCCCAATCTCATAGTATTTTTTCCTATCAGGCTTTGCATTAGCTGATCCCCTGTTTTGTTTCCTGTTGTCATCTGAGAGACACGGAAAAGCCGAGGCCACTGCATATAGTGTATGAGAGTGATGTGACAGCACAGAAGTGCTCATTATGCAAGGTATGAATTGGCAGAAGAGTCATCCTGCAACAATGCAGATTGTAGGCAGATGTCTGCCTCTGTTTTGTTGGCTGCAATTTGGAAATGTACAGAATTCTTCAATAGAAAGTGTGATGTGGTCTTGCCAATTTTTATTTCATTCTGGATTGGTCCATATTTTTGTTTTTAGGGTTGCAGGCTTACTGTTGTCTTATAACTGCTTTCCTGGGAATGTGTTTTGCCAATTTCACTTGGGTTCTTAACTATTGTATGTGACAGTGGAATTGCTGCTTCCTGTACAGAGATAGCTCCAAAACAGCTATTTATTGCTGTCACATTTCATTAGAAACTGTTCAGATTTGGAGTTTAAGAGTAGTATCTTTAAAGTAGGAACTTACACTGTTCCAAATGTATTTTGTTCAGGTACTCTTGCCTTGCACGTGGGTTTGGAAATCACTTTATCTTTTGTACAAATGAATACAGCTGTGCTGTCAAGTGTCACTACTTTCACTACTCAAAGGGCCTGTAGGAAAGCTTTTCTTACCTGACTGAATGAGAAATTACAATATAGCACCAGGAGTTTGAGAAGTGTATCTGCATCAGCTGCTGGAGCTGCATGTTCATTTATGGGACTGTCAACTCTTACACACCTATATAGCAATGTAAGCCTTG
Source organism: Phoeniculus purpureus (assembly GCA_028565055.1). NCBI lineage: Eukaryota > Metazoa > Chordata > Aves > Bucerotiformes > Phoeniculidae > Phoeniculus > Phoeniculus purpureus. The sequence continues at coordinate 41,322,860 of JAOXOE010000256.1, forward strand.
CGGCTCCTTGAGTTTTTCATTTGGGCAACAGCACACTTGGTCCATCTTGCATCTATGTGAATCTCAAGTGTGCAGGAGTATAATGACAAGGGAGCAGGGGCTGTGTGGGATATGCACACATTTAGCACTGATCACTTACTGACAGGTAACTAATTTTCGGTTCTCCTCCCAGTAGTTACCTATAGGCAGTACGCACACCTCTACTTCCAGCCCAGTGTACTCAATAGAAATCATTGGTTTCTCCCATAGCAGTCTCAGATCTTTGGGAGGCTGAAGTTGGGATAATGCCCTGTGTAGTATCCCATCAAGACTTGTTAATGCATTCTATGTAACATCTGTTGAATTTGGCGTGATACTTTTAAGCGTAATCATTAAGCTGATACAAGTATTTACCTTAGTTTAAGAAGTTAACTATAATTACTGTATCTGATAGCACTGCAGGTCTGTGTTGTCTTTATACACCAAACGATTTGTTCCAAATAGCTAATGGCATACAAAAACAGGGAGTGTGTAGCCCCTAGTTAAAATAATGCAAAGTTCTATTCAGTCGTATAAAGATTTAGCTTAAGTGGGTAAATAATTAATCAGCACAAGTTTTGAATGTGACCAAAATATGATACCCATATTTCAGTGTTCAGCACTCTCAGCAATTACTGATCACCAATCCTGCTCTTTGCCTCCTGGACTGCAAGCAGGCCTTTTTTCTTCCCAGAAAATATAGATCTTCAAATACAGGCACAAGTAATGAGAATGCAACAACAAAATGAGGAAAAAACCCCAAACATCCTCTGAACTCAGCTGGAGAAGGAGGCTGCTGCCTCTCCATCAGCAAGATGGTGTTGATCAGCTTGTCTTTCTGCAAGGCAGCTGCTGGCAGCTTATGCTTGGCTGCGCACTCAGTATGGGACATGGAAAGAGGAGATGGGGGTGCTGCGACAGGCATCTGGAAATATGGGTTATTGTAGTTGATATTATAGTGGGGAGGAAGGTCAGGAAGGAAAATGCAACCAAACAATTGATTTGCAATTCTCTGACACTATGTATTTTATTTGCCTTGATCCCATCTGGCCCATGCAAGTTTGACAATTTCTCTCTTTTGGTCTTCTTCCACATACTCCCACTGCTAAGGTTTCCTATGTGCCAAGTGGCCCAGATGTTTCCCCTCCCCTGACTGTCTACTAATACAGCCAAGCTACCCCTGTGATCAACAAGCAAGAGCTACAGGAACAGCATGCCTTTTCAGTAACATATTCTGCAGTTCAGTGAAAACTAAAAATCACTATTTCAAATATTAATAATATTAAATAAAAATATGTTAAACACTTAGGTCATAGAAGGGTTTGATTTGGTGCCTACTAATTTTGTTAACTTTCATCTGTAATCATATTGAAAGACATTTAAATTATACAATGAATTACAGAAGTCTGTTACAGAATTTCTCCTTCTTAAGACTGAAGTAACAAAAAATTTGCTCACACTTGCTCTAACACTGCCTGAAGAGATAGAGGAACAGGCAAAGAAAGCAAAGCAGGACATATCTGTAGCTGACTCTGCTTACAGCATCACAGAATATTTGGAGTTGGAAGGGACCTGAAGAAATCATCAAGTCCAACCCCCTTAAATGCAAATATTTAATAACCAAATGTTCTTAACAACAAATAAGTCACCTATTCAGTATCAAAGGATATATTTAACTCCCTGGGCAAGTTTTGGCTTAAGCTTATGAGGCATGTGGTAGTTGAAAGGTAATATACAAAGGAAAGATAAACATGTTCTGAATCCTTTTACCAACAAAGGGGAGAGGGTGGGAATGACCTACACTGTGAACAGTACTGTGACAAGGTACCGGGCTGTCCAGATGCCCAAATCAGCTCAGCGTGCCCACCGGCAGTCAAATAATGCCAGTGGGCACATTAGCTTAACACTCAGAGAAGTGGTAGAATGTGTTTATCCAGGAAAGTGCAGTAAATCTGTGTCATTTCCCCCTGTGTTCTTCAAATGCAGTTACATAAACCCAACCCATATTTCCTCCTTATTACGTGGCAAATATAATCCTCTAATAGAAAAAAAAATTGTCTGAAATACATGTTAAATAATTTGGAGGAATGATTAATAATTCTGCTGACTGGTAAAAATCTGGTTAGAGAAGCTAGGGATACCTATGATGGCTTTTTAGGAGCAGGATAAAGTTTATTTGATTCTTTGGAACTGAATGTCCTCAGCTGAACCTAACAGCCCTTTGCTGTGCAAGGATTATAACTCAGGCTGCAGTTGGATCAGCCTTGATTTCTATTTTTAGTGCAGATCTTGCTCCTTATTTAGTTCTGATTGCATAGCCAGAAATGCATTCTCAGCAGCTCACTGAAAAGCCTGCTTGTTCTGTTTTATAACTTTTCCAGACAAAAAGATGGGAAGCCTGTAGCTTTCCAAACAGCTTTATTTTAGGAGCTTGCAATATGATACAGTTTAAAACCCAAGGGCCACATGAATCCCTGCTGAAATACTATTGACTTTTCCTGGAGTTTTACTCAGCCAGAATTTGGCTCCTTCTAAGTTAACCAGAATACTTAAAAAAAAAAATCAAACTCACAAACTGCTCCTGCCCAAACCTTATTTACCCTAAATACTTAAAAAAAATTACTTATTTAAACACATAACAATACACATCTGGATCAAATTCTCCAGAAAACACTTCTTATCCTCCTTAGATTCATAGTTTATAAATACAATTCATGGAGGCAACTATTAGCCAAAAAAACCCAAATAAGCAAAAATGGAAAACATTAGTTGTAAAGAACCTCTTAGCAGGGACAACCACACAAGTATTTTTCTGCCTCTCAATTAAAGTATTTATGATTTTGAACAAAGTTTTGTCACTACTGCTAGGAGTTGCTGTAATTCTGTCAGAGGCAGATATGATGTCTCACCTCCACTTCTTGGATTTGTTCCTGGAACATCCCTTTAGTCAGATATACTCAGTCATATTTCCATGTGTTGCACCTCAGTGCATGACTAAAAACAAAGATTAAGAGGATAAAGGTTGTTGTGAGGCTGCAAACACAAAATGTAAAAAAACCTACACTGCTAATATATGTAAAACATATTTTTATCTACATACACTGAAAAACATTGCCAGGCATGGCTACTATTTCTGTGTCTGAAGAACCTTTGCAACTTACTGCACACTGAAATTACATGCACCTCCAAACAGGTCTTCTATTTCATCTCTTTGTATGCACAGATTTCTTCCAAGACTTAATCCTAAACCCTTGCTCTCCCAACCTGCCATAAATCACTAAGGAATTGTCATGTTGCTCAAGCAGTGATAACTGAATTCAGTCATCTTTATTGTACATGTAAGGATACCCAGCACCCCTCCTGGAGTGGGAAGACTGACAGCAGATGGAAATTCCCCTCAACTGTCCCTGTATTCAGGCTATTGATGAGACCTTTTATGTCATACTGAGAACTCAAAGGCAGATTAAAAAGCAAATTAAATGGAGGAGTAAGGAATTAAAATCAGGGAAGGACAGACTAATATATTATCATATTAGATTCAGTAATTTAATTAGCCCTCAGTCAAACACTGGACAAATTACAAAGCCAGTACAAAACAGAAGGGCAATAAAAACTATGTATTCAGCAGGTCTGAGCTTGTGTACACTGTGTTCCCCAAATATCCCACTTATTCTGTTGAAATTGTAGGTATTCCAAATCCAGGAAGTCCTGTTTCTCAATTTAAGTGACATGGACTAGAGAGAGAGTTTGAATGCCACAAGACAGGAGAGGTTAGAAACTGAAAGGACTGGTAGTTACCAACTGAAAACTAGTACTTGAAAGTGGTTTTTCCTAGCTGCTATCAGGAACACTGTATTCTTGCACCCTAAAAGGAGACTACTGACATGTGGGTATTTGGGTTGTGGCCATGCTACTCAATGTGACACATAAAGTTGAAATATTAACTCAGTTAGAAAAATACAATAAAAACACTGGCATCAAAGTTTCCACAACGCAATGCTGAGCTGCAGGAAGCCAAGGTGTAGTGTAGAAGTCTCTGTACCTTTACAAGAATATGCCATGTTCCACGAAGGTCTAGAGAGATCTTTCACAGGGAGACTGTATCTAAGAATAAAATTTAGAGGAAACATCTTAAGGACTCACGACGAGACTTCCTCTGTCAAGCCGCTGGCACAGACTTTTGTAAGGAAAAAAACATCAAAAACTATCAATTTGTCCTCAGCCACATTCTGGACGTTGTTATTAACACAAGTGATTGCTGAATCCATCTGAAAGAAATACTGATCTAAGTGTATATAACTTTGTTTATAATTCAACACTGTAAAGACTACACCAACAAAGGTATTTTGCATCTGATGTCATAACTATTTCTGCATTTTCAGTTAAGAATGACCAGTTCTGCGTTTTGAATTATGAAATGTGTGCAACATTAAATTATTCAAGTGTCACTTAAAATAAAAATTAAGTAGGTCACTTTGAAGTCAGTTTTCATGGCAGTTTTGCTGTTAGTTTGGGTGTTTTTGTTGTTTTTAAATGAGAGCATGAGTCCATTCCCTCAGCACCACTTAATCACTTGTAACTTTCATGAAGAGCAAACAAAAGGCTTCTTTTATTTATCCATTATGTTCCTAAGAGGTGAGAACAGCTTGCTGCAAATGAAAATCATTAAAGCATACTGCACTGTCATTAACTGTCTGAATATCTTTCTATGCAAATGTAGCACAGAACCCAGTGAAACTGCAGCCTCATGACCTTCTGCATTGAAAATCTTTGCCTTATGACTCTCTTAACAGCTAAAAGACTCTCTCTGATGTGCCTTTGTGTAAGTGCTTGGTTTGGATAGACATGGAAATGGAGTGCAAGTCATTACACAACATACTCAGTTTCAGACACCCCTTCACCCCAGCTGGGTAATGGGGAGCATCAGAGATACTAGATTTGTAACAGTGCTACAGAATGAATAATAACTTAAAATATGATTGCCCAGATCTGATCCTGCATGCAATGACACCCATAGCTTCACTCAGATGAGTAGTTCTATTTATGACACAATGAACATATAATAATGCTAAACCATAGGTGGTTTGTATTATCAGAAGCCTAATCAGATACAAAACCTACTTCTTTAGAACTTTGTCCTTTGTGCAGCCATTTATACCTATGTGAATGGCATACAGAACACTGCCATTCTTACAGTCACAAGCCGCTTGACCAACAAAGATGGATGAATGTGTGGAGTTAGAGAGCAGTCCTCATTGAGCAGTACCTAGCAACAGGAACACACTGGAACTTCTGCATACTTTACAGCCTTAAAGAGACACATGGATCATCAAGTAGGTTACTGAAGGCCATTTACAGCTGTTCAGTCTGCCTCTCTACTGCCTCTCTACTTGGGGAAATTTATCAGGCACAAATGAGCACCCGCTGCGCAAGTGATTTTTCTTGGCAGAGGTTAAGGCTATCTCCTCCTCCGTTAGGACAGGCACTTTCATTGCACACTGTTACATAGCAGCAGCAGTTAGGACACTGCATTATTCAGTGGATTGGATTCTGGGGTTTCCATTGCATGAAGGACCCCAAACTAGTCTCTCCTGTCTCTTATGCCCCCATCAGCAGGTGGTTTAACATGAAGCATCTCTTACCTCCAGCTTGAGGTTTTGCCACTCAGTGCTGAAGAAGGAAGACTTAGAGGCCAAAAGGAATAAGAAAGCTTTCACCTCCTAGGCCTGCTTACGTCTTTTCATTCATCAGTAATTACACAGCTTGCATACATATTACAGAGGGCAGGAACCAAACACTTAAGACCCTTATTACTCATTTATTTGGACATTATGCCAAGTACTTAATACATTAGAAGTGCATAGAAAAGAAAGAAAACAGTGGAACTGAATATCCCTAAAGTTCCTATTCTGAGTTTGGCAAATTGGCACATTCAAAAAACTTCACCGGAGACACTGCTGCTTAGCCTGTGATGTTTAGTAAAATGGTTCTGAGGAAGCAGCTGGAATGTAGGGCTGCTCATCATCCATGCCGTGACGCTGTGATGCTGTGAGCATGCGGAGTGGCATTTTAGGTCCACATGAACCATGTGAAACCATGGTTTTGGAAACTGATGAAGGAGTGCCATATGAAACAGTGCTCCCACCCTGCTCAGGGTACAGCACGGGGAGGCAGACTCATAAAATCACAGAACGGTTTAGACTGCAAGAGGCTTCAGACACCATCTAGTTCTAACCTCCTTGTCATCAGTATGGACACCTCTCACTAGACCAGGTTGCCCAGAGCCCCAAGACCAGTTGCCTAAAGCCCCAGATGAACACAGTGTGCTCTCTCTCTCTCTGGTCCTTTTTTATTTTGCAGTGTAGATGTAATATGGTAAGGAACATTACAAAGAAGCCAATGAGGAAATGATGAATTCTACTGTCAAAGTACAGTTCATGCCCAATGATTTTGGATTTTTTAAAAGTAGTGATGTTAACATTTGATACATAATTAAATTAAAATAAGCTTTCAATTTTTTACTTGGAGCACAGGAATAAATTATTCTAACAACAATTCAATAATTGCAGAAATGTTGTGCCTCTTAAGATGCTCATTCACCTCCTTTTCTGTCAGAACATAAGAAATAAAGGGTATGTTTCCAGGTAGTGCACTTTATCCCTTTTGGTTAACCACTACTGTATTTTCTTTTTTATTTGAGCAACATTTACTTCTAAACGGAAGAATTTAATTTAAAAAATACTAATTTTTTCAAAGTGTGATAAAAGATAAAGGTGATCTGGATAAGTTTGGCAAACATGGACAGTGTCATTTTTTTTGTTTAAAACAAGCAATTTCTGACATACTCCAGGCAAAATATAATTCTATTCCAGTAAGGAAAAGCAGAAATGAGGGAACAGATTGCTCATATGTTGAAGCAACAGAGAAAAACTCAGGTTACTGGTAGTGAAATCTTGATAAACAAGTTTAAAAAGTTGCAGCTAGAATACAGAATCCGAGAATGTCGCAGGCTGGAAAAGGTCTCAGACATCATCTAGTTCCAAATCCCTGACTCTCACCAGACCAGGTTGCCCACAGCCCCATTCAACCTGGCCTTGACCACTTCCGTGGGGGGGGAGCAGCCACAGCTTGTATGGACAACCTGTCTCAGTGCCTCAGCACCTTCATAGTAAGAAATTTCTTCCTAAGATCCAGTCTAAATCTGGTGCATTTTAGCTTGAGACCATTCTCCCTTGTCCTGTCACTAGAGTTCCTTATAAAAAAGTCCATGTGTCTTTAAATACATTTGTTGTTTTTCTCCAAAAAAAACTAAGAAAAGGTGGAGATCTTTTGGTAAGAAATCAAATTTCCTTTTCCAAAACATAGATATTTTTAAAAAAACTGTGATTTTTAAAAGTTTATTCATTACAGCATAAAAATAGTGCGATTTTTAATGTGTACCTAAAGATGAACCCAAAATAGCTACCACAGCTGCTATCTTTAGCCAACGATGAAAAAGAACAATCAGGAGATGCAGGAAATGTTTTTTTTTTAATGAAAGACATACTAATTTTTTTCAAAGCATAAGAGGTCTTGGCATTGACAATTCTTGTTTGAGATGTCCAGTCCTAATGCCTTATTTCAGAATAATACGGTTTTTGCAGACAAGCCCAAAACTACATTTGATTTACTCACTGATTCCCTTCTATTTCCTTTTAAAGATAAAGAATGTGTTTAAAGCTGAGTGTGAGAATGTGATCACTTCTTGGAAACCTCTTTTCCCTCCCTGAACAATCTGAGACTCTTTCAAAGTCACTTTTCAGCATAATTACATTTCCCCTATATATAAGTATGTTAACTCAGTAATTTTCTTGGCAAAAGGCACAATCCTAATGTCAACATATCACTTAATTACTGGACAAAATTAAATAGGTCAAAAGCCTAAGTGCTGTCCTCACTCAAAAATACTGAAAAAGTCACACAGCAAAAAAGGAAGGTGGAGGTGCAGGGGGTGTGGAGACTGGAATATGGCATTGTACCTGATACTTTACAGATTCTGGGGCAGCTTTGTTTAATCTGATTAGCCAAGTCATCAGCTTCCTGCTTTTGGAGGAAAACAAGTATTACTGATTTTGTAACTAAAGCAGCTGCGAGATTATTCAAGAGACAGCAGGAAACATGCAACATATTATGACAGAATCCAGGCTCAGTCACTTAACTGCACAGCATCCGTAGAGAACAGATCTGATTTCTGTACTCGACTAGGAGTCTACAAGCAACAATTTTCCCTGCAAGAATCTGGAAACAAGGTGTCATTCCTTTCAATCTCTCCTAAACATCAACTAACGTATCACATTAGTTTAGCAGATCTACTCCATAAATTTGTTTTCTTCTGAAGTTTGTATCTCCAACTGTATATATCTCATGCTTTGACATATAAAATAATCAAGAGACTGGTATGAAAATTATTTTAATTTGCAAAGTTCCAAACTTGTTAAGTTATCTATGTGCTGATGGGGTGTGCATTTTCAGTGTCATTCTTTTGTAGGTACTACTAAAATTGCCAAGTTAATAATAACAATATCATATAAATATGGCATGATCCTTGCAATGTGAGTACTGAGCAAGAACAAACTCTGGGAAAAGTGAACATTTTGAAACAGGGTTTTGTTAGTCATAAAAATATATTTTAAACAACTAGATAAGAGCACTACCTTTGAAATTCTAAACTACACTAAACTTAATTTCAGGCCAAGCAATCTTGAAAACATTAGCTTTAGAGGACAAGAGAATTCTAGGCAGTATTTAGCTTACAATAAAACAAACACCACCACCTTCCCCAAAAGCCAGAACAAAATACACAGTCAAAAAAAAAAAAAATCTTTAAATATTATGTAACTCAATTTGAGGAAAGCATTCGGTACTCCCATGAAACCTCAAAAATAACTCAAAATTTTTGATAGATTGCAGTGCTGAATAAGAGGTACAAAAACACAGGGACTCTGCAAAAATTCTGAAGCTTAAGGAAGACTGAATATTGTAGGGCGCGATATGAAACTTTGAAAACTGACAAGAAATAAAATAATCCAGGATGAAGGACAAGTAGCTATCTGCCTATATGTGTGGGGCCACAGGAACTGCTGTGAGGCCTTTTTTTATTTGACATCTTCACTAATCCCTGAGCATAGAATTGTAGAATCATTAGGGAATGGAAGGGACCTCGAAAGATCCTCTAGTCCAATCCCCCTGCCACAGCAGAATCACCTAGACCAAGTCACACAGGAACACATCCATATTTTTTTCCAGAGGTTCTAAGCACCTGCAACACACGCTTTAAGATGAAAGTACCTTCTCCACCATAAGTCACTATAGAATCATAGAATTAGTCAGGGTTGGAACAGACCACAGGATCATCCAGTTCCAACCCCCCTGTCATGGGCAGAGACATCCCACCCTAGATCAGGCTGACCAGAGCCTCATCCAGCCTGCCCTTAAACACCTCCAGGGATGGGGCCTCAACCACCTCCCTGGGCAACCCATTCCAGGCTCTCACCACTCTCATGGTGAAGAACTTCCTCCTCACATCCAGTCTAAATCTACCCAGCTCCAGCTTGGCTCCATTCCCCCTAGTCCTGTTGCTACCTGAGATCCTAAAAAGTCACTCCCCAGCCTTTTTCTAGGCCCCCTTCAGATACTGGAAGGCCACAATAAGGTCCACCCATCAAACCCATGTTTCACCAGCTTGGAGACCAGAATGTGGTGTGGGACAGTATCAAAGGCTTCGCTCAGGTCCAGATAAATAGCATCGCCCGCTCTCCCCTCATCTGTTAAGGTTGTGACCTGTTCATAGGCCACCAGGTTGGTCAGGCAGGATTTGCCCTTGTTGAAGCCATGCTGATTGTGGACAACTCTGCAGACACCAAGATACCTCAAAGTAACTTATCATGGCTAAAATACAGTCAAAAAACAGTAAAATGCAATTAAGTACAAGAAAAGGCAAGCTTCTGCTATGGAAAAGACAGAAATATTCTGAACAGATTCTGGAATATATTCAATAGGATGGAATATGCCCAAAGGCATAGTATTTGTAAAGGATCTAAGAATAACAAGCAAAGAGCAACTACAAATAGATTTGTAACAGACAACCAGCAAAGAGGCTAATTTAGATTTGACTTGCATACTTGGAAGCCTTGTATCCTGGAACAGGAAGGTAACAGTTTCTGTATAGACAGCTGTAGAGCAGACTGCAGAACATTTTATTTGTGGACAACCAACACACTTCTTCAAGACTCTAAGTGAACCAAACGTTAATACGCTCCAGTAATTAATTCTCCCTACAAACAGAGGTCATATAAATGCCTGAAACAAAGTAAAGACTCTATCTGGACACAAACCATAAATTCCTCATCCACACTCTTTACAACCACACCTGGAGTTCAACAGTGAGTTGTAGGCATAATACAAGAAAGAGCTCTGCAAATTGGATGGAATGCACATAAAAATAACAGAAATTTTTGGGGAGCTGCAAAGACTCTGAAAGGAAATGTTACAAACTTAAACAAGTGCTACCTTACTTGCTCAAGCTAAGCAAGTAAGAAGTGCAAAATGCTTTTTTCTAAACATTACATTTGTTCTGGAAACTTATTCCACAGGAACAAACCCCATGAATGGAAAATAATTACCTGAAGTAATAAAAGTTACATATACATTCTTAATTAGGAATGGGAAGATTCAGACAGTACAGGAAACATATACTGAGTTCTAAACTATAGGAAATTGGCCTAATAGAAAAAAGCAGTAGGCATTCAGAACTGCTGCATAAGGTAAAAATTTTATATGACAGGGACGAATACTAGTAGACACAGACAAAACATTTAATGGAGCTCTGCCATCTCTAATCTTAAAACATTTAAGTTCATTCTTACAGTGACACTCCTCTCCCCTTTAGAAATTTAGCACACAATAAAACAAACACCACCACTTTCCCCAAAAGCCAGAACAAAATACACAGTCCAAAAGAAACCTTTAGATACACAGATGGCTATTTGTGATCTACATACTGAACTGAGGCTTCTTTTACTTTGCCTGATGCATGAGTGAGGAATGCCTTCCATAATCCAGATTATATGGCAGAAAAAAAAAAGCATCTAAAATCAAACGGGTTTCACCACTTACCATCCAGCTCCATTTCTGTGATTCATTCATAGAAACATACTTCACATTTTAAACCCCGTCATAATTTAAATAGTAACGACATAGTCATGCACTTTTGGCTACCTAAGTTCTAGGAGACTGATCGGGCTTTTGGCAATCACTTGAAAATGTTCCATTATGACATGGTTTTAATTACTTATTATTTGAACCACTTGGGCTAACTCTCTTCACATCTCAGTGGAGAGTTTACAATTAAATGCTTCAGCATGAAAAGTTATGCTTCACTTGCATGTTTAAAAACAGCCATACATCCAAGCTGCACCGGAACATACACACACATAGATATGTGTACATATAAATTAAATGGATTTTTAAGTTAATAAGCTCCATCCAGTCACATGTGCTTTCTCCTGGGAAGATGATGGAAGAATGAACCACATGCAGCCTCAACTGGCAGCTCTGTTGTAAAAATAAACCAATCACTTCTAAAAGTATTCAAATCCTCAACCATCTTACCCTTTATAAGGAGTTGATTATAAAGGTATTGAGCCTTTATTATAAATAAATGTATACTTTATACATTTATAGACATTACATTTATATTATTTATATACATAAAAGTGTAATTATATATTATAAATAAAGGTACTGAGGTTTTATTAAGTAGTGGAGATTCTCCCTGGCCCTCCTTTTGTTATTAATGTATTTATAAAAGCACTTTTCATTATTCTTACAGATTTGGCCAGATTAAGTTCTAAATGAGCTTTTGCATCTTTAATTCTCTTTCTACATAACCTTACAACCTTACCAACCTTAAGCGTTCTTAAATGCTTCCTGATTCACCTGCCCCTTTTTCCAAAGTTGATACACTATTTTTCTGAGTTCTTGCAAAAGCTCCCTGCTCAGCCAGGCTGGTCTTCTTCCCCCCCCCGGCCCATCTTTCAGCACATGGGAACAGCCTGCTCCTTATGCCCTTAAGAGTTCCCTCTTGAAGTATGTCCAGCTTCCCTGGACTCCTGTATCTTTCAGGGCAGCCTCCCAATGGACTCTGTCAATCAGTCTCCTGAATAGGCCAAAGTTTGCCCTCCGGAAGTCTGAGGTAGCAGTTTTACTAACTGCTCTCCTTGTTTCTCCAAGGAGTGAAAACTCAATCATTTCATGATCACTGTGCCCTAGACGACCTCCAACCTGCACTTTCCCCACAAAATCTTCCCTGTTCACAAGAAGCAGGTCCAAGAGGGCACCTTCCCTGGTTGGCTCTCTCATCAGTTGTGTCAGGAATTTCTCTTCCACATACTCCAAGAACCACCAAGACTGTTCTCTCTGCACTGTATTGTATTTCCAGCAGACATCATGGAAATGGAAGTCACCCATGAGCACAAAGGGCAGTGATTTTGAAACCTCTCTCAACTGCTTATAAAAAAATTTCATCTGCTTCTTTATCCTGGTTGGGTGGTGTATAAGATTCCCACCACAAAATCACTCTTGCTAGCCTTACTCCTGATTCTTACTCATTAGGACTCAACCCTATCCTCACACTCACTAATTTTTATGCTTTCATATGCATTTTTATTTGCCAATACTTGCCAGTAATTCTCACTGCCAACATACAATCCCCACAAACAGTATTAATATTCAAATGTTATCTGTCATTACACACAATTTTCTACTTTAAGTCCATACTCAGATTTTGTAGTTTTCAGATTCAAGTGCTGGGTAGCAAGGCTTTTAAATTATGCTGATTCAGCAGTGCCTCTCTAGCACTGACAAGCGTGCTAGAGCACAGACTAGAGCACTGATTAGCAATGCCACTCACTAAAGCACTCACTGAGTGCTCCAGCACCGTTCCTCAATTACTAAGACTAACACAGTTCATCTTAATCAAAATTCATGTATGAGATTTTCATTGTCATACACCCAATCACTAAACTTCAGTTATTACTATACTTTTTTAACTGTTCCCCAACAACACACGTGTTCTTACTATACTAAGCTAAATTACTTATGCGATCACATAAACATGTTAACTCTTGACAACTGGTCACTATGAGAGCAGGGGAAGGAACCTCAGTCCCTTCTCTACATGCAGAACTCTGTCAGCACAGAATGAATCAGGAATCTCATGTTTAGAATTTAAATTGTTTACTAATAATTTTCCTACATTATGTATATGCTGCTTCTCAATTAAGTATGCTTTCTCAGTTTATTTTTTAAAACAGTAGTATAGTTCTACATTGTTACATGTGTAATTATAATTTTTTACATTTCAGTCTCGTTTTCTTGCATACTTATGTGTTTTCCTGTGCACACATTCTGGGGTGTTTTTCTGACATGAGGCAATGGCAAGACCTGAAACTGTTGAGGGGGAAAAAAAAAGTTACTCTCAAAACAAACAAAAAATTTAATAACTTCCAATTGAAAATTTTTTTTTAAATCCAAGTTGCTAAATGCAAACACAACCCAGGAAACAAAAATGGTCAAATGTGGCTCTGCATTTTCATATAAACATTCTTATTGTGAATGTGTCTATACAGCTCATTTACAGACATGAACATAGATGTAAGGCCACAACAGGTGTTGTAACAGGGTTGTTTTCTGTGGTACAGCACAAAGCTGAAAGCATAAAGCTTACATGTCCATAACATATAACATGTTTTGTACAATTATGACAAAAACTCATTTATTCTTATGGCTAAATTATCTGCATGAACTCTTTAGTGAAAAAATCACCAGCCATTGGAACAGGCTGTCCAGGGAAGGGGTTGAATTGCCATCCCTGGATGTGTTTAAAAGTTGTGTACATTTGGAGCTTAGGGACACAGTTTAGCAGTGGGCTTGAGACAGCTGGGTTAATGGTTAGAATCAATGATCTTAAAGGTCATTTCCAACCAAAGCTTAGATGAAACCACTACTGAAACGTTTGTGGAACTAATACGCAGTTTTTCTAGACTTTTGATCATCCTGTACAGTCACATATGATAACCAGTAAAAATCATGTAACCCTTTTCAAAATATCATTAGCCTACATATTAAAACTTAATAAAACATATTAAAATGCTCTGCCGTGGTACTTTCACTGAGAATTCCTCCATTGGTTATAAGCCTTCTCTCATGGCAAGTTAATTTCTAATCTATAACTAATAATTCTACATCAATACTGTTCTTTGGCTGATAATTTTTTTTTTCTGGCTTACTCCAAAAATTACAGATATACCTACAAAATTCACTTACATTCTCTCACTGTTTGTCTTTCTAGATTAAGCCAACTGATTGTTATCTTCTTGATAAAGTAGGCTTTTCACAGCTATGATGATTTTCAGAATCTCTTGTAATCCCTCTAGATTACTTAAAACATAGTCCAAATAAAGTAAAACAAAGACCTTGTGCAATCACACTGATGTATCACTTTGACAGAAATACCTCCTTTAATGCAGTTTAGGATTGTTCTTATCTTTTAGGACCCACTATGGGGGTAGATTCATACTACTCTGACTCTCAGATCTTTTCTTCTGTCATTTCTGACATTGTAGTTCAGAGCAGAAAATTCTTAGCAATTTTCAAGTGTAGAAACTTGCCTTTCAGCAAGCTCTTGCACACTGCTGTTATTCTAAACCACACAATTCTTCCTATATGCCTGTTCTCCTCCAAACTTAGCATTACTAGCAAGTTTGGTGTCTATGTTGATCAGGACTATGCTAAAGACATGAAAGGGGTGGACTCTATCTGCAGCCAACTTCCAGATTTAAAATATCTTTGATGTAGTACAAGTAGATTCTGTTGAGGTAGATGGACATTCTTTTCATAAAATAATTCATTGACAAAGGAAACTAAGTAGATTTAATCTTTTCTTCACAAAAAGATTCAGTGTAGATGGACATTCTTTTCATAAAATAATTCATTGACAAAGGAAACTAAGTAGATTTAATCTGTTCTTCACAAAAAGATTCAGTGTAGTACCATATGAGAAATTAAAAGTAGGATGCATAACATAAATAATTGCTAATGGCAAATGACAGTGGATTGGTTACTTGGGAAGACAAACACCATCACCCCAAATGTCTCCCCCCTTCCTGCTTTGCCCAGCTTTACATCATATGGTCTGGAATATCCCTGTGGTCAGTTGGGGCCAGCTGTTCTGGCTGTGCCCTCTCCCAGCTTCTTGTGCACCCCCAGCCTCCTCACTCAAGGGGTAGTATGATAAACAGGAAAGTCCTCGACTCTGTGCAAGCACTGCTCAGCACTAATGAAAATACCCCTGTGTTATCAACAGTCTTTTCAGCACAGATCTAAACCATAGCCCTGTACTAGCTACTGTGGACAAAATTAACTCCGTCCCAGCCAAAACCAGCACATTCAAGTTCGATTACTTTCATGCAAATAAAATAAAATGGCTGGCTAGTGCAGAAAACAGCTACTGCTGAGCAACTGGAAGAACAGAAAAAGGGGGTGACTTGTTCCATTATGGAAAAGAGGAGGTAACCTCAGGGCTAGTACAGAGTTTGGAGATACCAGGGAAAATGGGCAGTTGTAATCTCTGACCATGATGTTTCCTTTTGCAATAACTGACATCCTAGGATGGCAGCAATTTTGGATAATAAAGGATAAACTACAAGAAAATCAATGTATGGTAGAGGCATAGACACACATGAGCAAGAACAACTAAAACAAGTGCTAAAGAAAAACCCCAACACACAAGCTGCTGAAATGCAGGAAATTCAGAAACAGGTTTTGTTTCCTGTAACGGTTAAACTGACTTTTAGACTTCAGCAACTTGAACTACTGATTGACTAAAGCTACCACAAGCCAAGACTACTGGAAGAAGTGTTCTTTTCTTCCTGCTGCTCAGACTCAGCCCCTGCACTGCCTCCTCCACTGTGCCAGCATAGGCTTTCGCACACCTACACAGAGAGGCAGACGACGGAACTGATCTACCTTAAAAAGAATCCACAGTTTAGTTGGATCACTTTTACCTGGATCGATTTCCAAACATGCTTTGTTATGCAACTGTTAAAGTATTTGCACCAACTTGAGAAGGAGGGCAGGGGACCTCCTGTGACAGTGCTGACCCAAACCTTTTCTAAAAGTACACTCTTACATTGGTGTGACCCTGCAGACTAACATTGACTTGACTGCAAGAATATGAAAGCAGAAGTGCACTCTAAGAAATGAAGCGAAACTGAAAAGGCACAGCTCAGAGAGCAAACGTCTGCATGGCTGTAAGAGTACCACTTAGATCAAGCTATTTACATCAAAAAATGAAAGCCACTTAAATTTTTTTTCTATAGAGTAAGATTTAAAAGATCAAATTAATACCTCATATGAACAGGAAACCAGCACTAGGTTAGATATCAACTGTTCTTGTCTCAGTATTGCAACCTTCCACTTGCAGCAGTTCTTCTTGCAAAGTATGGTTCTGATTTAATAAACATAAGCCTTTTTGTAATGAAATAAAAGACTCTGGATGACACATTTTAGGGAATCCCGCTTTATGCTTCTAAAAAGCTAGATATTCCAGCTATCTATGCTATTCTACTGTGGGCA
Source organism: Phoeniculus purpureus (assembly GCA_028565055.1). Lineage (NCBI taxonomy): Eukaryota > Metazoa > Chordata > Aves > Bucerotiformes > Phoeniculidae > Phoeniculus > Phoeniculus purpureus. Next base: position 41,339,552 of record JAOXOE010000256.1, read on the forward strand.
ACTGCTTACTCTTCAGCAGATAGGAACCTGTGCCTACACCTCAGCTACTGCACGCATTCAGAAGCGGCCAGAATCCTCCAGTATCTTGGATTATACCTGAGTCCAAGTGAGGTGCAGATAGACACCATGTTCTGCTACCTGTGCATATGAAAACAGAATACAGTGGTGGACTGGTATCCCCTCACACAGAAGTGGACTGCCAGTGTTGTAGTATCTTAAACTCTTGCAGGAAGGGGCACATCTGCCAGTGTTGAAACACATTAAGCAGTCAGTGAAATAGTAGTGGGAAGACACTGTGACCAGGAAGCTAAGACAGCCATGTGAAAGACAACAGCGCACAGAATGGAGTAGCACAAGAACAGAGCAGCGTCCCTACCAAAGTCCTACAGAAATGAAAGAAATGCATTTGTTAAGCAAGAGTACACAATGCACTCTAAGAGAATTAGTAATTTGTTAATATGCTTCACTTGTAACATCCTACTAAATTTCCTTTCTGAAATTTCTTGCAGTTTCAAAGGTTTTTCAAATGTAAACAAACAAAATTAAAGTCGTAGCTCTGTTATTCTTTAGATCCAACACAAATAGTTTCAGTGCTATTTCAGCTACTTGCTTCTGTGATGCAAGATTTCTTGATGACGAGGTAGATTTTTTTTCTGATTGCATTAAAATTAGCTTTAAGGAAGAAAACAGATGTGAGCTACAGAAATAAAAGCATACAGAGAAAGAGTAGGAAACCAGTTACTCTTAAGTAAACAGGCAAGCTTCCTGTTCATTACAATGAAAAAATGAAGGGTAGCAACTGCCTGACCTGTTTTTTGTTCAAATCTAAAACTAAAACATATGTAAGCAAAATGTGAAACATATGTTTTACATATTGAGCTTTTGTCAGATTTTATAGATTTGTACATTTGTGTCACATCATCCAGTCTTGCATGCACATCAAACAGTATCATTCTAAGTACGTTAGAATATTTGGCCTTTTTATAGGCTGATCTTACACATTGTGAACTCCTTCAGCATTTGGTGTCGTTTTTTTCCTTAAACTCTCATCCCTGAGACAAAGAGACTGAAACAGGAATGCCAACTCAAGGCTTCTGTTATTGTTTTAAATGAAAATCTGCACGAGCTGGGAAATGCAAAGGAAGTTCTCCTAAAGGATCACATAAGGAAAACCTACATCCTTGTATATTTTTCCTGAAACCGTGCTGGAGACCAGGGAGTTACCTAACTCTCGGGACTTGCTTCCTCATGATTACCACGGGTCCCCAATGGCCTGTCTTGCCCAGTTCTACTGAGGAGCCAGACCTCAGCCTCGGGGCGTCCCTTCACTGCCAGAAAAGGCCCGAGGTTACGGTAGAAAGCCCATCTCCCGCTCCCGCGCCGTTACCAGCGCGGGCAGCTCACAGCTCGACCTTTACCCCCGGGTCGCAGGAAGGTAACGTGAGAGCAAGAAGCGGAGGCAGGCGGGGAAAGACAGGAAACGCGGTGGCCGTAGTGGACACGCGCGGCGGCGGAGCGAGGGGCAGGGAAACGCCACTGAACTGGGGCAGGGCAGCCAGAGGGAGCGGCGGGGCGCAGAAAACAGCCCCAACCACCGCTGCTCCGCCGCAGCGCACTCGGCCCCGCCCCGCCCTGCCCTGCCGCAGGCCCCGCCCTCCCCGTTACAACCGAAGTGGGCGGTGGCCAGGGCGGAAACGCTGCCGTTACGTGGGTGGGCCGTCCCCTCCCCGGCTCCCTCCTCGCCCTCTTCTTTCTGTGGTTCTCGTAGGCCCTCGCAACGCTCGGAGCCTCACCTTCCGCAGCAGGGCGACTTGGCGTCCAAAATGGCGGCCAACACAACTTAACCCTATCGCGTCCTCCCGCTCCGCCCCATCCGCGAATCAGAGCTCCACAGCCTCCACCTCAGGCCGCGCGGCCGATCGCCGAATCTCCGAGTTTCCCACTGTCCGCCGTCGGCGGAAAGAAGGGAAGCCCAAGGGAGGTCCCGCATTCGCGCTCTATCTGCTGGGCCAGCTCGAGACACGGAAGGGAGAGCGCGGGCGGGTGTGTGACACCTCCAACCCCGAAACAGGCCCGTCCACCTCCCCGCTCCCCCAGTGGTTGCGTCCGTGACATCATCATCATGGCAACAACAGCTGCGGCCCGGGGCCGGAGACCCGCTGCTGCCGCCGTGACCGCGCTGTCTCCCTGGCGCGGGAACGGGCTCGCGTTCGCGCTGCCCGCGAGGCACCCGCAGCCAGCTGCGTTCTAGAGCTCGCAGTGAGGGAGGTGGCTGGCGGCTCCAGCCAAGCGCGCAGCCACTGCCGCGCACGCGCCCGGAGCGGGAGCAGCTGCAGCAGTAGCAGCAGC
>JAOXOE010000256.1:41342000-41355109 GCA_028565055.1 Phoeniculus purpureus
GTGTGACTTGGTCTAGGTGATGCTGCTGTGGCAGGGGGATTGGACTAGATGATCTTTCGAGGTCCCTTCCAATCCCTTATGGTTCTATGATTAAAGGAACATTATTCTCAGTCCAACGGAAGAAAGCAAGAGGAAAGTGGCTTAAAACCATCACTGTCCTCACTGCGCTTCACATTGCCCAACAAAATCTGTATAGCTTATTAAATTTGGATGTGGGATGCTGCCCAGTTACAATAACGTTTCCTGTTTTCTGGAAGAGCCACATTGCCCACATCTGTGCTATTTGCATATCTGCTGTGTTTCATCTAATCAAGCTGTTCCGAGCACTCCAGAACACTTTGCAGTCTTTTCTGTAGCCACAACTAGAAACTTTACAGCCCCTTATGTGTCACAGTAATTCTTGGTGCTCCAGCAAGTCAGGCAGCACTGCTTTCTTTCCCCAGTCCATCCAGGCAGTATGTTTTTATTATATTGAGCTTTTAAGTGGCCATATCCTGTGGCATCCTGAAATTATTGAAGGTTTTACTAATAAGGCTGGATGGTAGGAAGTTACTTCATTTTTGGCCTCATCAGGGAGTAAAAAGCTATCGGAAAAAGTCATCTTTTGGAAATTGGCTGTTTCCTTCTTGGTCCGAATAGTCATTCTGGAAATGGCATGAGCACAACCTGATTTTTTCAAGCAGGTGAAATAGCTGTAGTCTACAGAAGAATATTGCTGAGTATTTTATCTCACAGATTTAAAGGGCTTTTGGATAAACTTTTAAGGGGTCTAGAAGCGTACCACAAGCAGACTTTCATTTATTATTTACTAAAAGAGCTGAAACTCTGGGGTATTCATTAGGAGAGAGCAGTTGTGCAGGCTGCTCAGTTATTCTGTCTGTGGTGGTGTAAGTGCAGATGCAACAGGCTCCTGCTATCAAAAGGGAAACGCTAAAACTTGTAGGATAAGGTAAGCAAATCTAAGTAATACGTTGGTAAACATAAATAGGTCTTTTAAGAGGTAAAAAATCATTCAATACTGCTGGGTTTGTAAATCTAATAACCCAACTGATTTGGACCAAAACCAAGTATTTGGAACAACTCCTTGAAATGAGCAGCAGGCGTCAAAACCAATGGGATTTCTATGGCAGCTCCGAGGTGCTGCAGCCTTGGCTGGCAGTATGAATTCCAGTGAGAAGCAGGAGGATCACCTGGTTTAGTTTCATATCTAGATTTTATTGGCAGGGAGGGGAAAGCAGGAAGGAAAAGAAGGGCATTTTCCTGGATTATACCATGACGAGAAAACCTGGCTTGACTGACTCACCAGGGACAAAAAATGACTGTGATTTCACACAGCAATGTCTTCTATGTTCTTTATTCTCTAACCTAAAAAGAGAGAAGGCAAGAGTTGTTTATGTTTTTCCTCCTCCTCTCTCTGCTTAGGTTTTTTCCTCCAGCACTTGGTTTATTGCCACATTTCAGAGTGTGCTTTCAGAGCACTGAATAGAACTGCCAAACATTTGATATCTTAGAATAACAAATCAGTTGGGAAGGAACTTTGCGGCTGCTGTTGCTTCCACCCATGTTGTACTTAAAACCAGCACTACCCAGATAAAACCAGAGAGTGCCAGTCATGCGTGGTTCAGGTATGTGCAGTAGATGAGTTACTGGTAACTCTTATTTTCATAACCTTTAATAGCTAAAGGAACAGCACAACCTCATAGCCCAAAACATGAGGTGATTCAGCTGATTCAATGACCAGGACGTGAAAAAAGGGTGCAGATTTTTGTTGAAAACACAAATTTAAAAAACCCAAACTAATACTGAGCACATAACGTGAGAAAATGCCCTTTTTTTTTTTCCTCACAGCATCTTGAAAACAGCCAGGCCAGAAGATTTGAGCTGATGCTGCCATGGGGTTGATGATGACTAACAGACTGCTAGTGCTGCTTTGTAATTTCATAAAAATGTAGAATAGTTTTGTTAGTGTTCTCAATGGATAATGAGAAACACCCAAACATTTGTTCAGTGTGTGTCAGGCTTTCCTGGTTTGTTGTGTGACTGTGTAACCTAAGAACGTCAGTTGGGATTCAATAATATAGGAGAACCTTCGTTCTCTTCAGAGTCTGATGTCTGCAGTGGACTGTTATTACTTTATTTTCATCATTCTGTGGAGTCCTGACTGTGGACAACTTAGTGACTTGGAAGAAGAGACCGACACCCACCTCTCTACAACCTCCCTTCAGGGAGGTGTACACAGTGATTCAGCATCCTTTTCTCCAAGATAAGCAACCCCAGTTCCCTTAGCTGCTTCTTATAATGCTTGTTCTTCAGACCTTCAGCAGCTGCATCGCCCTTCTTTGGACTCACTCCAGCACCTTGATATCTTCTTGCGTTGAGGTGCCCAAAACTGAATACGATAGTCAAGGTGGGGCTTTGTCATAATCACTTCTCCAGTCCTGCTGGCCACACTATTTCTGATGCAGACTAGGATGCTGTTGGGCTTCTTGGCTACCTGAGCGCAAAGCTGGTAGTGTTCAGCCACCATCAGTCAGTAGCCTCAGGTCCTTTTCCACTGAACAGTTCTCTAGCCACTCTTCCCCAAGCTTGTAGCATTGCAAGGGGCTGTTGTGACTGAAGTGTAGGACCCATGTTATACCTCACGCAATTAATCTCAGCCCATCAATCCATCTGGTCCAGGTCCCTCTGCAGAGCTTTCCTACCCTCAATAAAGATAGCGCCCATTGACTAAGGTATTAAACAAGACTGGCCCCAATACTGAACGCTGGGGAAGATCTTGTGACTGGCCACCAACTTGATTTAACTCCATTTAACACAGCTCTCTGGGCTCTGCCATTGACGAGTTCTTTACCCAGCAAAGAGTCCAAGGAAGCAGCCGAGTTTCTAGCCTAAATGCTATGCAGTGTAGTGATATTATTCCTACTAGTCAAGATGACCATGAGCCAGCAATGTGCTCTTGTAGCCAAGAGGGCCACCAGCATCCTGGGGTGGATCAGAAAGGGAGTGGTTAGCAGATCAAGAGAGGTTCTTCTCCCCCTCAACTCTGCACCGGTGAGACCACATCTGGACTGTTTTGTCCAGTTCTAGGCCACTCAGTTCAGGAAGGATGTCAAGCTGCTGGAGGGTGTCCAGTGTAGAGCAACGAGGGTAATGAAGGAAGTGGAGCACCTCCCTTATGAGGAGAGGCTGGGGGAGCTGGGTCTCTTTAGCTTGGAGAATAGGTGACCTCATTAATGTCTATAAATATGTAAAGGATGTGTGTCAGGGGATCGAGCCTGGCTCTTCTCAATGTCATCTACTGATAGGATGAGGGGCAATGGGTGTAAGCTGGAACACAGGAGGTTCCATATAAATATGAGAAGGAGCTTCTTCCCAGTGAGGGTGGCAGAGCACTGGAACAGGCTGCCCAGGGGAGTCTCCTTCTTTGGAGACGTTTAAGACCTGCTTGGATATGTTCCTGTGTGACTTGGTCTAGGTGATGCTGTTGTGGCAGGGGGATTGGACTAAATGATCTTTTGAGGTCCCTTCCAATCCCTAATGATTCTATGATTCTGTGATACCAGTTCTGCTGCATAGCTGCTCAGCAGGACCCACTAGATGGTCTCTAAGGTCCCTTCCAACTCAAACAATTCTATGTTTCTGTGAACCCTTGTAGTGCGTAGTAGCGGAGTCTGTACAGCATAACCTTACGCAGCATTTCAAGAAGGGCTCATGCTTGGTGTGATGGTGTCAAAAACTCAGCTTAGTTCCTAGAAATCGGCATAGTATTTGTCATAGTGCTTTTCTTTTTGGTAGCCACTCCACATGTTGTGTTTCACGGCTGCTGTTGTAGAAGGCAGAAAGCACCAAATCCTGCCCATTCTAAGTTGAAGAGAGTAACCATGGGAACAGTGTTCTGCTCATCACTGTCTCTGAAAACCCTCTAAGAAACAAAAAAAAGACGGATTACCTTGCAGTACATGAAGATCTGAAAGAGGACACTGGGCTGGTTCCGTTTAGCTTGTCAGAGCCAAAGCACATTAGTGTGGTTGTGCCATGCAAATTGTAGATATAGTTGTCCTTGGGTTAATTTCCTGTAGTGTAACAGCGTTGGTTTGTCTGCTCTTTACAGGCATGAATAACCGTGAAGTCTTGGAGCAGGTGGAGCGCGGTTATCGGATGCCATGCCCTCAGGACTGTCCCATCTCTTTGCATGAGCTGATGATCCACTGCTGGAAAAAAGACCCAGAGGAGCGTCCAACTTTTGAATATTTGCAGGGTTTCCTTGAAGACTACTTCACTGCAACAGAACCCCAGTACCAGCCAGGCGACAACCTGTGAATCCTGGTCTGCAGACACTGTCGTGAGTTGCCAGGTGTTCCTCAGCCCTGCCCCACCTGCCCTTCAGCTTCCAACTCTATGATTGGCTTCTCCAGAGTGCAGCATCTTCCAGCAGCACCGTGCATGGGAGGGACTGAAGCTGGGAACTTCCGCAGCCTTTGCCTATGACCACTTGTCTGAATAATCTGAATGTCCTGGATGAAAAGGAGAAAAAAACACTTGTTTTTTCTTAATCAAAGACTCCAAAACTGCATTGTATTGATGTTATGTAAACTGCAAAACCTCTGTTCATTGTAAATAGTAACTCAGTGCCAATAACTGATCCTAGTGCTTTCCTTTTTTTAAAACGCCAGCCCTATGTGATTTTAACTAGTCTCCTCCTGATTCAACTAAAAGTATTATTTTCCAGAAGTGGCCTCTTTGTCTAAAACATTTTTTTTTCATGTTTTAACAAATAAAAATTTAAAAAAATCAGGACAGGTGTTTGGTTTTTTGCTTTTTTTATATATAAAATATATATAATATATATACAGACCTACCTGTACATACGGTATATGGGTGCTCCTGCAGAGGAAGCTCATTTGGAATTGAACGAATCCTGCTGCAGCAGTACCCAGGAAACGATAATTTTACTGCAGACATGAAAACACTGGTGGGATTCCAAAACCCAGTGATCTAATTTTTGGCTTTTGCCAAGCATGATTTTTTTTAAATTGGATTGCACTTTTTGTTTATGATGACGTACCTGTAGATGGTTGTAACTTTACTCTTTCAGGAACCACGTGCTGTATTTACAGTAATGTTTCCCCATGTTTGACGAGTGTGTGACGATTTGTTCTTGAAATTAATGCGAACGTATTTAAAGCGAGAAAACTGCCCCATCGCCGTTTGAACTAGAAAGCTGGACCGCAAGGGACTTCTAGCGTCGGAACGCATGTACTGACGTGTTTCAAAAAGGTTTACGAGACAGTGTAACTACGTTCAGATGGTCTCCAAATCACAGCAGTTTAGCCATGCCCACCTGCTCAACCGCTGGTCACGCAACTAGGGTTTTCTCTGGTTTATGTGTAACGTTTTTCCATTGTAAAATAAGTGTGTTAAGTGTCCTGTACTGCTAATGAAATTACTTTCCTCTTTGTCTGCGAGTTCTCCAGTGGAATTACTATGCACTTCTTTACATTTCATGGGGGATGCACAGAACAAAGTGTTACCTTGTCAGTTGTCTGTACCAGCCTTGAATTACTTACGTTTAACCAAAAACAGGAAAAAAAAAAAGAAAAAAAATCTCCTTTCTATTTCTATTGAGTTTTTAATACTGAGTTGCAAATTTTAAAGTCTTAATTACCTTTTGTTATGGTTTATTTGCAAGTTTACATTTTAAAACTGTTTAACTTTCTTAATTTAGTAATTAAAAGAAGAAAAAGAGCATTTTACATTTGGATAGTTGTTCTTTTATTAAACTGTGGCAATGAGGGTGGCGATGAGATGGAAACGCTTTCAAGAAGCGGTGTCGTGCCATTTGGGGCACCGTGTGCCACAGGAGTGTGCAGACCAGTGAGCGTGCAGACCTGCGGGACATCGTTTTCCAAATTGTGAAGTTAGTAGGTTTTTAAACAGCTGGAGTTCAGCTACAAGGAGTGTGGTCGAATGCACCGGTGGCTTCTCATTCCTGTGCTCTAGAAGGAGTTCAGTAGTTCGATTGCGTCTGACGTGTGCGCTTCTGCAAGTGTCGCAGAAAAAGATGTTCTGTACCTCGTATTTCTGTTGTTGCTTTAAGATACTGCAGCCAAATAAGGCGTCCTGACAGCTGGCACTTTCCTCTGAATTATTTAGTACTTAGACTGTGAATCCACGTTCAAAATAGTCACACGTTTTCTACGGTGAACCTTCGTCCTCTTCCTGAAAACTAACCCAGTAATGAATTGAGATTCAGAGAACAAATTGTCATCACTGTTTTAATATTTTCTATACAAGATATTGACTGAAAATCCTCTTGCAAAGGAGGCTTCCACACTTGAGGTGTGAATTTTTATGGCAGTGTTGTTTGTTACCGAATTTCCATGCTAAATTGGTTAACGTTTTACATGTCGAATCTCCAAGTACTGTTCTGTACGTGACATACTCAGTGTTGCTGTACCTGTAGCTGTGGAGAACTGAAGAGGCCATTGGGGCTTTTAGCTTCCTCTTAGTACTTGCAAAGCAGGTGAAGGTCCTCTTTTTCCCCACAGCTACCCCCTGCCTTAATACTGTTGTCCACTGACCTGAGGAGCCCAGTAGGCTGGCAAAGTCGAATGTCCCACGCTGAGCCCAGTAGGCAGTGGTCTTGGCCTTTGCTGCACCACAAACTCACCATATCCATCGGTAATGTGGGATGAGCCTAAAGCATTCATCTTGCTTAAGTTTCTCGTTGGAAATAAGACTCAGACGGGGCGCTGTTGCGGTTTTATGGCCTTTACTCCTGACTCTGGGGTTTGCTGTTTCATGTGCCGCAGCTGGTTCACAGTACCGTGGTGGTCACTGCCACACCTCTGCCTGCGGCCGGCTTGTGTGCAGACTGCTGTCACTCTTGAGTGGCAAATCAAACCATTTGTTAAGGGTAGCTCTTCTGTTTCTTTTTCCTAATGGTGGGAGTTCTGTTGTTTGGGTTTTTTAATCTCTCAAATAAAAACTAGCAAAAGTTTAAACAGTTGTTAGCATTTTTGCTATAAATGAATAAGCTCCTTTTCATAAGGCACTGCGTGTGCACCACAGGGTGACTGTAAAAGTAGGAGTAGCAAATTAAGACTCTCTTGTCCTCTTCAATACCTCTTTAAATGTAAGTCTAACTAAGTCTCATCCAGATAAAAACATTTGTCCAAATGCAACCCACCCCAGTCCAGCAGACTCCCAACTGATCCATAGTATGGTAGTGAAGTTCCAGGAAAAGTGACCGACCTACCTACCAGCAGCTAACAGGAATCTGTAGGGTGACCCGGGCATCTCTAGGCCAAGATTAACCCAATAGCCATCCCAGGTAGAAACAGTACAATTAATGCCTCTTAACAGATTTCTGTGGGAAGAAATGACGAGACTCAGTGACTTGATGGGTCTTCAAAAGATCCAAAGTTTGTCAAAGGGACTGACGTGATGTTATTTGGCTTCTGTAAACTGTTCAGCTAAATTTTATGTGATGCTTTAGTTTTGGTTCAGTTATCACTGTAGAGAAGCAAAGGATATACAAAATAGAAAAATGATTAACTGCTAAAATGACAGGAAAAATCACTAATGAAAAAATCTGTCTCCAGTGTGGGGATTTCTTCCAAAGCTTCCAGACGGGAAAGGACTGCCTGCACACCGTGAAGGCTGAACGTGTGAGACCTGGCCACGTGGCTCCGAGGTGAGTGAGAAATTGCTCAAGTGTGTTTGAATATGCACCATCCTTTCCTCAAATGCTCCAGCAGAAAACACAGAACTCTGATGAGCGTGGCCACAGTGTACCCAGGGGTTCAAGAGCTCTGTGTGAGGCTGAGCCCGAGCTTGCAGGAGCTGTTAGGAGATGCACAGTAGCTCCTCTCCTAATGTGCAGACAATATTCATTCATCAAAGAGGTCTAATGGGAAATTACCACCTGCAGTGCAGACAAAGGAGTATTTATTTTCTCCAGTCATGTCAGTTTGAGGGTTTGTCTGTCTTTCAAGAATAATTGAAGTCTGTCTGAGGCTCAGAAATCTCCTTGTGTTCAGCAGTCTTGGTAAGCAGCAATTATAATTTCCCGTGACTCATGCACAGGGACATTTTATCACGGAAGGGGCTCCTGTTACTTGGAGCAGCATTCCCTGCCATCTAAACTGAATCACATAGTCACAGAACGTTAGGGGTTGGAAGGGGGACCTCGAAAGATCATCTAGTCCAATCTCCCTGCCAGAGCAGGACCACCTAGACCAAGGGAGCACTTCAGTTACAGGTTTCCCCATACAGGCCAAACCGGAATGACTATGTCCTTCCAGCAGGGAAGGGAAAGAGCCCCCTTGCCAGGGTGCCACTGGCACGGGGTGTTATAGGGAGTGTTTAGTGTCTTCCCCTCACTGCTTCTTAATTTGTGAGGAGGACTTCTGACAGCTAAAACTGAGTTACTAAGGTTGATTTTGAATGGTGCAGGGGAAACTCTTGCTTCTCTGAAGTCTCTGAGATATTTTCTGTTGACTTTCAATACAGCCAGTGCTTGTGTGTGTGCGTGTGCGTGTGTGTGTCTGCACCTCAGAATACGATTTATACGTAAAACCATCTCTGCCTGTGCAAGCCCAATCCTACCTCCTTTATATTCGTCCCCTACAGCTGAATGCTCAAACAAAATGTAAGGCTGAGACAGGCACGGATCAGAGGACAGAGTGGTGCTAACAACTAAAGGCTGCCTCTGGTTTTTAATGTCTTTTTCCCCTGGCTCCCGCTGCATTATCAATTATAATCCCTATTCCCTGTCTGGAGAGGACTGTTAGCAGCAGGTGCTGCCAACACAGCCCAGTGATGCTGTTGGTCTCTAGCTACTGCAAAGTACAACCTGATTTCAAAGTTGGGGAGAGAAATATCTCCCAAGAGCATGGCTGCAAGAATGCTGAAAGAGGTGAAGTGGAAAAGCGGGTAGTTAGGGGTAGGCTGTGCAGGGTATCACAGAGAGGGAGATCCAACATCTGCAGTACCAGCTGTGCTGGCAGTGCTTGCGATTTGCAGTGTCTGGAGAGTTAGGCAATCAGATTAGAGCAGCCTGGCGAGCACGAGCTGCAGTTTCTGTTACCAAGTAGAAATATCTTCTCTGTCACAGAGTAGGAATAAATAGTTCAAGATGGGAAAAAACCTGCAAGACTGGTGTGCAGGTAAATAAATCAGATTATCCTCCTCCCTCTGTAGCCAGGCTAGAGCTTGCCAAGGGCTTCAGTTTGCCTTTCTGTGCATCAGCATTTGTTGCCGAAACCCCTGACTGAGGTACTTGTTAAGTTCACTCAGCTGCTTATTGTCACATCTCCATACAACATCCCTGAGCCCTGTAAAGGATGGATTTTCATCTGGAGAGGAAAAAACCAAAAATAAACAAAATAGGAAGGACTCAGGGGAGGTTTCTGACCCTGTTGTAGTCTGAATAGTAGAATTATAAAATGGTTTTAGTTGGAAGGGACCTGGTCCAATTCCAGCTCCCTTGCCATGACCCTGGGGCTCATCCCCATGCTGGAGACCTGCCCAAAGCCCTTATGTCCCCTACACTTCATGCACTACTGCAGCTCAGGCTTTGAGCTACTTTCCAACCCTATTATGCTGCTGGGTTTCCCCAGCTAGAAGACACTACTCGTACAGCACAGGTCCCTGTTGCTGGGCAAGGAGTGCTGTTGCCCCAGAACAGCTTTCCTGGTGATGCACAGAGCCAGGGCCAGTCCTGCTACTGGACCAGGTTCCCAGAATGATGCTAAAGGAACTGTGGTTTCCCTGGAGGTGCCTGCGGTTCCCAGAGCCCCCACGTTCCTGTCTGTTGGCAGCAGCTACCTGGGCAGGACCGTGTGTCACTGCAGCTGGGTCTTGGAGTGACTTGGCAGGGGCTGTGCCAGTACAGCCCACTATGCTGGTGACCACTATGCTCTCCTGAAAAAGCAGAAACAGATCAGGAACACTATGCAGGAGTCTAGGTATTTTTGATCATACCAGAGCTCAGTGTTCTCTCAGGTTCCCATGACTCCCAAAAGCAGCATGGCCACCAGCTGAGCTCTGTGTGACCTCCCGAGCATAAAGCCCACACTGCAGCCTGAACATTTGCATATGCTGTGCGGCTTTTGTTCCACTTGGGTGGCCATCTCCTCCTTGCCCCCTGCCTCTCGCGTCACTCCTCGCCCACACGGCTCTCCCCACATCACTTTGGACGTGTCATCTCAGAAGGACTACACATCCTGCTCCTGTGGAGACCAGGGGCTCTGTTCAACATCAAATGCTGAGTGGGTAACAATCAATGGACTGCTAATTGGAGGCAAGGGGGAATGAAGTAAGTATTTGCCTCTGCTCTTGATTAAGGAGATGCATAATGCTGTGGGGAAAATCTTAACAAATGGCAGGAAGGGTTTTGTCATCACATGAGTGTCAATTAAAAGCATTGCACATGCTGACATCCAGGTGCTGATGTCTTCTTCTCAAGTGTGACTGAAAAATGCCAAAGCAAGAGCCTTAGAAACGAGTCACTAGGAAATATCTGTGCAGGCATGTGCCTGGCAATCGAAACAGCCAGGCATGGAGGAGACCCCCCACTTCCCTTAGGGTGGAGGAGCAGCAAGAGGCAGGGAGAGAGAGCAGGAGTGCTGTGTGTGCCGTGCCGAGGCTGGCGGGATCAAAAGCTCATGGCAATGTCTCCGGATTAATTCATGGAGCCCACGTTAAAAAGGGCTTTATTAGGCCTCTGAACCTATAGATGCAGTCGTAAATACAAGAAGGGATCCTTGATATTACCATTATCCTCCTAATCAGAAGAGAAATAATACAACTGTTGGAAAAGCAGGAATTGCTTTTCATGCAAACACTCCTGTCGGTTGCCTTGCCAATGGAAATACTCAGCCTGCCCATGAATATGAATCTGCCCTTTCCAGGACAGGCCAAATTTGACACTAGTTCTGCTTGTAAATAACCTGCAGATGAGATATTAACTTTTAAAAGGTCAGAGTCTGACCTGGCTTTCAATGAAGTCAGCAGGATGATGTCAGCAGTATCAGAAAGGTCTTCAGCGAGCAGTTAGAATGGCCTCAGGAGGGCTGATAGCAAAAGTTCCGGAAAGGCTAAAATAAACTTGGGCATCTGTTCTCTAAATTTCCTAATCCAAACATTACTTCACTTATAGTAGCTTCTACAGTTTACAGGAAGGTACTTGGGAGGGGGCTGAACCTCACCTTTGCTTTGAAAGGCTCCAGCAGACAGTGCTGTGAACACAGCAGAAAGTGTCGTTCAAGAACTGGGCTTTTTTCTCTTTCTCAGGCTGCTGAGAAAGTCCATAAAACTCAAGTGAGATGAACTCCTGCAAGTACCTGCTGGTTCCTGGAGTTGGGCAAGTAAAACTGATGACAGACACTAGTCCCCTGGCCTTGGATGCAAACACCATTAGGTACAGAGGTGTGACAATCACAGAACATCAGGGATTGGAAGGGACCTCGAAAGATCATCTAGTCCAATCCCCCGCCTCAGCAGGATCACCTGGACCACCTAGACCAAGTCGCACAGGAACATATCCAGGTGGGTTTTAAATGTCTCCAGAAAAGGAAACTCTGCAATCTCCCCAGGCAGCCCATTCCAATGCTCCGTCACCCTCACTGTGAAGAAGCTCCTTCTCATTTTGATGTGGAACCTCCTATGTTCCAGCTTACACCCATTGCTCCTTGTCCTATCATTGGATGACACTGAAAGGAGCCTGGCTCCACCCTCCTGACACTCACCCTTCACATATTTATAGACATTAATGAGGTCACCGCTCAGTCTCTTCTCCAAGCTAAAGAGACCCAGCTTCCTCAGCCTTTCCTCATAAGGGAGATGCTCCACTCCCTTTATTATCTTGGTGGCTCTATGCTGGACTCTCTCCAGCAGTTCTGTGTCCTTCTGGAACTGAGTGGCCCAGAACTGGACACAATACTCCAGACGTGGTCTCACCACTGCAGAGTAGAGGGGGAGAAGAACCTCTCTCAAACCACCTACTGATCTGATCCATCCCAGGATGCTGTTGGCCTTCTTGGCTGCAAGGGCAATTGCTGGCTCATGGCCATCCTGCTGTCCTCCAGGACCCCGAGGTCCCTTTCTCCTACACTGCTCTCCAACAGGTCAGTCCTCAGTCTATACTGGTACCCAGGGTTGTTCTTGCCCAGATGCAAGACTCTACACTTACCCTTGTTATATTTCATTCAATGTCTCTCTGCCCAGCTCTCCAGCCTGTCCAAGTCTCTCAGAATGGCAGCACAGCCTGCCGGGGTGTTGGTGACACCACCCAGCTTTGTGTCATCAGAAAACTTGCTGACAGTGCTCTCCAATCCCTCGTCCAGGTCAGTAATGAATAGATTCTATAGTACTGGTCCCAGTACAACCCTTGGTGGACTCCACCAGATACAGGCCTCCAACTACACTCTGTCACATTGACCACTACTCTCTGGCTGCTATCCTGCAGCCATTTCATGATCAGCCTCACTATCCAATCATCCAGACCACACTGGCTCAGTTTGGCTGTGAGGATGCTGTGTGAGACTGTGTCAGATGCTTTGCTGATGTCAAGACAGAGCACACCCACTGCTCTGCCATCATCTAGCCACCTGGTTATGCCCTCATAAAAGGCTATCATGTTGGTCAAGCACGTCTTCCCTTTGGTGAAGCCATGCTGACTGACCCTAAAGACCCTCCTATACTTGATGTGCCTGGAGACAGCATCCAGGACAAATTGTTCCATCACTTTCCTGGGATGGAGGTGAGGCTGACCAGTCTATAGTTACTTGGGTCCTCCTTCTTACTCTTTTTGAAGACTGGATTGACATTTGCTACCCTCCAGTCCCCTGGCACCTCTCCTGATCCCCATGACTTAGCAAAGATAGTGGAGAGTGGCTTAGCAATGACTCCTTTAGCACTCTCAGGTGCATCCCATCAGGGCCCATGGATTTCTGTTGCCCTTGACCTCTCTTGCAAGGTTTAATTCCATAGAGGCCTTGGCTTTCCTAGTTGCATCCCTACATCCTGTCACCAGAGCCTTATAATCACCCCAAGTGGCCATCCCCTCCTTCCATGACCTATAGACTTTCTTCTTCCTCTTCAGT
>JAOXOE010000256.1:41355209-41409884 GCA_028565055.1 Phoeniculus purpureus
TATACAGTGATGTAAAGTCTCTTTTCTGCTATGGGAAGTTGTCATGCTAAGTTACCTGTGTCCAGAAGCAGCTTTATAATGGTAAAATACAGAACTTTGGTTTAAGAGTGCTTGAGACTATTTTGGGGAAAGCACGTTTGTTTATGTCATTGGTTGATCAGTTGATCATGTCTAACATGAGATTAAGCAATTAATTTAATCAATGTGCCAAAACAAAACAAGGAGGGTTCAAAAACCACTTATAAACTTGCAGGCAACCCCAAAAACTAGCTTCATTTGGGGAAAAAAACACAAGACATATTTAATTCACCCCACATAAAAACACAAAGACATACAGAGACTAATCACATGTTCTTACATAACTGGGTTGAGCTTCTACTTCCATCCTTTCAAAGGGAAAAGACTTCCAGCAGCTCTCTTTTCTGGGAAGAGTCAATTCAGTCTGTGCTACAGTCTTGAATGAGGGAAAAACTCAATTTCAGGAAACAGTGGGTTGCAGACAAAACCTTCCTACTGCTGATCTCTAAGATCATTCACTCTCTCTCCATTCAGCATGTTCCCAAGGCAAGTTGGTTGCCATGTCCAGTCCGATGCCATGTGCATCCTCTTCAAACAAAATGAAAGAGAAATGAAGAAACCAGAGACTGGAAGCTCCAAACCAGCTGTACCAGTTTGCAGACTTGCCTATTGGTCAATGCTGAAACTAAGAGAGAGCGTAAAATCAAAGCCACTTTATCACAGATAGCCATAGTAACTCCCCATTCCCTGATGCCAAGAAACCCACCAAATTCAAACTGCAACAGCTTAATTGCCAAAAATCCATTACCAAAAAAGCAAGTGCCTCTGTGCCCAGAACAAGTTTTATGAGAATCAAATTGTCAAGGTAGAAGAAACCACTTCAGATTTAAAAATTTTTCTTTTATATTAATAGCAATGACAATAATGTACCTGAACTAAACATTATATGTCAGGATCAAAATGTGAGAGATACTTCAGAGTATAAAAAAAATGGATTAAATTATTAAAAAGGGAGTAATTTGTATAAGAGCAGCTTGGAACAGAGGAAGTTGACTAATGTAATGGCCCAGAATTGCCATTAAAGGATGATTGCTGTTAATTTTTTGATTATCCAGTAATAGAACAAGCAGTGCAGTGATTAACTGTATCATGGAAAAATAGAGAGCCAATCTGAAGCCGTGCTGCCGTGAAATCTAGAAAAACTCTTAGCTGGATTGCTGCAGTTTATTGTACAGTTCATGAACTAAGGAGGAACTTCTAGCAAATTGAATGTAAGGCTAGCAGGGACCTAGAGCAAAAGAATTAAACAAAATGTGCAAGGTCACTGTGGTGCGTTATTGTATCACAGGTTGTAAAACGGTTGCATAACAAGAGTCTTTGTACAGACCAGGTATTATTGCAGAACAGCAAGGTTTGTATATGCACTGCTAATCCTTTCTGAAATCTGCCACTTGGGCTTTGTTGCATACAAAGCAGTGTGACAAAATCAGTAATTCCTACCTGTCCTTAGTTTTATAGGCAAATTGGAGAGAAGAAAGATGAGTACTCAGGTTTGTTTTAATTTTCTTTTAATTTAAAAAATAATGTACTTCGTATTAAGTAAGCATTTTGAATATAAAATTGATCTTTTTATGCTTTCCTCAACCTCAGAGCATTTTTGTTTGTATCTGAATTAAATGGCTTTACATAGATTATTGGTGAATAGTTGAGAAAACAGTGGATGTCTCAGTATGCTGGAAGTGAATCGCTCTGTTGACAGTTGGATATTCTTGATATCTCTCATTCCAGCACATCTGGTAGTGAGAATCACCTGAAATGATAACCTTGCCTGATTTATGCATCTTCTGCAGTAGTTATTCTGTCATAGGCAGAGGATGTTGCCACCATGCTCCTCCCCATTGTCATTCTCACTGGAAGAGTACTGATAAATGTTCCCCCTCTTTCCACACATAATGAAACAATAAATCACAATAAACTCAAAATGTATTCTGAATGATGGAGTCACTGTTGAAAGCATCTGATACTCTCTCACCTAAAAAAAAATCTTCATAATTCTGGGGATACAGTAGAGATACTGGTCAGAGTTTGCATGGTTATTATGAAATTATAGAATATAATTCTTAGTGTCTGAATTTCCCCAAGATCAGTGCCATGAACCAGCAGTACATGTCAATATCTAAGTCCCACAGCTGATGACAGAAGTCTTACTGTAGGTCCAGGTAGATAATAGCCTCTGCTCTGCCCTTGCTTACGCATGCTGTCATAGATGGCTATCAGATTGATCATGCATGTTTTTCTCATGGTGAAGTTGTGTTGACCACTCCTGATAATTTTAATTTCCTTCACATGCTTAAGAGAGAACTTCAAGAATGAGTTGTGCCATCATCTTTCCCAGGATGGAAGTGAGGCTGACTGGCCTGTAGTTTCCTGGGTCCTCCTTCTTGCCCTTTAGGAAGACTGGAGTGACACTGGCTTTTCTCCAGTCTTCAACCACCTCTCCTGCTCTCTGTGAGCTTTCAAAGATTATGGAGAGTGATTTACCAGTAATTTTTGCTAGCTCCATCAGTACTTGTAGGTGCATCTCATCCAGGCCCATGGATGAGTCCAGTTTGCCTAAGTAATCTCTACCCCAAGCCTCGTCAATCAAGAGAAAGTAATCTTTTCTCTAGAATTTATATTTTTACCTCTGGGATTTCTGGCCAGCCTTAGCAGTGAACAAGGCATGTGATACCTCTACTTTTCACTGTCCTACATGAAAGCAAGATTAAACAGATGATTCATTTGTTGTAGTTGAAGCTTCTATTAAATTTTAATATATTAAAATATTATTTTCAGAAATTTTATTTAGAAATAATGCAAAGAATTATGAAAGATATACAGTATATAAACATTAGTATTTAGTAGCTGCTTTAGCTAGCGAAGTGAAAGGAGAATAAAATGCTATATTCTAGTAAACTTTTACCTTGGAGCTTCTTTGTATCTCTAAACCCTCCCATACTTGTCATTTATTCTGATTAAGTGTACACTCACTATGTACAAACACCTTTGGAATCTATTTTCTTTACATTGCAAGGTTAAACAGAAAAATAGTTAATTGCAAATTTCATATATTAAGACAAAATAGTATTTTCAAATGCCAGTCCTCAACATCACCCTCCCTTTTTTTTCTTTTGCTCATTTTAAAGTAATAAACCCTTAAATTAGGAAGGGATTTTATGAAGACAGAAATGTCTTTGTCTTTCTAAATTGCAGTCATGTAATAAAATATGATAGACGGTCTTTCTCTTAACATTCAAAGTTGTCATTCATTTTAGTGTTCATATGAGATTTTGCTAACACTGCAAAATGAAGTGATCTTGGTATATGTTTTCACATATCTGTTTGTTTGATTTAATGTAGGTACCTCAAGTGCAACTTGCAATACCTGAAAAACATAAGTAGTGTAGCGTGGTCTTCCTGAGGTATTTTCTCAGTGCTTGTACCCCTCAAAAAAAAAAAGAAAATATTAAATATGCACTGCACTGTTATTAAATAAATCATGCCGGTCTAGAAGGGGTAATCTTCCTGGATTACCAGTACACAAAAGGTTTCACATTGTAAAGTGAGCATTGCTGGAGATGATGAGTCACCTTCTAAGGGCCATCCAGGAGCTAGATGGAACTGGTGACCCACACTCCCCGAGGTCCAGGGTTATTCCTGAATTTTACTGTCAAGAAGTCAAAGTCAAGAAAATTCTTCAACTGTGCTGCACTTGCATGCCTTTGGAACTCTGCTTTGAGGGCAGCACCAGAAAGACTGAAATGCTTGAGAGCAATCCTGCAAACACAGAAGGAAAACTTGACAGTTTTCTGACCTTTGTTTTAATCTCTTCTGTTCTCTCTGTCTAATTTTGGTCATGGTGTTGCTCCATTAAGCACTAAATATAATGGTTTTGCCCCCACCCCCCGCTACCAGTGCCAAATGCATTTGGGATAGTAATATAGGAATCATGTGGAGGGTGCATGAAAGCCGTGTATGACTACTCACTATTAATGTGTGTTTTAAGTACTATCTAAAGGTAGTAAATGGCAAATAAATATGGGATGCAAATCCATGGTAATTCAGAAATCTTGGTGGCCTGGAAAATTTATATTGGCTTGGCTCATCCAGTTTGTACTGAACCAGTTTAGGGACCCCTATTTTAATGCTGGAGTAAAAGATGTATTTTTTACTGTGCTGATATGTTATCTGTTGCTGTAAAGTGATGCTTTTGTACGGTCACATAGCAGCTGGGATGCCATCTGTATAAAGGAAGATGGCAGGTGATCAATGAGGAAAGAGTAAATACTCTTAGCTGCAGAAGTAGCAGCTAGGACCTTTCAGTCGTGTTTGCTTTGCTTTGCTTTCCCCAGTGTTTATTACCAGCAGATGTGCTCAAAGTTTTGGTCTTGGAAATATGACTGGAAGGCAAGATATGAGACTTATTGTGTGACTATTGGTCTATAGCATCAAATTTTTAAAAAATGTGCTCCTTGCAAAAGAACAGTGTAATAGGAGAAAAGCCAGGCTGGGAACAGAAAATTCTTTATTTCTGATCTAGTTCTTTCATACTGTTGTTATATTTTTATTTAGAAGTAAGTCAATGTTTATCACTGAATTGTCTTACTCTTCAAATCATGCAGCTTAAACTATATTTTCAGTCTTCCTTTTCAATCATAAGGCTTATCGCTATGCACTGATTGTTGCTCATACTGCAAGCATGGAGAATATAAGAAATGTTATCCCCTTTATGGAAAAGTTACCAGATGTGCTACATTGTAGCACTTACGTTGCAATTTTCAGTGCTGGTGTGTAAACTCATATACAATAATCTGAACTGTGGTTTTGTGAGGGCGATGTGTGTCCTCATTTCTTTTTAAAAGTTTCTGGTAAAGTATGGAAGGAAAGAGGCTTCATGGCTTCACCAAGGGGAAGTCATGCCTGACCAACCTTTTATGAGGGCATAACCAGGTGGATAGATGATGGCAGAGCGGTGGCTGTGGTCTATCTTGACTTCAGTAAGGCATTTGACACAGCCTCACATGGAATCCTTGCAGCCAAACTGAAGTAGTGGGGACTGGACGATTGGGTAGTAAGGAGAATTGTGAACTGGCTGCAGGATAGAAGCCAGAGAGTAGTGGTCAATGGAACAGAGTCTAGCTGAAGGCCTGTATCTAGTGGAGACCCCCAAGAGTCAGTACTGAGACCAGTCCTATTCAATCTATTCACTAATGACTTGGATGAGGGATTAGGGTGCGCTGTCAGCACGTTTGCTGATGACACAAAGCTGTGTGATGTTGCCAACATCCCAGCAGACTGTGCTGCCATTCAGTGAGATCTGGACAAGCTGGGGAGCTGGGCTGAGAGAAATTTAATGAAGTATAACAAGGGTAAGTTTAGAGTCTTGCATCTGGGCAAGAACAACCCCAGGGGACTGATGTATTGGAGAGCAGTGTAGGAGAAAGTGACCTGGGGGTCCTGGTGGCCAGCAGGATGACCATGAGCCAGCAAAGTGCTCTTGTGGCCAAGAGGGCCTGGGGTAAATCAGAAGTGAGGTAGTTAGCAGATCGAGAGAGGTTCTTCTCCCCTTCTACTCTGCTCTGGTGAAACCACATCTGGAGTATTGTGTCCAGTTCTGGTTCCCTCAACTCAAGAGGGACATGGAGCTGTTGGAGATAATCCAGTGTAGAGCAACGAGGACGATGAAGGAAGTGGAGCATCACCCTTATGGGGAAAGGCTGAAGGAGTTGGATCTCTTGAGCTTGGAGAAAAGGAGACTGAGGGGTGACCTCATTAATGTCTATAAATATGTGAGGGCTGGGTGTCAGGAGCCAGGCTCTTCTCAATGTCATCTAGTGATAGGATGAGGGGCAATGGGTGTAAGCTAGAACGTAGGAGGTTCTATATAAATATCAGAAGCAACTTCTTCACAGTGAGAGTGACAGAGCACTGAAACAGGCTGCCCAGGGGTGTTATGGATTCTCCTTCTTTGGTGATGTTTGAAACCTGCCTGGGTATGTTCCTGTGTTACTTGGTCTAGGTGATCCTGCTGTGGCAGGGGGATTGGACTAGATGATCTTTCGAGGTCCCTTCCAATTCCTAATGATTCTATAATTCTTGCATCTCTTGTAAAGGATTGGTAAAGTCTCTTAGTTTTACCTCTTGGGTTAGACCACGGGTTATAAAGTACATGGAATTTGAACCACTCTGTTTACCTGCAAAATGCAAACTGTGCCTCTGCTGTGTTACTGAATTGTTGTGTTTGTCTTCAGTTTCTAAAAGGAGCAAGAGGAGGATTTCAGTAAGTGCAGCAAAACTTTTTGTTATGTTTACGCAGCATTTCCTGTGTTTTACTTTGTGCTCAGTGCCTGTCACTGGGCACCTCTGAGAGGTCTTGCCTCCCATGAGATATTTATGCACATTGGTAAGATCCTTTTAAGTGTTCTCTTCTCCAGGCTAAAGAGTCCAAGCTGTCTCAGCCTTTCTTTGTAGGAGGGATACTCATTGTTCATCAATGTTGGCCTCTTGTGGCCTGCTCTTGACTCCCTGTATGTTGAGATGAACCATTCTGGAGCTCACTGAAGGTGATCCTTGAAAATCAACCAGCTATCCTGGACCCCTTTTTTCTTCAGGACTATATCCCACAGGATCCTTCTAAGTAGATCCCTGAAGGGGCATACATCTACTCTTTGGGGACGTTGTGATCTGCCTTTTTGGAAAGAAGACCATCTACCATCTCGTGGCCAATGCAGCCTGTGCTGCCCCTGGCCTGCACATCTCCTGATCCTTCTTTGTAAGTGTAAGACGTGGCACAGCATTTCCCATTTTTAACTCATTCACCTGTCCTAGAAGTTACCACCAATGCAATTCAGGACTCTCTTGGATTGCTTGAGCCCTGCTGACTGGTATAGTAGGGTTAGTGGTTGGACTTGATGATGTCAAGGGTCTTTTCCAACCTGAAAGATTTTATGATTCAGGTTGGCATTCTTATCCTTTTCTCATGTTTTCTCTTATCTGTGGCTGCTGTTTCTTTGTACAAACTACTGGGTTATTTTACACAATTACATTTATGAACAGCATCCTGAAATGATGTCCTGTGGGAAGCAGTTTGCCAAAGAAGGCTGAGTGGGCCTCATACTAAACCCACCTAATGGGTTGGGGTTTATGTTGTCTCCTTTTCTCACGCTTCAATGTAAAATAAGCATTATGCTGTAGGAGCTGGGCAAAGGCTAATTTGCCTCATTAGAATGTGAAAAGGAGCCCACATCCTTCCTGTGCCCTGCAAAGAATGCAAAAAGACTTTACAGAGAAAACAGATGTACTAATATGTATCACTGGCTGGGGGCAGGGGGAGATCCAGGGTGCTGCTGACACAGTGATGCTGAACATGCAAGAGGACAAAAGGACCAGCACAGAAAACACGCTGCTGGGGAGCTGAAAAGTCGAGACTGTTTTCTTTTGCTTACAGTTATGCTTCTGGCATCTGAAAAACTCTTCTGTAACATGTATACCAAAAAAACCCTCACATAGCCTGGTTTTTCGCGCTCAAAAATATCTTCATTGAAGACAGTTAAATGCCCAAATGCAAACAAAGTGCAGAAGCCTCAGCCCAGCCTTAGGGAAATCTTCTGAATTTCAGAGTCAGTATTGCCTTGCCAGAAGAGTAGACTATGGAGTTTGTAAACAAAACAAATGAGACTTTAGGTCTTTAACTTCGCTACCTCTCTAACATGTAAAAAAGGAGGTGTTTGTCCTGTCTTCTCACAAAAAATGCAGACTACAGTGGAGGCAGTACAAAATATATAGAGAGCAAAATAACTCTAGATGTTATTGCTGCAGCTATGCAGTCAAGTTCAGAGAACTGTGTTTTCCTGACCCACCTATTTAACCCTTCCCAAGACCTTCCAACCTTCCCAACACTGAGCAGTCAGCTTGCACATCCATTGGTGGTCAAAACTCCTCAAATTCAGCCACTTGCCTGAGGCAGTTTGGCCCTGTAGCAGTGGACAGTCTTTTGCCAGGTTTTTGCTAGCAGACAGAAGGCAGTTGCACACACCCAGTTATAATTTATTGTATACACACGCCATTAGTCAAGGAAACAAGTAGGATAAGTATAAGAAAATACAATCTGCAATACTGAGGCTCAGGACCACAATAAAGACACTTCAGAAGTGACACTTCCCACTCAATGTAACATTTACACCTTCAGGAAGCGTTCTTGATTCACGGCAGTTTTAAAACTATGACATTGACATGGAAATATCCAGCCATGGCTGAAACAACTCAATAACCTTGAAAAGAGACATTTTAAGCCCAGTTCCTTAGATCTCTTGTTTTGTAGGATCAGGGTAAATAAGATTTTGGCCTTGAGCTAGTATCTGTGTATTGGAACAAACATCTCGATGCAGAAGGAAGGAAGCAGAACAGAAATTAGATTGCTTTCCTTTCCTGCGTTACTTCTTGTAAGTGTAGTTTTCTTACGTGTGGAATACACATTTCCTCTTGCAGCAGGTCACGGTCGCCAAACAACAGATAAACTGCTGTCACTAAAACCTGGATTCACGTTAACCAAGCAAGTTTAGAGGAAAGTGTTCAAAGCCTTCAGAGGATTGCATCTCTCATCCTCTGAAAAGATAGCGAGTGTGAACTACATGGTAACTCCTCTGATTGTCATTACATCCCTATGGGAGAAATACCAAAGAATACCAAAGAAAACTTTGACCCTTCAGCCAAATGGGAAATGAAGATACAGGCACATTTTGTTCTTGCTTTTCGGTTTGTAGTGTCTATGCATTTAGGCATAATCACGCGTGCATCATCATCTTTTCTTTCTGTGCCTTAACTCTACCGTGCAAGTGCTTTATCTTCTGTCTACGGTAATACAGGTTTGTAACCCTATTCCACCAGTTGTCTCATAGCACCATTATGTCTCAGCCGTGCTAGCTGCACCATCTCTGTCGTGTGATAGCAGCCATACAGGTGGGAATCCACTTTAATAACAAAATCATCAATCATAGAATGGTTTGGGTTGCAAGGACATTTAAAGATCATCTAGTCTAACACTTCTGCCATGAGCAGGAACATTTTCCAATAGACCAGGTTGCTCAAAGCCCCATCCAACCTGACTTTAAAAGTTTCCAGCAGACAGGCATCTGCAACCAGTTGCAGCATCTCATCATCCTCATGATAAAACTTTTTTTCCCATGGGCAATCTAAATCCATCTTTCAGTTTTAAAAGCTGCAGTAAACTCTTTCTGGAGTCTTCTCTTCTCCAGGTTGTACTCCAGGTCTTTCACCTTTTTTTCATAGGAGAGGAGTTTTTATTTGCCCCTCACTGTTATCAGGTAGCAGATGCAGAAGTATCTGCAGAAAAGGGAATTGAGAATCCCTTTCTTCATGAGACTTTTTTTTTCTTGGAGGCACTCTAGGCACACAAAAGAGGGAAACCCTGAGAATCTCACCCCATTTTTGAATAATAGCCTTACAAATATTGTGGATGGAGCTGGAGGAGTGGGAGAAAAGGAAAACTGCGAATAGCAAAGGAGGAAGCATTTCTTAGGAAAGGAGGTGAAAGAGGGAATAAGCTTGAGATCTGTTTCTTTGTTCTGTTTTTGTAGTATGAGTTGTGAGACAAGCCCCGTTCAACCCTGATATATTCACTTAAGAGCTCTGGAAAACTGGAACATTGATGCCCGTGGATTTTTCTCTTCATTTTACACAGCAGTTGTTTCAGGAACAACAGAGACCAGGTAGAGAAGAAAATCTTCAGCTTAATCTTTTATTGTCATGATAGTCATAGTGGCTTTCTTGATCTGGTTTCCTACTGTAGCTCATCTTTCCCATGTTGAAAATATTCCTAGCTTCTGTTCTTGCTGTCCCTGCGCACAAAAGTTGGTGTGGCCTCAACATTCTCTGACATCAAACTAGGCAGCCTTAAAGTTGCTGGACCTTGGGCACTGAAGTGAGTGGAAAGGCAGGAAGGTTTCATCCTGACAACTGTGTTTAAAGCAGTCCCCTGAATTTTAGAAGAATGGGAGAAAAGGAAGGAGAGCAGTTTAGGGAACTATGTAGGAACTATGTGCATAAAGGTCCACATTATGCTGTTCCTGGGTTTTTAGATCAGTATCATCTATACAACAGCCGTTTCATGCATGTTATGTGCAAAGAGCTAATTATAAATACAAGTCATGTAAATTTAAGCTAGAAATGTAATGCTATGTGTACACCCAAACGATTCTTTAGAAACATTTGTCTTGGTTCTCCTTTCCCTGGACAGCATTAATTACTTTTGCTGCTGAAAGGTGGGCATGTGTCTGGCCAGGTTATGGGTTGTGCTTTGTTTTTCTCTGTTTTCTTCAGCAAGGAGAGGACATGGAATAAAATGTTTTCCTGGTCTTTGTTGACATCAGCACATTTGATCTGCCTGCATCCAAAAGAATTATGTCAAAGCAATTGCCTGCATTTGTTTCTTAGTGTGTTCTCCAGCAGTGCTGTCGCTTGAGGGTCAAACTGGAATACATTAGACTGGAATTGGGGCAGAAACTGCTGCCAGCCTCAGGTCAGGGATACCTCTTGAGATTTGTGAAAGTGACACTTCTGGGGTTCACGGCATTAAATTCCATAGCATTCCTGTGTCTGATCTGGGTGACTTACAGACACAGCTGGAATGGGTAGACTCACATTTTTCTATTTAATTCTTTCTCTTTGTGTCTGGAGGAGAAGGACAAGTCTCATGTCTGACTTACTTCTTACAATATCAAAAAGGTGTTTTTAAAAATTCATGTTTAAAGCTGTTTGCTTCTGTGTGGTTTCTATCATTTGCATTGGGCAAGATTACCACAGTTATTCCATC
The DNA here is from genome assembly GCA_028565055.1 of Phoeniculus purpureus. Taxonomy (NCBI): domain Eukaryota; kingdom Metazoa; phylum Chordata; class Aves; order Bucerotiformes; family Phoeniculidae; genus Phoeniculus; species Phoeniculus purpureus. The sequence continues at coordinate 41,366,098 of JAOXOE010000256.1, forward strand.
TGTAGAAATAAATCTGTGGCATCAAGCCCGCGTGGTGTTTGGAATGCTACCTCTTTTGACATAAGTGAGCCTTTCCAAAGCTTAAGAACACAGTTGCACATGTGTTTAACAGAACATCCTAATCCTGTTGGATGTAGCCAGGGTTGTGCCAGAGGAAGGGAAAGACTATTGCATCCAGGAGGACAGAAAATACTCAGATGCAAAAATGCATCATCCACACTGTGCTTAGGCAGACTTTTGTTATTTTTTCATTAGCAACTCTGACAGCTCACTTGGACAGGCTTTTATCCTCCCTAAAATTTTCACAAGCCATCTTATTGTAGTTGACTCTGCAGAAGTTTTGTACTATAACAGTTTGCTTAAGGTGGGACATTTCTTTTATGTTTCATGTTATGTATTAGAAGAGGCTGTGTTTAGTAGGTGAAGAATGGTTCTCCTCGCCCTCTAATCTGCCCTGGTGAGGCTACATCTGGAATATTGTGTGCAGTTCTGGGCCCCTCAGTTCCAGAAGGACGCAGAATTGCTTGAGATAGTCCAATGCAGAGCCCAAGAAATGATTGAGGGAATGGAACATATCTCACTTTTGAGGAAAGGCTGAGGGAACTGGGTGACCTTATTAGTGTTTATAAATGTGGAAAGGACAAGTGTCAGGAGGATGGAGCCAGGCTCTGCTAAGTGTCTCCCAGTGATAGAACGAAGGGCAATGGGTGCAAGCTGGAGCATAGGTGGTTCCATGTAAACATCAGGAAAAATTTGTTAATGGTGAGGTTGATAGAACAGGCTGCCCAGAGAGGTTGTATTAGTCTCCTCTGGAGACATTGAAAACCTGCCTGGATGTGTTCCTGTGTGACGTCCTCTAGGGGATCCAGCTCTGGCAGTGGAGTTGAACTAGATGATCTTTTGAGGTCCCTTCTAACTGCTAGAACTGTGATTCTGTGTTTGTAACATGGTGTTGAGATGTTTCTGTGGTTTAGGAAGCATTGTTTGTTGGAAATGAGTGCAAGTTTGAAAAGCACACTTTCTTCCCACCTGTGGAACAGGAAAATATCTGTAGAATCATAATTACATATAATTAAATGCTTTTGTGAAATAATGCCTTCTCAATTTCTGGAGTCGCATATGCGAACCAATGCTGAGCTGAAGTAATTGAGATTATTTTATCTGTTTTACTTGCAGAATTTACATTGCAGCATTCAGTTGTAAGTGCGTTTATTCCAGAAGCTTAAAATGAACTGATACCATCAACTGGCACAAATCAAGCCCTCCCCAGTCTTTCCCATTCCTGCACATTGATGGCAAAGGCACAGGTTAAGGCAGAGAGCATGGACAAAGCTTGTACTGCATCCTTAAAAAGTGCCAAACTTAAATACGGGCATGCTGTGGGATGAAGCAAATTCAGTAGCCAGGGCTTCCTGCTGAGCCTGTGGTCATTAGGTGTCCACCTGCCAGGCTCCATCCTTGAGACACAGAGCCAGCAGCTTTCTTGCCTTGGTGGGAATGATCCAAATCAGGAGCAGTGTTTGCATCCATTCACCATGTTTAAATTACACTAACTTGTTTGCATGAAGAAGACGGCTAGTCCAGTAGTTTGTCCAAAAAGGCTGAAATTGGTGGAGGAAATGGCTGTGAGTTATGGAGGTCTGCCTGAGGTCACCTTCTGTGGCTGGGGGATCCTGGGGTGGGATCCCAGTCAGACTGCTGGGGCAGGATTCCAGCAAATGAAGTGAATTGCTGAAGCAAGGAGCTTTGCACAGTGGGGCTTTGTCTGGAACTGGGTGCTAGGAATTCAGAGACAGCTGCATGCAGTTCCTGCAGAAGACAGATAATTGGGTGATATCTGTATTTAGATGGCACCTCATCCCCCAAAGGTTGATGTTTCCCCTGGACATATTTTGTAGGCCATGATCAGGAAGGCTGCTAGGACTGCTGCCCTGAGAGAGGGGTGTGCCTGTTTATGAAAGGAAACCCAAAGTGCTTTCTGATCCAACTCCACTTACCTGACCTCCAGCTTTCTGCAGACCAGCAGGAGCGCCTGCTTCATACTTGGTGAGCCAGGTTACGTGGATGCACATTCTTTTTACAACAAGCGTGGTTATTTTCAGAACATTGCAGAGATGGACAGTACAGCATGACTTCTGGTGCAAAGGGTTAATTATTAGTTAATTGCCCATAATTGCTGAAAAAGCAAAACCAAATCACGTGCTCACAGTCTGGATTGGATTAGTTTCCAGTTCTAATGCATCTTCCACCTTTGCTAGATTAGAGCCTGCTGTTACCAAATATATTCCTCACAGGAGTACTTCTGTGCTGTGAACAAAATAGCAACATTCCCTGCAAGCTTTTTGTTTACAACCAAGCCTTCTGCCACTCGGTGTTTTCAGTTCTTTAATCTCTCTCCTCTGAATAGTCTTCCAATTTCTCCAACACTTTATTTGAAGAACAGAGCAGCAGAACCTGATACATTATTCACGAAGCAGAGAGAGCCAAGCACAGCATCCCTGTAACCTACCTACTCATCTCTTGATTTTCCTTTGTTTGTACAGCTGAGGCTCACGTTAGCCACTTTGGCCAGTCTTGCGTGGGGAATACATGTCGAGCTGATTGCGTCTCAGGACCCACGGTCTCATATTCATTCTGCGCTTCGGAGGATAGAGTCCTCTCTCTCCCTCTCATCCTGTAAGTATGGCCCATATTCTTTATTCTAATAAGGTGGTTCTGCACTTGGCCATATTAAGAGCTAAACAGGTTTCTCCCATCCTTCTAGGGACATCTCTGCATCACACTTGTCCTCTTACTGTTTTTTGCCATCCCCAGTCTCATAACCTTAGTCCAGATCACTGATTAGACTACTGAATAGTAAAGGATTGATCACCAGTACCTGTGGGAATCCAATAGATACGATTGTGGACTCAGAAGTTACTTCAGCATAAAGTACATTTGAGACTTTTGCTTGACCTCACATGGCATTCCCCACCTATGGAGTCCTGCTCTCCATAGTGGGTACATCAATATGAAGAAACCCCATACAAGCTTCAAAACATTCCATTTTTTCATCAAGGTGCTCTACAGCACAAGTCAAATGACTTACACTTGTAATACTGTCACCAGTACTACCTTCATGAAGTTAACTTGTAATTTTTTGCAGGAAGTTGTGTCAGATTAGATTGACAGGATCTATTTTCTGTAAAGCCAAGTTAACTGACTTGAATTAATCAATTTATTTTTTTTAAGATTTTATTAATATGCTGAGCTATCCTACACAAAATACTGGAAACTCAGCCAACTGGCTTTTAATTACTTCTTACTCTTCTTAAACAGTGACCCCACATGAGCCTTCTTCACATCCCTGATTCTTACCCTGGGGCCCAAAACTGCTTTAGATGCAGCAGTAGCAGCTCTCTACAACCTTCAGAGACAAGTTTATTTCTAGCAACTAATCTGAAACACTCATAATCATCTATCTGCTGCTTAATGTCCACTCTCCAGGGGCTACTGTGATGGGAAATTATTTCATCATCATCATAAACATATTCAGCCTTTTACCTTTTTGCCCTGTGATAATGTCTGCAGTGATTCCCGTGCTCTGTAACAGGTACCAACTCACACCCTACTTTGGATGTACTGTAATTCATAAATATCCAGGATTACTTACTTCCAAGTTATCAGTCACTCAGACAGACATAATTTGTGACATATAGGGCCTGTCAACTCCCAGTTTCTATTTAGACTTAAAGTGACTACAACTTTTTCCTTTAAGACTCAAATAATTTCAATGTAGCCATTATTTTCCAAGACTATTATTTTGCATTGCTGCTCAGCAAGCAGAGGGTTTATCCATCTTCCAGATGCTGAAAAGGCAGCTGGATAAGGTCATCTTACAGCCTCTGCTTTCATTAAGGTTGCTTTTGATATTGTGGTTTTCTGATGAATGTGCTTTTGGTTGCTTATTTAACCTGACTGACCCAGGCAGCTTGGCTTGCAGAGTGTGCGTTCAGTCAGTCCCCACAAAGACTCCACCCGCGAATCTGATGTCGGTCCCCTCTGCTGTTCATCTAGTCATTAACTTTAGCAGCCCTCAGGTTTTTTGCCTTTTTGCACTTGAAGATGGAGAGGAAGTTCAGAGAGAGTCTCTAGTTCCCTGTCAACAGTTTTGTAGTCCACACGGTGTAACACAAAACAGTAACCTGCAGTGAAATCCTGCCTGCCTGCTCTAGATTAGTATCCAGTCCCGCACTTATTTTTGGGGTTTGAAATACGAAGAGAAGCCTCTGCTCTCTGCCTCTTTCTTACTCACTGTTCTTTTTATTCTCCTGATGAGGATGGTTGGAGCTGTCCTCAAGAGCACTTTGGGCCTCTGCTTTTATAGAATCATAGAATGGTTTCCATTGGAAAGGAATTTGAAGATCGTCTACTTCCAGCCCCGCTGCCATGGGGTGGGGGACCTCTCACCAGACTGGGCTGCCCAAAGCCCCATCCAGCCTGGGTTTGAACGCTTCCGAGGATAGAGCAGCTACAGCTGCCCTGGGCAACTGCTTTTGCTCGGAGAACCAAACTGGAGAGAGCATGCAGGCAAACAAAACAGCAAAATGTTGCCACAGCATCCAGTGGTTGTCACATATGTGCTATGGTCTTGTGGACTACCTGATGATTTATGAGCCCCAGTGCTCTCTGGATCACCAGTCAAGGAACACTATTATAGCTAATGCTAGTCTGAGCAAATGCCCACTTGGCCAAACTTCTACACTCTGTTCTATGTGACTACTGGGTTACAAATTTACCTTCATTGACAGACTAGATTTCAAGTAGTTTCTTCTCCTAAGCACATTAACCTTGAGAAAGAATGAAAGAGAGAGGGAGACATAGGAGAGAGTGTGCTGAGGAGATTGCAGTAGCTTTAAGCTAAAGGAACAGGTTATGGACCTCTAGCTTAAAGTCACTATACATTACCATCCCTTGCATATCGTTCCCTGAGCAGTATGTGTAAGGGCCTCAGGTTCATGATGAAATCAAACAGTGGACATAAAGCTTAAAAGTAGGCCTACCACATGCTTAGTGATACTTAGGTGTTTTGATCACCATGGAAGGGCCCTTTAGCTATTTGCTAAATGCTCACTATAGCAGCAGAATCCATTGGTATCCAATGCCTTCTTAAGTCCCATCTTCTCTGGCTAACCAAAGGGACCTTCCTTTGTGATTTTCCCCACTGTCACCCCTTTCTGAAACTCCAAGTCTCAACTCTTGAAGCACCTGTGATGTTGCCCCATGTTTCTTGCTGGCTTATGCTCATCCAGACTGTGATGTTCCAATTCAAGCAGTGCAGGCATCTTGATCAAGGCAGGCTGTGGGATTCATAACTAAAAGGAGAACTCATCAGTTCTCTGCCTCCCACCCTGCAGTGCTGTGGAGAACAGGGTATAGGGATTGCACTCAGTCTGTCTCATATTGTTCCTTCCACTCCTTCTTGCTCAGGGGGAAAACTCCTCACAGTCACATATGTAATAATTCATCTCTGATATCTCAGTTCTTGTCTGTCTAGTAAGTATGGCTTAACCTGTGTGCCTCTGAAGATACTGTTGAGACCAAGAGCATATATTACTCACTGTAGAGGGTTGACCCCAGCAGCAAATAAGCCCTCATTTAGTCACTTAATCATTGTTTCCCAGTAGGGTAGAAGAGAGAAACAGAAGGGCAGAAGCATTTCTCATGATTTGAGATTAAAACAATTACATAACCAAAGGAAACAATAATAAAACAAGTGATGGAAAGGCACTCACTTGCCACCTTCCACCAGCAGACCAATGCTCAGCCAGTGTCCAAGCAATGGCTACTTCCAAAAGAAACCCAGCTTTCATTACTGAGCACTTCATCTAGTGTGGAATATCCCTTTTGGCATTTGGGGTCAGCTGTCCCAGCTGTGTCCCCTCCCAAGCTCTTGCCCACCCCCAACCTACTCACTGCAGGGGCAGAGTGAGAAACAAGGAAGGTCTTGATGCTGTGCAAGCCCTGCTCAGTAATAGCTAAAACATGGGTGTGTTACCACCACTGCTTTGGTAACAGATCTAAAGCACAGCAGGACTTGTGCTGCTATGACAACTTAACCCCATCCAGACCTAAGCTGTCATGCACAAGGAAGCTGAAACCACAGTGCCAACAGCTGGGTTTGAGAAAACAGGTCTCACTAGCAGTACTTTTTGTGTAATTCTAGACGGTTTTTGTCTTCCCATTACTAACGCAGTTGTTACCTTCAACAGTTTTGTTGCTCACTGGCCTTTGTCACTATGTGATTACCACCTTCTCTGTGGTCTCTACGTCTAAGCATCTTTGCTGTTGTAGCTGAAGCCAGCTGCAGTGATGGTAAGAAGGCTGGGAATTTCTTTGTGAGCTGGCCACAGACAAATTTTTGCTCCTTTTTCCCCCCCTAATGTAACTGGCCAAATAATGAATTTAAATAACATTACTAATATTAACAGTAGCAATCTAGGTGAAACAAAAGCCCCTTCGAGGTGTAACAGCATCTGGAATGGTATTGAAGTAAGTAATAGAATGTTTTTTGTTGGAAGGGACTCGAGATACCATCTAGTTCCAACCCCCTGCCATAAGCAGGGATACCTCCCACCAGACCAGGTTGCCCACAGCCCCATCCAAAGTGGCCTTGAACATTTACAGGGGAGTGATTATCCACAACCTCCCTGGGCAGCCTGTTCCAGTGCCTCTCAGCACCCTACTCTAAATCTTCTCTCATTAAAAATACACCAAATTTGAGACAGCTTGCTGTCAGACCAGGCAGAGAAGAGGTTCATTTCATTTCTGCACAGGCAAAGAAGGGTAAGGAGAGAGCAATGGGGGTTTGAGAGAAAAAATCATTCTCTGTGCCTCTTACAGATTCCAAAGAATCAGTCAAACAGGCAGAAGAACTTCTACACTGCTCCCGATCACTTTCTCCTGCTTCCTTCTCTGCCTTTCCTGAGTCACATTTTGCATTCAGCTCCTTGCTGCTCCCATGCTGTGGATCAGATGAACATCCATTAATCCTGGGTAGATTCTAAAAATAAGAATTGAAAGGAAAAAAAAGAAATCAGAACAGTGTGAATCAACCTGCAATCATCTTTCTGTTTTCTTAACAGGTGAGAAGAAAGATTAAATCAGTGTAGACACTTTCACTTCCCTTTCCAAGATAAAGGGGTTCTGGCATTTGCAGCAGTTGTTCTCTTGGTGCAGGTTTTCTAATTTATATACTTAAAGGCATCTTAAAATTTAGGCACATTAGCTCAAAATGCTTATGCAGGCCATCCACCCACTGCTTTCTCCCCATGAATAGAGCTGCCACAAGCAGCCTGGTGAAGGAGGGCTGTAAATTCACACTATTGAATTTACATGGTGTTCTTGAGTGTTATTCAGAACCAAGGGTAGAACCATCCTTTGGTGGTTGTAACTGTGGAGTAAGCAGTGTGTTTACTATGTGTAGCTGCTGCCTTCAGCTGTTAATTTCAGAGCTTCCTGTAACTCATTTTAGGCACCAAAAGTATTGCACTTTTTTAGTCTGACTTGCTCTTTGGCTTATGGATATAAAACTTGTGCTTACTTCTCAAGTTAGCTCTTGTCTTGTCAGACAAGCCTTACACATGGACATGGCTATTATCCCTCCTGCCTAGCTGGAACACTATCTTCTTATTTCCTCTCTAGCTTATAATAAACAGATTACATAGGCATATAGATAATAAACAGATTGTCCAGATTGTAATAAATCTCTTGCCATTGAGGGACCATTCCCCACCGGCAGAACAATTAATCCATTTGTTAAGACTGTCTTAATTTCTGGCATTCAATGGCCGCTTGCCCTGCCCCATGGACAGCTGAAGCCAAGGGTCTTGTTGTAGTTCAATGAAATCTTTCAGCATACATCTTCCCTGGTTCTGGTCTTCAAGGCTGGCTGACATTAAATACGCAAGAAGAAACCCAAAGCCTCATCTTCCATAACTTATTTTTAAGTTCAGGTCCCAAAGGGTAAAAAGAGGGAAGGCGAGCACAGTGCTGTGCTTTGCAGACATATGTCACAACTTAAATGTCACCTGCAGTGTCAAGAAGCTGTCATTTCCAGGGCTACGTCCCCAGTCACTCAATAAACAGGAAGGAACAGTAGGTCAGAACGTGGCACTTCAAAGCTCCTTGCAGGGTCTGCTCCTTTTCCTTTCCCTTCTGCCACCATTGTAGGAGACTTCCAAAGAAACTTTGTGCTGGCAAGAAACATTAGTAAGATCATTCCAGCACTTTAAAAGGCATTTGCTTTGAGCCAGAGCACCATGGCAGCAGGATCTCATCTAAAGCTGCTCTTCCTAGTCCTCTGGCCATGGATGGCCATTGACACTGGGCAGTGGCCTGGCTCTTGACTGCTGCAGACAAGCATGGAACTGTCTGCTGAGATTTTTCTGCTCAGCCCTCTAAAGCAGAATCCAGGAGTCAAGCATTAAAGGACTCTTCAAAAATCCAATGAATGCAGCCCAGGCATTTTTCACTTGTTTTCCTCATGGAATTCCTCTCTCAACGCTCTCCTTGATCCTGATACAGACTTGGCTTGATACTGACTACATCCTGGTGTTTCTGGTCTTTTGTTCCGGAATACCACATTGTGTTTGTGAGATTTTCTTCATGTCTTTACTAGTCACAGGACATTCAGTGGTAGTACTGTGTCTTCTCTGGTCTATACTGTTTAATGCAGTGTGACAAACATAGATCAGCAGGAATTTGACACAAGTCCCCAGGCTCCTGCCTCTTCTGAGGCTGAACCAGATCAGTCACATTGCAGTAAAATTCTCTTCTTTCTAGATAAGACCAGAAGTATAAAGATTATATCTATATGTATATAGGAACCCACAGGCCTGAGAAATAATAGTGACCAACATCCAATAATTGCAATTATTTGTTGCCCAATGTTGGATGCCTTCCTAAGGACCTGAAATAGTTCAAGTGGGAGAGCAAGACTTTAATGAAAATTGGAGGATTTGATGTGTCTCAGGCTTGTGTTCCAAACTATTTTCTCTGTCAGTTTCTCTCTAGCGACCTAGTAATGATGGTGTGGAAAGTAAGATGTTTCAACTTCAGGGTAAATCTCTGTGTTGATGATTCCCCCTTACCCAGCCTGCAGGAGGCATTCCACCACAGAAAACTAAACTCTCTTTTAAAAATTCTGGTAACTATTATTCTTGGAAAACCTTTTCTGCTCTTCTTGCATCTTCATGGCAACTCAGAATGTGGCATTTTAATATGAAATCCTGCTGTAGATCATGAAATTTGGGGTTTTTTGATGTCACAGACTGATACTTCTGTGGCACTTCCAGGAAAGCATAAAAGAAGATATTCCTTAGAGAATATCTTTTTCATAAGCAGGCTGGATGCAACCCTTGGTTTGATTAGCAAGCGTGCTCACAGAGACTGAATAAAAGCCAAGGATTTTGTTCTTCTGATTCCCTTTTAACAGAACTGTTTCTCAACTCAGCTTTCCTACTGATTCTTTCCAGAAAAAGACAGCTGACAGTTACCAGTTACACATCCTTTCCCTTTCATGTCCTTCATTGAAAGAGTTTCTCTGAAGAGTATGCCATCAAATTTCATTTGGAAAAAAAGCCATGAGGAAGAAGAATGTGCCCTGTAGGTCTGAACCTGCTCCACTTTCTTCAGCAGGTTGGAACCCCCTTCTATGTTGGTCTTCTTTCCTGCTTAAGGTGTTGGAGGACAGCAGCCAGAAGGATAGGAGGGCGCAGAAGGGACTGAACCCCTCTCTCAAATGTTTTAAGGATTCACTTTCTCCTACAATGCCCAAAAAGCAGATTTGAAGAGGTAATTCAGAGTTGTAGCTCTGAGTCACAAAAACCTTACAGAAAACTTTCCGATGCCCTGAAAGAGTGAATTTACATCAGTCTTCCATCCATCTTTTCCTAATGGCTTACAAGTGCAAAAACTAGACTAAGGAAAGGCTAATTAGTACTTTTTACTTTTCAAATACCACACGCAGGATTTTAACTTTTAAAATAGAAGTGTGAAGAATTTACATTTCCTGGTACTCCTACTTTTCCTCGGCTTTGATTAGCTACCAGAGGACGGCTTTCGTTTCTGTTAATGGAGCGCTGTCTGGCTTTGGCAGGTGTTTCAGTCTTGGCTTCCTTTTTATATCAAGAACCAACAGAAAGATTAAAGGAGAATGGTTTATGATAATAATAGTCTTAGGTATGTTTCCTTACCCTTCATCTGTTTCCTAACTGAAGTAATTAAGGTGCTATGACTATACAAAAAAACTAATAATTATAGAACTATCTTTATATATTTGTCAAATAATGTTTTCACCGTGTGGGAGGAAATTACTGTTCTGGTTAGGCTGATGTTGGATTGCTTGCAATATAAACATTGGAGTCCAAGAAATACAGCAAGGACAAGGAAGGAGACAAATAATGTAATGATTCTTCTAATTTGTCTCAAAGGAAGTGTCAAAAACCATGTAAATGTTTTATGTTTTCATGGAAACACACATTTTATATTGCCCATAAAAACACAACAAATGCAACTTGCTCGAGTTAGAGAAGTTTGCTTTACTTAGGTTAGTTAAATACCTCTTAATAATGGCAGTGTCAAACTATGATAATGCTGCGTGACCCATAACCTACACGTCTCAGAAATGCTGCTTTTCCTGGTGGAAATGAAGAAAATCGTCTTCCTTTACTGTAAGTTGCACAGCATGTTGGCTGAACAGTGCTGTGTGCTTCTCTCTGGAGAGTTTAGTGTAAAACAGCTCCAGATTTCCTTTGGTGATCTCAGAACTGGCTGAGTAACTCCAGCCTTCCAGAGCTCCAAACAATGACATGCAGGGAGATGCGACCTTTGAATATTAAAAGCCTGGCTCTGTGATACTGAAGGAGATTAGGTCTTGGAATCCACTCATTGACACGAAGTCTGGTGCTGAATGGAGGTTACATTTATTGTCTCTGAAAGCCCCGAGTTAGCCAAAATCACTCGAAGCATGTACATACATACATGTATTATCACACATTCACCCAGCTCCCCGCGATGCTGTTTTCCTTGTGCCAGGAACAGACAACTTTCTGGGACTTGGCTTGAAAAGATGCACGACTGAAACACCCTCTGTCACAATCTACAAGAGGCTGCAATCAAGCAGCCTTTATCCGTGGATTGTCTAGACGCTGTGACAGAGCAGAGAGAGGGCAAGTGAAAGAAAAAGCCCTTTTTGTCAGTTGCTCACTTTGCATCAATTTCTCCTTCCCTGCGAGCTGCCATTGCCAGCAGAGAGACAGAGAGAGCAAAACCCAAACACAAATGAAGAAACTGATAATCCCCTGGTTTTCTGTTCATATCACCCCTGGTGCAAAGAAAACCCCAAACCATTATTTCTCTGAAACTGCCAGTACATACCTATGCCTCTCCTAGCTTATTCACATTTTTTGATACTGTGGACACTTTTACTTCTGTAGCTGATCGGTCATTTTAACTATTTGCTCACCCGTGTGTAAATGGAGTCTTGTCAGCACCTGTATATTGGCATGTGACATCTTCCCAGATGTCCATGGAGATATTTTTTCCATGCTCAGCTGAACGTTTGTGAATGAGGAGCAAGAAAACCCCTTTCCCCCCACCACTCCGTATTTCATGTTTCACATGTCTCTTCTTTCAGTCTTTCATTTTCTTTTCTGCCTTTTCCTGTGGAAACACATGGGGAAAAATAAGAGTAGAAACTGCATGTTATTGTCTGAGCCATTTGCCTGCCAGTGGTGCTCTTCTGGCAAAGGGTCACTGAGAGGGATTTCACCCTCTTGCTACCTCTGTACAGGCCATTGCCTATAGGTACAGAGAGCTGCCACTACCGTAGACCTCAGTGGGAAGACACTGTGAAGAAGACTTTGTGTGAGTTTTTCCCAACATGTTGCTGTTTGTACTCAAATATTTCACTTGTCAGTGGTGATCTTAATTTGATCCTCTTCATAGATGGGTTTGAGGGAGATATGGTGAGTGTCACTGTATGAACATTTGTCCTTTCCTTCCTCACCTAGGATTTTAGATAATGGGCTGTGTGCAATGTAAGGATAAAGAAGCAACAAAACTGACTGACGAGAGGGATGGCAGTTTAACTCAAAGCTCAGGCTACCGCTATGGGACAGATCCCACTCCTCAGCACTACCCTAGCTTTGGTGTGACTTCAATACCAAACTACAACAACTTCCATGCCACAGGAGGCCAAGGACTGACTGTGTTTGGTGGAGTCAATTCCTCCTCTCATACAGGGACGCTGCGTACAAGAGGAGGAACAGGTGAGTTTCAGAATTGTTTCAGTGAGAATCAATTACAGCAGAGGCGTGACTGTCCAAGCATGCTGCTTTGGGGAAGAAGAGCTGCTTCATGAAATAGCACAAAGAGCAGAAATAGACGTAGAGCTGGGCCTTCAGCCCTATCTTTGCTAACTTGCAGGGGCTAGTTCACAAGGAGGGTGAGCCCAGTTTGACTGGCTGACTGCCTCATCCCTCTACAGCCAACAGTGAGTGTGGTCCGAGGTACTTATTAGGAAATACTTGGGATGACTTTGTCTTAGCTCTCCTTGCCAATCCTCTTTTCCCACTTGGGATCCTGTCCTGTGTATGGGGGTACTAAACTAAGAGTACTGCTGGCTCTACAGAGCCAAGGAGGATGGCGTGCCTGCCGACTGCCTAAAAGCAGAGGGGTTAGAATGGTTGTCCAAAAAGTACAAGGTATAGTTTTCTTCTCGGCAGTCAGAGCACTTAATTTTCAGCTCAGCCACCTCATCTCTTGAGCTCCTTTCCCTCCTGTCTTTTCACAATGGTGTGTAACTCGCATATCTTCTTCTCTAGGTGTAACTCTTTTTGTGGCGCTTTATGACTATGAAGCAAGAACAGAAGACGACTTGAGTTTTCACAAAGGAGAAAAATTTCAAATACTAAACAGCTCGTAAGTTCTAGCCCTGGGAATATGCTTTTTAATATTTTTAAACTTAGTGTTGACGATATTTATTTGCTCATCTTACTGGTAGTGTTGGGTATTCAGGATTTGTAGGAGTAGTAGTAGTTTGTCTGTGCTTAACTACTTTGTCTTTACATCCAGTACACTTTGGCAAAGTGTGAGAAAATAACCCTTTAACCACATGCACCTTTATGTCAAAGATAAGCACTAGGCTGTGTGATTCACTGCTTACATTTCACAGAACACTTGCGTTCTGATCAGCGAGTACTGGCTCTGTGCTTTACCAGTAGTCACAGAAGTTCTACAAAGCAGTTACTAACATTTCTGCAATTTCCAATGAGAATGTCTGCACAGAAACGAGCTATAACCTAATTCACAAAAGCGATGTTACTTAGGCTTGTGTGCTGAGTTTAAAAGCTTTTTCTCTTCCTTTAGGAGATAGGTGATAGTCAGAACATGCTGGGAAATTCTTTTGAGTGCGAATGCACCATTGCACAGTTGCATTTGGAATGAAACGACACTTTCGTCCAGGAAATCACCAACTTAAAATTAATTTTTTAACTGCCCATAAGAAAAAATCCCTTGAAAATTTAAAAATAACACCTCAAACTTACTGTGCTACTGACCTATATCTGAACATCTTGTAATTCTTGGCTGAGAGCATAAACTTGAAAGCTCTGTGTTAGGTTCAGTATTGCTATCGTGTGGAGGTAAAAATGGGTTAACAGCTAAGTGTGTCACTTTGTAGAGGCTTTGTGATAGTCCTCTCATCTTATTTCCTTACATTATGTGACACTGAGGCAAATTCATCCCTGGTGCAACTCCTGTTAATTTTAATAGAACAACTCCAGGGTTGGAGTTGGCACAATGTGCATTGAGGCTAAAAAAATAAAACTCGGCTAATTCTGGGGAATATTTCATGAAGCCATGAAGTTGAAGAGCTTTGATGTAGATGAAAGTACAGAAACTTCAGCTATGACTTGCAGGGGGAACAGCAGTTTTAAAACCTCTCTGCTTCTGAATTAGCACTTGGAAAAAACCCTTTTTGAACCTGTCATCCATTTTTGTTCACGTTGCCTGCTGCTTTGCCAACCAGGCACACACAATGGCATAGTCTGAAACGAGATGAAATTCCACACGTTATAAATGCCTTACACATGCCATTTGATGAAATCAGGGGGTGCTCACCAGGACTGGCAGAACAGTCAAACACTGAGTCAGTGGAGAGATTCCCCTCTGTGTGGGTGGCTGCATCACATGCATTTTGATGCAGGTGATTACTGCCTGGAGGAAGGTTTTCACAGAAGAAAAACGACTGAAGCATCTGCTGATTTTCTTGTAGGATTATATAAGCTCAGTTCCCATCATAGTTTAGCTCTGTCTGCTTATAAACACAGACCTAACCCATTCCTGGAGGACTGACAGCCAGTCTGGGAATCCTCAGAGAGTAGCTTTTCTGTGGGAATGCTTCCTCTTTTCATTTATATCAGAACAGTATGAATTAAGACCTTTTTCTTCTAGGGATCTGCCAATGCTGCTTGCAACCAGAAAGCCTGTATGTGCACAAAACTAGCTTGTCTGGAATTTTTGGAGGAGATCGAATGATTGATTATGTTTTCTTAGCTCTCAGCCAATGACATTTTCTTCATACTTAGGATTAAAAGTTCAAGATGGCAATACCTAAAGTGCATACAGAGGCTATCTCTGTAATTTGAAGTCAGAAATTATATCAAGGGCAGTGCAGGGAAAAGAGGTACCTGCAGGGGTGTGTCAGAGCAGAGCCTGACTGGGGCTCAGAAGCGTTTCAGCCGTTGCCATACACCCTGGCTAACCCCATTTACTAGTTTCTCCTGCCTCAGCTGGGTCTCTGAAACTAAGAGCAGTGGAAAAAAATGCACATAAGTTCTTCTCTTTCTGGCAGTGCTTTGAGAGGTTTAAGCTTCTCTGTCAAAGCACAGAGGGTTGTTCCTGCTGTTGTGATCTTCTGCGGTTTTTTCTCCTCCCTAGACATGATAAAATACCTCCATCTAGTGGACACTCTGCACAGCAGGGAGAAGACGTGTCATGGTACAATTTATCAACCACAGCATGGCGCAATCTCTCAGCAATACTCTACAGTGGTCTATGGGGGAAGGGGCAGCAATTCAGCCAATAAAGTTAGAGACACAAACAGATGGAGCCATTTGCCTGACATACACCTTGTGGGGTATTATAATGTCCATGTATTAAAATAATGTCAGCTGCCAGCCTCTTTTAAGAGCTGCTTGTTCTTTACTTGTTTGAACTGTGGAATTTGAAACATCTTCTTTTTGGCTAATCACAGCTGTTTTCTGGTTGTTCTTCCATTTATTTTCTACATCTTCAAACTATTAGAGTTGAAAATTTAAATAGCTCATCTTGGCACAAACTTTCCTGCCGGTAACAGTTTAAACAATGTGGTTTCTGTACTTGCTTGCTTACAGAGGAGACTGCATCCTATAGCCACCTTTAATACTAGTGTTTCAGTGAACAGATCTCAGTTTTACAGAGAGGGGAAACTGAGAGTTTCTTAGCAGCCCAGAAATAGAAGAGAAAATGTTTATTGGTAGCAACAGGAGTTAAACACTGGTGAATTTGAGAATGAAAAACAAATGGCTAAATCCCAAATCATTGAATCATTAAGGCTGGAAAAGACCTTCAAGACCATCAAGTCCAACAATCTACCCAAGCCCACCATGCTCACTAAACTGTGTTTTCAAGTGCCACATCTACACATTTATTTTAACATCTCCAGGGATGACAACTCCACTACCTCCCCATGCAGCCTGTTCCAATCCCTGACCACTCTTTCAGTCAAGGAATTTTGCTTAATGTCAAATCTAAACCTCCCCTGGCACAACCTGAGGCCATTTTCTCTTGTCTTCAGAGAGGATACTAACTTCCACCTCTCTACAACCTCCCTTCAGGGAGGTGTAGACAGTGATAAGATCACCCTTCAGCATACTTTTCTCCACGCTAAACAACCCCAATTCCCTTAGCTGCTTCTTGTAAGACTTGTTCTTCACTAGCTTCATTGCCCTTTTTTAGGTCCCACTCCAGCAACTCCATAGTGTTTCTGTATGTACTGTGGTGCCCAAAACTGAATCAAGTACTTGAGGTGTGGCCTCACCTCCTGAAACAGGAGGATGATCACTTCCCTACGTGTGAAAAGCTGAGAAATAAACATTTTTAGGTTGTGCACTCTATGGCAACACACAGTCTGAAGGGCAGTGCCATGGTCACACCACTGCAAGACAAAAATTGAAGCTAAGCCTGTGGAAGGCTGCCATGAAATGCCAAAAGGTCTCCCATCTTATTTAAATGTTACATGAAAATGGGAGAAGTTGTTAAGTATTTGAAACTGCAGATATCTCCTTTGCTAGTGCAGATACCTCCTTTGGGTGGCCAGGAGAGGGAATCTGGGTGCTGAAGAGAGATGCTCAAGGGCTATCTTAAGGGCTTTCAGCTTTTTCTGAGCTGTCTCAAGGGACTGTATTAGAATAATTACTGTTGAGAAAGTTTTCGATGTTCTAGTCTAAATCCAGCCCTCACCAAACTGGATTTCACTGGTTATGCTGTTTGAAAGGCTGCATTACTGCTCAGGACTGAAAGAATAAGGGGTGTACAGAAGTGTGTGTTACTTGGGTTTACATGCAAACAGCTCTCTCAGAGAACTGCTGTTGTCACTATCTTTACAGCTGTGCCTTGTTCTCACTTCTGACCTTTGTTTCTGCAGGGAAGGAGACTGGTGGGAGGCCAGGTCCTTGACAACAGGCGAAACTGGTTACATTCCCAGTAATTATGTGGCCCCAGTTGATTCCATCCAAGCAGAGGAGTATGTTTTCTTTTCATTGTAAAGACTCATTAGTACCATATTTGGAGGAGATTTAAGGAGTTGGTCTTGATTCATTGCAGCAATTTTTCAAATTATTTACATTATTTTTATTTCAGTCCATATTAGCACTGATAAATAATTAGGTAATTAGTAACAAAAGAAGCACAAGGTCAGTGCTTTTTTGGTGTCTAAACAAAGGAAGAAAACCTAAAGGAGCATAGATCTGCTGCCTTCATTTGGGTGTTGACTAATTTCAAGCTTTAATCAAAAAATGTCCTTGCTTTTCCCAAGTCAACTTGTGGAAATAATTGGATTCAACCAGTGTGCAAGCTCTCTATTAACGAGGGCAAATTGTACCAGCAGATACCTACCACAAAGTGTGTAACAGAAAGCATAATGAGGATGTAACTATGCAAAAAATGCAGTGCTCTGTGTATCCATATTTTTCCAGTGTAAAATGCATCATAGGAGCTTATACAGCTGAGCAGGAGCTACTGTAATCTGTATTTTACTGGTTTTTATCTGTTGTACCTGGTTGATTGTGGGAAAAAGAAAAAAATTGCTACAGGAAGGAAAAAGGCACCAAAATTCTGAAAGCCCTATACAATCACAGTAAAGTGGCTGCATCTGGTCCTTTTACTGAGGTTTTATAGCTGCACTGCAACAAAAATACTGAGTACTAATGCATCACTGTGTAAGCCAAACATGTATTTTATAGTAACATCTGTAAAAATATTGTTCTTCAGCAGCAATGCATTTGTCTGCCCGTCTCCTTGTCTATTCCTTCTCCCCCCACCAAGTCTTGTTTTCTGTCAAGGTCTGGACTTTGTCATGAGACACCAGACGAGCATTTTCAGCATCTGCTGATTATAGTCTTAATGCAAAGTGCTGCTGCACAACTCATACATCTCCTACACAGTTTGTCACATTAGCATCCCATCACAACAAGGGAGACACAGTATGGCAAAAATGGTTGAGTGTCCTTGAGTGACCACAGTTTCCACAAATAATCCTCCATAGCTGAGCTCCCTGACAGCACCTGGTAATCTTAGGTAACATTTCTCTTACTGCTTCTGATGTTTCCTTAAGGTGGTACTTTGGCAAACTTGGCCGAAAAGATGCTGAGAGGCAGCTGTTGTCATTTGGAAACCCTAGAGGTACCTTCCTGATCCGGGAAAGCGAAACTACCAAAGGTAGGCTGTCCAAAACTGTATATGAATGAGGAGATATGTGTGTTTATATATCTATATGGATGTGAGAAATACTGTGGTAAGTGTGTGAAATGCTGTTTTCAGTGATATGAAGGTAGAGGTAAATGCCATCTTGCATATATGTGTGCTAGGGAATCAGAAGTTTGGGCATCCCAGGTCTCAAAGTGAGTGTTCAAAGTAGGGAAAAACCCAAGTTGTTGAAGGACAACATAAGCCATGCTCAGTTCATTGTACCTGCAGTGCAAGTCATACCCAGGCAGGATGCTCTGCTATTGTGCTATGAACATTCTGCTGTCTCCCTCAACATGTATGTTGAGGATATTTGAGTTGAGGATTATTGCAATGGAGTTAGGTGAAGAGTGGCGCCTCAGAACAGCAGCTATAGGCTACAGAAAGCAGACTTCCTGGAGTCCATGTTTGAGTCCAGGCACCTGATAGCTTAATGGGAACAGATGCTGGGAATCCCCAGTCTAGTTTGGTGAAAAATTACTGCTTACTTCTGAACAATCAGAATATTTGAACCTTCTTGCCTGGAAGTTGTAAGGTAAGAGTTCAGGGTAAAGAGAAGTACTGGTTACTATTTTGGAAAGATTAGGGGATTTTTTTTGGCCTCTCTCCTTTGAAATTCTGGGTAGCTGTGGGGAAAAAAAAGCAGGAGCTTTAAGTTCATAAATTAACCGTGAAAATACTTAAAAATACTTTTCATTAATATATTCATAAAGTATTTAACGTATCCATTTGGATGCAATCAAATGAAAGAATTTATCCTCCTTCCCTCTAAAAATACTGGAAAAGCTCCAGTTTTCTTGGGGGGTACAATATTTGCTTTTACATGAGACCTCTCAGCGTCTTTTTCAAAGCTTCAAATGTATGAAAAGATCTGATTCATCTGACTCTTGAGAAGAAAACCTGCAGCTAAGTGAAAACAAACTTGGCCATTTCTCAATTAACCAGGAATCCAAAACAATAGCTGACAATTATTCACTAGAATTAATTCCTTCTAAGTTCTGAAGTTTAGTGATGGTTCACATAATTAAAGCACTGACATGCTAGAGTCAGCATGCAAAGTGGTTGGAGTCATGGCTGGTAAAGAAGTTTAAAGAAGAGAAACACTATTCCCGCTCTTCTCTGCCTGACCTAACCTCAGATGCTGCATTCCATCATCTAAAATAGTAGAGTATGTTTTTTTTACTCCAGCTGGATTCTTCCTTCACTGACCTTAACTCTGAAGGCAACATCACCATACCTTCTGTAGCAGAGGCACTTTCATCAGGAGCAAGGCAGGCTCTAACTTGCTCTTTCTCTGCAAATAGCCTCCACCTGTTCATTTTCACGAACAGTTGTGATGTGTGCGAAAGCAGGACCTCATCCCACTCTGCGTTGAGTTTCAAAGCTCGCTCATGTAGGCATCTGTGGGCCCTAAAACCATACACAGCTCTGTTTTTCTAAGCCGCATTATCACTTTAGACCATTCTAAACACAGTGATAGGTGATATGCTTTGCAGGGCTGTTTGCTTAGCTAAGTTAGGGCTTTTTTTTCTAGAGCTTCTTGTGAGACAGAAGCATTGGGGAAATGGAGTAAGCCATCATGGATGGATGTACAGCAGGAAGCTTAACTTCTCTCCATTTGAACTTTAGTCTTTCTATGTCTTCAGGCCAAGCTTGCATCTGAAAAAACCAAACATGCATATTTCAATGCATTGTTAGAAGAAAACCCAGCTTGTTGCTCATGAGAGAGAAAAAACTCAGCTGGCAGGCTTGAATGGTACATTCTCCCATAAATCTTCTCAAAGTGCCTTAGTCCAGCTAGTCATCTTGGGATTGAAGTAGGAATTGTTTTGTGACCCAGAATTGTCCCTTCTGTTTTAAATAATAACAATAATAAAATGAATCAGGATCATGTTAAAAGTATCATCATGGATCACTTTAGCATGAATTTCATCTCCCTTGATCATGATTGCCTTCTCACTTCCAAAATAAATCATATGGAGCTAGCTTTTCATTCTCTCAATGCCTGACTACCCAGGTACTTAATCAGCTCTTGTCTGTATAATCCTTCACCTGGTTTCAATCTCCACCCTCCAAGGCTGTCTGGTTTTAGGGTTGTGGGGTTTTTTTTAATTTCATTAGTATGATATATTGTAATGTCATATTTCTATACAAATTGTTATTATCTGTATCTCTTAGATTCAAATTTATCATCGGATAATAGTGAGCAGCATAAATAACCAACAGCCTAAATTAATAATGAAATCCATCTTGGTTCATGTTTTTGTCCAGAATTGAACTAAAGCTCCAGTCCCTGCAACTTGATCTGAGGTCAGCGGGGGTCCGCAGAGGGCCACCCACACAGCTCTGATTACAGATCTGGAGCCACAGATTGTTTACATTTTCCTAAAGAATCTCAAGTAGTGACCAGATAGGCAGGGAGCGTGACTAAAGAAAATACAGCTGCTGCCAGCGGATCAAACCTCACAAATGCAGAGGTGGAGAGCACTGCCTGCAAAGTTCTGGAAGCAGGCTGACAGTGTGCAACCCAAGAGTGATGGGTATAGACGATGCACAAGATGTGCCTGCGAATGCCCAGACAGCTTTGACCTCCTAGCTGAGAGAGTTGTACTTCCTCAGTGGGAGAGCCTCCTCAGAGAAATGTCCTAAGCAAACAATGTTTCTACACTTAGAAATAAAATCCCTGTCACTCCTCTCAGGGTGTCTCCCATTCGCAAAAACCAGAATCATCTGTGGAAGTGCTGGCTCTTTTCCTCCCATTTAGGGGGCGACCAGCAGGGAATTTGAGAAGCCCTTGGATTCAGGGTGGGGAACGTTGTGCCTGGGCTCCCTCAGTGGTAAGCTGCCCTCCAGTGAGACCTGTTGCAGGTTTAGGTGATTGTGGAAGCTTCTTCCTGGGGTGGCACCTAGGAAAGATCTACAACACCAGAAATCTCAACCACATAGCTGGGGGATTTCTTTAAACCATTCCACTTAGCTGAAGTTGATTCTAGAGGATGGGAACCTGCCGGGAGTGTTGAAATGTTCCCCAACTTGGGATAAGCAGCAGTTAGTGTTGTTTGCTGTTGGATCTCTACAAAATCACCTTTCAAGTTATCCAAAATTCACTGGTGGGAGTTTTCCTGCCTTTAGCTGACATGGTTACCAGTGAAAGCAGCCCAGGATCAAGAGGAACTTCCTGAGACTTCTGCAGCAGCCGCTTACCTCTGCTTATTTTTACCTTGTAATGGCTGAATTACCTTTGATTGAACACAATATTCATCTGAGCAGTGAGGGAAGCCTTGGCTCCTCCCCTGCCTTTGAAATGGCCATGCTTTTACTCACAAACTGCGTTATGCTCTGTGACTCCGTAGAGAGCCAATGTGTGGGTGTCACTGTAGTAGAACAGCACTGTGCTTCAGATTAAGACACCCAAATGCACAGGTCCCCGTGTGGGTGGCCAAGCAACCTTTAGAGTCAGCAGGAAGCTGAGGTTCAGTTCCCTTTGCTACTGCTGCAGACACCGTCAGTATCTACAGTTCCATAGCACTCAGGGAAGCTAGGCTGGGATTCAGCTGCCCTAATAGCAACAGAAGTAGGTGTGAGCATCTAAAACAAGCCCATAGCCACATGCAGACAACCATCACTGTGGTGAAACTAAATCGAGCCTCCTTCACCTGGCTGTGAACCTCCAGAGCCATTGAAATTCTTGTTGAGCATCCATGTGAGCTGGACACTGGCATTTACTTAAAGTGTAGTATTTGCAGTGTAACCAGACCCCTTAAAAGTCAGTTTAGCAACCTGAAGCAGTAAATGTTAAAAATGTGGGTATTCATTTGCACAGAAATCCTGATTTCTTTCTAGAAAAGTTTGAAAGAGACATAGAATCATAGAATCATGGTCTTTTCAAGGAAAAGACCTTGAAGATCATAGAGTTCAACCATTAGCCTACACATACCCTATCTACACAGCTTTTAAACATATCCAGACAAGGTGTGATTGCCGTGAGATTTCTGTGACACTTTACTGTGTTCACTTGGCTCGCTTGGCTTGTGATTTTTCAAGGTACAGTAAGCATTTTTATCTCTTTCTAACAACTGGCCAGCAAATCAAAATATTTTTGTCTAACAGCTACTTAACAACTTTTTTTTGTTTGTTTCTCCTTTGCTTCTAACAGGTGCCTATTCCTTGTCTATTCGAGACTGGGATGATATGAAAGGAGACCATGTCAAACATTATAAGATTCGTAAACTTGACAATGGCGGATATTATATCACAACTCGGGCACAATTTGAAACTCTTCAGCAGCTGGTTCAGCATTACTCAGGTAATTTTTCAGATAATAAATAGCCCTCCAAAGTATTTTAAAGCAAAAGCGTTTGCTGCTGAACTGATGTATGTGTAAGATGCCTTAAAGAGTCATTTGGGCTATGTCTCTTGTTTGTTGTAATGCATCTTCCATTACCCCAGTCCCATTACAGTTATAAATGGCTTTGAGTGCTTCTCACGGTGTATAGCAGCAGAGCTTTAAAAGCTAACACTCTGCTGAGGTAAAGGTTTTGCCTGCTCTTCCTCTTCTAAGAAAACAGAATTACTGAATTGGACTTGCACACCTCAAGGCATGAGTTCCCTGTGCGTAAGCAAGTGCTCGTCAGCACCACTATTGCTAATAAAGCAAGTAGGGAATTGCACTGTGGAATTCTGTCGCCCAAAGCAATGACCAAAAGGTTTGCCTGTGTTACCTACTGAACTTTTCCCACTGGATTTGCATCCAATGAGGAAGACATTATAGCCAGTTTATTTTTATAAATAAATATGGTAAGGGGAGTGTTTCTTTGTGCACACTGCTTGTGACCACCCACAAAGCTCCTTGTAAAACAGGAATAATTCCTGTAATTAAAATGTGGCATGCATTATTCAACCCAAAGTGCATCCTGTTGTCACTAGTGGTCATTGTGCAACAGATACAGCTTTAAACGTCCCCCAACCTCTGTGCAGGAAGCTTCATCTTTCTCAGCACTGTCTTTTCTTTAAGCAGAAATTTGTAATTGGAATTATTTTGCCTTTTTTTCCCCCTGCCTTACTTTAGCTTTTCATAATTAGTACAGCTGACCCCAAATGCTCACTGCTCAAAAACTTTTCATAATTTTTACTTGAGAGACCAATTTCTCTGTGGGGTGTTTTTTTCTGTATTCTTTGTATTCTGTCTGCTGTATTCTTATGCTATTCATACTAGACATCTGGCTGTCTTCTCCACCCAGTTTCTGATGGTTGTACGCTGCCTGGGAGAATTTCTAGTTGTTTCTGATGATTCTACAGTAAACTAAGCTAAGGATGAGCTTTTTCTTTTCCTAAAGAAGAGAATTTCCAACCCCACTATACCAGCCGGTATACATCAACTTTTAGTTTTCATTGGTGGAACTGTTGGGGTGGTGTATTTTCCATGCAGATGCAGAAAACAGCAGATCTAGAAACAGACATTTCTGTGCAACACAGAGGCATAACCAGTAGGATCCAGGTAGAGTAGCTCAGGAAGGCATGGTAGAGACCCACGTCCATCTGCAGTCTCCCAGACCCAGGTGAATACCAAAACCCTCATTTCATGCCGGCCCCAGCTGACTGGAAACATAAACACTGCCTCTAACTGCCTGCTCTGCACTTGCGGTTGTGGGAGGCAGCTTGGCACGCTGCTTTGTGTGTGCCTAGATTTATGTCTAGTCAGAGCTCAAAGATGCCCAAAAAGCTCTGAAAAGAAGAGCGGGGTTCCTGCAGCTGTTTTCAGACAAGTCACTGTGTGACCTTCATATTGTTGTCTGCTTTGTGCAGCACAATACACTACACAATGGTATGTGTGTATAGATATATTTATATATCATTGGTTTGACACCTGCTAAAGTATCCTATGACTGTTGTCACAGCTTAATCTTCTATGAGGCTTTGCAAGAGATAAATGTAATGAATCTGCCCCAAATGGTGTAGGACTGGCTGCATATTCTAATGAAGGTTTGCTCTAGCCAGAACAGCAGAAAAATCCTTTTACAGGTCACCTACTAAAACACCTTTTAACACAGTAGGATGCAAAAAATACCCTTTTTCCAGGATAACTAGAAAAAAAATAGCAAAATGTCTGCCAAATTTGCATTGCTGTGATTTTCAGGAGAAGTGAGTCTTCTCTGTGTTTCACTCACTACAGAAACAACCTAGTTTGTGATTTTTTTTTTTCCAAAGTATACTGTGCTAAAATATACCAGTTACTCGTGAAGTTACCTTAATGCAGTCCTGTGGGAAAAGGGAAATCCTGAGTCCAGAGGAGACACCATTGGCTGTTACCTTCCATCTCAGGCTGTGGAATCAGAGAATAAAAATTTCCTGTTCTGTCTCGAATGAATATGTCTCAGTGTTCGATTTCTAATCTTCCAGGATGCTCTGTGGTATGCCACTAACAACCGTTGTGAGTAGCGTTGGTTTGATGCTTACTGTTTTTATGTCACACTTTTTTTTCTTTCCTTTCCTTTGCTGTCGGCTTCACTTCTGGCTCCATCAGAGAGAGCTGCAGGTCTTTGCTGCCGCTTAGTAGTCCCCTGTCATAAAGGAATGCCAAGGCTTACTGATCTGTCTGTCAAAACCAAAGATGTCTGGGAAATTCCACGAGAATCCCTACAGTTGATCAAGAGACTGGGAAATGGGCAGTTTGGGGAAGTATGGATGGGTATGGAGCAATATAATTATACTAAAATAGCTCGCTGTGTGAGGATTACAAGATGGAAGGTGACGATGTAGGACACTGTGACCCACAAGTTAAAAAAGAGCAAGGTTCAAACTATCAGGATTAGGAAAAATGCCTTTGGAATCATGTCAGTGACTCTGAAATTCTTTAGTCTTCAACTTTGACTGTGATTGATGGCAAAAGAAGACTGGGATTCCATGTTTCCTTGGAAAGTTTTGATTTTGACAAATTACTGCTGTCTTAATAATAAATGAAGGCTCGCACAGTAATCTATTAATTACACCAAGGAGCCTTTTTGTGCAAGCTAACAGAAAAGATCCTTCCCTTCAGTATCCAAAAATCGGTGTTTATAAATGAACTTTAATGCAGCACTGAGCAACAAGTCACCTTCCATCTTTCTCAATGCATGCATACTGTTGGATTATAAGTGTGTTTTTTTTATTAATTTCCTCTCCTATAGAGAAAGCTGATGGTTTGTGTTTTAACTTAACTGTGATTGCTACGAATAATACCCCACAAACTGTTGGATTGGCTAAAGATGCCTGGGAAGTTGCACGTGATTCATTATTTCTGGAGCAGAAGCTTGGTCAGGGCTGTTTCGCTGAAGTGTGGCGTGGTAAGGCAGAGAATATATTTTGCTTTGGATGGATCTTTTAAGGCCCTCTTGGCAGAAATACATATTTCAACTAGAGATCTTAAAGCTAAAAAGGTCAGAATAGTACAAAATGTTAGTCCATTATCACCTAAACCAGTCAGACTCCAATACTCAGCCCCCAGAGAAGCTTCCTTTCACTTGCACACACTGCTGTAAGAGGTTAGGGCATTAAATTTCATTAACTGCATTTGGATTACCTGAGTGACTACACGATTTCTAGGTGTAGGAATGATGCTAAAGTTGTATGGCAGAATGGCTAACCAGAAATTAATCTGGTAAGTAGACATTTTTCTTTTCTTGTGTGCTTTAGCACTGCTGTGATTGGCCTCTAAAAATGCTTCCATCTGCTCTCGCAGTTTAATGGCAAGTATCAGCAAGCTGGTATAGTCAAGCCAGCTTCCCCATATGTCCACTTCTTTAAGGCTATTTTGACATTTTTGTCTGCAGCAGAGCCCCACAACTCAATAGAGAGGCCAGAGACAATAGAGACAAGCTTTGCCCTGCACAGCTGAACCTCCACTTTGAAGACCAGAAACATTGTCATTTTCCAAGTGCACTGGCATTGTTTTCTGCCCACATGCCAGCTTTACTTACTACCCCCCTTATGGTCCTCATTGTTTTAATGACTATGAAACAATACCGATGTAAAATATGCGTAAATCTTTGTATGGTCACAGCAGCAAAACACGATATAATCTCCATGTAATGAGAGGTGGGCTCAGCTTTTGTGCCAAATTGCATTCTATGTAGCCTCTTTAAAATTACCAATTTCAATCAAGAAGATGTTGTTTCTTCAGAAAAATTTGGTGGAACAATTTGGCCACTCTTCTTGTTACAGCGGCACAAAGCTATGAGTAATCAGAACAACAGCTGCCTCTCCTGAGTTCTTGCAGCTGTTTTCCATTGCAAGACTACAACAAGGAATGTGGTAGCAAGTCAGTGACGTATAGAGGATTTATCAACTGGAAATACAGAAACTTGTAGGATTTCACAGAATTGCAGTTGGTCTACTGCAAAGAAAGATACCTGTGTCAGCATGCCCAGATCACCTTCTTGTTCTCCACCTTGAATGCATGTGAGAGCTTCAGATTGATGTTAATGCTTAGCAGTCAGTTCTACATGCCATAGATCTTAAACAGGTTCAATAAGCTGAAGAAGCAAATGCAATTTAAAAAGACAAACAAAAAAATCATCTATGAGAAACAAAGTGCCAAGTACCAGTACCAAATATCTGTCAGAAATGCAAAAATTATTAGTGTTATAATTATGATACCATATTTCTTAAAGCAATGTATAATGAGAAGGCATTAATAGCGCTGAAGCATTAACAAATTGGAGCAAATTAACACAATAAAAATTTAGAATGCACCCAGTAGTAAGTAACTATAGAAAGAATTCAGAGAGAAGTGTATTTTAATTGTTTTATTAGAGAGAAACACACCAGACCACAACATGAGGATTTAACAACCTAACCTGAAATCTGGGATGAGAGGATAAGTTTTGTTTTTGTTTTTTTTTTTTAACCAGAGAAATGAATAGAAGCACTTGAAAATACCACTGCTGGAAATATTTCATGGCAGGAGAATGAGTCCTGGGATTTTTATTAATACAGTGTAAACAGATAGTATACAGGTCATGCAGTTAACATACCAAGTAAAACCCTAGTTTATTCATGCCAGTGACAGACACCCTGGTGTCTTGGGCTCATTCCTGATTGATATCAGTTGTGGCACATCTGCAAGTGGATGTGACTGAGTATACTCAGCAGTCTGGAGCTTCATTCATAGAATCATAGAATGTGTTGGGCTGGAAGGAACTTTTAAAGGTCATCTAGTCCAATCCCTCTGCAGTGAGCAGAGACATCTCTAGTTCAATCAACTACTAACAAGCATGTTAAAACATGTTTATTTTAACCCATCGAGAAGAAATTGAAATTAGGAGTCAAAACTGCATCCTCCCCAGCTTATATGGGATGCCATTAGAGGGAATTCCTGCTTCAGATCTGATTTGAAGGACTGAGTGAAATAGCACCGCAAGAGCCTTCATCAGGTTTACTGGGGTGGCAGTGGTAGTAACTCAACACTAGTGGTGGAGCTGGCACAAGCCAAACGTGCACCACACACCTTTGGCTAATATGTGCCTCCAGCTCCCCTTAGCATTGCTCTGTGTTGTAGTGGGGATTGCTCTGTAAGCAAAGGATGATAACGGCAGTGGCTCCCTCACCGCTCCTTCCCTGTCCTCGGTGAAGCAAGATGGCAGCTGGCAACCTGACCACTTGCACTAAAAGCAATCCAGCTCATTTTTGTGCTCTGGCAGGTCATAAAAGCCGACAATGATATTATATTGGCTTAAGCCATTCCCATGCAGCAGCTGAGCCCTGCTAACAGTTAATGTGATGTTAACAGACAAACCAGGCTTGTTTTACACGATACCTTTTCTGATGACAGTGTATGAATCTGAGTCTGAATATTCACATACTCTGTAGGCTTTCTGCTGTTCTTGTACTTAAGGGCAGAGGAGTAATTTTTAAACCAACGTGATTAATTCCTAAAGTCACCAAATATTGTTCTGCCTTATGACACAGCAGCTCCTTATCAACACATCATAGGTCTCATTCAAAGCCATTTCAGCCCTGGCTCTGGAGCAGGGTTCTGGCAAGGGACATCCAGAAGGCACTAAGAAAGTGATATTTCTACCCATTTTAATTTTGCTTCCCTTCCCCAGTGCCCTGCCAAAAAAAACTTTTGACTTATGTAGGCATTCTGATTTCTTTGTTCTTTCTTCCTCCCCCTTGCAAATAGCTGAGTGCCTCTTGTGGGACTCCCTGAGTCAGCTTTCCCTAGTTCTCTCCACATCCTTCTGCAGGCTTTCAGGTCTTAAAGAAAGCTTGGTAGGTGGTGGCTGAAAAGTGAAACCTGTCCATTTCTGTGGTGACCACACATAAAGAACAAAATTATGTGGACAGGAGCCACCTCAATTTGAATCAGCAGCTGGACTTCTGGAGGGGGCGGGGGAAGGAAAAGAGATGCATTTAAGTCTGGAAACAGGCCCATGCTTCTAAAATAAATTTGATTCAGAATTTGTTTCTTGGGAATTTTTCTTAGAATGTTTTTTTTTCTGACTCAGAACAAAAACAGAACGTTAAAATGTCTTGCAGATGATAAGTTCTGGATCTAACCAGCTTTGGTATCCAAATCTGTGACTGGAGCCACGTTGTTGTCTGCAGCAATTATTTGTTAGCAAGGGAATACATCAAGATGGGTTTCAGCAATCCTGCATTTCTTACTCAGAGAAGGTTTCTGTAGACATCAGTGGAAGCATTGTCTGGGTAGGACAACAGCAGTTGTGCCCCAGAGCCAATGGGAAAATTATCTTTCAGTATCACAGAAAAAGACTAACATACGAGGGAGGGTGTGGGAGGACCCTAATGATATGGCAACATGGGAAAGCACACTTTAATTACATTTAGTTCCTGTCTGGTTTATTCCTTGTTTGCACTGGGCATCAAGCAGAAAAAAGGAGAAGGTGTTTATTGTAACTGTCTGTGCTTGTAGGTACCTGGAATGGAAATACTAAAGTGGCTATCAAGACCCTAAAGCCTGGCACTATGTCTCCAGAATCCTTCTTAGAGGAAGCCCAAATCATGAAGAAGCTAAAGCACGACAAACTGGTCCAACTTTATGCGGTGGTATCTGAAGAACCTATCTATATTGTCACGGAGTACATGAGCAAAGGTGAAGCCAGAGCTGCTGCCTTCGATAGCAGCATTTTTTCTTTGTGGATGCTCCTTTCGGGATACAGTGAGGTGCAGTGTGATTTATCAACAGCATTTCAGGGAGGAGAGAGGGAACAGAATGCTGAATTCACCTCTGGCTTCAGAAGAATTACACAGTCAAGTCTAAACCGGGCCCAAAACCTGAAAACCACTTGGATGTACAAAGAACATTTGCACTGGGTGGAGGAGGGAAAAGTTGGTGCAATCCAAGTGCTTCCAACTGCATCATCATCTAAACTTATATGACAAAAAGAGGTTTGCGTTTTTGAGGTGTGAATGAACGCTGCTTCTCAAAATGCTGGTGTTGCCTGGTGCCAGGGAGTTCCTATGGCACCTTCTTTTAGTGTCTGCTTGTTGGCCTAAGATGCCTGTTTCTTCCCTCGGCAGTCCTGAGTTCTGCCACGTGCACCTCACAGACCACAGCTTAATTTTCGGTCTACCCCATTTGTCATTTTGATAACGTGATTTGCACATATGGTTCCCTTTCCCCTTTTCCCTTCTCTTGAAGATACTTCACTGCTAGTTAAAATTACTGTAGCAAATGAGAAAGGGAAAACATTTCACTCCATCAGATCTCCATCAGTAGTGGTGAGAGCAGAGCAAAAAATCTCCTGGTGTTGGAGAAGCAGATGAACGAAATAGGAAACACAAGTTCTCACAGGGAAGTTTCATTGTACGTTGGAGGATTCGCTCTGAAATGTTAAGTGCATTTTTTTCAGTGTATTTGGAGATTATTTTTCTTTTCCTGGCAGGGACCTGCCCACAATCCCTCTCATAGGCATCCAACCCCTAAGTCTAACTTTTGTCATACGTCTCAGTGAGAAGCATGTGCTTTTTGCCCTTTAAAAACAAGATTTCTCACAATCCTTCTGAAGTACGTCAGTTATTCTTTCTGGCTTACTTTACTAATTTTTACTGGACTTACTGGGCTCCAGGCTGACCTTTCTTGTGGAGCAGGTTAAGCTGGGATCTGACTTTGCCTATAGCTTGTGTGGCTTGGAACCAAGCTGCTGCTTTGCACCTAGCTGAGGCCTTTGGAGAACAGCAGGTATGACATTTCAAAGAGCACTGGAAAAGCTAAGAAAAGTAATCATTCTCAGTAATGGTTAGGAAAATGAAAAACAACGTTGCTTCTTTTCCTGGCAACTCCCCTTGGACTAGTGACACACTCCTATACAAACCAACCTTCAGGGAGTGAAACAAGCATAGTAGTGGGTTTTTGAACTCAAAACATTGCTGTCATTAATAGTGCACATATTGCTGCACCTCAGTTGGTGGCCAGCTGTTGTTGCCCTAATGCCTTTCTGTCCTGTCATTGCATTTGCAGGGAGTTTGCTAGATTTCTTAAAAGATGGAGAAGGAAGAGCTCTGAAGTTGCCGAATTTGGTGGACATGGCAGCCCAGGTCTGTTTTCACGGTATTGATCACTTAGGTGTTGGGTTCTGTAGCCCATATGTGGGTGAGTTCATTTTCAAATGAATGCCTTTTGTGCTTCTCGCAGGTGGCTGCAGGGATGGCGTACATTGAGCGGATGAATTACATACACAGGGACCTGCGCTCTGCAAACATTCTGGTGGGGAATGGCCTGATATGCAAGATTGCAGACTTTGGATTGGCAAGACTGATTGAAGACAATGAATATACAGCCAGACAAGGTAGGTACAGCAACAGGCTGTGTGTCATTCTTGTGACAGGGGAAGAGGGGAATGTGGCTTTAAAAAGTTCTTTCTCATTTGCTTTGGGGTTGCTTTCAGTAAATGTTCAGGAAGTTTCATTTCTAGCTCAAAACTGAATGCATGTCCTAAAGCGAAACCGTCTTATTTAGTCGTCTGCCCTTTAAAAACTGTCCAAAATGAAACAAAGGTGGTGAAGTGTGTGAAGTGACAGTGAAGAAAAGATCCTCATGGTGCCATAACAAAGAGAATACTTTGCTTACCAACCTTGAAAGCCTGAATGGGATAATCAGAAAAGCCTATGTAATCTCTTTCTTTCACAGTGTGCCTTCTAGTGTTTACTAACCACTGTTGACATTGCTGTGCTATTCTTATTTGGTTCAAAGACTTAAGTCTCCATGCAATGGAGCTGCCTCTCTGAGCACTGTGGGGGTTTTCTGGAAACTTGAAAAGTTACTTTAATAAGAAATTTCTTTTCCAGTGCCACACAAGAGTGCTGGGCACAGCCAACTACTGATGTGCTGTGCAAACATGTCAGAGTATTGTAGCTTTCGCTGCCCTTAGAACAAGAGGAAACAGCCTGAAGTTGTGCCAGGGGAGGTTTAGATTAGACGTTGGGAAAAATGTCTACACTGAAAGAGTGATCAGGTACTGGAAACGGCTGCTCAGGGAGGGGCTGGAGTTGCTGTCCCTGGAGGTGTTCAAACAATGTGTAGATGTGGTCCTGGGGCACATGATTTAGTGGGCATGGTGGGGTCAGGATTCTCTTTATAAAAGCGTGTGTGTGTGTGTTCAGACTGAGCCATGACACAGCCATTCTTTACAAGTCATGCTTAGTTGTCAGATGTCGGTCCAAGTCTGCAGAGCTACAGTTTTGTTCTCTCTCTGTTGGCAGTACATTGGCAGTGCTTGCTCAATATGTGTCAGTAAATACCACTGCATCCATTTCAGTGCCAAAGCCAAGGAGTGTCCCGTGACACTCTACTGTATGTCTTCAGAAAGCACAGGTCAGTTAAGCACTTTGTAACGTACATTGACCCCTTCCTGTTGTGATTTTTTTTGCTCTTGACCAGTAGTCCCCATTTCAGCAAGAATTTTGCCATTAATCCTTAGGAAAGCGCTGACCTCTTTTTGCAGGTGTCAAGTGTTGACAGAAGGTTTGGCCTGGGAGCAGCAGCTCTCATGCCATTTGTACCCCCATGAACTGCTATCAGCAGTATGTAGTGGCAGCTATGTGCACCACAATCCCTATCCACCCTAAAAATTGCCTGGTTCCCATTCAGATGATGAGGCCTCGTTATTTTGGGAGGGCCCTTGAAGAACCCGTGGTGGGCACCAGTGCTCTCAGAGAGTCAGCCACTATTGATTTCAACCTGAGGGTGGCAATTTTGCCAC
Source organism: Phoeniculus purpureus (assembly GCA_028565055.1). Lineage (NCBI taxonomy): Eukaryota > Metazoa > Chordata > Aves > Bucerotiformes > Phoeniculidae > Phoeniculus > Phoeniculus purpureus. The sequence goes on from JAOXOE010000256.1 coordinate 41,398,350, forward strand.
GCTAGGAAAAAGTAGCCTTCTGTCATTCTCTCCAGAGTAACAAGAGCATCTGCAGGCTCTAGTGGGCAGAAGGCTGCCTGCTTGCTTTTCCCTTGTGTAAAACAAGAAGCGTTTTCCTTGAAGAAGGCAGCGAGATCCAGTCTGCAAAATGGCTTTGAGTGTCCTGTGTTATCTCTGTTTCTGTCTGGTTTACGGCCATGGCTTTTGTTGCCTTTGGAAACCACCCAACATATAGTTTGACATGACTGATTATTTGTTTTAATAGTCAAGTATGTGACCTACTTCTGACCAGATCTCTTCAGGCTCCTGATCCCTAGGAAATCTTTGCTTCCTGCTTTAAAACGCTGAGTAGTTTTGCCCTCTTCAGATGTTAAAGAGCTGGGCAAACCTGTCTGATATTGAGGAGAAGCTTGGATTTTTTTACAACAATAAAAATGATCGGGTTTTTGGTGAGAAAACCTGGAGCTGAGAAGACCATAACACCAGAACTGGCAGGGAGAGGCAGCATAATGATGAGTGTTTCCTGCCTTGTTCCATGGCAGGAATCAATCACTTGTATTGTGGAAAAAGTGTCTGGGAAGGGAGAAGTCGTTTGGCTTTTAACATGCATTGCTGATGATCCAGAGATCTGAGTCATGTTTGCCTGGCTTCCTCTCATGGTGCAATGTGGAGAAGTCACCCGTCTTTCCCATACATTAGGGCAGCTAACGACACATGCTTCACCTGACCTCAGGGTCAGGCTTAGGTTCTTCAGAGGTACAGAATTCATTAAAAGAAAGGCCCAAGTGTTGTAATCACAGGTAACTAGTAGAAAGGTTTTCCTCATTTCACGGATGTTTTAGGGAGGGGTGCAGTTTTGGCAAAGTAGTGCTCGTGATTTACATCTCTTGGCAATGACCCTGGCTTCCCAGCCACTTGGGTGAGCCTAGGACCTTTAATTTATTGAGGAAGAACCATGGTTTCTAATGCATCACTGGAATTTTTTCTCCAAGTGGGGTTCGGTCTTGGTTTGTTTAGTTAAACTTCAGTTTGAGCATGACTTGGTCAAGACCACAGTATCAGAAGGAAATGGTTGCCTCTGCTTGTTTCCCATGACCTATTACTTCAGCTTCCAAGGGGATGCATCTGGGGACTGCTCTGTTTATCTGGCTGACTACTGCTTCAGTGGGAATTTTGACACTGGAGGAAAGCCTGGCCAACAGAAGGGAGGGGGATGGGGAGTGCTGCAGACTGGCAGCTCCTGTGGGAGAAAGGAAGTGTTTTGCCTCCCAAAATCTGAAGATTAAAGCTTCTGGCCAGTCTGTCCTCAGCGGTTGTCCTTCTCTTGGTTTAAGCGTACAGAGTACAGAGCGCTGAGGTCACTGTCAGAGTGGGGAAGAGGTGCTTTTCTCCAGCCTTGCTTAGTCTGCTGCTCCCTTCCCCCACTGTCACGTTTGTCTCCGATTAAATATTTTGAAAGGAAACAGATGGGGATGCTTTGAGGCCCAGTGGGCTCAAGTGCAGGATTCCTGAACCTGTGAGGATATTACTGAGCCTGGTGGTAACGTTCTACTGGCTGGTTTATTTTCTTTTTGATTGGAACAAAGGAGGACTGACTGCTCCTGTTTTATGAGGGGTAGATAGAAAGCAGCTCACTGTCTGCACAGCCATTTCTCAGCGATCATCAGAAAGGAAAGAGATGATCGTGCCGCTAACAATTTAAAGGGTGTGACAAGGAGCTTTATGCTGCCATTAAGCAGTACCACAAATAAAAAAGTTCCTGGCTTGTAATGAGCCCTTGGCTCCTCTTACTTTCAGAGGAAGTGAGTAATCAAAGGGGAAAAACATGCCTGTTACAGTGATGCCCATTCTCGAGGCCACATTGGTGGACTGCAGTGCAGCCAGCACCACTGGGGCTTGTTTCTTTTGGCTGGTGCTGTTGCAACGTCTCCATCACCAGCACGATCAAGTATTCAGTCTTACTTCCTTCCATCAGTGATGATGCATATGTCAGCCCTCTAAGGCAGAACTTAAAACCCTGGTATTCTACAGGACAGAGGGAAACTCACCATCACCTCCAGCACAGCGTTTCCCACGGAGTTCTGTCACCTCCACACTGATGTGGTTCACAGCGACATGGGGTTCTGGCCAAGTGCGTGGCACTTGTGTGGAGAGCACCGAGTGCTCTGCAGAGTTGCTGGGGAGGAGCTGTTACTATTCTGAGCAGTAGCAGCTGATACAAATTTGAAATTGCCTTAATAAAAAAAAAAACCCCAAAAAAAGAGCAGTTCTTTTCCAGGCCGTGTTTCTGCTGCATGCACTTGCAGCAGCGCAGCTCCACGCACAATGAGGATCTTTCTGATGCCTTCCAGAGAAGTCAGAGCTATTTTGGGAGCTCTACTACATGTTTGTAAACTCTCAGATCGTTTTGCTTCCTTCATGCTTAGAATTATCTCCTTTCTGCCCTACTTAAAAGCAAGTGATGCTTCTTATTTTGATTTCCTAGAAATGAGCAGGCTCTTTTTCCTCTGTCCTGGCTCTCCCCAGCCCTTCTGTAGAGATTTGGCTCCTAGTTCACTGCCTGATCAGGTCTTTCTTGTTCATGACTGACTGCATCACGGGCATTTAAGGCCAGGGCTTGGCTCTTGCTCTTTACTGCTGTTCCGAAGGCCAGCCGTGGTGCGGACAGGAGGAAAGACTCCTGCTTCTCAACAGCCAGCCCCAGAGGGGCATCACGAATACACTTACCGAGATGCCATCTGCTCTGCTGGAAGGAGCACAGCCAGGTCAAGAGGAAGGGTGGGAGGAAGGGAGACATGGAGGCAGATAATGAAAGGGGTGTTTGGATCCACAGTTCCACCCCTTGTCCCCCTGCTTCCAGAAGTGGGACATTTTCAGAGCCTGCTTCTGATTGCTGATGTGTTGCCAGGCTTGTGATTTCATGTTCATTCTCACAGCACAAGAAACTGTAATTGTGCAGTCCCTCCCACACGACACTCTGCATCGCCTGCCAGGGCTGACTCGTTTCCTGTTACGTGCTGGCTTCAGCACTTCACTTTTACCTTTTGTGGCTTCCCTTTCCCAGGCCAGGAGCAGCTCAGTGCTGCACTACGTTCTGCGGTCACTAACCCAAGAGTTCCCCTGGTTCTTGGGACTTACAGCGTAGGGAACTGCTTTGAATTTGCTTTTAATGTAGGAGAGATCGTGGCTTTGCAGCATTTCCAGAAACAGGATCATTATTGAGCTGGCTGTGGCTCTGAGGCACAAATTTCAGGTGGTTTTTTTTTTTTGCTTTGAGATTTAGACCAGAAAAAAGAACTCTAAGGGATTTTTACTCCCCTCAAAAGAAACCATACTGAGAGTTGTATGTCAAGGTCACTTAATTATCCCAGCCCCTTCGGCGTCTCATCACGTGGCCAGCTTATGGCTGCTAAAGAATTAAAGCAGGGCCACGAATTGATTTTTGCCAAGGAAATCCTTCTGGGAGATAACCTGTGTGAATGCTTGTGCAGAGGTGGGAAAAGGTCCCAAGAACAGGGCTGAGCCTCATAAAAAAATCCTCAGACATAAAGGAAGACTGCCCTAGGAATAAATGATGGAAACAGCTTTAGCTTGGTGTAGTTGTGGGCAGTGCAGAGCCCCAAAAAAGGTCTTCCCTCAGGCTGAAATGATAAGGCTAGAGATTAGTGCCTGTCTTTGGGGCTAAGACAGACCATCCTAACTGAACAAGTGCTGTGTGTTGTTGCTTTGTACACAGGGAGTTAATGAGCTGCTAGTTTGTAGTAAAATGGGTTCCAGTGGAAAAAGAAGATTAATCCCTTCCCACTGATGGAAAATCTGCCGTCAGAGTGGGAGACAGGCTGCCCTGTCAAGTGGGGTAATTTGGCCAATCAGATTTATTAACATGCCTACCAGTAATACACATTTTATCTGATAATCTGGTGCTGTGATTTGTTTGCAGCACAGTCAGCCTGTTTAATAAGCTGCAGGAGCCTCAGCAGAGGGAGGGGGTGGTTTTTAATTGCTGTGTTGGGAAGAGTCAGAGCAGAGACTGTGTGTCAGGCAGGAGCCCTGCACAGCGTCTGAGCTGTGCAAACACTCAGGAGGCTGTAGGGCAGTGCTCAGCACGTTTGGGGAGTGCTAGGTTTGAGGCACTGCCTGTGTTTCCAGCGTGAGACATTAGGTGGGAGGCAGCACCTTGGGGAGATCTCTGTTGGACACCCTCCACCATTCACATAAGCTGTGTGTGATCTCTCTGTGTTATGGCAGTGCTGTCAGCCAGCATGTTCCGTCCTCACTGGTCTCTGCTCTCCTCTTACTGATAACTGAAGGCTCTCTAGGACCATCCAGCCTCCTGCAAGCATTGCAGGGCCAGAAAACCATGAGGCAGGGCTGCTGTAGCGACCTCTTTGCCAACCTTGCCTTTCCCTCCTCCCCATCTATCACTTCAAACCAAAGGTCAGGTAGTGCTGCACTAAATACAGAACATGTGAGCTTTGTATTGGTTGTTTTAGCCAGAGAATTGCCCACAGCAGCACAGAAACAGAGTGAATAGCTGTCCTGTTGTCACTAAATCTACAGCACAAGCTATTTGTCTTATCAGCAATGTTCATCACAGTCTGATGAGGTTTGTGCTGCTCTAGCTCTCTGAAGAAAGGAGGTGCTGCAATTGTCCTCCCTCTTCACCTACTTACTTTGCTTCTTATCTTCCCGTGGTCCCTCAAGAGACCATATACTCACCTTCTAGTACCACAACAGCAGTAAATGAGGAAAGTAAAAGTACCAGGAGAGTTGGCCACAAAGGAGTATGAAGAGATTTCTTTCCTCCAAAGATGAGTTGTAGGTGGTTGGCATCGTTGGATCTGAGTGCAAAACACAAGAGACTTAGACCAGACTTGGCTCCACTTCTCAGGCAGCTGATTGAAGGGGAAAAAAATAAACTGTTGAATAAAATGTGTGCAACACACGGACAAGCAAACCCTTAGGCTTGGCTGTCTCGCACACCAGCAGCCAGCATCCAACCCTTCAGGCTGCTGGCCAGCCTGGAGCAATTTGTTCAGCTGGCACGGTGTGTGTGTACGGTATCAGCTGCACGTATGTGAGAGCAGAGGAGCATCAGCCTTCACACCCATGGAAGCCTGTAGAACCCATCGAAATTCATGCACTGCAGGGAACCAGACCAGCAGATATATGCAGCTGGCAGTTTTTGTGGGGATTGGCAGGGGGTGTATAGCTCCAGGACCTGCTGTGGGCTGCAAGAGCTGGGGCCAGCCTCTCATGTCTGCTCGTAGTGCTGAGGCAGGGCCAGCTTCCAGGACAGAGACATAGGTGACGGAGACTACTGCTGCGGAGATCTCAGGCATCACAGCCAAGGTGGTTTTTAAGAGAAGATGTGGTAAGTTTTGGGTCCCGTGAAGACTGAGACCAAAGGTGAGCACCTATATTTGAGCTCCTGCCTGTACCAAGTAATGAAAATACTCAAGAGACAGACTGGTTTGGGAAATGAATGGACATCCAAAAATCACAGAATCACACAGAATTACAGAATAATCATGGTTGGAAAGGACCTCCTAGACCATCGAGTCCAGCCATACCCACAACAGCAAAAAAACCTAAACACTTGGATACCTAAATACCTGATTGATCAACAGATCAATCTCTGCAGATCTGACCTCTGACATGTTGCTGCTTAAGTAGACTCAGGTTCCTGACTTCAGGCATTAGGGGTTTGAAACTTTGTGTTGTGTCCCTTAATTGAGCAAGGACTTACTTGAGTGAGTTTCCCTAGAAGAACCTATTTGTTTCTGGGTAATGTTGTCTCTCAGGTTCACGTAAATGTTGAGCAAGAAGAATTTTAGCTCACCTGATGTTTTGCTAAGTAAGGATGTGAGGCTTGCCACGTGTACTTGGTACTGAGTCAGGTCAGACTGGGGTATTCAACAGAGTGTTGAGCGCTGGGCGTGATGGCAGAGCAAGGCTGACAGGGAACCATGACCAGTGTTGTAACTTCTCTCCCCAAGAGTGATTTGTTGATGTTACACTTTCCACACTCGTCCTGAGAGCCTTTTTATGAGCGGGTGGTGAGAAGTCAGACTCTGCTTCCAAATTCAAGAATGTTTGTCGCTGGGGATCAGCAATAAGTAAAGCAACTCTTTTGCCTGGGTGTTGATACAAAGCACCAGGGACGTGCCTGCATGGCTTTTTTCATATGCACTACGAGTTAATCACCACAAGACCTTTCTTTAAAGCCATATTGAAAATATTTTCCCTGAGAAAACAGTAAATTATTGGAAAAGCAAATAATTCCGTGTTTAAAGGTTTGTTATCTTACCATCTTCACCACAAGTGGCTCCTGCCAGCTCTGGTGATGGATGTGCACGTTAGAACCGCATGGATTTGAGGCACTCCAGGCTTTGCAGTGCCAGGAGCTTAAAGTGCACTATCAACTTATAAATCACAGCCCAAAGTGTGCCTCGACAGCACTGTACTCCAAGCAGCCCCAACAGCAGTTATTTTTAAGTCCTTGCATGTTTCTAATGAAATGTTAGGTTTGTTTTTACTTTACCTATTTACCTTGTTTTTAATTTACCTTCTCAGTTTAACCATTTTTTTGGTTTGCATTTTGCTCAGCTCGAGCGGGGAGGCTGGGAGGTGCATTTCTAATAGCTTTCACTTCCATTCGTACGTGCCAACTGTGTCCAGCTTGCAAATAGTGCAGGGGAACCTTGATTTAAACATTTTATGAGAGAGAATTTCGCTTATATTTAGCTTATTTGGTTTTAAAACTTCTGGTTTTCTTTTATAAAATATCAAAATTGAAATAAAACATCTTAACCTTATCTCGGTATGTGGGACAAACTCGAGCCTTCCCTGATAATTCTTTCCTTCTTCCAACCTTATCCCACCTGCACATGTTGCAGAACCACAGCCACTGTGAACTGGTGCTGTGATTCCATCTCTGTTCTGATCAAGACTTGTTTCTTCTTTCTTTAGGTGCAAAGTTTCCCATTAAATGGACTGCGCCAGAAGCAGCACTGTACGGAAGGTTCACAATAAAGTCAGATGTGTGGTCTTTTGGGATCCTACTGACAGAGCTGGTAACAAAGGGGAGAGTGCCATACCCAGGTAAGAAAACAGCTTGAGTCCTGCTTTACCCAGGGAAAAAGGAGTAGGAACGAGTTGCTTAAGTTGGGATGTGTATTGCCTGTCACTGGGCTCAAAGGAGAACAGTTATCCTGTGAAGTGCTGGATGTGCTCTGAAACGGTCCTGGATGAGAGCTGCTGCATGATGGTTGTGATAAAAATAACAAGAGGACAGAAAATCTGACGTTCATTTGCAATTTTTTCATTGCTTTTGGTTCAATTAATGTGCTTCCTAGGCAAACAGTGAAAGCCACATAAGATTGCTGTGCTGTGGAGCAAGCGCCTCTCCACTGTATTGCCTTCGCTTTAAGGTACCAACAGCTAAACCCCTGGAGTGGCCTTGCTCTGTTTCTTCTGTCAGTTTCCCGGGTCTGATGCCTGTCTAAATGTCTGCTATTACCCAATATCTCTTTTTATAAACTCCTAGACGCCAGTGCTTGCTTTCAAGATGGAAAGGAAAGAAACACATTCTGTAATGTGCAGGCTAGAGATTATGACAGGGTCACGGTGGGGCCAGATTCCCTGCGTGGGGGAACTGGAGGCCTCCTGGCTCTTTGTTGAAACCCTGCCAAGTATCTGATGGATTAAGGTTTGTAGGAGGAGGTGACCAGATCTGCCTGTGCAGGAAGAGCTTCTCATTCATTCTGCCCTCCTGAAGATCGTAGGCATTTAGGTGAAGAGGCAGGGACTGAGGTGAAAGCAGTGCATAACATTTTCCTATCAGCACGGATACCAATAACAGGACATCTAGCTGCATCTTTATTCTTTTTATTTAACAAAAAAAAATCCTCTAAATGCTCACTTGTATGGCTGCATGCACTGCAGCTGGTTTGATGGACAGTGCCTAAAGCTGTTTCAGTGTTCTGATCTGTGCTGTGATCAAGCGGTCATGTCCATCGTCAGAGAGTGCAGGAGAAGCAGCAAGGTGCAGCTGAGTTTATCCTGTGGTATCGCATGCCTCTTCAGAAAGCTGGATTCAGCAAAACTAAATTGAAGGAGTTTTACTGGGAAATTGAACTCTGCCAGTGCCCAGCAGCCACTAGCTGACATTTCAGATGTGAATATGGGGACTGGAAGGCTTCTTGTGCTCAGCAGTGAATTTTCTCATGATTAATAGGGAGCAGCTCAGCAGAGCTGTGACTGTGAGAAGAGAATGTGGTAGCAGAAAGCAGATTATGTGTTTCTGTGGTGGTATGGATGAGTCCTTCTGCCCAGCACTTCCCCAAGCAGTTACAGAGAAGTGGGTGTTACCCCCACACAGGGCGGTTGTGTCAGTAGCTGGCACAGAGGTCTCCTTGCCTTGAGGGTTACTGGCAGTGCCATGGGAAAGCTGTGATTTGTGTGGGCTGATAGAGGGTTAAATGAAGACAAGCACATTGTGGGAGCATTGGAGAGTTTCCAGCATGCTTTGGCTTGATCTGGGAGTAGCACTGAACACAGTGTTGGCCATGACAGCAGAATCGTAGGATCGTTTAGGTTGGAATCATCAAGTCCACTTCCCAAGTGTTTCTTTACCTAGAGAAAGAGGCCACTGGATGTGAGTTTAAGTGCTTGCAATATCTAACCTTTTGCAGAACCCATGACAGGAATCCTCCACATGGTTTGTGTCCTGGAATATGGACAGTTTTACTACCTGGCAGTTCAAGCACATCAAAGACAACTAGCCATGTCTCTCCTTTTTCAGTACAGTCCTCCTCCTCCATCCATCAATCCTCACATACTGAAAGATCTTCTGGAATCACCCTCCCCAGTCCATGCCAGGAAGACATCAATTAGCGGGAATCAACCTTTAGTTTGTTACATATTGCAGAGTCAGCGGTTTTCTGGATGTCACATACTGCCTCAGTCATGCACTTCGTTATCCCTTGGCATCAAAAGGATCATCCATGTCCTGCTTCATGCTGGGAACAGGAAGGATAAAGCATCACAAATTCAGGTCCCTGTTCAGATACACCTACAGGGCTTTTCCTGACATCCCAATAAGGCTCACATGGGGAGAAGATGGGAGTTCAACCCCTGAGAGGCAAGACTCATCCCTCTTCACCCAAATAGACAACCTATGGGTGAGAGAAGGTGGACCATAGTACTGTCAGCCACTCTGGCACCTGAGTCTTGTGGGTTTGCAAGGTCTAGAAAGGGTCAGCCTTGAAACAAATTGCATCATGGAGCTGTCACTCTGCTGTAAAATCATTTCTGAGACAGTTGTGTGTTCTGATGTTCTTGCTTAAAGCTTGTAGCAGGCCAGGGGAGCAGGGACAGGCTGTCAAAGAGGTTGCTCTCATGCTTAACAAGGTCTTAGTGCCAGAAGAGGTTCTTTATAGCACACACAGCCCAGTCCTGTGGTGGTAATCACCATACCTCATGCCTCGGAGGACTAGACTTGTGTAGAAGGAGGGAAGAGCACAGCAAGGACAGAAGGAAAAAACAGGCAGTATATACGAGGGGAACTGAGAGTTTGGCAGGATTTGGCACTTGTTTCCCAAATTTCAGCAAGTTCCTGTGCTGGTGCCCCATTTGGGAAGAGAGACTGGAGCAGTGGCAGGACATGTGAGTAGTAAAGATTTTCCAGGAAGAGATAAAGGCCAGGCTAGAGTCCACAATCAAGCCTTGCCCAAACCCCTGTAGCTCCTGCTGTAGCCAGCAAGACTGGCTTTATGACAAGTGTCCTCATCCTTATCCTTCAACCAGGACTGTTCCACAATCCATGGGCATAAGGGACCCCCATGATGACAATTCATTAGGGCTTTTCCTAGCCCTCCCTAGTACTTTCCAATTCTTTTCACAGGGCAGCAGATTCACATGAGCAACTTCCAGTCTTACTGGACGTTTGGTTTCTATTTCTACAGTTACAACAGGAAAGCAAAACTAGATATGGGCAGAAAAGGAGCTAAGCTTAAAAAAAGTCTGCTTAGCTAACCTTTTCCAGTGTCTATTCATTCCCCTTTCACAAATTGCCCTTGAATATTAGTTTTAGGGGTTTTTCTAACAGAGTTTAGAAGTAGCAATCTACATTTCACCAACAGTAGTCAGAGAACGAAGGGGTTTTTTAATGTGTTGCCTTTTGGGAAGGCAAAAATCTCAGCTGCACTGTATAATCACCTCTGAACTTTCTCTTCCTGCTTTCTGCTGCCCTTGTCACATCAAGAGCATTTACATTTGATGTGTAGTGTGACAGCCACTACGATGCTGCTGCATTACAGCCTCTGGCCAGGCAGGTCTTAGAGTCTGAGCTCCAAGCAGCTCTGCTCTGGGGAGCTGTCTGCAACCTTGTCAGCCCTGGGGGATGTGGCAGAGGCTGGGACCAGCAGTGAACTGGAGTGTGTGTGTATGTGTGTGTTTACCACCATCGTGGATGGCAGGTAAGGAGTTGAGGGAGATGTCTGTTCAGCACACAGCACAGATGAATTCAGGGTGGGTCTCTTTTAAGCAGGAAAGCTCCACTCACAAATGCTGTAGCCCAAAGTTGCATTTCTTATGCCAAACAAATTATAACTTCTCTAAAAAACAAAGCAAAACAAAACAACACAGCAAGCAACCCAACCTAACAGGTATCTGTAGCCTAGTTTTGTGGGGGGGCCCGTATGCTATAGTTCTCAGATGGAGGACAGAAGCCCAAGTAGAAGGGGTGAGTGGAGCCAAGTGCAGGGTCACGGCAGAAGGCCAGTACTACCCTTGCCTGCCTCACCTCCCCAGTTGCCACTGAGTAATAGATACAAGCCCCTATTGGAAGGCAGCCAGACTCATAATGAAATAGAGGATAGAAAAACTGTTCCAGAGGTCCTACCAAGGTCACATAAATCCAGTTAGTCTTCCAATAATATGATGACCTCCTCCACACAGAAGAGAAGGGTCCTAGTTATTGGATTCCATAGTACTGTATTCCATAGCCTGAGGGGAATTAAGAAAGACCTTAAAGCATTAGGACAGTTGGTGAAAGACTCTGGGGCACAAATTGTATTCTCATCATTTCTTCTGTTTTGAGGTGAGGACTCAAGGTGGAACAGATGGATTGTGAACTGCTGCAGGACAGAGTCTAGTTGGAGGCCTGTATCTAGTGGTCTCCCAAGGGTCGGTACGGGGACCAGTACTATTCAATCTAGTCATCAATGACTTGGATGAGGGACTAGAGTGCACTGTCAGCAAGTTTGCTGGTGACACAAAGCTGGGTGGTGTTACCAACACCCCAGCAGACTGTGCTGCCATTCACCGAGACCTGGACAGGCTGGAGAGCTGGGCAGAGAGTAATTTAATGAACTATAACAAGGGTAAGTGTAGAGTCTTTCATGTGGGCAAGAAACACCCCAGGTACCAGTCTAGGTTAGGGACTGACGTGTTAGAGAGCAGTGTAGGAGAAAGGGACCTGGGGGTCCTGGTGGACAGCAGGATGACCATGAGCCAGCAGTGTGCTCTTGT
>JAOXOE010000256.1:41409984-41448805 GCA_028565055.1 Phoeniculus purpureus
GGGGGACTCCACTAGATACAGGCCTCCAACTAGATTCTGTCCCATTGACCACTACTCTCTGGCTTCTATCCTGCAGCTAGTTCACAATCCACCTTGACCCGATCACCCAGTCAGGACTTTTTCATATGAGGCTCTGAGGAAACATTAGCCCAGCAGTTTCAAACTGTACAAGTGCTGTCTCCCCAGGATACATACAGTTAGTAGTTTTGGGGGTTGGTTTTTTTTGTTGTTGTTTTTTTAATTCTTCCGTGTAGCCTTATAAGCAGATTGAAGTCTTGAGTTTACATTATCTTATGTGGCTGAGGAAAAGCACCTGTGTGAAATCCTGAATTATTATTCCATTACTGGTTTTGACAGCTGGGCAAATGTATGGGCTGCAAGATTCCCTGGATGCTTAATGGAGTATTTTTCCCTTTTTCTGATACGTTTTCCTCATAGAAACAACTTGATGATCAGGTCTTTTCAGTGGGATCTTGGTGTCAACAGAACTCCATTGATGCTCTTGAAACTGAAAGCTCTTTCATGGGATATCTAGCCCAACTTACTAAATTACAAGCAAGAGAGTATTGTGTTGTAAAGTTTTTACCTTCCTGTGTGAGCCATGGGTTATTCTTTCTCTTCCTCTACTGTCCTGCAAACACACATCTGAGGAATTGGCAATGCACATCTCAGATACCACAAACATCCCAGAGAGAAATGGATTGAAAGTTTTGTTCCTCTCCCCTGCCTTTTTCTGCCAAAGAAATGTTGGGCCCTAGTTTGTTGAGAAAGGAAACGTCTAGGGTTTTCTTTTCCTTGGCGAAACCTGTAAAGTGACCACAGGAATAAATAGCATAGAAACCTATGGAGTGAGCAAGGGAATAAATAGCATATATACCCACTGTCCGTGCTTGCTCTCCCAAGCACATATGACTAATTACAGCTTCAGAGAGCTGCAAGGAGGTAATCTCAAAGAGAAAGAGAAAGCAGACTGACTTTCTGACCAAGACTGAGAGTTGCTTGTTTATCCATGTCAAACAGATTACAGGTCATGAAAATGCCTAAATCTAATGGCTACTTGTAAATCATGTTTACCTGTCCAGCTGGGTGTTCCTGATGCACATTACAGACTGGCAATCACTTGTGTGTAATACACACTGTCCTATGATCCATTTACATAAAAAACATCATCTAGTTATTGTGTGATGTTCTCTCTCATGGTGGTATGAAGATAGAGTTGAAAGAACACATGGTTATTCAATGTTGTTGGCTTCCTTAATGAAGTAGTCCAAGGTGAAGTTCTCCTCACTTATTGCTCGGAAGCCTGAGGGGTGGAAGAGGAAGACTCTGTGTCCTCAGCAACACGAACTTCTCAAAGCCTCACGCAGTGACCTGCCTCTGCAGAGCAATGAGGTGATAGGCAGTGCTTGCATTTGTCATTCATGTTTGCAGGGGGGACCTGCAGCTAATACAGCTTGCATCAACACTCACCCCTCCAGAGGGATGTCATCCAGGGGGATGTGCCAGCTTAGAAACCACTTGCTCCTCTGAAGAAGCAAGTAGGAGTTTCATACTTACATGGGAAAAAATGGAGGCATGAAGTAGGTGATGCTGTAAGTTCATCTTTAAGCTATCACTTGTCAAAGCACTGTGACCAGTTTATGGGAGAGCTCTGCTTTCTGCTGTAGCCCAAACAGAGCTTGAGTGTTTCTTGCTGGATGTGGTTCTGCCTTGTAACAATTCAGGGCATATGTACACTGATATCCTAAAACAGAGTTGCTGGAGTCTTAGTTATGAGGAGCAGAGACTCTGTAAGAATGCCTGATGTGTTTCTTCCTAGAGAAGAAACTTGTTTAGATATTTCCAGAACCCATTTGGAGTTCTGACCTGCTGGTTTTCAGACAGGAGCACATTGTGCACATCTCTGCTGAAGCACTTGTAGAACAGATACTAACTAGTGATAAACTGCTTGTGTCACTGTGCAAGTGAGGTGTGTTGTTGGGGAATTTTGTGTGGGGATACTTCATCCCCCACTTTATTCACTGCTGTGGAAATTCCCTCTGCGCAGCGTCATCCGGCATTGACTTATACTGAAATTACGTTTCCTTCCCCTTCTATCAAGCACTTCCTTCTGCCCCAGTAGGTTTTTACTTCATACCTCTTTCAGCGCAGTTTAAGATTTTAAGATTTCTTCTGAGGCTCCTACACAGGGGTGAACTCTTGCTTTCCAGTCTGTGCCCTCTTTAGTTCCCCTCCCACTGTCTGGATTTTTGTAACTTATATTTCTACTGAAGTGTTGAAAGAGGGGATAACAAAAAATAAATAATAATTTTTATTATTTTTTTCTAAATGACTTTTTCTTCAGTATTTAAAATGTTCTCACTCACAAAGGGACCATTTATTTTCTTAACAATATTGTCACCTGTGACAAAAAATCAATCAATCAAAACAGTCAGTCAAAACCTAGACAAAGATGGTGCTTTGCATGCTTTTTCAGAGCACCCTCCAGCAGGCTGAGTCTGCTCTCTGAAGACCACAGGGAGAGCTGTCAGGTGTACAGAAGAGGCTGAGGCTGGGCTGCCTGTCCTCAGTCCCTGCAGAGACTGTGGGACCACAGGTCCTGCTCTTACATCAGCTGTGCTCTCCATTTTCTCTAGAAAGACCTGTGCTTTCTATTTTCAGAGCTGGCAGAGAGTCAACCAAGAGTATCATCTGCAGAAGAACCTGGGTTATTTTTTTTTTAATATCTATACTGGGGTTTGCTGTTGTTCAGGGTATTGGACTAAATTTATTTCTCTTTTGAAGTTTGCTTTGCCTTGGGATTCAGGTCGCTATGATAATGTTAAGGTGAAACGAAAGTTGCAGTTCGTGTTTGAGGCTTTCAAACAAAAGATTAAATGGTTTATTTGCCCCTTTTAGCTTTCCAGAGCCCTAGCAGGAAACTATTTCTAGTTATATTGCTTTTGTGATGGGCTCTGCTGTGCCCTAAAATGGAACCCCTTCCATTTTGCTTACTGTAGGAGCATCTGTACGTGCCTTGTGGTTTGTTGGGTTTTTTTTAACCTGTCTGTGGGAGCTGCCTCCTGTAGAAATGAGTGGGAATTTTGCCCTTGACACTGGCAGGAAAGACAATCAGACAAACACAAAGATTCCACGCTAGGAATCCTTAATGGTGTTGGTTCTTTTGATGTAGAGTATCTGGCTTTGGCCCTGTGAAGATCTTACTCCATAAAGTCTCCCTAGCGATGAGAACAGCAAGTTCTAGATGCAGAGCAATGACAAAAGACACGTTTCTCCTCTGTGGCAGAAACTTTGAAATGCCTGGCACAGACATTATCGTTAGAAACTCTAGACAGAGGTTGTAAAAACCTGCAAGAGAGGAAAACCACACGTAGCTGGTGACTGCCTGGTGTGAACACGTAACAGCATGAGATGGGCTTAGCAAAAGCGAGAAACCATAAGGAGCTCTGAAGGTTTGCTGAAGGTGGGGATAGCACTCTGACAGTCCAGAGATTTAGTACTTGTGATTGAACATGCTCAGCTCACCCAAGTCTGGGGCTGCAGGGTTTTTATGACACGTGGAAGATCGCTTTTCAGGTTTAAAAACCAAAAAAGTATAAAAACTATTATTTGGCATTTATAATTCATTTAATGTCACTTTGTTTTGTGCCTGTGGATATGTTTGATAAAAATTCCGCATCTGCTAGAGGAAAAGAATAGAACTTGTCAAAGTTCTTCTCTAAAGGCACTTTATTGTGCCTTACTGAATGTAGAGGGCTGGGAGATAAATTCAGCCATTCAGAGTCTAAAGAGGCTAATATTTCAGTTTGCCTGGAATTCTTGCTCTTTTAAGCCTGAAGCTTCAAGAAAGGTTATTTGCTGTGCTTAGCCTATACAACTAAGTATAGGAGACCTGATAGCACTGTCTGTACAAGAGATGTCAGCTGGGGCATTGCTGCATTCATCTTCAGTGCCAAGTAACTCCAATTACTCTTTGGTCAAACAAACTTTTTATTCATTGAGGTGCAGTTGTTTGCCAGAGCTATTTGCAGTCATGTGGCAGAGGAGGCACAATTAATACATTGTAAAAATGAATTTCTCTTTTTTAATGGTGTATGCTACGGAGATGTAACAGAGCCCTGCTGGCAGTGATCTGAGGAGCAGTGCAGGGCCAGGGGGAGGCCAGATCACAGTGGAGCATTTGAAATTCTTACACCAGCAGAACGGAAAAAGAGTGTGCAAGACAGCCCGTGGGAACAGTATTTTTGTTCAGTAGCGTCCGTTAACATTGTCAAGTTGCCTGTCTCAAACTGTTAAGACTGATAAACTGCCAGTAATTATCATTTAGAAAATTAGCAGCTGCCAAGATGTCACGCACGTCACATGTGTTGGTTGGACTGGTTTGAAATCACTTTTTTTTTTTTTTTGAACAAAAAAAGAAAAAAATTTCCTGAGCCTGCATCTGCTCCAAGAATAGCAGGGAGTTTTGACACATGACAGTTGGTGCTGGCAGTAGTTATTTTTGTTGCTCAGAGTAGGCTTGGGAGATGCTTTCTTGGAGTGTGTCACTACTGCTGTTTACCTTTTGGGCAACAGGGCTACTGAGACCTCTGAGTATTTGCAGCATATCCAAATACATAACTGAAGCTTGTGAGATCTCCCTTTCCTTCTTTCCATGTGACACTGGACAGAGAGAGAATGAAAAATACTGGTTGCCAAAGTGTAACTAACTTTCTTGTTTTGCAGTTGATTTCCAGACACTGTAAAGAAACAGACTGAGAGTGGAAGGGCTGGACAGTGCGTAAGCTTAGAAGCAGCTCTGGCTGTACATCACCATTGATTAGTCTGTTTAGTCTGAGGAGAAGGAGACCTTCTCATTGTCTACAACTACCTGAAAGGAGGTTTGTGGAGAGGTGGGGGTTGGTCTCTTCTCACAAGTAACAAGTGATAGAACAAGAGGAAATGATCTCAGATTGCACCAGGGGAAGTTTAGGTTGCACATGAGGAAAAACTTCTTTATAAAAAGGGTCGTCTTGGAACAGGCTGCCCAGGGAGGGGCTTGAATCACGATCCCTGGATGTGTTTAAAAATTGTGTAGATGTAGACTTTAGGGACAAGGTTTAGCAGTGGGTTGGGACACTTGGGTTAATGATTGGACTTGATGATTTTGAAAGTACATTTCAACCTAAATAATTCTATGATTCCATGATCTTCTCCCAACCCTTCCAAACACAGAAACCAGGGCTTGAGGCAGAGCAAATATCATCCATCACTTCCTGAAGGAATCTGCAGCCATGTCCAAGAACTAGTGATGTTATGGACACAACCATGTTAGGTCTTGCTGGGAAAGAGGGTAAAGTATGGTGAAAAGGATGCACAGAAGCTCGCCTGCTGTTTTTCATACAGAGTTTTGTGATTTGGTCAGTCATCAGTGAATAAGTTGGTGCAGTCTCTGAGTTAATGATCCGTGAGGCCGAAGTTCTCCTAAGTCTGAGTTGACAGATGTCCTAAGTAAATACCACGTGTTAACTCGCAGTTTAATGTATGTACCTTTCTGCTTACACTGAGCGTGAGGGTGTAAAAGCTGGGTGCTCTGTGCTGTCCCTTCAAAGCTGGTTCAAGGCAAAGCTTTTGAACTGATACAGGCAGCTTCCGAAGTTCCTGCCCATGTCCTGTTCTCCTGCATGGCTCGCCCACCACTGTTTCAGAACTTAAAACAAAAGCATTTTGAGGGGACTGATTTGCAACCCCCCATATGTATAGGACCCATGAATTGGTGCAAAGTAACCAGCAGGCAAATCTGTTGGACTGAGACAACAGATAATTGCAGCAGAACAGCTTCTGTGTCTATGGGTAGGAGCAGCTAGCTCAGTTTTTTTTCATCAACACTCCCAGTTTGTGGTGGATCTACACCTTTGCAATAAGTGATGTCAGTATCACCTTAATCTGACCCTTTTCAGAGTGTGGAAAGAGAAATTCCCCTTTTCAAATATTTCAAGCACTGAAAAGCAAGATGCTTGCTTATGACTTGGAGACGAACAGATATTATGTCATGAAAATGAGAGGAAAATGTATTGCTTTCATGATTTTATCTACATGTCTAATTATGTTAATCTAAAATTATAAACAAATTTACCCTGATAGAATGTAATTTTCATTATACACACCAAATGCTATTATGTTGGGCAACAAATTGGCTTAAGATAATTCTCTCATCAGAAAATAAGATTGTAATCAACAGATTTGTAGTTTAATAAACTCGTGATATAGCTTCTTGAGCTTTATTTCAGTTCAGGGTTCCCATTAGTCTAATTCAGGTTTATTGGCACAATCATTAGGTTTAAGATATGCCCTTTTTTAATCAACAAAGTGTTAGTGTGAGGTGCTGGAAAGCAGCAGCATAAGGAATTTTATTGCAGTGCTGATGATAGATGAGTTTTAGGGACAAGGGTATTCAGTGAGAGACTGTTTGGTCTAGAATTTGGAAAGGGCAGGGGCCCAGTGAGGATGTATGGAGTTTCAAATGGAAAATGTGAGGTTATTTCAGTCAGAAATAAAGCTTTTGCAAAAAAGTAAAAACTTTTTGTAGATGAAAAAAATATTTTTTTCTCTATTTTCTTCCATACTAGTCAGGTCTAAACTGTAATCTCTGAACAGTGGGGTATGCTTGTTGGAAAAGTATCTCTGATCTTGGGATTTAAAAGACTAGAAGCAGAGCTCTCCCAGATATGGATGCAGAGAATTAACTGTATCTTATTTGCGGAAGTGTTTAAACAAAATACATTATGGGTTTGTCTCTGTGTGTGTGTGTGATTGTGTGTGTGAGAGGTTTAGATTATGATTTGTTATCTACCTCTTTGTACTTCGAAGTGGCAAATATGCTCTGTCTTGCTTTTTTTCCAAAGCAGCTTTTTGTTTTATTAATAAGAGTGAGGTACCTGCAGATTGCTCAACTTCCTGTCTGAGTAACGTCCTGTAGAAATTTCGTGAGAAATTCCTTGTAAAAACAACTAATTAAGCTTGGATCATGAGCAGAACGTGGCTCTGCGTTATTTGTAACAGGTAGGTGAGATGTTGTGTGATGATCTTGCAAACCAGGTCAGGTGTGCACCCAGCAGTGTGGGTTTCTAGCTGGCTGGCTGCATGTGATCAGGATTAAAGAACGTAGGTTTTTATTTCACAGATTGTACAACATGTGAGGGTATTTGAACATACTCTGGTTTAGGATCTTCTGAAAGGCTTCCTGGGGAAAGACTGAGATCTCTCCTTCCTAGTTTGTACTTGTGCTATTTCAAGGAACAGTAGTCTTCCTTAGGTACACTTGCTTTAGTGTTGGATAAAAGCCTACAATTACTTGTGCTTCTCACTTCAAGGACGACATTAAAGTACGGGAATTTGCCCAAAGAAGGGCAATAAAGCTGGTGAAGCGTCTGGAGCCTGTGAGGAGTGGCTGAGGGAACTGGGATTGTTTAGCCTGCAGAAAAAGGAGGCTGAAGTTCTTACTGCTGTCTCTTACCACAAGTAACAAGTGAAAGGACAAGAGGAAATGGCCTCAGGTTGCAGGGAGGTGTAGATTTGATATTAGGAAGAATTTATTTACTGAAAAGGTGGTCAGGAATTGGAATAAGTTGCCCCGGCTGTGGTGGAGTCCCTCTCCCTGGAGGAATTTGAGAGTCATGTAGACATGATGCTTAGGGATATGGCTTAGTTGAGGACTTCTCAGTGTTGAGTTAGTGGTTGGACTCGATGATCTTGAAGATCTTTTCCAACTTAGGTGACTCTCTGTGTGGCTTGAGGAGCCTGAGAAGAGCAGTCCTGCTCAGTCTTGTGTGTCTGGCAGGACAGGCACAACTCAGAGATGCAAGTGATGGGCAACTTCCACTGGGTCTGTCCAGCTGAGGGGAGGAATGATGTGACTGCACAGGAGCTCAAGCCACTCAAAAAAGTGACCTTTTGTGGCAACAGCACAGGGAGAGCTTATCTCCAGTATAACTGGAGGTGGCCGGATCTGTGTTGGGGAGCAGTTTCTCTCTCCCTGTGCCTCCCTTCCTCCACGCTCTTAGAGTAAAGAGAGGATTTCTCCAGTTAAACAGTTGCTGTTCCACAAAGACAGGAGCCAAGAGATGGTTCATTTCTATGGAGAGTTGCTATAAATATCTTGCTGTGTTAACATAGGTTCTTTCATTAAATTAATCCTACAAACAGAGGTTTGCTCCAAACCTAAAAAGTGCTTTGTATGCCCCTGTCACTTTGTACATGCTGCTTCAGATGCTTATGCTTCCGCTCTCAAAATGAGAGGTGTGCCAGCACTTGCAGGGTAACACTGCTCCATCAAGAGGCTCAGCCTTCATAGGCAGATCTGTTACAACTTTAATTTTTTACATTATTGATAGCAAAAGGACTACAGGACATTTTTAAGGCAAGTAGGGCAGAATTAGAACTCCATGTTCACCAGTGTTTAAATGTTAAGTTAGGCTGCAACATTTTCTATTGCCTTGTTCTCTACTGGTTGCTTGCAGTGGGTCTGGGTCAGCAGCTGTAGGCACTGCAAGCCTTGAAAGCTTCACAGGGTTTTTAGGAAGCTTATAATTGCTCCACTGTGAATCCTAAAGTGAGAAAGAGGTTGCCCGGGAGGAAAATGTCTTGTGTTACTGCTAATGCAGTGGAAACTCTATGGACAAATGGTCCCAGCTGTGTGATACGCATCTGCCACTCTGCAGAGCTGCAGCATTTTATTTTCATTTTGTACAGTCCTGGTACTAAAAGCCTTCACCTTGAGAGAAGCTTCGCTATTTCCATTTAAACATGTTTCTGCATTTGACTGTCTGATGCTCAATCCACATCCCTTCTCCCTCCTTACGTGAAATGGCAGCCAGTGAGCTGTTGAAATTTTAACAGAGCTGCAAGATGTGACCCAAAGGCGTCTGTCTGGAAAAGGCAAGTGATTTGGAGTTCAGGCAGTTGATAAAACACATGTGTTTTTGAGGAAGGATCAGCTCTCCTACTTTCTGTCCTTCTTTTAGAGCATTTGTCTGCTTGCGGAAACCATAATGTTTTCATTCCCCATGCGCATGTTTGACAAGGTCAAATATAATTCCCTTTCTTTGTATCCTTTTGTGCAGGATCACTTTCAAAGTCCTTGCTATAGCAGTACAGCTGCATAGGTGGACTAGACACGGAGTAAGCAGAGGATGCGCATCTGTATAATGTGGGAAAAGAACAGACCAAACAAACTGGTGCCTGTCCAAGGAGAATCCCACAGTGCCAGGCGAGAAGGGCAAGGTGATGTGGCAGGTAGCATTTCTTCACTGACTGTCTGGCTGTGGTGCCAGTGCCTTTGCTGGACTGTTATAGTCCTAAATATTTGTTCATGCTTTGCCATCAGATGTAAGAGGGTATGTGAAAGAGGTGAACTTGACATTGTAGGCATATACAGTTTCATTTGGAAATGTGGACCTGCTGGAGCATGTCCAGAGGAGGCCTCGAAAGTGATCAAAGAGCTGGAACACCTCTTCTATCAGGACAGGCTGAGAGAGTTGGGGTTGTTCAGCCCAAAGACAAGAAGGCTCCAGGGGAAACCTTATAGTGACCTTTCAATCCCTAAAAGAGACCTGTAAGAAGGCTGGGGGGGAAGACTGTTCACAAGGGACTGTTCTTGTTCACAGGACAAGAGATCATGGTTTGAAGCTAGAAAGGGGTAGATTTAGGCTGGACATTAAGAAAAAGTTCTTTAATCTGAGAGCGGTGGATCATCGGGACAGGTTGACTAGAGAGGGGATTGAGGCCTTATCCCTGGAGACATTCAAGGTCAGGTTTGATGGGGCTCTGAGCAATCTGTTGTAGTTAGAGATGTCCCTGCTTGGTGTAGGAGGCTTGGACTAGATGACCTTTGGAGGTCCTGTCCAATACAATACATTCTGTGATTCTATGATAGTAGTTGCTGATGATGGTTACTTTTGAAATCTTTACAACTGGCCCTTGCACTAGCTCCCAGACTGTGCAAATGGTTTTTGGAGGGAAAATTAATTACCTTATTTGTATACTCAAAAGAAAAAGGTGAAAAAAAAAGTATTGCCTCTTTATGGCTCTCAGGAATGCATCTCTCTTATTTCTTTTCTTTTTAATCCCATAGTAGTATTATGTATATGTACTTCCAGGAACTGTTCTGTCAGCCTGTACCATTCATACATTTTACAGAGTTCATAATCAGATGCGTTCGTGGCTGAAAAGTGGCACACGTGCTGCTCTGAATGCTTTCTTTCAGATGTCTCCTGCTTCTGGTAACCCACATTCTGCAGCTGGAGGCTGCACTCCGAGTGCTGCATGAATGGCATGCCTTGTGCTCCAGTGAGGCGGAGGGAACTGCATTCTAGGTCAGACTCAAATGTGACATTTCCTAAATGCATGAGTCCAAACTAGTTACAGCACTGAAAATCGGAGCCTGTGAGTGCTTTCTGTGTGTCGGTTCTCTATGATTTACCTCCTGTTTTACTGGGAGTGGCATGGGGTGGATGTTGAATGTGCTTTTGTGATCCTGGTTACACCTGCCAAACTGAGAGCAAGGAGAAAATAGAGCAGAGGCACTGCTCATCGCTTAGCAGTGCAAAGGATGCACCCTCACAGTACCCAAAACCCACCTGTCTTGTTCCAGGATGAGGATATCTCATTTACAGCTAGTGGCCTAGATAAACCCTGCCAGCACAGCTCCTCAAATCTGCAGCCGGCTCCTCCCTACTCTGCTCTCCTTCCCCAAGGTCCTTGCCAGCACAGCAAGAGCAGGCAGTGACCCAGATGCGATGTTCTCAAAGTGCCATTTGTTTCCAGCACTCAGCATGCTGGCAGATTTGACACATGGCTACGCACACATCCGTCACTGGACCAAAATACACATCCCTGGCATCACAAGGAATGTTGTTTCATCTAAGTGACTGCTGACAGGGCCAGTAGCTGCTCACACATCGTAGAATCACAGAATTGTTCAGGTTAGAAAAGACCTTAAAGATCATCAAGTCCAACCAATAACCTGATGCTACCAAGCCCAAACCATGTCCCTAAGCTCCAGATCTACATGACCTTTAAACACGTTTGGGGATAGTGATTCAATACCCTCCCTAGGCAGCCTGTTTCAAGGCCTGGTGACTTCTTCCATAAAAAAGTTTATCCTTGTGTCGAACTTAAACTTCCCCTGCAGGCCATTTCCTTTTTTCCTGTCACTGTCCTGTGAGATGAGACATGCCTGGGACATTCTCTCTGAACACGGAAGGATTCGTTTTGCTGCAGAATGTAGAAGGTGGCTACAACAATAGTTTTAAATTTATTTCATGCTCCTTTGCCTACAGACAGAACTATAACAGCCATATATGTAAATGTGGCTGTATGTATACATATATAAAGAATTAATCACAGAGTTGTAGATACATATATACATCACTTTTAGGACTGGAACATAAAACCACTGCTCTTTCCCCTAAGCTAATAACCTCAATTAGTCTTTCTTCATTTCTTGTAGAGACCAAGTCATTGAGTCTCGTTTAGCACAGTAAACTGATACCCATTTACACATCTCTTCCTCCTGTGACCTGCAGCACTCCCCATTCTGTCCTGCCTTTCTTGCCATGTACAAGAGCAGTGGCCCTCAATTAGGCCAAAATTTGTCACGCTCCCAGTTCCTGTCTTCAGAAATGCCCTGTGCTGTCCAGAACACAGAGCACTCAAACTCACACCTAAGTGCTCACTTGTGCTCACTTGATGCCCTGAACGAATGTGGCATCCTTTTATCTGATGTCTTCAAATTACAACTCTGTCTTGCCAGAATGCCTTTACAGAAAGAATTTTTTCACCTATCTAATCTTTTAATAGCATGCTCTACCCTGTACATTCCTCTTCATTCAGCTGCTCATCTTCATTGCTGAAGTCTATTGCTCCCCTTCTACTTTGTGCTGGTCAGTCAGTTCAAAGAAGTTCCTCCAGCCGCTCGTGATGCCAGTCTCTCCAGTGTGCACAGGTTGCTTTCTTGTGTGATTTCTCACTACAAGTGTTTCACTGAATTAACCCACTGTGGTAATGTTGGCAGAATACTTTCTCCTTGTCCTTTAGGTCTCTCCTTTAAAATACTTTGTTGTTTTGGTTTTTTTCCCTGGGGTGCAGCTGATGCAGAGTCCCTGCCTCAAGCAGTTCCTCCCCCATCTTTTGCTTTTGGAGGCATTATGGACCTTTTAGAGATTAAGGCCTTACCCAGCATCTTTTGTCATTGCAGGCATTTAGCAATAGGCTCGAATAGTGCATGGTAATAGCAGTGCTGTAACCACAGCAATGCAAGGAAGGCCGGTTTGCAGGCAGGGATCTCTTAGTAGACTAGCTGGCATGGCAGAAAGAGTTGAACCAGGGTGGTGCAAGGGTGAGATTTCAGGTGAAGGAAGAGACCCCAGAGCAGATCTGTTTTCCCCATCCAAGTCAGAGGGCCTAATAAAACAATATAACTTAAGTACAGTTGATCATGTCTTCAGTTGGGAAGCAGACTAAGATGGTCATTCAAGGTCTCTTTAATCCTGTGGCTTGGTTTTAGTAGAGAAAGCTGACTTCTGTGTCATGCTGTGCGTTCGAGCATATGCTGATCTCTGGCTCCTACTGAGAGAAGGTCTCTGAATATCAAGAAAGCAGAATATCCTCATTAAGGATCTGCTTGGAGGATGTGAGAGTAATATATTGTTCTTTGAGCGGAGGCTGACTTTGTGCAGCAATAAAACATGAATATTAAACAGGAACCCGATGACACTCTGAAACATGCCTGAGACAGTCAGCCAGATGCTGTCTGGGGATCCAACACAGGCTTTAAGCCTTGCGCCTCTGTCTTTTCTTTTTATACTGCATCTGCACGGCTGGGGGTGGGGAGAAGGGTCATAGCAAGAGAAAACCCCAATTTTTAAATTTTTTTTTTTTTTAGCTGATTTCCTGAGGAAGTGGGAGTTAGGCAGTGAACTCAGTGTGTCTGTGCACCAGTCCTTTTCTTTATGACTCTGCAGGCTGTCTCAGTGTAGGGAGGGGACTTCAGGGACAGCACCCATGGTCCTTTCTTGCTATGAGGAGACAGACTGGGTGGGGGGTGGCAGGGGCAGGGTGCCATGGGCACCCTGGGCATAGGGGAGTCGAGAGGGTTGGGATGCAGCAGGGGAGGGACTCATGTGGCAAATATAACATCCTAAGCCCAAACAAGCTGGAAATCCAGTTTCATTAGTTCCACCACTTGGGCATTTGCTTAATCTTGGGAAAAATAAAAGATGGCAGGGAAGGGGGAGAGGGCACATTATACTGAACAGTAATGACATTTTGAATCCATAGACTACTTCAGCCATATAAATGTATTTGAGTGGCTTTTTCTTTGCAAAGAGGTTTATGCTGATGTCATGCAATCCTGGAATTGCACGAACCTTGTGTTTGTTCTGGCTCATGCGGCAGCAGTTGCTTTCTAAGGAGACACCCGATGTATTTAAGGGCAGCATGACAGAATAAAGACACGATCCTGTGCTCGAGGCTGAAGCATTGTGTCACTGCAAAAGTCTTTCCATTTGTACTTGGAGTGCACTGTCCCAAGAAATTAATTTCCGGGTTTCTGTTGTGGGAGAGTCTTTCTTTCAGGGAGGTGGGGGTTTTTTTGGTTTGGTTTTTTTTTTTTTAAAGTAAACTGTCAACATGCAGCGACTTTTTTTGGGTTGTTCTAGGTTTGGGGTTTTTTCTTTCCTGGATATAGAACTCAGCAGCATGAAATCTCATCATTAGAAGTAGTACATAAAAAAATCAGTGAAGTAGCGTGAGAGACAGTCCTACTTTTTTCATTATCCCCTACCTTGATCCCTTGCGTGATTTTTTTTTTTTTTCCCCCCTAGGTCTTGCAATGATGATTCCAAGATTTCAAGCTCTTATGCCTTTCCTCTTTATGTTGTATGACAACCTAGGACCTTATTTATTTGCTTTACTTGTCTCACTATAAAAAAACCCCACAAACCAGTACGTCACCTTTTTCTGTCTGCCCATTTCCACTACTCTTGTTTATTTTGAAACGTTCAGAAAAAAACCAAAAACAGCTTAGGAAGAATGCTCTCCAGAGCAATCCTTCTAAAGAGCAGCAAACGAACATTGTGCATCGGTCCTAAAGGCTGCCCTTCATTTCTGAGGAGGGAAGAGAGGATGTTTTCTTCTTAGCTTCACTCTAATCATCTGATCTGGGATTTGATAAGCTCCAGAAGTCTGAAGCTGCTGCCTCCTCATGTCTGCCCCTTTCCTGCCTCTGCAAAGATTAAAGAGAACGTGGCAAAAAAGCAGCAGTTTAGTTTCAGCTGGTCATAGTTAGCAATTAGTTTACTTGCTGCTTTCCCATTGTTGCCGTTGTCATTGTCACTGTTTTGTTTCTTACACTGTTTACTTCACACTTCATGGCCTTTCTTTGATGCAAACCCAGGTTCACAAATAGCTCACTCTTGTAAAATTTCAGCCTCAGATTTGTATGTTTCACATCAGCAAATGTGACTGCGTGTAGGTGGTGCAGCTTCTGCAATTGGGCACTTTGCCCTTCCTGCTCATGGGCTGCGATCCCAGGCCTTGCCACACTTCCCTTTCATTGCACTCTGCAGCAGGGTTAGAGTTAGAGCAGTTAGGAAAACCAAATGCACAAAATACAGAGGGATTAATCCATTACAGTATCAAAACCTGCCTGTATGTGTTACTGTAGGATCTTCTCTAGGGGATTGTGCTGTAGCAGGTGGGGTGGACTAGATGATCTCCAGAGGTCCCTTCCAGTCCCACCATGCTGTGATTCTGTACCAGATACAAAGATTTGACACCCTCATCTATTAATTGGCTGAACTGCCAGAGATTCATAGTAACGCACTGTTTCCTTTTCACTCTCTGTTTGAACTAAGAATATAGGATGTGTGCTAAACTCATGAAAGGTTTAAAGCCTTGGCTGTGACCTGAGACCATTTCTGCCATATTTTTTCTGATTTCTGGCACAATGGCATTGCTGACATTATGGATACTGTAGTATTGCCACAATGGGTTCATTTTCATTCTGTGTCCTGAATTTAAGGTCCTTAATGACAGCTCTATACAATGATTAGAACACAAAAATGTTTGTTGCATAAATAAGAGTTGGTCTTCAGGGGAAGGGGAAAATGTGTTCACAGAAACATAATTTTGTATCTAAAAACTATATTTACATTGCAGTGTCATTGACCATCACTGTTTCTTCAGAGGGTTTATAAATAAGCTCTCTAGTTAGTTTCCTCTGGAGGTACTTTGGGGTGAGTTTCGTACCTTCGTCAGAAAAACATTTTCTTCCTTGAGTCAAACTGCAAAATCAATTATTAAAACTCAAGCTTCTAAAATCTGATATCATGCTTGCTTTTTTCTTTGTGCTATTTTTTAAACTTTATAATGATGTGAGGGCCTATTTCTGGTTGTAGAGGCAGTTCACTGATGCTGCTTGGGATATCAGGCAGGTGAGGAAGTGCAGACTGAGGGGCCAGGAGAAGGACCCAGCACTGGCTCCAGTCACCATGTCCCTGCCTTGCAGGCTGCCTATGCCATGCCTCAGCTCCAGCAGTGCCCAGCAGCATTGCTAGGAGCCAGCTCAGAGGGCTGGAGGGTGCAATTTATTTTTAGGACTGTGGACTTCGCTGATTTATTTTTTTTAAAAAACCTGTTTGGGGCATAGTACTTCTCTTTTGTTCTGCAAAGAGAAATGTGGACACTCTTCCCGCAGTTCAGGAAAGCATTTGTCTGTTGTTTCAAGAACTAAACCATGTTACCGCAATCACATGCATCTCATATGTGAGTAATGCTCTCAGCCTAAGTTATGAGCTTGCTAAGAGCTTCCCCTATTTATGGTCCAACCCTGGTAATTGCTGATGGCCACCTGACACAGGGGCAGTGGTAGGCAGCACACATGCTAGATTTCAGCTCACAAACACACACGCTTGCTTCTTGCTAGGCAGAGTGGCTGGCAAGGGGGCCCGCAGATAGTGGGTCCTCTCAAGATGTTTTCCAAAGGCAGGGTTTCAGAATGGATCATAGGAGCCATCACATTTGCTCTTCTGTCACTGTTACCTCACAGTGTTGTGTTGCACTTCCTCCTCATGACTGCTGGGTGTTCCACGGAGCCTTTCTCAGAGCTTTGGGCATTTTCTGAGCCTTAGCACATCTTGTGGCATCTGTCTCTGCTACCTTGTGTATGTCTGCGTGCTCTGCCTGCGTTGCACTTTCCAAGCAGGACTGCTTGGCAGGGTGGTGCCTTGAAGGATCTCAGATCCCAGTTCCTTTATGCTTTCAGCTGTCTGCTGTATTACCAAGCATGTTGATGCCTGGAAAAGCAGCTGTTAAAGTAAGGAAGATTTAGTTCAGTTTACCCTACTTGAAAGTTGAGAGAAGAGAAAGATACTAATATCACCAATATTGAGGCTCACACCGTTGAGGGGCTTAAACAGCCTGTGGGAGGGAAGTGTTCAGAGAGAAGAGGGCCAGCAGCACATTTCAGCAGGGCTGGAAGCTGCAGGACCCAGGGATCTGCTGACAGCAGTGTGGCTGCTAAAGATGAGTCCATTGATCTGACGTATGAGGAGATTAAAGTGGCACAGAAAAGAAGCAGTCCAGCTTATGATCTTTAGTACAGTTTGTGGGTTATTTTCTCTTCACACCTCCATTTTATAAAGTTCAAGCAAAGCCTCTGTATTTTCCTGATGTTTCTCTCCCATGTTTCCTGTTTCTTTGGACTTATTGCTGCTGTAGCAGTGGGTGCATCTGAGTTTCTCTTGCTCCAAATGGAGAGGGCAGCTGTTTGAGATATGTGTTTGATGGTGCAGGCAAACATTTGTGTTTTGAAACTCCTCATCTCCTTCAGGACTCCTTTAAGAGAGGGACCTGGTTATCCTTATTTTTTTATGTTGAAGCTTTCAAGTAACTGTTTTAGAAATCCCATGACTTTCACATGACAAAGTGCCTGCCCCATAGCCACTGTCCTCTTTCCAAGTGTTGTCACTGTTGTGTGGGAGGAGAAACCACCAGAGTGGTAGTATTTAATCACAGAGTCTTCTGATGGGATTTTTTTTTTTTAATCTGCTGGTGTCCAGGAATGTCTTTGCTACCTCTTTCTGCTGTGCAACTTCCTCACCCCAGCAAGGACCTGACATTTTCCATATCGTGCACCTGAGATCTGGGACCCTCACTTAGGAAGGGGTAGTTTCAAGCTAACAAGGAGGCTTCTGTTAAGAGCAAGCCTATAAGCTTCCCTTATACTTGAAAAGTTTTATTGTTGGAAGCTCTCAGATGTTCACAGGATAAGGGGTCTTTATACATCATCTGGTGTTGCACAGTGAAAGATGGCTTTATGTAAGTTGAGTAGTTCCTTTATAAGTTGGCCTAATAAAGTCAGCAAGCAGGGAATTGTTTTTCTTTGTATGTTCAGTGTTGCTTTCAGAACGGTTGCTACCTTTTTGTTTGTTTGCTTTTTAGTAGGACTACGACTCTTAAGGCCGTGGGAGTAGACAGAAGATGCTGCACCCCAGTCAAAACAGAGCTGGAAAAGGGTGACTCAGGACTCTGTGACTATAGGGCTGTAGTAACCTAGCACTGAAAAATATTTTCTAGCCTAATGAATGGCACAAAATCTGTGTGCTATCATGTGTTATAAAATAAGCAGAAATAACGCTAGAACACATGAAAAAGCAAGGCTGTTGCTCAGCAGACTGACAACACTTCCTCAGCAGAGTGGATCTGGCACATTTATAGGTTGCACATCCTGACCCAGATTTTTTTAATTTGTAAACGTTTTCGAACCTGAAAACCACCTTCTTCCCCAGTTTTGCCAAGAATCAGGAATGCCTGCTTCTGCTTGAGGTTTGGAAAAACGGCAGCACGTTACTGCTTATCATTAGGTAGACTTTCTTCAGTGTTTGAATATCAGAAATTGAACTGCATTTACTAGAATTGGAGAAGTATTTAAGGCCACTTGTGGCTTCAGTCAGCCAGTTCCTCCAACTGGGTGACACTTGCGTGAACTATAACATATACCAGAGCCAAATTCTATGTAACTGGTTTTATGCCTTAAATAATGTTTTTATCTCTTTCAAATAGTGTGTAAATTGTCACCAAACCAATTCTGCTTTAATTAAAAATAAAGAAGTTTCGGGGGGTTCTTGTCTAGGATTGTTCACAGTGGACTTGATTCTCTAAGTTGGTGGATATTAACTGGTTTGGGAGTGCAGTCTTGAAAAAATAGTAGTGAGTGTCTCCAACAGTGATTTCCCTCTTGCCAATAGTAGTAAACTTATTTCTGAACTCACAAAATTTCATGAGTTCGCTATGAACTCACAAAAATGTATCTGAAAGCAGATTAGAATAAGCAAGGGTTGTCTCGCGAACCCAGCAATGCCATGAAACCAAACAAGCTGATGAGTCATGGTTTTGCTACTCGACACGTTCTATATCACAAAATACTTTTCTTTTTTTAAAAAAATTAATTTTTACATAAGGCTACGTGAAAAAATCCCACTGGTTGTGGGGTGTATGCGTTTTTGGTTCAAAGTTCCCATTTGCTAAAGGTGGTGTCGCTTACAGGAAAGGGCTGTTCCTGGTAGATAGTAAACCTGAGTATCTCCCAAGAGTGGTTTTCTTTTAAAGCTTCCAATCAAGTCTTTTTGAGCTTCAGAACAATTTTTCACGTCTGTTGGTGTGCTGAGTATTTTTCTATGTCTTAAAATGCTTTTCTTTAGACGCCCCTTCCATATTGACAGTGGTGTGGGTGTGTGTCACAGTTGAGGGTGACACTGTTGTAAATGTTCTTGGGTAGCAAGTTACATCTACTTAGGGAAGCTGATGATGCTTAAATTTAATGCCATCCAATTGATCAGACTCTGAAACACCCTCATCTTGTATTTGATTTTAGATGGCAAGCAGAAGGGGAGATCAATGTGAATTTTTTTAGCAAATAAGTTAATTCTCAGCACTTTTCCTTTGCTTGCAACTTTGGAGTTGGACTAGATGATCTTCAGAGGTCCCTTCCATTCTGGGATTCTGTGATTCTCCTCTTCTTTCTCCACTTTTCCCCTACCTGAGGTAACAAACAAGCATTTACTATAAGCTGTTGTGTAGGTGCTAGCAGCCTGTTCACTGTCTGCATGTACCTGTGTGCTCTTACAGGCCACTCTTCCTAACAGCAGCAAATCCAAACCTTTTATGATTAAAAGAATTATTTTGTTAAAAGAACTATTTGTGAAAATAGACTTCTCTGAACGAAGGGCATCTTTCATTGAGCAATCAGGTGTCTATCTCCAGGTTTTCCAAAGCACAGCAACTTGGGAAGGCAAGCTCTCTTCCTTTAGTTATTGTGTTCAGACAAACCTCTTGTCACTTCTTCCATTCATTATACTAATTGCAGCAGCCAAAACTGGTGTGTTTTGAAGCCTAGGGTAATTCATTTTGCATTTTCCATGCAGAATTCTCCAAAGACAGCAAAGCTCTTCTGAAAAGTGCTAGTCAAAATTTGGAGATAAGCAACATTATCCAGAACTTTCAAGGAAAAGGAATATTCCTTCTACCTGCTTAGGTAGAATGATAATCATTAAGGCTAAAATGGAGTTCTGTGCAGATCCCAGGCTGAATACAGTTGAATACGCCTTGGTTTTCTCTGCAAGCCATGTCCAGCCCTTACCCCCAGTTAAGCAACAAAAATATTCCCTTCCCTTCTGCCTCTGCCCTGCTCTATCGCCAAATACCTCATCTCCTTGCAGCCAGCCAGCCAGAGCATGGTTTGCGTTATCTTCTACAATCAATCAAAACCACTCTGCTGGAAAAGTTTCGGGCTTTATACCTGCCACCCACAAAGTTCAAAAGATCTCATAAGGCTAGAGATGTGGTCCATTGTGTCTCTGCCTCAGATTTAAACAAACACCTTTTCAGCTAACCTTTTTGCTGGTTTTCTGTTGTATGTGGTCTCAGCAGAGGGCTTGGACTTCATGCCTTTAGCATGTGTTAACTCAGCTACATGCAACCCAGTAGCATAGCAGTGGCTTTGCTGTTGGCTGAAACTAATTCTGCAGCTGAAGAAGTTGATCTACCATTCCCCAAATCCTACGTCTGCCATCCTTCCCTCCTTTTTTACCTAGTGCTCGCACAGCCTGCTTTTTAAAACATGTTATTTATTTTTACAGTTACTCTGAAACTGGGCAAATGAAGTCACTCAGTTCATTTTAATCACAGTTACTCCCCCAAGCCCTGTTTGCTGTACAAGCATTTATTTGTGCTGGGATGAGGGAAGTGCTGCTGGGGCTGCATCCAGAAGCATCACACCAGTGCTGTGGGGGTGCTCAGCCCCTTTTGGCAGCAGTACCGCCTGTCTTTCAAGTGTTCATGGGCCCAGCAGTGTGTGGTGCAGCGTTTCCCTTCTTTGTCATTTCTCTGGGGAAATTATTAAATCAGTCTCCTGGTGTAGAAGAAAATAATGAGCTAATCTGGAGTCAAGGTCCTATTGGATTGGTTTGGACCTGGCTTGTCTCTTAAGCTTTTAATTTCTTCTGCATGCAGATGTTATCCAATTAGTTCAGAGGCAGAAGCAGAATTTCTAGATTTGGTTTTTTCTTTCCAGGCCAAATGCCTGGAAGCTAAGGAGGGAAATGCATGGTATTGCAATAATAACCACCTTCACTGAACCTGAGCAAAGCAGTTAAAACCCATCTTTTTTTCAGTGTTTTCACAAATTCTGCCAAGCTGTACAAAAGGTCTTGGGGGAGGAGGGCGTGTTGAGGGCTTTTTTTCTGCGTTCTTTAATATGTAGGGGTTTTTCACCTCAATCACTAAACAAAGCAAGCAAGCAGAGAAGAAGATGCTTCGGTTTGTAGTTTTGTGATAAAAATGTCTGTTCCTCAAATCTTTCATAATAACCTCTCCTGATTTGTAATTATTCTTTTTCTTCTCCCCCTACTCTGAACTCTCCACCCAAAATGATGTCTCAGCCTTATGAGATCAGAGGTCTGCTTGCTGATCAGGATTTAGAGCAGTGTAATCCTGTTGTCATGTTTTAGGGAAGAATTCTTTGGTTACTCCCTAATAGAAATTTTACTTTCTTTGCTACTTTTTGTGTAACATTGGCCGGCAAAAGTCATTTGACTCAAGAGGGAACTGTTCCTCCTTCCTTTCCTGCAGATGCCTACAGCATCCTTCAGGAGAAGCGTCAGTGCAAAGATCTGCCGCTTCTGTTGTGGAGGCAGGTTTTCCACAATCAATAATGCAGGGCTCCTGGTCTGTGTGGAGCTGTAAAGTTACTCATCCAGCAGTAATTTCACAGATGCCTCTCTTGTGAAAAATTCAGACATGTACTTGGGGGGAACCAGAGTTCGTAGTAGTTCAAATTCAGTCTGGCTTCCCTGGTGTGGACACCTGGGCACTGAAATGTGTGTTGCTCTCCTCATTTGCTGTACAGTTCCTGCTCCCTGAGCTGAACACCAGCAGAATCAGACCTCCTCCATTTTCTGGAAGTTTACAAACTAAACGGTTTCACATCATTGTTAGCCTGTGCTCCCTCAGCTGTCCTCTCAAAGCTTTTGCCTCAAGGTAAAGTAAGGAGTAGCTGTCATTTGAAATTTACTCAGGGTTGGCAAAATGATGGCATTTGTCTCTTTTGCTCTCCATCTCCCTCAGACTGGGTCTAGTGTGTATCACACTGGATGTTGGGTTGACTTCTTCTTTCTTCTGCTAGAGAATGCCAAGTAATTAATACAGTGGAAACACGTAGCGTGGCACAAACCCTTTTCTTTGTGTAGTTTTCAAATGAGAAGGGTGTAGAGAACCTCATATGCATCATATTTCAAACCAGTTTGTTAAAAATCACTAATATCGCTACTGGGTTAACTGAATTTATTTTTTTTTTAGGACTGGCTCTAAAATAATTGGCACCCTTGCTGTGTGCTGCTGTGTCTTTTGTGGCATTGACCTCGACTCCGTGAAGTCTGAAGAGCTGCAGTGTCAGTGACAGTGATGTGTCAAAGCAGTCTGAGGGATTCCTGCAATCATTTTCATATTTTGCATAATACTGGTGGAATTTAATAATCAGTTGTGAAGGTTGAAATCCAATTACCTCCCTCCCTGAAACAGGAAAAATAGTGGAAGTTTGGAGTAAATGTTAGCAGAGTAGAAAGAAGTGTAACGTAACTTGTGGTGTTCCAGTCACTAATCATTTTCTTTACCTTTCTCTCTTATTTTACAGGGCATGTTTTGGTGTCATTTTTGAGGAGATGTGGTGAAAGTACACTTGCTCTGCTTTGGGGGGAGATCCCGGTAAGTGGTGCTCTCTTCATCAATTATGGTTTTCAATGAGAATTTCTGTTTCAATGAGAAACCCTTTAGGTTTTCCAGTTTAAATATTTTTAGCTGATGGGAAACACAGAGGCATCGTTGACTATGTGTTTTTCTTCCTCTGGTATGGAAATTTGCAGGATGAGGAGCATTGACAGAAAACAGTGTGCTGGGCCCCGGGGCAAGGAATGCTGTTTCATTTGCTCCAGTGGCATCTACTTATGTTTGTCGCTGTTATATTCTGTTGAAAAGTGGCTAAGCTGAAACCCAGGGTAGAAGAAACACAAAAGTTTAATTTAAAAACAAGGGGAACAAAGAAACTTGTTAGTGGTATAAAAAAATCAAAACCAAAAATCGTGTAGAGGGAGCACATACCTCCCAAAGCAGTGGGATGTCCTGTCACTCTGAAGTCTTCCCAGCCATTCCCAGCATGTCTGGTGGGTACACTTGCCACATTAAGCCGGCATGACTTCATTATGCTTGAGAGATAAATGGGGTAGTTAATGCTTCTGTATGATATACTAGTTTTTCTATTCCTTCTCTCCATCCCATGTGATAAGCTTTGCTGCTTCTCTGGCTACTCTGGATGTCACACTTCCAGAGGCACCAGCTTCCTATAGACCTGTGGTCCTACAGGCACTGTGGGGACAGGGCATGGCATGAGTCTGTGCTGCTGAGCTGCACTTTTGGCAGGAGAAGTGGGAGAGAACAACTGGGAGGTAATTAGTGGCATGCCCCAACTGGAGGGAAAGTCGTTCTGAGGAAACTCCTCCAACCTGCAAAAAAGCAGCAGATTTAGAGCAGTTTATAGGCTTGTATTTTCTCTCTAGGAGGCTACCAATATATCTGGATAGTGCAAATTGATCACCATCACTCTTGGGAAAGAAATTCCAGCTGAAGGTTGTATCAGGAGTAGGATAGTGAACTGGCATTTTTCTTCAGCCAGACTGTGAAGACTGCAGATGAAAATTGGCATTTTCTCCACTGGCGTAAGATTTCAGAGTCAGATAGCCTGCAGGGTAGAAAACCAAAAATCAAAGCCAAGCTCTATGAGAACATGTGTTGTCTTCTGCCATTTAAAAAAAAAAACAAAACATAGATGTTAGATCATACAGAAAGTTCTGGATTGGCTAGAAGATACTTACATGTAGGTAGTTTAGCCTTATGCAGGATGTGTACTTTTAGAGATGAGAAAAGATAACCAGCAGCAGAACTTAACAAAGAAGTTGGCCAAATGCACAGGAAGTCATGTACAATAGTACCTGGGGACACCCTATAGCAGCTTATTCTTTTAAGCTGTTTTCCTTCTTCAGGTTGTCTTTTCTGACGGTTGTTCATGTTGTGAGCTTGTGCCTGTATCTGTGTACTGTAAAATACAAACAGTTAATTAGAATTTAGCTGTAAAGCCAAAGATGAGCCACAAAGCAGAGCATGAGCTTAAAGAATCCATGAGATTTTTGTACTACTCTCTGTTGGTGCAAAAGAGGACAGGACGTATAAATAGATTTCTTTTTGGTAGTAGTAGTGATAGACTGATCCTAAAAGTTGTCCAGTGGACTTACAGATTGTCGTATCTTTGTGTGCAGTCTGACAAAGCTGTGGTCAAGGAGCAGTCAACTTAGAAATGGTGATGCTATGTAACACTGAGGAAAAAATGTATTGGTGGACCTAGTAGTCATATTGTTTTAATTCCTTTCAAAGATGCATAAGCTGACAGCAGTTAGTTTCCATGGCTGAATAAAAGAGCAATGTTGAAGAACAGCAAGAAAAAGAGGCAGAAGAAGCATGTTTCTCAGAATCCTAGAATAATATTAGTTAGAAGAAACTGCCAGATCTCATGTTTTCCAAACTCCGACTTGAAACAAGTCTTATTAGGTAAGGTTCCTCAAGGCCTTGATTTTCAAAATTCAAATTGCTGAAAACTCTACTGTCTCTCTGGGCACCTGTTCCCATGCCTGACCATCCTCAAGAGTGAAAACACTGCATTACTTGGTGCTTCTTGTTGTTCCTCACTGTCAGTCAGTGCAGTCTTTGCATCTTCTCTGCCTATGAGAACCCAGGAAGCTGTGCAGACTGCTTCACAGAGGTTCTATTGGGTGATGTTTATCAGCCTACAGTTCACCTTCAGAACTGGAGAGCATGGCTGCTTCACTTGGTTGAAGCTCCAAACCTGAGAGAAGGTTAGCTGACAAAGCAATACTCCTGAAAACTGTTCTTCAGCTTGCTTAGAGATGCAAGCCACTAAAAGAAAAGACATTTCTCACTATTGGATTGTAAACATCCTGGGACGTCTTCAAACCCTTCTGCAGCCAGGTTTGTTCCACCTCATACTTCAGGATTTTGCCCTAGAATTTAATACTCTTCCTAGAACCATTGTAATATGCAATCAGAGTCTGCTTGGTTTTAGAACTGTTCCTTTCCCTCTTTCCACTTCACACTGTTTGCAGAAGAAGGCAGAAGAATCTGAGGGATCTCTGAAATATCTCTGAGCCCACTGTAGGTTTGCCTTTGGCATTCCAAAGTGTTCAAAAATTCTTACGCAAGTGTCAGACAATGATTCTTTTGACCAGTCTCTGTCCCTAACCTACTGAACCCAAGAAAGACTGGACCTCAAGAGAATGTTTTGAATTTATCTTGACATAGCAGCTAAGCTCAGGGACTCACTAATAGTTACTTATTCATCTTTTATCAGTCTCCTAGAAATGGTCATTCACCCTCCAGATCGAAAATTCGGTGGTTTTTGTAGATGATTAGTAAAGTGTACTTGAACGCTGGGAGGGAGATCTTGGCTGAATTTGAAACTCTCTCAGCTAAGCTGATATCTTTCTGAGCAGCGTGACAAGAGACCACTTTTGTGGAGATTTCTGTAAAGCAGCCTTAGGGAGGTCATAGCAGGTATTTCTGTGGCACTGCAGGATGGAAAATCTTGGTGTGATCTCTGTTGGGATTTTTTTCCAAGTCAGACTGCTCTGTGCCAGTCCAGACTCCCCTTGAAACTCTCGCCTTTTCTGAGATTTGTATGTTTCAAAGTGTGGCTTGTGCTGTAGGATTTTCTGTCCCTGTCCATGGAGACCCTGTAGCTGGTTACAGGTGTCAACCTGAACAATCAACCTGTACAATCAACCTGTGAGTACAAGGGCTGTTGTATCATAAACATGTCCTTCATCATCCCATGCCATTGTGTGCACCTCCTTTCCCTATAGATTTCCCTTTCCCAGGAAAGCTGTGAACGCTTCAAAGCTGAATGTACACCTTGTGGCTTTGAAGTCCACTGCTCTTTTCAGCCTGAATTTAGACAGGGACAGGTCCGCAGGTTCAGGGTTCTGTGATGTCTTGGCTGAAACCTGAGATGCAGCACTTCTCTCTGCACACTTCTCTGGAAGTTTGAAACAACAACACGTCTATAATCAGGTATTTGTAGTTGCTCAGATCACAGAATCGTAGAATCATTTTGGTTGGGAAAGACCTTTAAGATCTTCAGATCAACCATCGACCTAACTGACCAAGCCTGCTGCTAAACCATGTCCCTAAACTCCAGATCTACACGATTTCTAAACACAATACATTGTGGAAAATTTGGATTTCAGCTGCTGAGGTGCTCATCTGGTATTTTGTTTTCATTTTTTCCCGTTAAAGACACACAGATTTTTTTCTTCTCTAAAAAAAAAATCTAACAGTGCCTGCTTGGATTTTAAAAAATCATATCAAAACAAATGTTCAGCATCTTTCCGCATGTTAAATTTGCTTGCCTTTAGACAGATTGTGATGCCCTGTACATTCCTGGGTGTCTGATCTGTACGATATTTACATCCTTGAAACCACAAATCCTACAGAATTTCCCTTGGTGATTCTTCACACTTGTCAGGTTTCTGACATCTAGCAGTATAGAGCAACTCTCTGTTATCTCTAAAGAGCTTGGGCTACATGCCCTCACTGTAGAAATAACCCTTTGTATCTTTTGCTTTATTACCTGCATTTTGCTACACTCATGGCTAATGCCAGAATGGTTAGTGGTTCTCTGCAACTAGGGCTCACCTGGTGCATTGTAGTCCTATTGCTAGTAGCTTTCCATTTTCCAGAGTCACTAAATTGGGGGACTGATATGCCTCATGATGTTATCTTCTAGGACCAGAGGAAATGGCCTCAGGTTGTGCCAAGGGCAGTTCAGACTGGATATTAGGAAAACTTTCTTCACTGAAAGGCTTATCAGACGTTGAAACAGGCTGCTATGGGAGGTGATGGAGTCACCGTCCCTGGGGATATTTAAAAGACCCCTAGATGTAGAGCACATGATTCAGTGGTGACCTGGCAGTGCTGGGTCCGTGGCTGGACTTGATCTTAAAAGTCTCTTCCAACCAAAGCAAGTTTGGTTTGTTAACTCTTCCTATGAGCTGAAGATCATGATTCATGCTTGGAGAGCGAAGTGTGTGGAAATACCTGAACACTTTAAAATAACTTAGGGTTCATCAAGATTTGCTCTGCTCTTCTTATAATTCCTTCAGTTTTAGTCTGCTTCTTGTCTTACAGTCTAGTCCGTGCAAAAGATGTGCATGGTGGTGCTCCTGGGTGTGTTGAATGCTAAATCTGGTCCATAAGATTCCTAACTATGTGTCTCCAGTCCCAATCAAGTTGCATTTAGGCTGCTCCATAGAGGGATGTGAAGCATTGCTTTGCTTCTTTTAAGTTTATTAAATCAGATAACCTTACTCAGGGAGATGTTTGTGTCTCTGTCATTTTCCCAAGTGTTATCCTGCATCTCCTGCATCTCACTGGTCATCCATTTAGTGTAAATGATGTTTTGCTTTTTTTTTTCTTTCCTTGAGATGAAGGTGATCAGATTATTGCAGTTCCTCAGCAAAATATAGTTGATCTGAGAGTTATCCAAGCATTATGAGCAGAGGCTGAGGGAACTGGTACCATTTAGTCTGAAGAAAAGGAGGCTGAGGGGAGACCTTCGCTCTCTACAACTACCTACAAGGAGGTTGTAGAGAACTGGGGGGTTGGTCTCTTGTCACAAGCAACAAGTGACAGGACCAGAGGAAACGGCCTGAAATTGCACCAGGGGAAGTTAAGGTTGAACAAGAGATAACAGTTCTTCATGGAAAGGGTCATTGGGCCCTGGAACAGGCTGCCCAGGGAGTGGGTTGAATCACAATCCCTGGATGTATTTAAAAGTTGTGTACATCTGAAGCCTAGGGTTGTGGTTTAATGGTGGCCTTAGGGACAATTGGGTTAATGATTGGACACAATGATCTTGAAGGTCTTTTCCAACCTAAATCATTCTGTGATGTACCTTTGCTGTACTTCTGGACAGTAAAGGCAGTATACGTAGCAGAACACTATATGCAGCTCTACCTCCCAGATTTCTGAGCTGTCTCAATGTTAGAGATGTTTACAGTGGCTCATTTTGTTCCAGGCACCTTCTAAGTGCTCTGTTGAAAGAAAAGAATTCACTCTGAAAGTTCAGGTGTTGCTTTAAAGAGCAGTACCTCAGCTTTGCTCATTTCTGTATGTGCATGGGGGTATTTTTGTCCCTGTGCAGTTGATACAAAAACTCCTGTTCCATTACACCAGTATGTTCTCACACCTCCTGTTCCACTTCCTCCCGTCTAGAAACCCAAATAAAAACTTGTATGTGATGCACTGCAGAGGCCACTATCATCCAAGCATTGTGCCTGGTTTCATGTCTGGCTCTGATAATTTAGGATTGTATTAAAGCGTAAGTGCAACTTGGAGCAAGCAGGTCCCACCCAGCTGGTAGCAGGATCCTGGGTTATTGTGGGTGGGATCTACAGGGAATTGAATTGCTAGGAAGCATCATCTCCTTAGTGAGCTCATGCAAATGGAGATTTAGTTTTTCAGAGGTTAGTAATTTACGCATGTTTGGGAGTTTTCTGCAGGGATCAAAATACAAAGCCTTTACCTTGACAACTTGCAAGGTTATGGTCCGGGTTAGGGTTAGGGTTCAGACAAAACCTCTGAAGCTGTTTAAGGGGTGACCAGAAGCTTTTTAATATGAACAAATCACTCGTTTCCCATGCCTTGTTGCAGAATTAGCTGGAAAAATTTTGGCTGAAGTCATGCCAAAAATCCAAAACAGCAACAAAGCAAGGAAAAAAAATAAATTCTCCCAGCAGACATCCAGCATGGAGAATATTGCCAAACTTGGGACTGCTTGTGCCAAGTTTTTAATCAGGCAGCAACAGGGGCTTAGTAGGTAATGCTTTCAACTCACGGCTAATGAGGTGTGCAGTGCAGGGAGTGAGGAAAGCCAAGGAGAGAGGCAGTGCTCCCACCCAGTGCCTGCTTTGCATGATGCACTACATGTAAGACACAGATCATAAATGAGAGTAAGGTGGATAGAGAGCATGATTTCCATTTCTGTGGATTAGATTCTTATCAAATGAGTATGTGTTGTAGTGGTACTTACATCTATAGGTGGAGTTTGAGGTGTATGGACAGATGCAGATTTTCGCAATTCAAGCTCGTGCTGTGTCTTGTAGTAGAGCCATAGCACGGCTTTCCTTTGGAGTTTTTCTTATAACATTTGCAGGAGAGAGGCAGTTAATATAATTCTCTGTACATTAACTCTGCCTCATCAAAACTTCATGAACTTAATAGATTTTAGAGCTACAGTCATTTGGGAGATTATTTTATCTGCCAAGCAAAGCTGTGCTTGCTGAAACTAACTGGAGGACAGATTGTGTACGTGTGTGTGTGTGTGTGTGATATAGGATGCTGTGGTATAAAGATTTAATTACTATGGAGTTAGTTTAGGAGATTTCTCTGTGCCTTTTGTGAAACTTTAGGCTGGGTACTAAATACCTTGCATATAGGCAAGTTATCCCTTCAGTAAGAGTTTAGGATGGATCTCTAGGCACAAGTGTGTGTACTTCACAGGACAAGCACACTGCTCTAGTTCA
Source organism: Phoeniculus purpureus (assembly GCA_028565055.1). Classification (NCBI taxonomy): domain Eukaryota; kingdom Metazoa; phylum Chordata; class Aves; order Bucerotiformes; family Phoeniculidae; genus Phoeniculus; species Phoeniculus purpureus. Next base: position 41,439,225 of record JAOXOE010000256.1, read on the forward strand.
TCTCTCATTACACCACCCTCTCACTTAAATGCTCATCTGGCATGAAGATAATGGAACTGCATATAAAGAAGAAGAGGAGAAATCTCACTGCAGATTACCAAAACTGAATATTTTTGAACATTGAGCTTTTTACATTAATCAGCTTGCTAAGCTCAAAGATAAAAAAAAAGCCTGGAATGCAATCCAGAAATACCAAGAACAGAAACTAGTGTGAAGATCACACATTGGGGCATGTTTTGGGAATGCCTTCACTGCTGTATCACAATACCCATTTTACAATTTAATTAAAAGCAGATAAAATAGAAACATTATCAGATCTTGAAAGCCAGTGCTTAGTGATGGGGGAGTTTCCTTCACATGACACACTGCGTCAGCTGAGGTGGAAAGCTCTACCAGGAAATGTTGTGCATCATCCAGCAGCAGCTCTGCTAACAATGGGGAACAGCCTTCATGGGCTCTAAGGGCTACTACACAACCTCCACTGGTCTGGGAGAGCCAGCTCTTTCCAAAACTTGTTATCAGAGAAATCACTGATGGAAATTCTAAGAAAATATCCAATGGACTTAAATTCATGAGACGTTCACGTTTGTGCTGAAGGTATCACCCCGAAAACCTCAGAGCTAACAGAGGTTTCTACAGCTGCCTAATAGGTCTTGTGACCTTTGTACCTGTTCTCCATCCACCTTCAGAATGTATCTGATGTAGCAACTCATATTGCTCCTGCTGTTTTCAGGGAATAGAAAATACAAGCAGTTTCATCTGTGAAAATGCCATTCCTGCCCAGCCTATTTAGTATGACGAGACAAGAAGTCTGTTTTGAAATCTTCCCTCTGGTGAAAGCTTGGAAAGCCTTGAGGTTGTGCACATCCTTGATCATGTCGTGCAAAAGCAGTAGTAATAAATACATCTACCAGCTCAGGCTGCTAGAGTTTTGAATACTGTGCTGAGTGCTGAGAATCCAGCCTTTCTAGTCTTACAAGGTGGAATCTAACCCTGTCCCAGCCTTCCAGACCATATTGATTTACTGACATGTTTTGCCTTTTTTAAAACCAAGCCTCATTTGTTACCTTGTGTTTCTATTTTGTGCAAAAATCATGTTAAGGGAAGCAAGCAGCTTCACAGGCTAAAAAAATAGCACGAGACTCTTTACTTTCTTAGTAAAATTATTTGTTCAAAATCTGTGCAGATCTTAGTTGCAATCCAGAACAGCTTGAGTCACTGGTTAACAAACCCTCTCATTCATGCAGTTAAAATGCTGTTTAGAAGATGGTAAAAAGAAATTTCCACTGTACAATTTGGAGACAGGATTCCAGGTAATTTCTTGCCCTTTTTTGCTGCTTATCAAAAGCTAAAACTTTGTCTTTTTTCCAGTAGGAGCTTATGCCGAATTACAGCACAGTACGCTCAAATCTGGTGCTTACATCGGTGTACCAGCACCCACTGTGGTGATGGGTGCTGAGTCTGGTTACCTGTAATTGGTTGTATCACCACCTTAGTGAAGTCTGTATTTGTTGCTTATGCATGACACTTAGGAGGTTTTGTCTGTTTTTTCCCCAACTATGCTACTTCTGCAATATTAGTGCATTAATTTCCCTCTGTGTGCCATTTACTGTCAACATATTTCCTCTTTCTCTCAATTTCTTTCAGTTTATATCCTTTGATGAGCAACATTTAGGCCACTGTGTGTCTTTATTCTTGTAAGACAAGCTGATGGAAGATCCATTACTTTAAATTCTTCTTTGACTATACAACAGCATCTGTAGATGTAAAGAAAACACAGAGAACGACAGCTGAGAGATGCTGTAGACTTCTCATTATTTTCTACCATGGTGAATTATAGCAAACATGTCAAACAGAGAAACAAATCTGTACATGAGTGGAGTAGCATATTTTTTTAACCGGGAAGACTGAGCAACATCCACAGTTCTATTTTTAAAGTATCCATTATGACCATTTTGGTGTCTGCTAAACACTTTTGCAGGAGCCCGAGATTTTTTCATTTGCTCTTTTAACTGTTTTGCTCTTGGGTTTGCCCTCAAACCAAATGTAATTACCCAGGGAGTCTTGTTTTGAGTCTAAACACCAGCTTTCCTGTGTGTCATTAGATGTTGCTGAGGGATCAGCATGCACAGTTGTAAATGACACCATATATCTTAATTTTCTTTTTTGGATTAGACTGTTTATGAGCCAAGTGTTTCACATGACACAGAGAAAGCACTGTTCAGTGCTGACAAAGCAAAAAGAAGGTTTGTGTTAATTTAGAGGATTGCTTGCAGCAGCCTTTCTCTCATCCTGGGGAAGCGAGAGCACTCTGAAGATGCAAGTGGCATTGCTAGCATAAAACAAAATTCTGGTTTGCCGTTACCAAAGTATTCGTCATTTCTGTGTTAGTGCAGCATGTGCCTTCCGTGTGTGTGTCATCCTCTGTGTGCAGTGTAGGTGTTAACCAGAAACACTTATTTGCAGAAACTGGTCTGGTCACAGGTGTGGGTTATGCCATTGACTATTACTGGCAAATTTTGCACGCAGCTGTGGCTCCTGCCTTGTTCTGACCAGCTTCAGGGGCTTTATGCTCAATAAAGATGTAGCACCCTCCATCTATAACATCTCTCGCAGTAGTGTACAAAAGGACTCTGTGTTGCATAGCTCACAGGGAGCAGCCCAACTTGGAGACATTGCAGATGGTGGATTTAAGGCAGAACCCTGAGAAGGGAGCTCTGTTTCCAGGTAGACACCAAAACACTTGAGCTGCTCATGGTGCAGAGACAAGGCTCTTTGGGAAGAGCTCAAGTTCGGATTGGTTTTGTTACCTAGATTTTCCCATCCAGTTTAGGTCCCCAATCTTGCGTCTGCTTTTTCCCATGCTTTTGTGCACATGTGATTTGTGTTCCATTTTGTGGGAAATACAGACCTGTTACTCTGGTGTTTCATGACCCCTATTACAGCACCTTTAATTTCCATAAATCAAAATGAAATGGTGCTTTTTCCTTTGATGCATGCATTTGCGACACCATTGAACTCATGGCTTTTGCCTATGAGTTCTAATTGCTGTCTGAAATACTTGTTGCTTAACATAAAAAGTTTCTATAGCTATATTAAATGTTTCCCTAAATATTTAATACAGTAAAATTATAATATTGAATTATTTCAAATTACATTAGTTGTTATATTAGAAGAGTATAGTAAAATCTTTCTAAGCCATGACTTTTAACCACCTCTTTTTTCCTGTGAAAACTCTTCCTCAATACTGTGAGAGACCAGTACCATTCCAGGCCACCACACTGCTTCAACAGGAGCTGTAAGAGAGCAGCTGTGAAATTGTCACAGCTGCTTCACTTTCACTGTAGCCAGCAGTTCTCATGATGTTGTTTTCCCAGAATATTTGTCCTCTTTATGAGGCTACATATAAATAGGCATGAATACGAGGAACGGCTGGGGGATCTGGGGCTGTTTAGCCTGGAGAAGAGGCAATTCAAGGGAGACCTTATTGCTCTCTACAACTACTTGAAAAGTGGTTGTAGAGAGGCAGGGGTTGGTCTGGTCTCCCTAGTGGTGAGTGATAGGATATGGAGAAATGGCCTTAAGCTGCACCGAGGAGGTTCAGGTTGGATGTTAGGAGGAATTTCTTTACTGAAAAGTTTGTCAGGCATTGAAAAAGTGTGCCCAGGAAGGTGGTTGAGTCACTGTCCCTTGGAGGTGTTTAAGAGAAGGGTAGATGTTTGGTTGAATGTGGTTTAGTGGTGATGATAGGGGCAGGAAAAGGTTGGATTCTACTATCTTGAAGGTCTCTTCCCACTGAAACTGTTCTATGATTCTAATATAGTCCATGTCTTGCTATCTTCTTTCTCTTCTGGACCTCTTACATCTGGGATAAATTCCAGGAGCTTTAAGATGTAGCTCTAGGCCTTTCTGGGTTGAAGACACACAGACAAGAATTTCCCTTATTTAAAGCAAGAAAATAAGGGGGGAAAATAATTATATGTTGTATATACAAAATTTGTGCAGTTCCACAGTAGAGGAGGAAGACACCCTAGGCATGGGTGGCAATTAGCTGTGTAGTATCTTCAAGCTGATAACCAGCTCTGCTAGAACTCTGTTCTTTGTCAGACAGTTTTCTGATCATGTTGGACAGGGAGAATAGCAGATTTAATGTGCTCTGTGAGTCTGGATTGCTTGTCGCAACAGAAAACTGTGGAAGTCTGAGAGAAATCCCCTTGGAGCTTTTTTTTGTCTGCTTGCAGCTTGCCCTTTCTTGTATTTAACCAGTTTGAATCCAGGTCATCCATCCTAGGCACATCTGTGTCAGTGGAGCAAGGGAGTGTGAAGGAAGCTTTTTTTCCCCTTTTGTTTTTATTTAAAACAGAACGCACAACCACAGGCAGCGCACAAGCTGAAACCACAGCATTCCACGCAGTGTTTCAGAGGAGCTGTCCGTAGCAGTGCTGGCACAGATTTTGGTCAGGTTGGAAAGACAAACTTGTATGTGACTCGCCACAGGTATTTCTGTGGTTCTTCGGGCAGGAATGCTGTGCATTTACTGTGCTAACAAGCTTGGCTGGAGCTTAACATGTCCAGCAGTCTCCAATTAAACTTTCTGAAATGTGCGGAAGTAATTCCTTCTGGTTTCCTGCAAGGATCTGGAAACATCTGAACTGTCACAACCCATTCATGACATTCTGTAGACATTTATCATCCCGCAATTACAGAAAAGCTTGCAAAACAGGAGTATTCAGTGCAGCCCGGTTAAATCTTTTGCAAAGGCTGTTAAACTGTCAGCTATGGCTTGCAAGTAACAGACTGACACTGCAGATTATTTAAATCTGTATGACATCAGTGGGTAATGTGGAAAGCCCGCTTATTATGTAAATGTATTCAGTAACTGGTAGAAGGCTTGTGTATGTGAGAAATCATACCCTTGTGCATTGTAAGCTGTCTCACCAGCATTATGTTTGTTCTGAGTTGAAAATAGTCTGACTAGGAGCCTCTCAGGGGAGCTTCATCCTCAGATTGCATAGCCGTGATTTTCAGGAGCAACTCCGTGAAGCTGCTTGAACCTGTTTGAGCTTTCTGCTACTTTGTGGGTTTTTTCTAGGTCTAAGGAAATTTTAGTAACTTCTTAGCAATTAGATTAGGCACAGGCAATTTCCTTGTGAAATTGCCTGAGCAGGTCCTTTGGTAAATGATAATAACCTTAGGAGTGTTTGGCAGGATAATTAAACTGGACTCAAGCGACACTGATAGGAATGCAGTTCAACTCCACAGATCTGCTCAGGTGCTTGGTTAAGTTTTTCTGTACAAAGGCTCTGTCACGGCCATATGTGTCTTCTATTGATGCAATATTGCTGCAGCAATCTACATGTTGTACACTCTGAAAAATCATAGTGTTAGATGACTGACTGATAAAGCACTTGTATCGCTTGTCCTACAAATGCACCAACACTAGGTAGATTCACGCTGATTTGTGCCAAGTCCTTCTTTTTACTTTAAACTTATTTTAATCCCAGAACATTCAGGGAGTTTTAAGGCAGAGGAAAGAGGAGAGTTAATGATTTCACAGAAATTGGGAATTACCTTCGTAAGGATCTTCCCAAATAAGCCTGAGAACCATACAAAACCAGTGCAGGGTCTGTATTGATTTTGTGCTGCATGATGCATCCCAGCAGGGCTTTGTGCAAAAGAAACCTCCTGCCCCTTCACCTGGTAAACTGCTTTCCAAACACCTGTGCCAGTGCAGCTATCTCGATAAGCACACATACACCTGCAGCATCGATTCTTGAGCTTGTTCCTCTTCATTTCAGAGAGCGCAAAGAAAGCAGAGTGTCCCTGTCCACACACATTTATACTATATTGTGGCTAGCAGGAGCAGGGAAGTGATTGTCCCCCTGTACTCGACACTGGTGAGGGCACATCTCGAGCACTGGGTTCAGTTTTGGTCACCTCAATTCAAGAAGGACATTGAGGTGCTGGAGTAGGTGCTGTAGTAGAGAAGGGCAAGGAAGCTGGTGAAAGGCCTAGATGACAAGTCTTACAAGGAGCTGGGTCTGTTTAGCCTGAAGAAGAGGAGGAGGCTGAGGGGAGACCTTATGACCCTCTACAACTACCTGAAGAGACACTGTGGAGGAGTGGGTGCTGATCTCACAGGTAATTAGTGATAGAACAAGAGGGAAGTGCCTCAGGCTGCACCAGTGGAGGGTTAGGCTGGACATTAGAAGAATTTCTTTTGCTGAAAGAGTGGTCAGGCCTTGGAACAGGCTGCCCAGGGAGGGGGTTGTGTGGCCTGGATGTATTTAAAAATTGTGTAGGTGTAGTACTTAGAGATCTGGTCTAGTGGTGAACTTGATAGAGTAAAGTTAATGGTTGGACTTGGTGACCTCAAGGTCTTTTCCAACCTGAATGATTCTCTGATTTTATGACACTCTTACATTTCCAGCCAATAGTCTGCTAAAAATATATCCATGGGTAATTAGTACTGTGTATGTAGTTAACCAGTTTAAAATTAAAGGCTACTGGCACTGGCAGAAAGTCGCAGTAGGTTTTATTATGGTTTTGAGTTGTTTCAGAGGAAAGTGTTTCTGAGAAGGGCTGTTCATCCTTTGTGCAGTTTCTGGGACAAAAGTGAAGCTGGAGATTTTCACAAAGGATACTCTAAGCTTCATTATCATGTCTTCACCTAGTTCTTGGTGTTTCCACATTGACTTTAAGAAAGTGGTGTAAGGAGATGAGTGTATCTTCCTGTGCACACCAACAGGAGCTTGTATGCCCAGTGGTCCTGTGGGTGAGATAGGATCCTTGTCTTTGGCTTCCTAGTCATCATCCTCATCATTAGACAAATCTGCCTCCTAGGAAGATAGATTACTTCATATTTTCATTCATTAATGATTTATCAGACAGCTTCTCCCCTAAAGGCTCATCTCTTCTGTTGTATTCACATCCCACACGCAACCAGCAAGATATAGCTGCCAGCTGGCACTGTGTCATCAGGAGTCCAAGCTGCCAGCTTTTCCGCTGCCCCCTCCTCCCCTCTATTCCTGGTTACTCAGCTTACCTACACCCCTCACTTTGTATCACAGCCATCAAATCTCTGTGTCCTGTTCTCCAATCCAACTGCAAATATGATTTTAAGAAGTGTATTTTATAAAACAAAAGAAACCCAAGAGGAGAAATGATCCCACTTGTATTGAGGCAGTGCTTGTGTTTATCATGTGGAAATAGCAGCTTCCCAAAGCACATTTTAGTGGGACAGGATGCTTAGAGGTGACTTATATCTTAGTCCCAGGTAGAATTAGTAGAGTGAGTGCTGGGAAGAAAATAAGCAAGCTGTGTCTGTGAGAAGGAAGGTGTAGGTTGGCTTCTTTTTCAGGTTTTGCTTTCAGGTGCTTGGCACAACAGCTCTTTTGGAATCCTTTTCCAGTTGACTATGTGTGAGAGAGTGATTTTTATCATGCTGATAATGATTAACTCTATTACTTTTTTCTGCTCCCAGGAATCACACGTGCTCTCTGAAGTCTGGGAAAGGGAACCCAAATGAAATCTCACGATGAAAGGGGTAAAAAAAGAAGAGCAACAAAACTAGTGAAGAGCCTAGAGGACAGGTCTTGTGAGGAATGGCTAAGAGAACGGGGTGTTCAGTCTGAAGAAAAGGAGGTTGAGGGGGAGACTATTGCTCTTTACAACTGCTTGATAGGACGTTGTAGACAGGTGGTGGTCAGTCTCTTCTCCCAAGTCACGTGATAGGATGAGAGGGAACAGCCTCAGGTTCTGCCAGTGGGCTGTTTAGATTTATCAGGAGAAGTTTCTTCACTGAAAGAGTGGTCAGGTACTAAAACAGGCCTCCCAGGAATGTGGTGGAGTCACTATCACTGGAGGTGTTCAAAAATTGAGTAGATGTAGGCCTAGAAAACATGGTCTAGTGGGCATGGTGGGGTTGGACTTGATCATCTTGGCGGTCTCTTCCAACCTTAATGATTCTGGACTTGATGATCTTGGAGGTCTGATGATCTTGGAGGTCTCTTCCAACCGTAGTGATTCTATGAATCCCGAAGTGTTCATCACTGCAACTTGTCCACTGTGGGCAGGTTGTGACTGAGAACAACAGGGGAACAAGGGCTGCAGGACAGGAGCCTAAGCTACAAAAAAAGGAATAGCTGAAACTCCTTTGAGTAATTTATACATGAATATTAACTCTTGAGTGCTTAATCCATTCTTTGCAAGTGGTGACTGATAACTAATTTTCTCTCTTCCCTCTCCCACACCCTCCCAGTGTCTTCAGAAAGGACATGTGACAGGAATAATTAATGTCATTAACAGGCTGCAAGGGAAATTATGGATTATAAGTGTTATGGATGTCTCAGTAGAGAGAAACTGGCAGTTCCTAGAATGCCTAAAGTGTATTTTCACTCCTGTGGTTGTCAAGAACTTCCTGGATTATTCAGGCCCCTCCCCATACCCCTTTGGCTAAACACTTTTAAGTAAACCGGTGTTAAAGACATCAGCATCCCATGGAACAGCCTTATTGCTCCTACTGTTTGAGGATATCCAGTAGCAAACACTGAGTGAGCTGAGTGCTGCTGTGTTTGGGGGAGAGCTGAAAGAAGAAAAGGAATTTGGGCTGATACACATAATGGTGGTGCATTTCTCTTGTCTGCCACAAGACTAATCACTTAGGATGCCTTTGGCTTGTGAAAGGGAAGGAGGTGGGTGAGAACAGTAGGTGCTTGTGTGTTTTGGGCAGCCAGGTGCCTGGAAACCCACGGCCAGCTCTGAGGGAGTATGAATTCCTGCTGCTCCTTCATGGCCTCCTGGTTGCAGCCAAAGCAGGTTTTGGGCTCCCACAGGGGTGAGCGGCAGTACTGTGTTCACACTGGCTGAGAAAAGAGGTCATTGTACAGTGACTCAGGTCAGAACTGCAGGACAATCAAGAAAAAACAAGTAACTCATTTCAAAGCTAGTTTGTGAGCACAACTTGGAACTTGGAACATGGATCTTGCAGATCCTCAGAGCAACAACATAGCCCATCATTTGCTGCCAGACTGGCAGATCCTAGAATCAAGGATAAATACAGCCATTGAGCTGGATAAAGTGCTTCCATGCATCACCAAGTGTGTCAAAACTTCTTCCAGGTCTCTCAGTAAGACCTGTCAAACCTGGCTGGTGGCTGCCTGCCCTGTGAGGTTGCCATCAGTGAAACCAAGTGTAAATGTACAGCACCTACTTTCCTGTGTATAGAGTGTGTTACACTCACATGTGTTACATGTGCAGTAAGTTTGTAGTGTGAAGGGTTAATGTCCACCTAGCGGTAACTACCTGTGGTAGACTACAGCTTACCAAGCAGTTGTTCAGCCTTGAACATCCTTGAATGGATGAGGGGCGAGCAGCTAATGTCATTTACCTGGACCTGAGCAAAGCCTTTGATACTGTGCCGCACCACATTCTGGTCTCCAAGCTGGTGGAACATGGGTTCGATCGGTGGACCACTAAATGGGTAAAGAATTGGATTGATGACCCCACCCAAAGAGTGGCTGTCAATGGGTCCATGTCCAAGTGGAGGCCAGTGACAAGCAGAGTCCCTCAGGGATCAGTCC
>JAOXOE010000256.1:41455857-41473539 GCA_028565055.1 Phoeniculus purpureus
GAGGCCTGTATCTAGTGGAGTGCCCCAGGGATCGGTGCTGGGACCAGTCCTGTTCAATCTAGTCATTGATGACTTGGGTGAGGGATTGGCATGCACTGTCAAGCTGGGTGGTGTCGCTGACACACCTGCAGACTGTGCTGCCATTCAGCAGGATCTGGATAGGCTGGAGTGGAAATGGTTAATGCAGAAGTTCCCTAGTAAAAGGGTGCAGCTGGCTCAGTAACCTCCAATCCAGAAAGATCCCACAGGAGTACACAAACCTCACCAAGTGAATAATGTGCCTGAGATCCATGGGTCTCCATACCATTTTGCAGAAGAGATTATTTCATTTGTGTTTTCTAGAAACAGCTCATGACCTATCAAGAGCTAGAGTCACTGTATTGCTGCTTCAAAAATGGGCTTTGGAGATGTCACTTTTTCCCTCCTGCATTAAAACTCCGGCTTCTCATGTAGTGAGAGCCATGATGCTGGTGGCTGGGGGGGTGATGCAGTTGCAGACAGCAAAATCAAGGGAATTTAAATGGGGAAGGGCAGAGAAACACAGTTTAGTGCAAAGTTTAATGGAGCCAGACCATTCATGGGGCCAGCTTTAGAGCTGTTGTCCCCTCACCACTGCTCTGATCTCCTGCCCCAGCTAGTGCTGTACCCAACACCTCTTCTGCTGACCAGTCACCAGAGGAAGACTCACCAGAGATATCTGGTCAAATACCCAGGAGGCTAGTGGATAAACTAGGCATGGTGTCACACTGAAGAGAGAAGAAAATGTTTCCTAATTTCTTATGTAATTAAAAGCAAGAAATATTAGGGGGTTTATATATCCTCAGAGCTGCACAAATCCCTCACTCCTGTTTTAACTCTTTTGAAACCTTTCAGACCACCTTAAATTCACTGGAGAAGGGCTGGTTATTGCATTAGGCACAGCCCTGCCATCTGTCGGGCTCCTTAAAGAATTATCTGATATAAGAGAATGAAAACCCAAAACCCTGACAACAGTTGCTCGGGTTTTGTTTCAGTCATATGTGTTTGAAACCAGAAGCAACCCTGACACTTCCTGGGGAGCCCAGTCCATCTATGGCCCCATCTACAGAGTCTGCCCCTGAGAGGGCACTGCTGCCTCAGAGCACAAATCACCAATGAGGTGAACTGGCTACGGCCACGGCAACACCTCTGTGTGGGTATCTTCACACTTGAAAAGAAAAAAGTGCCTTTTTTCTAAGACTAAGAGCTCATTTCTTAGTCTTGACTGTGTTTGTCTAGGGTCTAGATAGACTTTCTGGGGGAGAAAACCAGGGTACTAGAAAATCCTTTAGCCTAACAAAGACAGGGGAAAGAAGATCCAGCAATGAACTTGAAGCAAAACAAATTCTTATTAGATAAATATTTAACAGAGGGTGAACTGTAACACAATATTGGAGGGAAGAAGCAGGTCTTTGCCTTTTTGGGGTGAGTTTCCCCTATGAGGATGAGGACTTCATCCTCAAGAGGAGACAAAGTACATCCTTGAAGTACCTGTGTGATCATGCAGTGAGCTTGGGATAAAACCTGGTTAGAAAATTGTGCCTTTTCTGTCTAGGCACCTGTCAGGCAAAACCACCTGAACAAACGCAGATAATGATGACTAAAGCTCAGGTGATCAGGTACAGTGTAAAACTTGGTACTTAGATGTCCCCAAGGGTTTTTACAGTCCCTTCTGGCCTTGCCCTTTGTTTTTGCAGCTGCCATCACAGCAGGTTCATAGGTATGGTGCTACGAGCCACAGGGCTGGCATAGGCAGTCAAGGCCAACCCATGATCCGAATTACCCTGAGAAGTGCTATTTGTTCCTGCTCCTTGCTTGTTGCTAGCCCACTCCATCCTGTCCTGCTGTCACTGGGGGCTCCAACTGCAGACAGATGGTTCCAACAACAGGGAACTCCTGCAAGGTACACCCACCCATACACAGACTGCCAGCTCCCTCTGCAAACAGGGGGGTTGGTGGTGTCAGTTAGTACCTGGCCAGCCTTGGTCCTTTCACGTGGTTGTGAGATTCATCCATTTGTCAGCTTTAATTCTCAGCACTTGAGTCTAGCACCCTTTGTAGGATAGAGACACTGATCCAGTTTTGGGGGTAAGTGGATTTAGTTGAGGGAGTCTCCTTCTCTGGAGACATTCAAAACTCACCTGTATGTGTTTCTGAGTGATCTTCTCAAGGTGATCCTGCTCTGGCAGGCAGGTTGAACTAGATGATCTTCAGAGGTCCCCTCCAATCTGTACCATTGTATGATTCTGTGGTAGCAGTGCAGATATAAGCTGTGTTGGCCTCTGCTCTGTCTTACTATAGTGGAGAGACAGCCTGTAAGTCTGAAATGTCACTGATAATTTTTCCATGTCCCTTCTGCTAACAGGATCTAGAGTAGAGTCTCCTACTCTGCATTGAATCAGGAAATTGCTATCATTCAAAATTCAAACAGAGTTGCCATGGCAGTGTAGGCATCTGGCCCAGCAGGATGTTTTTGCTTCCCTTTCCAAAGGTGATGAACCATTGGGAGCATTTCGCAGATATTTCTTTACAACAAACCAGGCTTAAAGAAAAGTTGATTTGCTCCACTCTCTTAAAGCAACAACCCAAGCCCCAAAATCGCTGGTCACATAATAAAAGGAGGCATGAGAGGCTTGTAGGGATCAGAGATCCATATAAGCCTGACGTGAAATTAGTACAACCCCCAGAAATAAGGGCCCAGCAGTGCTGCTGTTGTCCCCTCACCTTCTGCAGATGGCTGCAGTGCTAGTGATGGCTGCTATTGAAACTCCTTGTCTGCTTTGTCATTTTCCTTCTGCCAGGAGCAATCGCTGCACTAGGAAAGGGACCAGTTTAGCTGCTCTAGAATGATGGGGAAAAAACACCCAAGATACAATGAAATGAAAAACCCTGAGCAAAGCAGAGCTGAACACCAGCCATTAGTGTTTTTACTGAGTTCTAGGAACAACTAACAGCTGACTGGGATTACACAGACAGCTGAGTGTGTCTACCCTCTAGGGAGGAGGAACCCTCTGGCCTCAGTTCTTCAAAGCCTTCAGGACCTGCTTTTATCTGCCCAGAGCAGCTGTGCAGAGGGGTGTTTGATGTGCATAGAGATATGGGCCTCACTATTTGCATGGCTGGAGTCTAACCTGACAAGCAAAGAAAACTTTGGAGGAAGCAGTAAGAGTAGCAGAGGTGTTCGATCTCAGAGAAAATCCACACTGAGACACTCAGCAGCATCAAAAGCCAGGGTACTGGGATCCATGACAGCGCTGGGCCAGCTTAGATACCCCAACCTACCTGTTCATCCAGGGTAGCAGGACACCAGTTCTGTGCCACAAAATATCAACAGAACTCCACAATTTGCCTGGAAAAGCTAAAGGGTTGCGCTGCAGGATCACTGTTCATCCCCAGCCCTAGGAGCAGTCCCATGTTGGAGCATGAAGAGCAGCATCCTCCCAAATGTGGATGAATGCTGCCAAATTGACATGCTCAACAGTCATGCCACAAACCTCAAAAGTCCTACAGTTGTTTTGAAAAGCACATGATTGAAAAAAAAGGAACATTTATTATTCTGTTTATTTAGTCTCTAGACTTCTGGTCCTTGAGGTCAGATCTGCAGCCAAAGGGCTACGATCTTTTTCCAAAAATTAAAGCCCAGCTTGCCAAGGAATTGTTTAGTCACACAAACTGAAACCTTAGGGGGAAAAAAAAAACCCACCAAAGATCACAAGACTCTTGATAATTTTCTGGACTTTGCATCACACTTCATTGGTCATATAAGCCTGCACAGGAAGATGGTTTTGAAACTCAGAAATGCTCTCTGGTTTTGTGGGAACTCCCAAAGAAACGAGTACTACATTTCCATTTTAACCTTTCCTTTTCCTTCCCCTTCCCTCTCCCTTCCCCTTCTCTTCCCCTTCCCTTTCCATTCCTTTCTTTTCCCTTTTTCCTCATTTACAGTCCCACGCACAGTTCCATTAACCTGCTTAAAGAGCTAATAACTAGTGAGCTAGCAGCTGCTGAAACGGGAAACAAACTTTATTACTCTGTAGTTAGTTTGTTTGCACAGTCAGTAAAACAGCAGAGAGGAGCAGCTAGAAATCAGAATTCAATACCCCTTTCTCCAAAGCCTGAGCATGTACAAATAGATGATACCAGCCTTTGAAGGTGACCCAACACAGGCATTTCTAAAGCTGTGGAGTCTGTGTGTCTGCCAGCAAAAGGGCCTTCACACTGGGAAGGAGGGAAAAGACACAGCCATCCCCATGCCTTCATGTGTCCTGCTATCTCCAACTGCAACTGGTGCCACAGCTCTGTGATTTCAGCAAAGTCATGACCACATCAGGTTCTTTTCCTCCTGCTTCCTTCCACTTCAATAGACTTCTTGCAGCATTCGATAAGCTACAGGAAAATACACTTTTCAGAAAGGGGACCGTGATAGTGGCAGCTGCTCTTCCACTCACCAGCACGCATGTAAGAACACTCGACTTGTGCCCAGCCACAGCAGTAAAATGAAATCCCGATTTTACAATCATGCCCTGGTTTGCAGTCTCACTAACAGACATGAAGAGCTGCACAATGCCTGTCCTCCCAACAGCATGTGCCACTTTGTCAAGGTTAAATAGCTCCACTACTTGCATGTAATTGCATTTTCTCTGTGTGTGTTCCTCATCTCGCAGCGATTCACAGGGACATACTCTGGTGGCAAACTCCTGTGCGAGCCTTTGGAAATTGTCTGTTTTCTCTGAGATCAAGTTCTACCCTCCTAATTAAAATAATTGCTCAGATTTGGCAAAATTAATTGAATATACGATTAGCTAATTTATTTTTAGTTAGACCTAAGGGAAAATCATATTTTAGATCATAAAGGTCTGCATCATATCTCCATCTTATCCCTTCTTCTCAATAAACTCTACCTGATGAGTTGAATCTTCCCAATGCTCCCTGCCTCCAGCACACCACCACCACTGCAGGCTGAAGGAAACTCTGTCTGCTGAGCCTACAGGTGACAGAGAGGACCTGACGTCTGGGTGGTGGTGACCCTGGACAACTGCTAGCTTGCATCTTGTAGAAACCCAGACAGTATTGCCTTACCATAGGTACAGTGCCTGCCCCCACTGGTGCCCATATGTGAATGTAGAAGATGGTTTATTCATGGTTTAATTGAACATTTGCTTAGGAAAAGTGGCTTAGAAGGCAATCCTTTCCTTGGAGACTGGAGGATATTGCATTTCCCCAGTCTGATGCTTGGTAGCTGTCCTCCTTAATGGCTTTTAGATGCTTTTGTGTCTCAGTTGAAGTTCTGATGGTGCCCTGAGAGTTTCCCTAGTCACAGCTTCTGTCTTCCTGGAAAGTGAGTGGCAGTGCAGTAGAGTCTGCAAGGCTCTGCTGGGAGAGCTGTAAGGTCACTGTGTGTGGGCTGAACATACACATACTGGAATTGCCCCAGAAATGAACCCTGCTAAAAGACCAAAACAGCTTAATTTTACCTGCCAACTGCTGAGAGTAGGGACATGATTCTCTCCTTATGAAGAAGATGAAGGTGAAACACAGTGCTGTAACAGCACTCACCTGAGAGACACCCAGCACTAGGAGCACACTGGCTTTAGTATGACCCTGGCAGGAGCATGCTCCCTCCAAGTGCTGGTTTAAACACCAGCAGCCCAAAGTGCAACACTTCCCTCCTGAGTGTGAGCAGTGATTTCAGATGTTATAGAGGTTTGAGTCACGAGGATGTGAAGATAAGGAACACACTTCAGCCTGAGAGGCTCCTTCTCATGGCCGAATCTACCTTGGATTATCAGCAATGCAGCTGCTGCTGATGTTCCTCCTCTTGCCAGCTTCAGTGTATGCAGAGGAAGGAAGGAGGTTTCAGTGCAGGGGTTTCATGCACCACTAAAAGCTGGCTGTTAGAAGGAAAAAATGCATTTCAAAAAGATGCTCATTGTGCCAGACGGTTGCTGTGTGCAGACATATGGGTGCATTGCATAGTACATCCATACACATACGGGTGTGTTGCTCAGTGTATCTAATGGGTTAGTAGGTCAGTAGCTATTATTCAGGTGAACAAAGAGGAGAAGGAAAAAGAGGGGAAAGAAAAGAAAAGGAATAAGTGTGCTCTCACAAACACACATCATAAGTACACTGGATTGTTGCTGGGTCCTCCTCTGCAGTCTCAAGGCTAGATTCACTGCCTAACCAGAGGCAGAAAGTGCCAATGTTTATCGGGAGGTTGCTCTTCTACTCTGTGAAGTTTCTCTGTACAGATTGAAAATCTTGTATTCAGTAGTCTCTGCAAAAACTGGATGCTACTGCTTTTATCTTGGCATCCTCAGCACCCGGCTTTCAGGCCATGTTTGCATTTCCGTCACCATATGGCAAATGAGAACTTCCCAATACCCTCTGCATAAAAGCAACTGACCCTGGAGCAATCTGACTCCTTCTGGGGTTGGTGAAAGCATGGCAGGTCCCTCAAGAGTGGCACTAGCAGCTGCATCCACTTGCAGCAGGTCTCTCTGCACACTGGCCCCATGAATGTCACCATCTGCCCTTGGCATCCCTGCAAGGAGACTGCATAGAGAAGTTCTTGAAAATATTCGTTTAAGAAGCCAGGCTCATTTCAGAGAGACAGCAGCACTGCCAGTTATCCCTCACCTGGGCATGGAGTGCCATCATTACTTATGCTGGGCAGAAAGAGGTCTTGAGGACTCTTGTTTCAGGGGGAATCATGGGGTCATTTACATTGGAAAAGACCTTCAAGATCATCCAGTTCAACCATTAACCCAACTCTACCAAGCCTACCACTAAATCCTGTTAGTAAGTTCCAGATCAACATGACTTTTAAACACATCCAGGGATGGTGATTCAACTCCCTCCCTGAGCAGCCTGTTCCAAGGCCATGAAGAAGTTTTTCCTCATGTCCTACCTAAGTGTCTCCTGGAACAACTTGAGACCATTTCCTCTTATTCTATCACTTGTTACTTGTGAGAAGAGACCAATGTGTTCCTGTGTGACTTGGTCTAGGTGATCCTGCTGTGGCAGGGGGATTGGACTTGATGATCTTTCAAGGTCCCTTCCAATACCTTATGATTCTATGAAACCCCATCTCTCTACAACCTTCTTTCTGATGGTGAACCTGAGGATCAGTAGGCATAGTGGCATCATTGCTTTCTGTGCTTCTGCTTTTTGGGCTACCATGGTACAAGTTTCACTGAGCTCTAGCCTAACTTCTCTCCTAGGATCACAATGCCTTTTTATTTTATTATATTTTTCAGAGTGAACAACACAATCTGGGGAAAAAAAATAAACCAGAGAACTGTGATTGTAAAAAATAAAAAATGTATGTTTTTGTGATAAACTTGGTGGATCATGCGGTGGCAGTGTGTGCAGGTGGCCAAGGCGACCAATGGCATCCTGGCCTGCATCAGAAATAGTGTGACCAGTAGGACTAAGGAGGTGGTCCTGCCCCTATACTCGGACCTGGTGAGGCTGCACTTTGAGCGCTGTGTGTAGCTTTGGATTAGGGGGGCAGTTTTGGGTTTTGGGATGGGAAGGACATCGAGGTGCTTCAAAGGGTGCAGAGAAGGGTAACAGGGCTGATTAAGGGTCTGGAAAACAAGTCTGATAAGGACAGGCTGAGGGAGCTGGGGGTGTTCAGCCTGAAGAAGAGGATGCTGAGGGGAGCCCTCTTTGCTCTCTACAACTACCTGAAGGGAGATTGGAGTGAGATGGGTGTTGGCTTCTTCTCCCTAGTGACTAATGATAAGACAAGAGGAAGTGGGGTCAAGCTGTGCCAGAGGAGGTTCAGCTTGGACAATAGGGAAAATTTCTTCCTAGAAAGAGTGGGGAGGCCTTGGAACAGGCTGCCCAGGGAGCTGGAGGTACTGTCCCTGAAGGTGTTCAAAAAATGGGTAGACCTGGTGTTTCGGGCGATGGTTTAGTGGTTAGGGTTTGTAGGGAGGACAGTTGGAGGTCTTTTCCAGCCTTGATGATTCTATGATTTTATTCTACGAATCTATGATCCTGCTCTAGTGGGGAGTGGCTGGACTAGCTGATCTCCAGAGAGCCCTTCCAACCCCTACCATTTTGTGATTCTGTGGTATGTGATTACATATCACCTCTTTATGCTTACCTCTCTCCTGGTAGTTCTTCATCAACCATGATGTCTGCCAGGATGAGATGCTGTCTCTTCTCTGTTGCAAAAGGATGCATCTCACATTATCTGAGCTCTCATTTTCTCTGCCAGCCCCACAGATCTAGCATGGCCTGGAGAATAGCCAGACGTCTGCGCTGTGTGCAGGGTAGCAAGTGTCCTGTCTTACCTCCCATAAGATAGATAAGTGCTTCTCTGGATGTACTCAGAAGGAACAAACCTCTTGCTCTGCTATCAAGTGTTCTCCCTTATGGAAAATTGAAGCCCCAGGAAATAGTTGTGGCCCTAAATCATTTCAGACATGGTCTGGCCACAGCCAGATTTTCAAAGCCCTGTTAAAAATAGGTTTTCACTCCCAAATTTCATTTTCTATCCAATTTTCTTTAAGGCCTGCACCACACCCACACTATTTCTCCTGAAACTGAAATGCTTCCCACCACTGCTTCCTTTCAACATCCCTCGCAAGACTTGCCATTTACTGGACAGCTGCATTTCTCAAGCCACAGCGAGCAGCCAAAAGGTGTAAACCCTTCATGCCTTGCCTAGCACCAGAGAGGAATAAAAGCAACATGTTAAAATGTGGCCCCTGCAGCCGAGAAGCCACCCCAAAATGGATAGGAGACAGAAAGAGGAGTTATGCAAGTAGAATAGTCTGGTATCTCTTTACTTAAACACAGAAGACACTGGGGCAGTCTGACACATGATGATGATTTAGGGCTAACAGCCTTTCCTGAGTGCTGGTGCCCCAGTCGTGCCACCCAAGGATTCAAAGCCCCCTTTCCTCCCTACCCACTGGAACCTTGTCCCATCGCCCTGTGATAATGCTTCCCACATACCATTGGGAGTAACAAGAGTTTTCAACCAGGCTTTCCTCGGAGGGATTTTCTTACTTACACCTATAGGCACTTTAAAGCGTTAGTCATAGAATCATTCAGATTGGAAAAGACCCTTGAGATCATCAAATCCTATCAACAACCCTACTCTACCAAGTTCCCCACTAAACTGTGTGTCGTCTCATCACAGAGGCTTTAACGTTTCTTTGGTTTATATCACAGGTATTTTGCTGAGAATAACACAGATTTCTCTGGAGTGGACGTCAATGCAACACATGAGCTGGCACAGAAAAGTGCAGAGGGACCTTCCCAGAACATGACACCTTCAGGAGACCCCTGTGCTCGACATTGGAGCTGAAAGCTGTCTCTTGCAGAAAAGGTCGGTTGCTGTTTCAAAACAGTGAGGAGAAATTTGTAACCCTTTTCCTATCCTCAGGGTTCAATTTTGTTCCCAAATGCTGTAATGTGGGTTTTCTGGAAGCTCTTTGTTGGCTGTTCAGAAGAAGGTTGTTCTGAGCCATAGCCTTCCCTCACCACAACCTTCTGCACAGGCTGGGGAGGGGGAAGCCCCTGGAAGTCTCTGATGTTCTGCAGCTCCCTGAAGCTGCTGGGCTTGTGTGACAAAAGCAGAACAGCTCACTCATTGGGAAGCAAGAGGAAACCTGGGCTCAGTGAGCAAGGACACAGAAGAGCTAGACTGGATATGGCTTTGGCTGCCAAATTTTGTGTCTGTTTCTGTGTATTGAGGGTCATGCTGTTCTCATCTTTCCTCGGGCCCTTCACTGTTTAGTTTTTGTATTTAAACGGCACCTTCTGTATTAGCAATCACATGGGTTCATGTGAGGTTATCCCAATCGGAGGCACAGAGTGCCGCAGCAAGGCATGACAGACACCTGTCAGGTTTAAACACTTGTCTATACCCACTGACAAAAGCCCCTTCCTTTGCACAGCAGTAACGAGAGGACCCTGCATACAGTGTGGCAGCAGGAGGTGTCCCAGAATCCCAACCGATTCGCTCCAACATCTGCACAATAATAGACTTTTCCTTTTAAAAAAAAAAATTGATTTGAAAAGAAGAAAATAAGCAAAACCAGAGTGTACAGCCCACCGCACGGAAGGGCAATGAGCTGAAGTTGTGGAAGTCATCACAGCGCTGTGCTAGGATGCTGGGAATTGAGAATGTTCGGCAGTGAAATGAAAGCTTTGCATTCAAAGGTGATATTCCCCGCAATTCAAACGGCATAATAAAGCAGGATGTAATTAGGGACATGGTTCACATCAAAGGTCCTCTTATTAAAAAGCTGCCCGGTATGCTATGCAAAAGGATTTAAAATAGACATTTGTGGTTAAGCAAAGTCTCATTTCTAGCGTGTCTTCCTTTTCTACTTGCTCCTGCAGCCAGGAAGGACATATCATAAGGCTAAATTTATGGTGACATAACTGTTTCCATGGTAGCAAACTATTGTCATAAACACTGAGCTTTATGGTTTCACAGCTGGATTAAGGGGAAAAAAAGAGAGAATCAGGCTGGAGAGGGAGAAAGTCTTTTATTCCAACAAGAGTTAGGGGAATACAGAAAATTTCAGTCAAAGAAAATTGCTTTATGCTTAAACGTTCCTTTTTAAGTTTACCCCAGTGTGAAAGTCCCTTTTAAGGGATATAATTTGGGTAACGATCCCTCTTCTATTTAAATGCTCATAAGGCTAATGAGCAAGCTCATCTATTTTTGGAACACTTCAGCAGTAAGGCTGAATGTTTTGCAGCAGGAAGCCAACAGTATTGAAATGCCTTTTCTTCATTTTCCTGCAAGCTCCTGCCCCCCTTCTCCATCAATTTCTGCAACTCCACCAACAAGGAAGAGATTTGAAGATGAGGGTAATTTATTCATGACAGCACATAGATCCTGCCTGCCACCATCTGCTTCCTCATCATTTGGATTATGGATTCATTTTATCCATCATGTTAAATCTGAGACTATTGCTGACCTGTTAAGATGGAGAGATGAAAATCCAGTTGTGTTTCTAGGAAGTGTTGGTTTTCTGATGTGTTTATTCATGCCTGTTAAGTAAGTTAGTATTGGTATTTCTCAACAGCTTCAAATATGAAAAGGCAATCAAGGAAACCTAGCTGTGGGAGCACAGAAGTGCCCTGTGCTGCCTTATCTCCAGAAAACGTGATATACCATCACACCTTGGGTGACAACTTACTTGCTCCTTGTTGTCATCATGTTCCTTGGATCAAACTTACTCCATAAGGGACAGATTCTAGACTAGATTTGTGGACATGAAAGCTCACGGCCCCAGCCCTGTATCACAGCCCTGCTATGGCCAAGAGGGAGGCCTGGAGGGATCCCTGACGCGCACTGACAAGCTCCTCCTCAAGCATCACTCAGCTCTGCTTGCTGGGGGCATAAGAATGGGGTGGCTGCAGATCTTCTGGGTGATCCAGGGAGAGGTGTAAGTATCCAGTTGTCTGCAGGCCACTCAGTACTCCCTAGAGGGAGACCTCAGGGCCACTCATCTGATCTCTCCAAGTCACCCTACCCCTGTGCCCTGGCACATAACCATCCTGTGTGAGGCCTCTCTTCAAGCAGCTATGGCAGGACAGGACAACCTCATTCCTCACTGACCAGCAAACTGGTGTCACGAGGAAGCATCAAACACATAATATTCCTGGAGAAATGTAAGTGGTGAAATAAGTGTTTGCCCCCATCAAAGACAGAGCTCAGAGCTAGAGAAGGATTATTACTGGGTCTTTCAGTGATTCCCCTGGAATCTTTACAGCAGAAACAAGCGTAACTCATCGTACAAGTAATTAGCACATTTCATTTGAAGAAATCCCTGCTGATTTTACCCACTAGGCACTAGATCAGTGTGTCCCGCTCTAAAATGCACCTGAGACTTAGCTTTCTAACAAAGATTTATTCACATGCAGGTAACCTGCATCACCAAACTAAAAAATCTCAGTTCAGGCAGTGTTACTGGCTGCAAAATTTCTCCCCGAGCCACACCAGAATGAAAATGCTTTAGGGTGAAAGGACTGGGCAGCTGCAGAGCCAACATGCAGCTATTGCTCTCCTATTGCCTATCGATGTCCCAGGGAAGCATTTTAAAAATTTTGCTTGAAAAGAACCAAAATAATCTGAAAGGTCACTTGGTAAGGCTGCCTCCTTCCCACGAGTTGGAAAACGGCCTTCTGTAAGCTGGAAATGCCAGCTCTGGATACTGAGAGCTGCACACTAGAGGTCACTACTCTAATAAAGGAAAGAACTCACTAGCAGAGCAGGGTCTGTGTTCTCCGCCTTGTTCTAAGGTGACCGGTGATGAAAAGCCACAGCTAGCTGAATTACATCAAATGCAAAGAATTACTACACGAGGACTATCCAGCTACAGATGAAAACTGAGACATCTTCAGACGTCTGTAGGAAGGAATAAAGGTGGAGGTGTGGGACCCTGTATTTTGAAACACCGGTTCACTTTCTTAAGTTTCAGCTGGTTTAATTTGATCTTGAAAATTACGTGGGATTTCTGTCACTTTGGTCCTCTTGCGTTTTACTGCTCTGCAAAGGGTACAACTGGTTTGGCCAAAAGCCCAATGCTGCCTTCATTTCCCACGTCTAGGCTCTGCTAAACAGTGTCAGTAGTACATGGGCACAGGGCACTTTAATCCAACTCAGAGGTGCAAGCCAGTGGGCAAGGCTGGTGAAATAGCTGCCTGTAGAGGGACTGTCCTCGTTAACCATGTGCCATTCTACGGATCCCCAGGCTTCCTAAGTCTCCAGGCATGCTCTTGCCTTTTTAACATCTGTTTCTGTATGCTCTTAAATAGTGTCTGAGACTGTTTATTTAATGAGGCATCTGACACACTGGCAGTGCTAACCTCTCTCTCTCACATGTTTTTGCCAAGCAGACTGAGCTTGTGTCATAATGTGATTTGATTCAAATATCTTCTTCCCAACCCCAGCAAACTACTTACTTCATTCAGGATCTAGCCATGTAACCTGTCCAGGGCCTGCTTGCTGATTCATTACAGGTTTCCTGTTTTGTTTCCTTTATAGGAACCATGGTTCCTGATGATTTTGCACATCTTCACATGGCACATCCTGTCCAGAGAATTTCTTATCACAGTGAGTGGTCAACAATATATTTTGTCAGCTGTTTCTCCTCACTCACTCTTAGTTACAGTATTTCATACCATGTTTGCATTATTTTATCCCATTACCTCCATTTTCACAATTTAGTTCTTTTCTCACATCAAATGGCACGTCAAACAGCATCACCACTGGCACTTCCATGGTGGGCAGTTGTGATACCAGACCAGCTCATGTCACGTTCCTGACCAACTCTCCTTGCCAGCTTCTTCTACATTCTCTCATGTTCCACTTTGGCCAGATGTCACACACCAAGAGACGATCCTGCTAATCAGTTTCTGCACAGATGACCCCATCCCCATACAACTTTCTGCCATAACATTCTCCACGACACCCAGCTTTATATATTTCTTTCCTAGCTGTCGTATTTCTTATGCCTAAGTAGTCTTTCTTTTTTGCCTCTTTTCCTCAGCTAAGGGCACCCAAAGAATCTGCAGTGGCAACACTCTTCATAGAATCAGAGAATCAGTAGGGATTAGAAGGGACCTCGAAAGATCCTCTAGTCCAATCCCCCTGCCACAGCAGGATCACCCAGACCAAGTCACACAGGAACACATCCATATTGTTTTCTAGAAGTTCTAAGCACCTGCAACACCGGCTTCAAGACGAAAAATATCTTCAAATATCTGAGTTATCTCTCAGAACAACCATTTCCCAGGTTTCTTGCCTCTACTTGAGTACCCAGACCCAGTCTGTGTATACAAGAAGTCAGACTGCTTGCAGTGTTAATTTAATTTCTGTAAATCTCTTCCTGACCAAGACAAAATACTTGGGAAAAAAACCCCACTGTGTTTTATTTCAGTCTAATAATTTTAACTTAAAGTACCATTTCTTATTGTTACAGGATGCAGTGTGCTAGAACAAATCTTTGGAGAAAGCAATCTGAAGCTGTGAGTGCTGGCAATGTTTTCTGTGCAGCGTACCACTGCTTTCTGCCAAAGTATCTCTTGTGACGTCCATTACCTCCTGACAGCTCTTTGCGATTGAAAACAACCTTGCTGTTCTTGTTGTGATACTGTGGAAATGCAGAGAGGCTTGGAAGAAAAGGAGAGAGCCAGTTATTTTTCAGTCTTTGCCCTGAGGAAGCAGAGTGTAATAGGCTGGTTGTTTGGAGGAATTCCTGTCACAGCGTAGTTTCCCCGGCATTGCAAAATCATTGAGAAGATTTTTCTAGCAAAACCAGAAATGCTTCCTCTTCTGTCATACACCTTCTGTGGAAGGAAGTCCTCACATCAACCCCAGCGGCAGCCCAGCACTGACCTTTCAGATGATCCCTCAAGCACTCCTCTGCCCCACAGCTTAGCCCAAGCCTGGTGATGGTGAGCCAGTGGGTCCTGTTGCAGCCAACGCATCACATCATCTCCTCCTTGTCATTAACTGCCAATTGCCCTGCTCTGACTTAACCCTGCAGCATCTCCCTAGGACTTCCTGAGATACCAATAAAAAAGAATCAAGGGGGTTGCCTCAGAGCTGCTAGCCAGATGGTTTCTAGGTCAATAGTTCCCTCTCGGAGCCATGAGCCCGGGAGCACTCATGCCTGTGACTCTGTCGCTTGACGCCACAGAAGAACAAGGTCACAAGAAGGAAAGTTTGAAAATCAGTGTTTCGGACATGAATTTTTCTCAAAAGGGACTTTCTTTCAAATGCTTTTATAAACCACACTGACCTTCCCAATGTGTCATAAGAAATAATGGAGACAGCTCTAAGGCTGCCTGTATTTTGATGCTGTTACACCCAGTAACTCTGCTTTTTGGTGATGTGCACTTGATGCTCCTGGGGAGGACAGAGTATTTATTCAGAAGACCACAATAGGGAGGTTTCTCAAACTCATCCATCAAACCAAAGCAGACTACGTAATGTGGTATTGTCATTCATTTTACTAATTCATACAAACTTGTGTCAGAAAAGAATTATTTGGAAGCCTAGAGGCCAAATGCATGGTATTTCAAGTCCCCATTTTATATAGCACTTTGTGGGCACCCATCTCCCATCATCATTTACGGAAATTGTGTCTAAAGAGAAGAGTAAGTATTGCTTCATCACACGTTTGCCCAGATTACACGAAGATATGTGGGTGCCGATGTTATTATAAAGTGATATAGATTACAAAAGTTATACAGTTACAAATGCTATACAGTTTCCAGGAAGGACAAACCTCGTAGCTAGCTTTAAGTTTAATTCAGGAGGAGATTCATGGCATGTCTTTCTAAAGCCTGACCTTAGTGACCCCAAGGTCCTTTCTGGGCTGGGATGTCCACATCTGCATTATCCAAGTTCCCCAGCAGATAAGCCTGGTTGTGCTGCACATCTCCCCAAGCGAGGTCATGCTCCTGCATGGTGTTTGTATGGATGAAGGTTTACATTGTTCCCAAGTGATGTCAAGGAGGAGGATTGGAACTGTACACATAAAATTTCATCATATCCCTTGGCTGAGCACTCCTTGGGGCATATGATGAATTTTTGGATGCTAAACAGATCGCTATTCATGTTTAACGTGACACACTGGTGAGTAAGTGGAGATTTGTGTGCAGGACTGAATCGATTGTATGACTTTGGCTTTATCTTTTCCCCTGGGTAGACTTTAGAGAACATTAAAGCTCTGGCATCAGCTTCCAGAAAACCCCCTCCTTGTTTTCCAAGGATGATTTTGGAAAGTTCTTGGAGACTAATACTGGACTGCACAGATAGACTCAGAAATAGCAGGTTCGATTCTCAGTTACTTGGGACATTCCCAGGCTTTGGGGACAGGAAGTTCTAACCCACTTTTGATTCCCCCAATAATCAAGGGTTGTCAAGGGGGACCAGGGCCGTGTGTGTGGTATAAAAAATAGCCAATAGCTTCATATGGCTCTGGAGTGCTGCTCCTTTGAGCCTTACATGATGGTCATCCTCGTCATCTCCACTAGACATCTTCATTTGAAACAGCAAGCATAGCTACTGTGGAGACCATCTGAGATGACTAAAAAGGTGCTTTGAGCAGTGAGATTTCTCAGACGCATGGTCACAAGCCATTTTCAAACTTCTGTGTATTCACCAACTGAAAGTTCGAACAAGCTTAGGCTGTGGAGGCTCCTGAACTGTAAAGGGAATGTCCCTCCACCATTGGTGAATGTGGAGGTCTGCAGGCTAAGCCGTGCAGATGCTCCACATAACAAGGGAAGCAGCAAGCATCCTTATAAAGATTTTGCTTTGGCTGTCCCCTGTTATTGCTCCTTCTGCCTCCCATTTCTCCCAAAATAGAAGTGTATCACTTGGAAGCGTATTGCTGTCCTTTGCATGTGGAAAACATGTAAAAACAACAGTGAGCTGCCTTTGACGGGTGATATTAGCAAAGTCTCCTGCTGCAGAGAATCATGGAGAAGTTCACTAATTTATTTGCAAGGTGTTCTGACTGGAGTAAGGATCCTGTAATTAGCTTCTACTTCTGCAAGCCTTTACTTGCTGTTAGTAGAACACAAAGGAAAACATAAATATGTAGAAGTACTCAATTTAAAATTAGAGGGACTCATATTCACCAGTAATACGATGCAAACAGGTTTCTTTTCCTAAGGATTTCAGCACACAGATCAGTTTCCACAGATACGGGACATTTAGTGAGTCCAACTTGATGGCCACAGAGAATTTGTAGAGACAGCATGAGGTTACCAGTGCCATCTTATACTCCATTCCCACGTAACACTGTGTGCATGAAGCAGAACCATCAACAACTGCTCAGTGGATGACTGCCCTTGACCTACTACCATGCCTTGCTAGCAGGACATTGCCTCACCTTCTGGCTGCACCCATGCCAGTGAGGAGCTCCACCATGCCCCATCTTGCTTTGGCAAGCTCTTAGTCCCCTGGCACTCACATGCTTCCCACCTTCCTATGCTGTCTGCTTTCAAGGGCTCTGTCATGGCACTGTCACACCACTGGCACCAATACTTGGAGTTAATCTTTAAAAAAAAAGGTGGGGAGAGGAAGACTTGGTAAATAAATCTTGATTCTACTATAAAGCACAAAAGATTGTAAACACACAAAGGAATACTAGGTGCAGAAGAGAAAGAAGAGTAACATTTAATGGGTGACACCAGTTTCCCGATAAGATGGTAGCAGCTAACCAAATACCTCTAAGACCTGTGTCTAACCTAGCAATATGCCCATCCTCTGTGTGTGTAATTTATGTGTAACAGTATGACTGGCTCACCAAGTCATTTAAGTTAAGAGATATATAGTGTGGAAGGCACAACATCAGCATCACTAACATGAAGTGCTTCTATTTTGGCTGAGCTATTGAGGGCAAAGCCTTGAGGGGGTTTCTCATGAAAAGCCTTACCCACCAGCATTGCCTCCAGCGTGAATCTGCATTTCCGTGAATTCTGAATTAAGACAACCTTTTCATATCAGATGAAATCTGTTTACTGCTGCTTTCACATAGAACCATGACAGAAACATTACCTGCAGACTTTAAACTAGGAGCACTGCACAGTGACCTCCTTGGAGAAGAGCTGGCCAAGTGTGCTTGCCAGTCAACATTGCCCAGCAGAGTGTTTCCCAGCCACTCA
>JAOXOE010000256.1:41473639-41485218 GCA_028565055.1 Phoeniculus purpureus
CACAGACAAAAAGTCTCAGAGGGGACCTAAGTAGATTCCCACATTTATACTATTGTAGAGCTTCATCTACAAGGAAACAGGCAGTGTGTGACTCTTTCTTTCACATAGTTGAGATGCCTCATTATACCAAGCACATGCACCAAGACGAAATGGTTATATACACGCACCCACTTGTGCCCTCAGCTCTCCTTTGAATCTCTCCATTGAATCTCTGATTCACAGTCTTTCCAAGTTTAGCGAAAGCAATTGTTTTACATTACCTATCACAGATAGCTACCTATGCTATCTTCACAGAATCAGGAATGGAAGGGGTTGGAAGGAAGCTCTGGAGATCATCTAGTCCATCTCCCCTGCCAGAGCAAGGTCATCTAGAGCAGGTTGCACAGGACAACATCCCAGCAGGTTTTGAATGTCTCCAAAGGAGATGCCACATTTATTTGGGAAGAACAAATCATATAGCACATTTTTAGCCATAAAGTAAACCTGGTCTAGTTAAAGAAACCTGATTCAGTTGGCGTTGTTCTTCCTGGAAGCCAATAAGGCTCTGGAGAGGCCTTATTGCAGCCTTCCAGTACTTAAAATGGATTTGTAAGAAGATGGTGACAGTCTTTTTAGCAGGTTCTGTTGCAACAGGACAAGGGATGATAGTTTGAAAGAGAGATTTAAACTAGATATAAGGAAGAACATTTTTAGAATGAGAGTGGTGAAGCATTTAAACAGGTTGCCTGGAAAAGTGCCAGCAAAGGTTCAGATTGAACATTAGGAAGAATTTCTTCAACAGAAAGGTTATCAGACACCAGAATAGTCTGCCCAGGGAAGTGGTGGTGCCACAATCCTCAGAAGTATTTAAAAAACACATAGGTGTAGTGCTGAGGAATTTAGTGGTGAATTCTGGATATTCTGGGCCAATCATCTTAAAGGTCTTCCAATGAAATTGATTACATGTGTGCATGTGTGTGGTACTGGTACACTATCTCTGCAGACAGTCTAATAGCAACCTGATGTAGCTGAAGACGTGGTCACAAGTTGAGGAATGTGATTCTGCCTCTCTGCTCAGCTCTTGCCAGACCACCTGGAGTATTGCACCCACCTCTGGATCTGCCATCACAAGAAGTTCATGGAGCTGTTTGAGGGTGTCCAGAGAAGGGCCACCGGGACAATCAGAGGGCTTGAACACCTCTGCTATGACAGAAGGCTGAGGGAGTTGGGGTTGTTCATTCTGAAGACATCTACAAGGAGATGTTATTGTGGCCTTCTGGACACAGGCAGTGTGTGACTAAACATCTGAAGGGGGCCTGCAAGAAAGCTAGGGACTGTATTTTTACAGGAGCTTGTAGTGATGAGGCTGTAAATAATAGTGTCTTTAAACTGAAAGGGTGAGATTGAGACTGAATATAAGGTGGTGAGACACAGAAACAGACTGACTCATTAAGTTATTGATGCTCCATCCCTGAAAGTATGCAAGACCAGACTGGATGGGGCTCTGGCTAGCCTGGTTTGGTGAGGTGTCCATGCCCATGGCAGGGCTCTGGAAGGAGATGGTCTTTAAGGTCCCTTCCAACCCAAACCATTCTGTGACTCTATGACACGATTCTATCTCCCTGCTAATCGCGGGGAGTTCGGCGTGGATGACCTTAAAAGATTCTTTAAAACCCAAAACACTCTCCAGTTCCACTCTCCAGTTCTACGAGACTGTAAATGTAATGAGCTGTGCTGCACGGAAATACCTCTGTTCTTTGGACAGGCCCTGGCATGTTCATCGAGCCCCGCGCCATGTCCGTAGGGCCACACGGGCGTCTCCCCGCTCCCCTCCGCGTACCCCAACCCTCACAGGGGCGCTCGAGCCCCTCACGCTGCAGGCGCAGAAGCTCCTCCCTCACGCTGAGACCCGGCCTACCCCCCCTCCCGCCTCTAATGGAAGGCTCCGCTGGCTGTGGGTAGGCGAAGCCTCGGGACGTTCTACTACAGGAAGAGGCGGGGGGAGAGGAGAGGCGGAAACACCTCCCCACAGCTGCGGCCGTTAGCGGGGCAGGGCTTCTGCGTGGCTAGTTTGAGTGTGGAGGCGTTGTGGCCCAGTATGACCCAGTCGGTGGTGGTGCAGGGTAAGGACGGGAGGCAGTAGGGAATAAGTAATGGTGCAGGGTAAGGGTTCCTATCGCCCCCTTCCCCCTCGCTGCCCCTTAACCGTGTCTCCCTTTGCAGTGGGCCAGTGCGGGAACCAGGTGGGCCGGCGGTTCTGGGACCTGGCGCTGCGGGAACACGCCGCCGTCAACAAGGTAACGGGCTGCTAGTCCACTCCCGCCTCCGAGCCATGGACAGGCCTCCGAGCCATGGGCAGGCCTCCGTGGCCCTTCGTTTAGCGTGCTTCGGTGTGGCTGCAAAGCCTTTGTTGGATTAAGGTCGCTTCATAGCATCACACAATCGTTTACGTTGGAAACGTCCTTAAGCATCATCAAGTCCAACCTTTACTCCAGCTGTCCCAAGGCCACCGCTAACCCTGTCTTTGAACTCCAAATCTACACGACTTTGAAACACGTCTAGGGTTGGCGATTCAATCCTTTCCCTGGGCAGCCGGTTTGTTAAGAGCAAACCTACCCCTAGGGCTTTTGCCGGTGAACTAATCACCCAAAATGCAGATGAGTGAATGGGGAAGGTTGCTCCACGTAGGTTCTTTGCCACTGGCAGCGAAGTGAAAAAGCAGCCCAGCCCAGCACGCCATGCAGTGACTGGTTACTATGCAGTTGTACTGACACCGGGCGTGGTGTTCTGCTGAGTACAAACAGAACGAGTTCGCTCATCTTGTGACTATAGAGATAGGATTTCCTGCACGATTGAGTTAGTCCAAGGCAAAGCACCTAAGACGATCAGGGGACTGGAGCAGATGCCTTTCGAAGAATGGCTGAGAAAGGTGGAGCTGTTTAGCCTGAAGAGGAGGAGAATGGGGAGGGGCAGGGGGAAATCTGATCGGTGCTTACAAGTACTTACTGAGTGTCAAGAGGATGGGACTGAACTCTTGTCAGTAGTGCCCAGTGACAGGACAAGGGGCAATGGTCACAAAATGGAACAGAGGAGGTTCCACTTAAACGTGGGGTAAACCTTCTTTACTGTGAGGATAACAGAACAGTGGAACGGGCTGCCCAGAGAGGTAGTGGATTCTTTGAAGGGATAGTCAGGTCTCTGGAGACATTCAAAACGTGGAACACCCATGTGATTTCCAGGTGATCCCGCTCTACCAGATGGGTTGGACTAGATGATCTTTAGAGATTTATTCCAACCTCTACTATTCTGTTATACTGTGACAATGATGAGCAGTCTTCCTCAATACCTTAGGTTGAAGTAGCTGTAAAAAGGCAGTGGATAAAGTTCACATGTGGATGGAGCCTCTTGGTTTTAGCACTGTAGAGAACAGTGATTCTGCTTCATCAGGTCTTTAAGACTGTGGTAAGCCAACTGTAGAATAGTAATGTTAATGCCAGATTCCTTTAGATTTGCAGTGGGTTAAGTAATTTCCATGCTGTCCTGCAGCAGGAAATTTAGGAACGTGTGATGCACAGTGAAATGTGCTTTGCTTTCCACATAACTTCGCAGACATTGGTATCATGGGCATGGAGGGCACAATGAGCTAGGTGTTGCAACAGTGGTATACTGATTCAGCTGAAGAGCAGCTATTCAATTTAATAATAGCACTGGCATCATCATTAAAATTAAAAATCTTTAGAAATGAAGTAAGAGTATTTGTTTAATCTTGCGCTAAAAAATTAATTTCCTAGCAACATCCTCCTGTGCGTTTTTTTGTTGAGCTGATGCTTCAATTTTCATTTTCAATGTTCTTAATGTTCAATTTTTTTAATGTTTAATTTTAAATGTCCTTTTAATAGCTGGCTACAGCTAGTTGAATTCAACAAAGTCACTGCTTTGAGTGGAGAAGTTTGACAGGTGACCATAAGAGGTTGCCTCCAACTTAAATTATTCTGGGAAAAAATCACTGAGAATTTCTGATGTTACACATCATCTTATGGTGTCTTGTTTCCTTTTAGAAAGGAATTTATGATGAAGCGTTAAGCAGTTTCTTTAGGAACGTGGATACGAGGTAAGTATTCTTGTCAAGCAGCTCATAAGCTCAAGTAGAGCAGATCAACATTTCTATCTCCGGAGATGTTCAAGGTCAGGTTTGATGGTGTTCTGGGCGATCTGTTCTAGTTCAAGATACCTCTGCTTGTTGTGGGCAGTTTGGACTAGAGGACCTTTGGAGGTCCCTTCCAACCCAATACATTCTATGATTCTAGTATCTTCTAACCAAAGTTACAGGTTTCTTTGTTTCAGGCCATATTTATTTTGTTCTAGAAAAATATTTCGCTTTTTTGTATTGTTTTCAAAATACTGTCTTTATCTTTCAATTTTAACTATACTTGCTTCAGTAGTGAAAGTTGTTGGAAGTGTTTGTTACCTTTCTGTCCTCAAAATAGACAGTCAAGATTTGATGGTTTTGCCATTGTGAATTGTGATCAGACTGCAAGCCCTCTCTATGCCAACTTAGTGGCATTTCTCAAAGAGGAGTAAGAGCAAGTGTGCATGATGTAGTCAGAAAATGTCATATCAGTTTTACAATCCATTTAATCTTACTGTTTTGTTACAAGAAGAGCGATTGCTATGATATTTTTTGGAATTACCCAATCCATACCCTAAGAGCATTCTTGCAGTTTGTGTGAATGAAAGAATTATGCACTTGGATATTGCTGTTGCATTTTACCTAATTTAAAAGCCTCTGTTTCCTTTCATCACATGGAAGGCAGCAGTACAACGTGCAGCTTTAACTGAAATGGCATTGACATTTGTCTCAAATTTTACCTCTTTGAAAGAACTAGCAAGTGTATGAGAGTTTATCGTTGCCGTTCCTTGTGGGCATTTCCTAGAGTATTTTTTTTCTTAATGAAAAAATTCATTTGTAAACAACATCTATGTTTCAGTCTGTGCCAGCCACCAAATTGAGAATTGAGAGGTTGGCTGCAATGAAAACATCATCTGTTTTCTCTACAAAGAGGAAGGACTTACCTCACTGAAGTCTGTAGAGTTTCAAAGAAACCTATGAAAGACAAGAGTGATGATAATTCAAATCTCATGTTTTCCAGTTGTTGTTCATTTTCCTGTTGAAACAATTCCAAGTTGTACCTGTAGCCTTGAAACATAACTTATTTAGGGATAGTAATTTCAGTGCTATTGCTCAGGCTGTAAGATTTTGTCCTTTTGTTACTGTTGTGCGATTTGTTTTGTTTTTATTAGAAAGAATTAGTTCACTGCCCAGGTCACTGCAAGCACAGAACCTTTTATCACAAAAAGTGACAGACTTCAGTCTTCTATGCCACACTACTGCTCAAAATAATCTGGGTGGGCTGTCCTGTCAGAAAGAGCTATGAACAACGCTCTGCCAGAACCAGGCACACTGTTCTTCTGTTATGGTGATTATTAAACTCTGTAGTTTTGGAAAGGTGCATATGCACGGGTTTATGTGCAGAAATACATCTTAGGCCTAGGCACAGTGCTGTGCTAGTGCAGTGACAGAGTTTTCCCAGCCTGAGCAGTTGTACAGTACTAGTGTACATCTGGTGTGCTATGTTTCATTATATGACTCAGGTATAGACACATGTGCATGATAGAAGAGAGTCCTTTGAAGTTCTGGCAATGCTTGTAGAGTTACCATGGAGCAGAGGCTGTATATGAGAACAAATTTTCAATGCTTTCCAACTCCCTGAAGTACTGCTTTTAGGGTATGTCTGATCCTATCCTGTAACAGCATTACTTTAGGGAATTATGAAGTCTTTCTGAGAAGCATGTTTCATGTTTGTTTGTTCCTGTTGTAACATAGAAAACTAAAGAAGAAATTTTATTCTAATAGAAATTATTTTCCATTATGATTCTGAGCTTTGATTTTCTTAATATTTTATTTTTCAGAAGTGGTGGTGATGGTCCTGATATTCACAAAGGAAAAATCTGCTCTTTAAAAGCACGAGTAAGGCAGTCTTTTAAGGTGGTTCTTTTTCCATTGCACACTTGCATCCAACTGTGTAGAAATTTTCATTTAAGTCCTTGTAATTACCTGGTTTTTAACTACTACTCTGAAGGGTAAAATTTATAATTGCAATTTTTATGGTTCAGTGGAGTAATGCAGTTTGCTGCCAGTCTTGTACAGTAATTAAAATAATATTGTTAATAAATTGATTGTAGATATTATGGACCAGATTTTTATTTGAATTTTCCAACTATTGAGTTTCCTTGAACCACTTCAAGTGATTAAGAAACAAGATAACTTGAAACATTAAAATGCTTTAAATTTTTTAAGCCCTAAGTATTGGAGAAACAGATGAAATTTTAACAATTACATTATCTGAAATGTCCTATTGAACAACTTGAGCACATCAGCCAAGGTGTATCTAGTTGGTATCCTAGTTAACAAATTAAAAAAGCTTATCTGGAGCACAGTAAACAATTTATATTTCTTTTGTGTTAATATTTTGAAGGGTGGTTTGCTTACTGACTGGATTTTAATTCTTTCCTTCCTCAAAGGCAGTATTGATTGACATGGAGGAGGGCGTGGTAAATGAAATTCTGCAGGGACCATTGAGGGATGTGTTTGACAGCAAGCAGCTTATCACAGATGTTTCTGGTTCAGGAAACAACTGGTGAGAACCTCTTCAGAAAGCATTTCTTAGCAACTAATTAGATGGCATTTGAAAAGGGAAATTACAACAGTAGCTTTCTGCTTCCTTCTGCACCTGG
The DNA here is from genome assembly GCA_028565055.1 of Phoeniculus purpureus. NCBI lineage: Eukaryota > Metazoa > Chordata > Aves > Bucerotiformes > Phoeniculidae > Phoeniculus > Phoeniculus purpureus. The sequence continues at coordinate 41,480,414 of JAOXOE010000256.1, forward strand.
GGAGCTGCAGCATATTACCAGTAAACTTTGGAGTCACTGTGGCCCAGAGGAGGGCTTTGAAAAGCTTAGTATAGAAGTATAATTATGCTGATATGTCATTTTGTCTATTTTCTCTATTGCTTTTTTGATTTTTTTCTTTTTCAAAAGCGTGCTTTTTTATTTTTGTTTCTTTGGTATTAAGCCGCTTCATTGCTCAGTCAAAGCCGTAATCTAGTTTGAGACTGTGTAACTAGTGTGGAAATGAGATATATGAGCAAATGCACTTCTGATTTGTAAGCACCACAGAGTCTAGCTTTGTGCATATAAATTACATTACCAAAAGGAGAAATTCAGAAGAAGATTGATTAACATAATGAATTCCAATTTTTACCAAGACCTTAATGGCACTTCTGATAATATGTGGTGCACTACAGACTGAAAAGCAAATCATCACAAAATGTACCAAAAGAAAGTGGAAATGCAGGGAATAAAGCATCCTGGAACTTTACTGTCTAGCAGGAAAGTGTAGTGAAAATCAGCTGTCTGAGGAGTTTCAGGGTTTTTTTTTGCTACTGGAAGCAATTTAAGTAGTATTCAAAGGAAGGTCTGTGCATGAATTGCATACAGATATGCTCAGTATTGATGAGTGTGTAACTTTCATTTCGTAATTACAATTTGATCATCCAGCGAGGGAGTTTGTTTTCTTTTTGATGCAAAATAATAATGCACATTCCAAAGCTGTGATCTTAGTGCTTCTTGCATCCTCAAAATTACAACCATATCCTGACTCTCATAGTCATGTAATATAGTCATAGTTTAGAACTCTCAAAAATTAGATTTTGTACCCATCTCCAGACTCTGAACTCTAAAATATGAAAGAGAAGTTAAAATAGAAAAAGATTGTTTGTTGGAATTTATTTCATTAAAGTACTTTCCATATCCTTAGGGCTGTAGGTCATAAGCTATATGGCTGTCAATACCGTGAAAACATTGTGGAAATGCTGAGGAAAACCGTGGAATATTGTGACTGTCTACAGTGTTTTTTTATAATTCATTCTATGGGAGGTGGTAAGTGATTTCTTTTATAGTTAGTATGATTATGACAGCCAGAGGTGAAAAAGAAAAACTTAAATCTTGAAAAGAAAATCATTGTAATAATTACAACATTCTGAACACAGGGTGAAAAAATTAACAGAATCCAATGAAGTGGACCTGTAGTTACATATTATTTGTTTTGTTAGAGCACTCCAGAGCCCCAGTGAATTAAGGTAAATGCTACCCAGACCAAAAGTACAGCTAAAATTTTAAATATGAGGCAATGAATGGCTTGATACAGACAGCAAATACAAGGAAGCACTGAGGGATTACTGATCAGGTGAGGCAGTGGCCTCAGAATGCTGGTGTTGTTGTAATCAAGTTTGTAGTTGTGGGGAAACAGTTTTGCAGAAGGCTTTGAAGTAGCTTTCTAATGTTGCTTCACTTTAGAAAAACTTTGGTTTTCTGTTTTCCTTACACCTAATTCTCTTGAATCCAGTCTAGCTACTTTGTTATTAAATCAGAAGGGAGAATCCCTCACAGTGAACGTTTTGTCATTACTGCATTGTCACTAAGCCTTCCTCACACAGAAACGTAGTGGGAGCCTGTATTCTAACTGGTTATGATATGGAAAAAGATACAGAAAACAGCTCTAAATATGAAGGGACAGTTGTGTCAAGAGTGGTTTTTTTGTGGCCATTTGCTTAATTTGAGAGACCTTGCCAATACTGGTTCTGTCATTGTAGAGAACTGCTGTTTCATTCATAGATGAAATTGCCTGCTGCTGAGAAAATACGAGCTGTCCAAGACAGGAAGAGTACAGTTCAGCCATTGGATTTAAGTGTTATGTGCTTAGTGCTAATGAGTGAATGAAAGTGTGTGTGCTGGGAGAGGAAAGGGGTTATTTTGTTTTAACTGAAGAGTGACAAAGCTTTATACAGAAACCCCAAAAAGAAAGTAAATAATTGTTTTGGCCAGTTCAATATTTTTAAACTAGTGTTTCATTTAAAAAAACAGATTAAAAATTGTAAACCAAGAAATAAAAATACAAGGTCAGAAAAAATGGTGGTTGTGTAACAGTACTTCTTGGCTTCCAAAAGTTTTTGAGAATATGTAGAATCTTAAGAATGGTTGGGAGGGACCATTGAGCCCACTCCCTTGCAGTGAGCCTCATCCAGCCTGGCCTTGAATGTCCCCAGGGGTAGGGCCTCTACTACCTCCCTGGGCAACCTCCCTGTTCCATGTTTCACCACCCTCATTGTTAAAGATTTCTTCCTTATATGCAATCTAATATCTCTTTTGGTTTAAAATTGTCACCCCTTGTCCTGTTGCAACAGTCCTTGCTAGAAGTCTGTCCCCAGACAGACCATCTCTGCTATACCTTGGGAAAGATTTCTGTCACTTAATTATTTGACAGAATGGGACCTCAGACCACCCTCCTGCCTTAATGTACATCTGAGTGGTTGTCTGCTGTCAGCCAAATGCTTCAGAAAATCCTAATCTCTGTAAACTGAAGAGTTGTACATTTCTAACATATGAGAGTTAAAGCTTAAGATAACATGGGGAACCTTTTATCTTCTCATTATGTCTTCATTCATAATTAGGGACAGGATCTGGTCTTGGAACTTTTGTACTAAATTTACTTGAGGATGAATTTCCAGAAGTGTATAGATTTGTTACTTCAGTTTTTCCCTCTGGTGAAGATGATGTCATAACTTCTCCATATAACACTGTTCTGGCTATGAAGGAGCTTAATGAACATGCAGACTGTGTACTACCAATAGAGAATGAAGTAAGAAATACTATTTTATTCCTGTTAATTTATTTTTTGTTAGACTGCACGTAGTGTGTTTTCCTTGTGTTGGTTTTGTTATCCAGTCTTGAACTGCATAATTTCAGCTTTTAAAATAGTAACTGAATTTGTAAGTCACTTGCATGTCTTTGAAATTAACATGGGTATCACTAAAACATTGCTCTGCACCTTCAAAGTAGTCTAGAGTGAATTTTTTCATGGCTATTTCTAGGTAAATGGTGAAAAGCTTTTATTTACTGAGGTCTTACATTCTTTTGGCAATCAGTTGGCATATAGTATTAGTAGAGTCCTTCAGGGGAAATGGCTAACCACTCCAAATTCTGACAGACTGGACTTCACTGATTAGCCATATGGACGTCACAGGTGGACTTGACCATGCAGACCACTAGACTCATTTGATTCTAACTTTGATGACACTCTTGCTGTTGCTTATGGAAAAAAAGGGAAGATAAAGTGAAATGCATTTGCTTTCCTAGGAATTTACAAAAATTTAAAGTGTCGTTTTAAAATGAGAGTTTTGAATAGTTGAGTAAAACTCATACTTTTGAGTTGAGCCATGTGCTTGTTTGTGATGTGTAAGGAAAAGACTTGTAGAAACATTTCAGTCAGCTGAAGTGGGTAAAAAGTTGGACTTGCATGTATCAATGATAGAAACTTTGAACTGAGTACCATGTCTTAGCTTAATTTAAGATTATTATTTTTAATGAAAAATCTGCTTGCTCAATTGGAAAGGTCTCTGCTCAAGACATCTATGTGGTTTTTTTATCTCTCAAAGTCTCTGTTTGAAATAGTTAACAAAATTCATCAGATGACCAGTTCCGGAAAGCTGGGGTCAACTGTGAAGCAAAACAGCTTGGTGACATCAAGTGCAGGTGTGGCAAAAACTAGCCAAGAGAAGCCATTTGACACAATGAATAATATCGTGGCCAACTTGCTGTTGAACCTGACAAGGTAAAGTTACAGGTTATTTCTCTGTAAAAGTAGGATTGCTGGAGGCAGTGTGTGCTGCAGACATGTAGCCCTGTATCAACTTGGATAATATTGTTCTCCATTTTATATGGGTGTTTTTAAGAGTTAGTTGCTAAATGTTGAAGTTTTTGGAAATATTCAGACACGCAGTGGTGTTACTTTAGCCAGACTGTCTTAGAACTGAAGTAAGAAACAGTTTATAGGCAGAAGGATGATATCTTCCATCAATGTTTAATGGAGCTTGGGAAGGTTTTGCCTTTCTAGGCCGGTTGTTGTATTTTATAAATAAATCATTTGTGTTCCTAAGCTCTCTATTGCTGCAAGAAACTCCTGGTGAATCATAGAATCGTTAGGGATTGGAAGGAACCTCAAAAGATCATCTAACCCAATCCCCCTGCCACAGCAGGATCACCTAGACCAAGTCACACAGGAACATATCAGGTGGGTCTCAAATGTCTCCAGTGAAGGAGACTCCACAACTACCCATCTTTGTGTCATCAGCAAACTTGCTGACAATGCACCCTAATCCCTTATCCAAGTCATTAACGAATAGCTAGAACAGGGCTGGTCCCTGGGGCACTCGACTAGATACAGGCCTCCAACTAGACTCTGTCTCATTGGCCACTACTCTCTGGCTTCTATCCTGCAGCCAGTTCATGATCCACCTCACTACCCATTACTACTAAATCATCAAGAGCAAGACCTTGTTTTCCAGTTGTGGTCTCTAGTACTGTTTTTCAGTACAGTGGACATAGCTGCTGAATGCACTTTAATAAATAGGCTTCAATAAACCATGCATGACTAAGCAATCCTGACAAGCTATTTGAAAGGAAAGCAGGCCAATAATCCAGAAGTACATTTCAATGTCATCTAGTGATAGGAGGAGGGCCAGTGGGTGTAAGCTGGAACGTAGGAGGTTCCACATAAGTATGAGAAGGAACTTCTTCACAGTGAAGGTGACAGAGCACTGGAACAGGCTGCCCAGGGTAGTTGTGGAGTCTCCTTCACT
>JAOXOE010000256.1:41485318-41496706 GCA_028565055.1 Phoeniculus purpureus
AGCTGTGTGGTAGGGGTTGGACTTGATGATCTATTAGGTCCCTTCCAACCCTGATAATACTGTGATACTGTGTGATAACTCTGGGACAAACTGACCCCTATTGTCTCAGTATTCTGCCTCTCTGATCATATTATATGAAGGGATGCAGATATATAAACCACACCCTTGGGCAACCTGGCAGAGCCACAAAAGCACCTCCAGACCTAGCATAACTTTCAAAACATAACTGCCCTTCTGACTCTACATGTATATATTTTACACCTTCCCTGATTAATTTTTTTTGTATTTAGAGCTTGCAAAGCCCCTTGTATTGTCAACTATTTTTACTGTCCTGCATAGCAAAGGATAAATGACAACAGTTAACACCTTCCACAGCACAACTGCACTTCAGAAAAGGTTCCTTAGACAGATTATCATCTCCATCTGGAATAGCTACAACATATCATTACCATGGTGATATATAAAACTGGGATTAAACTAACTATAGCCTCTTCTTTGATACCTACAGAAGGCAATTAAACTGTTAAACTGTAAGTGCCTGTACTTAGAAGCATCCCTGTCCCCTGTGTGCCTGCAACGTGAAAGCTTCCATCCTGACATAGATCACACTGATTTTGGCCAGTATTTAGCAAAGTCAACAGTAGTACAAAAGCTGTGCATGGCACTGGAACAGAAAGGCTGACAGGCAGTGGAGTCCCTTTTCGGTAGAAATACTTGATTAACAGGCCTGACTATTTCTGTCTAAAGCATTTTTCACGAGTTCTGTGACAATTTGCGTAAGGAAGAGCAGTTGCACATCAGTATTATTTATCCTTCCCTATCCTTGTCTCCATGGGTGCTTCAAGGATTACTGTATTGCAACACAGCAAACACATCCCATTCCACAAGAAGGGCTCACTGCAAGTTACATTTGTAATACCTTTTGTGATGCTAAATCACCTTTGACTATCTGGCCATCCATCACATTCCATTACTAGAATTAATGAGCCAAATTTTCAGCACGCACCTCTTTGTACATCACTATCACTATGGCTGACTTCTGGGGAGTCTCCTTTTGTATTATTAGCTGGTTTGGGGCCAAACAAGTGCCACACAGGGCAGGTTTGTATCTAGTCTGGCCTGCAAATAGCACCATCCCTTTGAGCCAACATAGAAGACAGAAGAGCCATGGCTGTGAATAAAAAGGGGGCGCTTGTTTGCACAGAAAGCAATTGGAGACAGGTTAAAATTATTTCTACCATTTTCAAAACGATTCTCCTACACGAGGGCATTGCCCCTGCAGAAGGCAAGCCAGTCGTTACTGAGAGGAAGGTGTGCACATACACAGAAGTGCAAGTAAAAGCATGAGAAGGGAAAAGAAACCCATGGTGCCACTGGTTGCGATTGGTTACGGCTCGGTATGAGCTGTAAAGCTTCACTTACGAGCTCAAGAGCCAGAGGGAAGCAGCACACAATGACACTCTGCCAAGGAGTCAGTCATGCCACAGATACACATCTATTTTTTATAATAATCTTGCAGATGCATAATGCTGGCTTTGCCAGCTCTGGTTACCCACGAAAGCCAAGAGGAATGCAAGCCAAAGCTCCTCACATCGTAAGGCAGAAAAGAGGAGGTGACTGGTTTTTGAAAGCGGGTAGACTCTGTAATGCCTACACTGGGGATGAGTAAACTTAATTTCAGCTGTGTGGATCCAACAGTGTTTTCTGAACTGAGACCAGACCCTTGAAATAGTGTCTATTTCTAAGCCAGCTAGGCGGTGTCAGGCTAGAAGCCATATGTTACCTCTTCAGGGTGTCTCAGACTTCTTCATATGGAAAAAAGAGGTTTCTACAGTTATTTAATGAACAGAACATTTTTGCAGCAGCACTTAAAAACCATGGTTGTGGTTGAAAGCTGTAGCATGCAACATGGCACAGAACTCAGAATGATCTCAGCATATCAGAACTGCCAAATCACACAAGGCACACAACCGATGTCTGCTTAATCTCATCCTCTTCTGATGAGACCTCCACAAATGCCAGAAATGCAATGTATTTACAGGTTTAACATTAAGACTGGATTCAACAGAATAATTATCTACTACAGAGTTGAAAGATAATTTTCTTTTGCCATCAGCACAACCTAAATTCACAGGTAAAAGTATTCCAGTATACAGTAGTAGAAATACATTAGTATTTCTCCATAGCTACGCTGGATTGACCACGTCTTTCTTTTTTCTCACAGAAATCAGCAGCAAGATGAAATATTATGCAATTCAACAAGAGCTGAGCCCTGAAGAAATTACCCAGAAGCTGAGTTTGGCTGAGGAGATGCTGAAGGAGATCAAACTCCGTGGACCTTTCACTGTTCAGAGGCAACTTGCTGATAAGGAAGAAAATGCAGCAGAAAAGTGTAAGTTTCAAATCTGTTTTCCATTCACCCATGTGTTGATGCAGAGCTGGCATGGGTCAAACAGCTCTGAATGTATGTCTGAGCTCCTGGGGAGGACCAGAAGACTCTTAGTAAGAACTGATTGGTGTGCTGAAGATACTGCTGTTTCCAAATTCCTGCCCCAAGTCCCTGTTGCTCCCATGGCAGAACAGGCAGGAAAATGAGTGTCTGTGTGTTTCTGTGCACTGCAGTGCTTCAGTAATAGCTGCATAGGAAGGCTTATGCCAGGGCAGGAATTGCTTGCGTGGAGGTTCTCCTTGTCCCCCGCCAACTCTGCTATGGAGACAGTAAACTGCTGCTATGGGAAAGAGTGACAGGGTAGTTCTCACAGCTTGTTGAACACAAGACAGAGCCCCAGGACAGTAAGGACTGTCTTCTCCAGAAGAGTCTGGTTAGCTGTGACAGTGAAAAGCAAATGAAGAGCAAGGAAAGCCAAACTTAGCTTCTTCTAGGAAACGCTATTCAAGAAGGGGAATTAAAAGGACTAATATTTGATACCTTTCAAAACATGAGGTAAAATTACAGCCTAGGTATATGATTCCTCAAATTAGTTTTTAATAAAATGTGTTTTACTGTTCTGACTCATAACAGCAGATATTGTTGCACAGAAACGTATAATGTACTGGGTTGGAAAGGACCTTAAAGGCAATGTAGTTTCAACCTCCTGCTATGGGTAGGGAAACCCCTCACTGTACCAGGTTGTTCCATCCAACCTGACCTTGAACACTTCCAGGTAGGGGGCAGCCACAACTTGTCTGGGCAACCTGTTCCAGTACCTCACAGTGAGGAATGTCTTCCTAAGATCCAATCTAAATCTTCCATCTTTTAGCTTGAAACCATCCCACTTGTCCTTCCACTGGAGTCACTTGTCAGAAGTCTCCTTCCAGCCTCCTCTTCTCTAGGCTGAATAGCCCAAATTCTTGCAGCCTGTTCCCATAGCAGAGGTGTTCCACCTCTTGATGACCATCTTCATCAAGATGGGCCTTCTCTGGACGCACTCCAAAAGTTTGACATCCTTCTTGTGTTGGAGGCTCCAAAATTATACACAGTATTACAGGTGGGGTCTCACGCAAGCAGAGTAGAGGGGGAGGATCACCTCCCTCAGCCTCCTAGCCTCACTGGTCTTAGGAGCTGCAAGCACACATTTCTGACCCTTATTCAGTTTAGAGCTGCAGGCTCTTTTATGTCCTCACACTGCAGTACCATCAATTAAATCAATAGGGGCACCTCAGGCTCTGAAAGAGGTTTCTTCCTGCTGCTAGTTCTTCTCCTCACAGTTTGCCGTTCTCCCCACAACTGGGCATGGTAGAGGACTTTCAGGCTGTTTGGCCATAGGCTGGAGACTTACTGCAAATTGCACTTGAATCAAGTTATCTCTTTTTCTGCAACCCTGATATTGTGCAGCCTTTTGACTGTTTCCTCCATCCCAGCCACCTCTGTAGGAGGTCTTCAACCTGTTCACAGTGTTTGCAGGCAAGTTTGCACTTCATCTCTACCCCAGGAGAAAGATTGAAGCACTTCCCACAAACGGAGGTCTGCACAGCTGCTCCTGCCTCAGCAGCTCGGTCTGGTTTGAGGCACTGGCTATCTTCAGAACGGAAGACGTATATGCTCTCGCCAGAGCTGCAGTCTCTGCCTAGTATGAAGTACTCACCATTCTGCCTAAAGGGTCAGTTGGGATGAGTGCACTCACTTCTGATGCTGCCAGAGCCCCAGCACCCCTGCTGTGCAAATGACAGAGAGCTGCTGTATTGACTGGGTGGGAGCACTTGTGGTTACTCACTTTGTGCTCCCTGAGCTTTCTTATATGTGAGTGTGGTTCTGGCAATGCTCCCACCTCTTTAACACCTTCCCCAAGATTACTCTGGGCTTGTCAGGTTCTTTCTCTTGCCTGGAATTTTCCCCAGTACAGGAGAGCTATGATTCCACCATCCACTAAGATCTGTTGCTCCAATTTGGGTCAGGCTGGTTTTGAAATTGCTGCTCTTGGTACAGGTAAGTTCTGACAGAAATCCAAGCTTTGGATTAATGAGTGATCTCTGCTTTTTTTCCCCCAGTGCTACAGCAAGTTGAAGAGTTTCATGAGAAATACAATGACACCAGATCTCTAGTATCTGACGTGCTGGAGCAGCTCAGAGAACAGGAAGTGAAGCTGTCACACCTGGAGAAGGCACTAGACCAGGCACTTGACCACGTTAAGCAAACAGAGGATCTGAATAATGAAAATGTGGCCAGTCTTCAAAGACGTGAGGTACCATGCAGTACATTTAGCAAAACCCTTGCTCTGAAAGCTTCGTATGAGTCTATGATTCTATGATTTCTGCCAGGGCTTAAAATAATAGTGTGAGAACAATTTAAATTTGGGAATTGTTACACCAAGAAAATTATTTCTTGGACCACTCAGTGAGGTGAGTTTGATCCTCCAGTTGTAACAAACAAGTTCTGGAAGGACAAGATATTATTATTTATTCATGGGACGACAATAAATGACAAATGTTGGCATGGTATGTATTAGCAGCCCGAGGAAGTGATGGATACTGATGCCTAAATTAGAAGAAGTTAATGCCTTAACACAAGAAGCTTAACATTCCATGTAGCACAGCTGCTATAAATACTGTACTAGGATTGTTTCTCCTATTCTGTACTGGTTTATAATGTGGAAGGATTTCATGCTCACATAAGTAATTATATTCTGTTAAACCAATTTTTTATAAGGACTCTGGAGTGCATTCATGCCCTGGACTGAGTATATTCATACTGCCTCATCCAAACTTTCTCACTGGTCCTCTTTAAACAAAACATGCCCCCATTTTTTCAGGAAGAGCAGATGCTTGTTCTTGCATCTTCAAGAACAAATCTGTTCTCTATCTGTTCTAGCTACGAGCAGCTACTCTGAAACTGGTTTCCAAACCTGCTTGGTGAACAGCCTAGCTCAGAGGAGAGCTCAGAGGAGAGCTCTCTTCTGCTGTCCCTTACAGCACAGAAGGGGGTCATGTTCGCCTGTAAGTGGTGGGATTAGGCTCAAATCTTGTCTGGCTGATGAGGAAATTGAATTTTCAGGCTTCTTATCCCAGAAAAGCACCCAATCAATCAGCCATAAACCTGTCTTTTCTTCTCCCAGCAGTTTTGTTATTCTGTTTTCATTAAGGGATGAAAAATTTGAATGTCCCACCTAAAACAGTTTGTTAATTTTTTCAGGAATGGGAAAAAAATGCCAAAGGTAGTAACTTTGGACCATTTGAAGTTAACTGTTTCCATTTCAATTGCAGAAATGGTTTGGATTCTGGAGAAAGGGGAGTTAGGGAATGATTCAGTGATTTAAAGAACATTCTTGCAAACTCAAACCAACCTTTGGCTTTCACAGAATCAGTGACTGACTTTGTAGGCTTGAAATTTGCAGTGCTAGAAGTTCATGCTGATGTAGAAGGTCTAATAATTAAATAAAGAAACCAAGACACACTGTTGTCGTGAGTTCTACAAGCAGCCTGGCAGCATACCATACAAAGTCTCTTCTGATATTTCACTGTTGTATAATCACAGTGCCAGGATGCAGTTCATCTCACATTTATGAAGCAAAGCCTGACGTGTGTAGTCACAACTGTTCAGTATTTAACAAGTTGGATTTTCATTATTGCTCACAGTGAACGCAGATGCTGTAGAAGAGAGATTGTTCACATTAGTTTCACTATTGATAAGGAAAACAGATCTCTGATTTTTACAAAATCTAAAGGAAACCAGTGGTATCCAGACTACTATGAAAAATCTATTTTCAGTTTGTCTCTGCTGGCAGTGCACTGGATAATGCTTCATGCCAACAGCTGCTCACGCTGCAATACAAAATTAAATTAATAATAAACAAAAAAACTAAACAACATTTCTTTCACAACTACATGAAAATACAAAGAGTCACATTATAGTATGCAGCTATTAGAGATGTCTGGGGAAAAACTCAGACTTCAAATTTGTCTAAAGTGTAGTTTGTTGCTTCATCTTTTGGACAAACGTGAATTCTGTATGCCAGCAACGCACAGAGAGTTTTGAATGTTATTTTTCACAGAAACAACATGAAAAATTACGAGAGCAAGTAGATGAAGTGGATGGCATTCTTCTAAGTGCTACAACTGTTTTGGCAGGACCGCAAAAGGTCAACTCTGATTTGAGTGAGATAATAAAGGTATGTGACTCAGTGTCTCGATTCAACTGTTATGTCCTAGCTTTTTAAATTTTTAAGTCATGTTTAGATCACTACATAAACTCTCATATTTTTAGTACTTCTGCAATGAAATACTGATGAATGTTTCCCCGCCACCACCCCCCAAAGAAGTATAAATTCCTCGTTGTGTTTAAAAGTCCTGTAGATCTGGTACTGAAAGTCATGATTCAGCAGAGGGCTTGGCAGAGATAGATTAATGATTTGAATCAATAATCTTGAAGGTCTTTACCAACCTAAACAATTCTACGATAAGGCCAGCCACCACAGCATTATTTAGTTTACTTGCATAAATATCACTTAGAAGTCCCAAAAACTGGTATCTGGGCTGCAGTCTTCACAGAAAACAGGAAAAAATTATATTATGGGTTTTACCTCCCAATTTCAGAAGCAGCACAATGAGGGGATTTTGCAAAGATCTGGTTTAATTACTTGATCTATTAGCATTCTGAAAGATTTGTTGTTGGCACCACTCTGGAGCAAACATAAAGCACAGTAAGACATATCTCAGCTGTCTTTGTTTTGTATTCTACACATCTCTCTCTCATGTCTTTTTAAGGGATTTCTATAATTATCGTTGATTTTTAACTTCCTGCATTTGTGTTGACATACTGATATTATTCATAGACTCTTTCAGATCTCTCATTTTGATATGCTAAAAAATAAAAACAAAGCTACACTATAATAATATGAATTGTCAAATAAAACATAATAATCACAATTAAATTGTAAATAAATTGAGTCTTTAATCTTCTTGACTTCCTTTTATATTTTGTTCAGAATGCGTCGGGGTTCTACGCAGAAATAGATGGAGCAAAAAAGGAATTGCAAGAAAAACTAACAAATCTGTCCCTGTTTGATGATGATTTGGTAGAAAAGGCTATGGATCACGCACACAACCTGAGAAGACTTGCTGATGAGCTGGACCGGTAAAATTGAACTTCAGCAGACTTTGCTCATACAAGTGCAACTGAGTGAACTAAAGGAAGAGCAAAATCATAGTGATACATTAAATACGCTGCCAGTAAATAAGCACTAAACAAATCACTCAAGTCACTTATGGAAGGGCTTGTCCATAGGTACAGAGTGACCAGCTGAAATGAAATTAATTAATCCTTTCCAAGAATAAATCTTGTTTGACATTCTCCCTTTTCTAATTTGGCATGTCCCCCTCTTCCCATAGCATGAGAATAGGAAAGGAAGATGACTGACCAGTAAACTAGTACAGGCAGATTAAATGGAGTTTGCAGAAACAGCTCAACTCAGGAAGTTCATTCACATAAAAAATGTTTAGCGTTATGTGACAAAGAATGAACTTGGGGATAATTTTTATTCAAGAAATGGTTTACAGATGGAGAAGTTCTGATACTCAGTAGGTTGTGTTCCAGTAAAACTGACACATCATAACTCCAAAATACTTACACTAAGTCTTCTTATTTTGCTGGAAGATAGTAAATGCATCAACTTTTCTCTAATTTTCTAAAAAGTCACTTCTAAACAGATCTGAAATATGACTTTATTTGGAATTGGACCTACCCATGAAAAAAAATCAATTCTGAAATAAAATTCCAGAATTTTATTCTAAAATTCTGCCTAAAGTAGCATCATGGGAATATCCTTTTGGAAAATAAACTTAAAACTGCACTTCAAGTACAGCATCTAAATAATAGTTGTTTCTTAATATGAATATGCTCTAGACAGGATATTAAAATAGAGAAGAAAATAACAGATGGTTTTCTTTTAGACAATTGCATAAAGCTGACATCTGAAACTCTCTTCTATAATGACACACAAACTATAGAGAGCCTAAAAAACAAACAATATGTTCAGTCGGAGATCAGCTAACTGGGAGGCAGTGGATTCGCTTGAAAGAAAATACCCCATATGGCCACCTTTCATCCCTTACCAAAATAATTTAAAAATTACTATTGAGACAAACATGCTCAAAATTTGAAAGCACACAGAAATAACTACAAAACACCCAGATGGAAACGCAATGACTCCTTTATTTGTTGAGGAGCTTGTCCTGCAATGAAACTTTAATCCTTTAAAACATTTAGCCTGTCTTCAAACCATTTAGGTTTTATGGGTTTGCTTTATAAGCCTGTTAGGGTTTTATTTGGTGGAGTTTCCTCTTTTGCCTTAGAGGAATGTAACAGGAAACTCTTATAACCTCAGTGAACATGGAAACTTAATAATCTCTCGGTGTGCAATGCAGAGATTACTTAGACCAAGTATATTTGTGTATGTGATTATGTAGTGAGACTTCACAGAACGTTAAGAAAATTAATCAATTTGAAATTACTTGGATTGTTTGATTTCTTTCTCTTTTTGTTCTCCTATTAACAGGAATTTGTATGGTGTTGATACAAATGGTTTGGTACAAAGGGCAATAAACGCTTCCAATGCATATGACAACATTGTTGGTTATATTGAAGAAGCTAATAAAGCTGCATCGCTGGCACTGAACACAACAAACCGGGTCAATGATGTAAGACATTTTCATAATATTGGCTTTTCTTTTGCAATGCTTCAGGGACTTTAGACACCTAAGTATAAATTTAAAAGAAATGTAGCTTAACAGAGTCTTTCACCGCATGTTTTGCTTCATCTATTATTTCCCGAATGAAATCCCAGGTGGTTAATTATCCCGCCAGCCCTAAGAGCCCTGAGATTTGAAAAGATGCAACAGGTTCTTCCGTCTCTAATTTGTGTTGCCACTCAAACTGAGATTTTTCTGCGAAAATGCAGACAACTCTCTAGTCCTGTAGGAACCTGAGCTGGCATTTAGTGCCCACGTCCTCCTTCTCCACACAGAATCATTTGTCAGGATATATGGTCAAGACATTTAACAGAAACATCACTGTTTCTCACAGAAAGTCAAATTACAATGAGGCAAATAGTCCACACACACTCAGAGCAGGGATGAGGACACTAGTCCTGTCTGTGCCCTTGCTGTTCTAAATAGTTTCCAACTTACACACCAGTACTTAACAGCAATTTGTAAGTAAAATAGCAAGAGGATTTCGTTACACTACAAGTGCCTAAGTGCCAGGAAGGTGTGAGATTTCAAGTCCAGTCCTCTGTTTCCAGCACACCACTGGGGACTGCAAGCCACCTCCCCATGCAGTGTAACTGCTCATCACCCAGCTGAGATGACAGTAGAAATGAACAATCACAGCACCTAACTAACATGCAACATGAAGATCTCACTGACTGATAAGAGGACTTCTGGGCTTTCTGCATCTTTGTTATTCAGTGGTTTTGTCTGCAAAAGCAAACATTTACCTAAACGTTTTTTGCAATCTACAGAAAAGTTTGCTTTCTGGGCTTTTTTTTCCCCAGATGCCAGTCTTAAATATTAACAAAGCAAATGAAACTGCAGTGCCTTTGCAGTTGCATTTATAGGAAGTAATGTCGTCTGCCCTCAATTAAACAGAATCAAGAGGAACGTTGGATCAGTCAGCATTATTCTGACTTTCTTTTTTGTAACATAACTGTAGGCTGCAGTTGGAATTGATACTCAAATCGTTTACCATAAAGGTAAAAGTGAAGAACTTCTCACCCGAGCCATGGAGCTACAACGGACAGCAGATGACCGTAAATATACATCCTTTCTAATTTCCCAGTCACTTTATAAATGTGCACATTAAAATAAATTAGAGAAGTACATCACTGAGACAGAACTGCTGTAACAGAACAGTGTACTGATCAAGGTTACCACATACTTGAAAACAGTGTACTGATCAAGGTTACCACATACTTGAAATGTCCACAGGCACAGCTGTCAGCCTGCCAGATGCAGAGAGCTTGTTTTGTTCAGATAGGGCCATTTCAGATCCAACCACTGTTTAAATATGTGACCCTGCAAAGAGTTGCTCACAGGAAAATAAAGTCAATCAAGTAGTTCAGCTGAAATCAATTCAGAAAGCTGGATTGTACCAGTGAAGTACAATAATAAATGTTAAAGAAAATTAATGAAAGCTCCAAAAACACAGAAATTGCCACTTCAGGACTTTCTGAGTCGCTTAAAACTTGTCCTGCATTCTTGTTGCAGCTATTCTCAACACTTCTGGGTCAAGCAAAGAGAGATAGTATGGACTGAAATACAGGTCTCCAGATTTTGTTCTAACACACCCTGGAGCAAGCAAATAATGATGGGGAGCTGCAAGGTTGCTTTTTTCTTTAGATTATGTGAAGTCAAGAGTGATTGTATGCCCCATACTAAAAGAAGCCATAGTAAACTGCCTATGGTGTAATTAAATGCTTAATACACCCTCACAGGATAAATTTCACCTTTCTAAATGCTACTTTGGTGCCACTCAACTACATTACTTATTTTCTCCCCACAGGTCACTATTTAACAACTGCAGGCACTGGCCGACGCATTAATGGCTCTGTTGCTAGAACAAATGCTCTGAGAAGCCAACTGATGGCAGCCATCGCGAAAATGCAGTCAGCAGAGCCAGGTTGTAAGAGGAACTTAATCTTTCTGGTGCTTAATCTTCATCCATTTAAGAGCATATTTCATAGAATCGTAGAATCATTAAGGATTGGAAGGGACCTCGAAAGATCATCTAGTCCAATCCCCCTTCCATGGGCAGGGGCACCCGACCCTCGATCAGTCTGGCCAGAGCCTCATCCAGCCTGGCCTCAACCACCTCTCTGGGCACGGTGAAGAACTTCCTCCTCACACCCAGTCTAAATCTACCCAGCTCCAGCTTTGCTCCATTCCCCCTAGTCCTGT
>JAOXOE010000256.1:41496806-41569823 GCA_028565055.1 Phoeniculus purpureus
GTGAGTACAAGATCCAGCAGTGCTCCTCTCCTAGTGGGCTCCTCCACCATTTGCATCAGGAAATTGTCACCAATGCACTCAGGAACCTCCTAGACTGTGAATGGTTGGCTGAGTAGGTCTCCCAGCAAATACCAGGGCAGTTAAAATCCCCCCATGAGAACCAGGGCCTGTAGCTGTGAGGCTGCCGTCAGCTGCCTGTAGAAGACCTCATCAACTTCCTTGTCCTGATCTGGTGCCTTGTAATAGACACCCACAGCAGTGTCACCCATGCCAGCCTTCTCCTTAATCCACACCCACAAACTCTCAACTCTCTCTTCATCCACCTCTGGACAGAACTCCATACATTCCAGTTGCTCTCTCATTTAGAGAGCAACCCCTCCACCCTGTCTTGCTGACCTGTCCCTCCTAAAAAGGACACAGCCATCCATGACCACATTCCAATCATGTGAGCTGTCCCACCAGGTCTCTGTAACTGCCACCAGATCATAATCGCCTGACTGGACACAGATTTCTAACTCCTTGTGCTTATTCCCCATGCTGCATGCATTGGTGTACAGGCATTTCAGGGAGCGAGCCGAGCGCTCCGATTTCACCCTAGGACAGCGAGAGGCCATCTGGCTTTCATTAAGACCAGAGCTCTGTCCCACTGGTTCTTGCCCATCAACTATCCCACCCCACCTCAAATCTAGTTTAAAGTCCTCTGAATGAGTCCTGCCAACTCCTGCCATAGAACCCTTTTTCCACTCTGAGATAAACCCCTCCCATCTATATCTGTAAATTCTGGTGTCTGATAAAACCAGTTATTATCAAAGACTCCAAAGCCCTGCCTGTAACACCAGTCTCGTAGCCAGGCATTAATGGACTGAGTCCTTCTATTCCGGCCTGTGTCCTCACCCCAAAATAGAAGAAATTACGAGAGTACAATTTGTGCCCCAGAGTCTTTCACCAAACATCCTAATGCCCTAAGGTCTTTCTTCATTCCCCTAAGGCTATGGAATACGGCTTCCTCCCCACCTGCCTGGAAGATCAGCAGTGGGTTATAGTCAGCTGATCTCACCAGGGAGCAACCTAGTGATGTCCCTGATTCGGGCTCCAGGTACACTGCAGGCTTCGCTATGATGATGGTCAGCTCTGCATACTGGGTCCTCAGTCCCTTGCAGGAGCAAGTTTCCATTAACTAGGACCCTTCTCTTCTTTGTGGAGGAGGTCGTCATATTATTGGAAGACTACCTGGATTTATGCGACCTTGCTAGGACTTCCAGTATGGGTTTTCTACCCTCTATATCCTTATTAGACTGGCTGTCTTCCAGTAGGGGCTTATATCTATTACACAGTGGCAACTGGGGAGGTGAGGCAGGCAAGGGTGTTACTTGCCTTCTGCTGTGACCCTGCATGTGACTCCGCTCACCCCTTCTTCTTGGGCTGCTGTCCTCCATCTGAGAACTATAGGATACAGGCCCCCCCTAAATCTGGCTCTTTAGCTGCTGTCCAGACTGCTGAGCCTGGCTCCACCAGTCTACCTCTATTTCAGCCTCTCTAATTCTCTTGAGCCTTTCTAGTCCAGCTTGCAGCTTTTCACCTCCATCATTTGCAGGTTTCCCTCATCCAAACCTGCCCATCAACTCTTTCCAGGAGAGAGTGCATGTACAGAGTAGCATGGGTAGAAGGATCAGCTCAGCAGGGAGGAATGGTAATTCATTATTCATTTAGTTGGGCTAAACACTAGACCTGGAAACAAGAGAGAAAATTTAACAAGGAAAAAAAAATCCTTAGAACAAATGAATAATAAATCCATAAATATTGAGCTGTTGTCAGTTGAAAGTCTTCACACAGAGATTTTACAGAGCTGAAAAAAGCTACAATGCAAAGAAGTTCTTGACAGGT
The DNA here is from genome assembly GCA_028565055.1 of Phoeniculus purpureus. Lineage (NCBI taxonomy): Eukaryota > Metazoa > Chordata > Aves > Bucerotiformes > Phoeniculidae > Phoeniculus > Phoeniculus purpureus. The sequence goes on from JAOXOE010000256.1 coordinate 41,498,691, forward strand.
CCATATTTTGGAACTTTTAAATGCCAAAACAACTCTCAATAGCATAGACATTAAAGTACGCCAGATGTTACAGGGATTTCACACGGTTCAGCAAGGGTAAAGTTACAGGTTTATTAACTACTCCAGCTGGTACTGGGGGATTTACTACTTATACGTGACATGTAATTGGTGCGTGTAAGCACACAAGGGGCATGAAAAAATATTGTGAAACACCACCAAAACGAGAACTCATAGAAACAGAACTCGGAGCAATGTGAAGGGCAAGGTGTTGCAATAAATCAAATGAACAGCAGAGGTCCGCGTGAAACTCCCTGCAGCCACGCAAAGACGCGGCCAAGAAACGGCAGCGGGTCCGTTTATTTGGCTTGCCAGCAAGGGTCTCCAAACGCTTTTCTGAATTGCAAAATCTTTTCAAATTATAGCACGTGCAATTAAATCCATCGCCTTTGAACTGAGTAGAACATGGGCACTGTAAGGATGTTCTCACCCCACACATCTCCATAGCAAAATCAGGCAGTGAGTGAGCTGGAGCTTGTGAAGCCTATGGCAAAGGTCTGGTCCCCCGCCACGCTCTTGGCCTAGAATTATAAAACTTAAATCCTTACACTTATTTTAAAAATATGCCTCTCTTATATTTAAACATTTTCACTAATTAACAGGGGTGTATATAAGGATTTTGCAGTTTTAGAACTCACAGCTATGCTTATCTAAAATAACACGGGATGGCTTATGACTCCTCTTAGTTTCTTTTTCCCCTGGGGCACCTAAAGACAAGAGGGGGTAAGCAGAATGGTTTTGCTTCAGAGCAGGCAGAGTTTTTCAGTTAATAGCTTTTAGGGACGGTGGGTTTTGCTGAACTGTACTTCTGTGCATGGTGGCATTCAGAAGGTATTTTAAGTTACATGTAAAAGGAAAAAAAAGAGCATATCTTTGTGGTACTACATAGACCAGACTACATTCCACCTGTCTGCACCGCACACATACGTAGATAGGTAACTTGTTGTTTAGAGAGGTATATGTAGGTAAATAAAGTATGTAAGCATAGTAAAGCACAGCAAGTACTCTGGAGATGTTTTAAACCCTCCTGGGTATGTTCCTATGAGACTTGGTCTAGGTGATCCTGCTCTGGCAGGGGGACTGAACTAGATGATCTTTCAAAGTCCCTTCCAATCCCTGATGTTCTATGATATACAAAAAAATATATGTTAGTAGAAGTGTGTAATGAAACAACATCAGCAGACAGGAAGCCCAGGCTGCTGCCAGCCTGCAGCACCTCACCTTCTGCAGCATACATTTCACTTCATAATCTTCCCAAAACATCACCATGTTCAAGTTTTATATGCTGAGTGGTATAGTTTTAGGATTTATCCCTCTGTCTTCACCAGAACAAGGAGACAAACAGGTAACTCTCAGTCCTGGTAAACCCTGATGACTTTTTCTTCCAAATTCTGAACTTCAGAGCACATGCTGCACAGCCAGGACAGACAGCACAGCCTGCCTGTCCATAATTGTTTTTCCTACACAATGTAAATTGGATCAAAATCAACCAAGTTACAGACCCTTCAAAACTACAGTTTGTTGAATAGAAATCATGTTGACTTTTGCTGTTGAAGCACCTGAAGACTCTGAACAAGGCACAAAACTGTCCTCTCAAGCTGCCCTGGGCTTGGTCCAACCACATTACCTGAGAGCCAGATTTCAGTGTATTTTTACTGGTTTCTGGGTCAAAGTAGAGCAGAAGAAAACACTTAACTATATGACGGGTGTTTAACTCCATCTTAAGAAAAATGTCCGGAAATATCAGACAGTAAAACCTACGAGCAAGGAGACTGGAAAATCAAGTCCAGAGGTTGATACTACTCACCTCTGACGGGTCACTCAAACCCACAGAAATTTCCAATTGTTTTTCTCAACACATGTAGCTGTTCCTATACCTCAGATGACATGGCTCATCTAACCAGCTTGTTATAAAAATAATTAACTCTGGGAAAAAAGGCTTCTTGCTCCAGAAAATGCTGGAGAATTCAATGTGTATTAAAGGTACAGCCTGCATCTCAACGTTGTGGTTTTGCACAAAGTGATTTCTGTTACCGTCGGGCTCTGAAGGGCCAACCATGAGCAGAGCTGGAGTTACCTATACCTTAGACACCCACCCAAAGCTAGGCTGGACTCTGTCTAGAGCCAATGGAAAGTATTAGATGTTTGTAGAAGGTGATTCATCTGTTCTGCCTCAGACAGGAGGAATCACTCCCTGAAGGTGCCTGGTCCACTCAGTTGTCTACAGAAATAGCCTCAGAGAACTCTGTGAATTCAGAAATGGTCTCTCATGCAGACACCTAGCACAAGTGATTTGAAGCATTCTGACCAGTCTTTTGTGTACATTTTGCCACTTTACATAAACAGCAGTCAAAAGTGAGGCACCCGGACAAACACTATCGGCTTTTCCCAACTGCAATCAACAGAATTAGCCAGGTTCTGAACCTCCCACCTGAGACATTTGCTTTCAAATTCAGTCTCAACTTTGTGATCACTCACGAAGTAATCTTCCCTCATGATCTTCTAGAGAATATAAAAGAAATTGCAATCACTTTACAAGTAGAAAACAGGTAACATGTCCTCCTTCTGCTGTTGCAAGACCAGCTCGGAAACGCGTAAGGCAGATTCACACTACGCAGGCAGATACAACTCACAATTAAACGTACCAACCTATCAAAGCTCTACGTGCTGCCACACCAAATAAATATTTACAAGTTTCTATTGCTGTAAACCACACAACAAGAGTCAACCAAAGGTCAGGCTGGAAAGTTCGAGCAAAAGGAGCAAAACACACTAATACCTTATTTTACAAGACCACCTTTCCTTTCAGATGTTTCAGGTAAAGTTCAGCCATACAGAAAATTCTAGGTATTTTTAGTAGAGTGTCATTTCTTCTGTCATTCTTGTTAGGGGCAAAATACTGGGACATCTGGGGGCCTGAGATAGGCCAGGCTGAAACACATCAACACTCCCGGCTCCAAAACAGCTGCAAAGCTTTAGGCATACAAGTAGGCAAATTTACACAGACCACATACGTACTTGGCTGGACACAGGTCAGGCAGACACATAGAACACTCAGATGAACACAGACAAAACCTCACCCTGCTTCCCTCTCTCGCCAATGAGGACAGGAAAACTTTCATCCAACAAAAGATCAGAAAGAGGTTTAGCAGGCAAACAGGACCAGCTCTGCTGATTTGGCACAAGGCATGGCCAGACAAGCATAAACATCAGCACATTATTCACATGGACCAGGCCCACTCATATTCTTATCTTTATTTTCTCCCACTTGTTCCTCCCCATATCACCTAAATCCCACCCTGGTCCCCCCTCTAAACGTCCCACAATACATTCGCTCTGATCCTGCTGTGGCAGGGGCACTGGACTAGGTATCTTTTGAGGTCCTTCCCAATCGCTAATGATTCTGTGATGCTGAAATGCTCTGTCTCATGCCCCAAGGCACTAATCCCCCTCAATTCTGAAGGTGCTCTGTCATTTATTTTCCCTGATGGGTGTCAGACCTGGTCACAGGGGCTAAAGCTCTTCTGGGACAGCATGAAGGACTGAACAAGCTGTCCCCTCATTTAAGCCCACAGTTTGGGTTCACAGAATCACACAAACACAGAATCACTTCTGTTGAAAGAAATCCTCCCCCATTCTCCTCTGGGCATATAGAGAAGGCGCTGATGCTATCAGAGCTGATGGCTCCTGCTGTGGGCCAGGGAGGAGCTAGGGCAGGCTATTATTTGAGCTTCCCCTCCTGCCATTGCCTCTCTATGCCCCTTCATACTTGTGCAGACAATCTTTTATTTAGCAATTCCCATTTTTGTTTCCAGTTGCCTTTTCCTCATGTCTTTGCTGATCTCCTAAACACTGCCCTGACAGCTGTAACTTTCATAAAGATATTATTTTTTGGTTTCTGGGCCAGGAAATTAAGTGAGGAGCAAACCCTGACATTACACAACTAGATATCTTTTCCCACTTAACACATTGTTCTTTTAGTAGCCTTTCTGTCACCTGCTAGCCAGATTTCTATCCACATGACAGTGATCACACCACAGCTGCTTGAACTGACACTGAAATATCCAATACTTACCAAACTCCCACTAGATTTCATCTCTTTCATTCACTTAGTCTGTTGGTTTGGTCATCCTGTCACTAAACAGCACTGAGTTTACATGACAAAACGTGTAATTGTCATTTTTCACTACTTCAAGGCTATGATCTGTTATCATATTTAGCAAAGCATCTCACAGGAACACACATGTTTACTTTTCCCTTCATAACATTAAAAGGTAGAACTCTACTGATACCATGTTTGCGCTTCTCGTATCTCATATAGTCCCACATTCATTTCATTGTGTAGTGCATCACTTTCTAAATTGATTATCAGCTGATTTGCTAACAAAATGCTCCTCCAGCACATTCAGAAATAATTGTGCCCACTTTACCAAGTATGCAGACTCAGTCCTGAAAAGTACAGTTTGACGCAGTGAGTTGAGCTGTGTCAGACCTTTGAGCACCTATGGTTTTGGGTGCAGGGTCTATGATGAGGTGCTTCTGAATCACAGGCAATGATTATGCCACACTTTGCAGAAGCTTTTGATAGAGACACACTAGCTGAGACGACCATCTTTAGCAAGAATAGTCTTGTGTACGTGAATGTGAAATAGTGGCAGATCCATGCAAACATCTTTTTGTTTCATATATAAAAAATAGAGAGATCGAGAAAAACAAAACTAATTCTCCCATGCCACATACTTTGCAGCACAGAAGCTGTAGTGAACTGTCTTTCTGAAGCATCAGCCTCGTTGAATACCTGCTCAAGTATAGCTGCAGCTTACTAGCAAAAATACATAACAAAAGGAGGGTGACACGCCATCCTTCCTTTCTGTTTGGACACTCTTTGCAAATTTTTTCAGTCATTGGTGTTTTCTGTTTCCAAAATTTCTGCAACTCTGCTTTTCGTAATAAAACCTCCCTTAGAAGTCACCTTAGGTTCGAGAGTCCTCCCATGACAATATGCAAACTGCCAGTGAGTTTAGCCAGGAACACTGCAAAATCCAAGTGGATGCAGAGACAGTGTGTGAAAACAATTTCCCATTGATCAGTGCTTTAGGTAACCAATTAACCAACTGATTTTCAAGCAAGAAACTAAAGATCAGTGAACGAAGAGATGACCTTAGTCCCACATGGTGCACATTTAGTACAGATTTACCCCACACACGCCAATATGTGTCCTGCTAAATAACCACATGCTGTGACACTAAATGTCAGAAACTTGCTGCATATGGTGTGAAATCTAGAAAGTTACAACAGCTTCCCATACAGATTTGTGGCTATCATACTATAGTTTGGCATCCTTGAGTTTGGGGAAAGCTGAAAAATCCCTACTCCACGCACAAAGGCTTTGCAGGAAAATCTTATGTGCAACAAAAAGCTTTTCCTTTGGATTTCATTTTGCCTGTCAGAGGTAGACCCACTTTTTACAGGCAATACCATTTCCCATACCCTGAATGTTGAACAGCACTTTGGCACCTCCCTCATTTAATGTGAGCGAGGATGTGTCATGTCATTTTTCCTGTTTCCACGATGACTGCTGGAGTCTTCCCCTAGCTGAACCAACGGGAGATGACGCATCCAGCCTTTCCAGGAATTGAATCCCACCCACTGAAACACTTGCTGCTCTTTGCCCCATATGTATGGTATCCTTCAGCCAGGGCTCTGTAAATCAAGGCAAGAAGGACCTTCACACGGGACACTACACTTTCTGGCAAGGAGAGTCACTCACGAGTGCAAAAAATGTAATGCGGGTTAGTCTTTTCTTTGTTCTTAACTCACTCGCACTGCCACAAACACCATCAGCAAGAGCTTGATCTGAATTTCTCCTGACCCTGTGAAACTTTTCACCCTTAAAGCATAATAATCTAATACATGATTTCAAAGAGAACAGCATTTGGTCAAACAACACTGCCAGAGAAATTATGAGAGACTACAATGTTAATCAGACACCAGATAATTATGGGGACAAATGGTTTTAAGCAAAAGGCATCTCTCTCTTTCAAGCACCTACACATTTATTGCCACGGCTGCTTTTTCTGAACTTAATGAGATCAACAAGCTCCCATATAACCCCACACAGCTGTATTGCCTTCCTGCAGTTTCAAATATTTTTATAATCTAGGGTGGAGCGTGGGATACCAGGTGCTGCAGTAACCGACTCTGGAAACAGCTGAATTGTTTAAAAGTATGTTACACTCCCAAAGTGGATATAAACATCTCTGCATTCCCATGACTGAAGAATCCTCTTTTATTCTTTACCAAGCAGCAACCAGAATACAGACTATTAACATAATAAAACAAACAAAAACATACCACAGGGCAGGGTAAGGAATTTTTAATGTTTTCTGGAAATAAATGAGCTAATGCTTCTTCCGTTCTGTTCCCTATGCGAATAAAAAGGAATGTTGGATTTTGAATTTTTATTACTACACATCAGCCTCTCCCCTGATGTTAAAAAGTTGCATGGGCTTTGTAAAGCAAGGAAATATGCTTTGATTTTTAATTAGATCTTTCTTCAAAATGCTCAGAACTATGGGAAGAGAGAGGAGGAGAAACGAATGAAAGAGGAGGAAATGCTAATTGATCTTCAAGGTGTTTCAGTGTTAATCACATACACCCAGACAGGTTTTGATACCAAACACTACACCTAGCGGTGCTTAGGATTACTGTGATGATGGAAGAGCAGGTGAAACCTTTGGTAACTACAACATATCAAAGCATGTTAGAAGCTGCAAGTGTTGGGGGTTAGCTGCCTGTTTGCTACTGGTTTGATTCCACTCTCAGTAAGATCAGTGACCACACTGCCAGTGACTCCCACAGCACAGCACACCACGTAGACCTCATGCCCAGGAATGGTCCCTCCTCATTAGCAACTCAAACACATCCAAGTTCAACTGCCAAAAGTTGTTCCTACTGAATCACATGCAGCGAGCTGATGGGAGAGCAATGACATTATTGTTTTGGTATTATTCTTACTACCCACCTCTGACGCTTTCTGTCTCCTATTGCCAGCACACACAGCATGCCCAAGGCACCATTTTGCTCCAAAGCAGGTTGTGGGAGAAGTACAAGGCATTTCTCACCCATGTGGTAGCAGGGAAACAAGCCATCTCTGATGAATGACTGCTGCTCAGCAGCCAGTGCTGGATCTGTGGCTTCACTCACACACTCTGGCTGCAGAAAGACAGTTGGTGTGAATTACAGCTGTGCAGCCTCAGAGCAGCTCAGGAAGGGGTTTATATTCTCATTTGGAGGAGCTGCCAGTCACTGGTGATTTCAAAGTGCTGCAGCTGCCTTTGGGTGTCCTTCTCCACCTTGAGGTACCCACAACACAATTAGTTCTCTCACATTGCCAAAGCCAGAACCTCACAGACTACTGCCATGAAAGCCCAGCAGCGGAAACTGCTGAGGGAGGCAATGTTTTACATGCTGTGCTGCCAAATCTGGGGTGCCTGATATATAGGTTTGCAATTACAGTCTTCATTTGCTATCACCTCTCAGAATTAGGCATTTCAGAAGGGCAACTCCAAAAACTTCTGTGCTCACAGGCTGTGCACGTGGTTTGCATTTAAGTGTCTCAGGGTAAATGACCAGAGAGTAGAATGGCATCAGAAACTACTGATCACAAAGCAACCATACAGCAGAGCCCTTTTTCTATGGGGCCCCCAAAGTCATACACAGGCATCAGTTTTCCTTTTGGCTTCATACATCCTTCCATAAGAGCATACAGCACATTTGGATGTACAGAGCGGCATCGCCACGCATCAGCAGTGCAACAGCATGGATACAAGATCTTATGGCTTTCTCTGCCCCTCCTATCCATCTCCCCCAGCACATGCAGAACTCACACCACCTGAAAGAAAGGTGTCAGAGAGGAACAGCTACTTGTATTAACAGCTGAAAAAATAAAGCTGTGACACTTTGCTTTGGCTCACATCAGGTTTTCCTCAGGGTGTTCCCTTGTGGTGGAGTAGGTCAGCTGCTGCCACTGAGCTACTAACTATAGCACACATTCAGCACCTGAGAGTAAGCACTCTAATTACTTCATCTGTGACACAAATTTAATGCCAAAAAGGACCTCCATCCCAACACAATCTATTACTTCTGCCATGCTAGGCACACAGCTGACACATCTTTCTATGCCTGTGCTAGGAAGTATGTCCAAAGTCTGCTTTGTAACCAGAAACATTTCATATTTCATATTTACTCACCTTTGCTTCACTCATTTACTTCTCATCATTATATTCCCTTGTTTCTTAATTTGAAACTCAAAAGTACTTAGTTCCTGTCCTTTTTAACTGTGATCACAGCACATGTGAAATACAGCTCCAGTTATTGACAAAAGATATGCATCATACAACACAGGGCTACTGAATTTTCATCTTCCTGTGCATTTAGCTTCCACCTTCACCAATACTAACTTCCACTAGTCCTCTTTTGCCAGGTAACAGAAACCACTGACAGCAGTGGAACAGCAATGTCTGTCTTCAACCTCAGGAAAGAGAGATTGGGGAGGGAAAAGGCCATCTTTTCAACACCTCCAGGAAGCTTAAGTCAGCTCTAATCAAAGCTAAAACAGCCGACAGAACAAGGAAAGTGTACTTTAGAAATCTTCTTAGACATCTTCGAGAACTGTTTGCTTCTGGCTATTTGCTAAGACAGCTGGACAGCTGGCATCAGTATTTGACCCTCCCATCAATAGCTATAAAAATATTCCTTGTTTTTAAATGTCACCAGATACTACTTTCAGAGATGATTCTAAACCCATCCCTTTTGAATTTACTACCCTGGGATGCTTTGCAAACACCTTTCCCTATATAAAAGTCAACTCAGCTGTATATGAGAGCTTCTGCTTATGAACAAGTCAGTGAGAATGAAGACCAGCTGTTTTTTATTTCCAGCATAAACTTGATAAACACTCCTGTTAACCCTGGCACACATGGTCTACACAGGTCCCAGTAGTTATCGGAGGTCCTTTCCATATACACAAATAATATCTGCACTGGCCTATCCATAATGAAATGGATAGGATGTGAAATGAAATTCTTGGAAAACTCTGTTGTCCTCAAAGCTGAATCTTTTTTATGTCTTTGAACTTTAAAAGCACAACATCGGTGTTTTTAATAGGTAGCTGTCTCACTTTAAACGAAGGACATTATTTCTTTGCATTAAGATTGCAAAGTCGAACACGTTTCACCTGAATTTGGCACATTTCTGAATATCTGTTAGGACACTGCTTCTAGTCACCTAATGAGCTTGTCTACACTTGTCCATTACACTCGAAGAAGGTGTTCGCTTAATGAGCATCCCACTGATAATTTGTTTTCTCCTCATTATTCAATATCTGGCCCCAGTTCCATGTACAGCATGCTGTTCAGCTGTTCATTTTCCCAATGGGTTTTTGTATGGGCTTGGCACAGCATCTCAGTGATTCATAAGTGGCATCCTGATACATTGTGGGAACGTGGCTCTATTCTACAAAGAGGAAATTGAAACAGAGATTTCCACAGGAAAAGTACCTGCTGATTTTACAACATTTGGACTGGAAGGCAGCTGCATAAGTACATTTTTAATGAAGGAGTCCTCTAAGAATCAGGAGGCATCAAATGTCGCTGGCTGATGGCAGAAAAAAAATTAAGATGAGTTCAACACTTGACCAGAAAAACTCAAGGAAGGAAAATCCATTGAGGACCGTTTGATACAAAGACAACCACACTGGCTTAGAAGGCTGCTAAACATTCATTTTTGGAGACTGGGAAAATACCACAGAGAATTATTACTACATGGTAGTTTTCTCCCTGTGTGCTTTCCAGCATGCCTACTCTTGGCCACTGCTAGAGACAGGATAGAGAAGGAGATGGATTATTGGTCTTGGTCTGGCACAGCCATCCCTACCTTTTCTCTTAAATAAAACCCAGCTTATCAACAGTTTTGAGTGTGGCTTAAGACTCCACATGACTCCACAGAGCGGTACCAACCTATAGGAAATCTTTAGCATACCCAGTAGTAATATGTTTGGCAGAAGATGTAATTTTTTAAGATGTCACTGGAATTCACAGAGGCAGACATATACTTCTGGTTGTTAAGTTCTTGGGCTAAATGATATAGGTAATAGACTGTGACCTTCAGAGTCCCTGTGTTTACGCAGCGGTACCTCTGCTTCTGAAACTACTAGCCTTTGGCTTCCCACAGAATCTCATAAAAATGCAGTAGCTGTCAATCACAGAACTGGAAAATGGAACTTATAGACATATACATAAAAATGTCTGCAGATTTTCGTGCTGTGTGATACACCTTTTCAGTACTCCTAAGAAAATGAATGGATCTAACATATGTAGCTCCTTTTAAGTTGAGATAAGCCCTTCTTATCTCAGATTTTTCCTGTCAGAAGTAACTAGATTTTTTTTATTACTCTTAATTTTTATTTCTTTCTTTGTATGTAGCAAAGTCTTGACCACTAGCTATCAGCATGAAGCACACAAAGAACTGAGAATCCATCACCACGTACTGGCACAGTGATCCATTGCTGCTTTCTTGGAATGTCGATGTGTTACCTTGTGTTTAGGAAGGGGTGATGCTTTGAAGCCATATATTTATGCAAGTTTAGACATGCAGGAACCTCTTTTCCTTGCCTGGAATTCTGATGCATGGGTACGCACACCCATTTCAGGTTAGGTTTTGAAATACATTAAAACCCAGACTAGTGTCTTTCACATAATTTCCAGCTAAAAGGCTCGATAGAGACGTGCCTTTCTCCAGCAGTAGGCAGAGTCTTTCCTTAAAATCATAGAATTATTTAGCTTGGAAAAAACTTTTAGGATATTTCCAGGCAGTTATTGCTGCGCATCACTGGTGTAAAAGACTGCAGCTCCACTGACTGCTGTGCAGTCCATTGTCCCATAACCCAGCAACTCATGTACATTTAATGATGGCCATTGAGGATGAGATCTTCACTAAAAGGTGGTCAATTACTGTTTCTTTCCCTAAATTCATCAGGGATCGCTTCAAAGGTCATCACATAGGGATAATCTGGGCCTTGAAAGAGCTATTGTGCCTCCAGACATGTGAAGTCTCTTTCTAGTCCAAATTAAATCCATATCATTTTTATGCATTGACTGTTTCCTCTTCTTCTTCCTCCTCTCTTCACCCCCTCCTTCTCTGAGGGAATTAAATCACAATAGTGCTGAAAGGAAGTGAATGCATTCAGGTGGAGCGGGGAAAAAGGTGTCATCTCAGATCTCCGTGGTACTGTACATAGTAAAAGAGACTGCTGTACAGTAGTAAAAGAGAAATGTCTGTCAAACACTAAGCTAGTTGTGTACTGGCATAGTCTCTGGAATATACTCTGCTAAGTACAGCTACTGTTTAACACCATCTTCCTCTTTTCTTTCTGCTTTTTTGGTGGGGGAGGTTTATTTGTAGAATCACAGGTATACTGCAGCTCAGTTATGTTCCAGCTTTCACTCTTGGCTGCCAAACAGCTCGTAGCTCTGAATCATTTGTTTCAAGTTATAGCTTTGACCTTTGAGAGATTTTCCCAGATTAAGGGTTGAGAAGCATTACTCATACTGACATAGTTCTGCTGAAAAGGTTGTTTTCCCTCTTCGCACATGCTGTTAGAACGGATGGCTTGACCATCTGAGAAAGGAATCGGGCGCGTCATCAGTGTAGTGTCTTGTAATCTTACAGATTTTTGAACCTGTCAGTGATTTTGGTGACATCACCACTAGCTGTAGAAATATACAGGGATGCAACCTCTTGGTCTTCTCACCTCTATTATATTGTATCCCAAAAAATCATCTGGTACATTCACTTACTGATATAGACAGTTTAGCATGGAAGGAGTAACACTGGATGTTTCATGGTGTCACAACTGCAGATATTCCACTACAGCATATGGTATCACGGCAATACACCAAAAAATCAAGTTTATTAAAACATTTAAAGATGATTTAAATCCTTCTTAAAGCATTCTTTTCCTAATAGGCATTAACTGGCTTTCTGAAATATATATTGCAATCATAAATGCGTATACGGACAATTCAGTAGTCTCTGATTTGCTGCTAGCTTTTTAGCCTTTTTCTGTTTTAAATCCACGTTGCATTTCTGCATCTCTGAGCTCCCTTTTATACAAATAATTACACTTATCTATTCAAACATGCAGTTCCTGTAGATGCAGAGCAAGTAAATTCTGCTTTCTGTTGTAAGAGGAAAATCTTTGCAGACAGACCCTGGTTCAAGTAAACAAAAAGACCAAACTCCTATGGATTCCAGAGGGTCAAGATTTCACCTGATCTGCTTGTTTGGCAGAACTACGCTATTGCACAAATCACCTGGTTAAAATATTGCCATCTTGTTATATTTTGAAATATTCTTGCTCTTTCTTACTGTAATGTAGATTACTCCTAGATTCATTAAGTCAGTTCAGTTATTTCTTTTGCATTTTATCTCATCAAGGTGTGTCTTACTGAATCACAACATGCTCTGCATTTGGGAGGAAGGAAAGCAAGCTATCCTAGTAAGGAATCCTGATTTATGTTAGCAAAGCCCATTCAGAAGCCAAGGATCAGGTAAGATTTAGGGTACCCAGCTCCTGACGTGTAGCTTTGTTTCCTAGAGTACTTATTATACTTGCACTAGTGCTCACTGATCTCTTTGCAATCAAGTCTGGACTTAGATCAGCTTAAATTGTGAAGGAGCTAGAAAAGAAGGCTTGTGAGCCACGAAGTAGAAGAGTGGAAGCAATGCCATCTGACTACATTTACATTTGATGACTGCAATCAATGTTTACCAAATTCATTGTCCTGGACAGCACTGCTGGGGTAAAGCAACATGGAAACGTCAATCATTTTACACAATTGTGTAGTAGGTTTGACCAGAAATTACTCATGATTAGACCTGCCAGAGCAATTTCACTTTCTTTTCAACGGTTTTGGGGACTTTTGCAATCCCATGTAATTCTATAAAGGAGGTACAGTTCTAGACATCATTCTTTGAGAGGTTCTAAAGAAGTCTACGGAAAGATTCCTTTTTTCCTTCGTGGCATCATTTTCTATTCCTGATGGCACCATTAAAACTACAAGGTAAATTTTCAATAAAACTGTGCATGATTGTTAAGATTTGAATCTGCTGCCTTTTTAATGCTGTCTGGAGCAATAACAACAGCCTGTGTAACAAGAAGGAGGTTGCAGAGCTGAGCTTCCATTGCTAACTCAAAAGTCCCCAAACTGTGAAATCTAGCCTAAAACATACAGCCTGACAACTTAGCCTGAAAAATTTGACACCTCGTACCAGATAATGACAATTCCTGCCCCATGAGCTTAAAATCCTTAAATATTTAAACCATATGGTTTTGATGCATCAAAGAAAGAGAGATAAGAGCATCCTAGCACAGAATAGTATCCTTGGATCAAAGCAGTCGCACACTGATATGGGTGGCAGTGAGAGGGCAATACCACTAGCATTACAAGAAAGCAAAAGAATCAGAAATTAAATGATATTTTTTACAATGAACAATGTTAAAATCATCAGTTCTGAGAAGAGTCAGGCTGGCAAACAAAAGGTTTTTAGATACCTTGATTTGACCCACAGGGAAAACTTGCTTTAGCCCAGCAAGCATTGAGGACTCATGGAATGAGGCCCACAGCAATTATTTTTGTCTTTCTGCAAATGCATCCAACAAGGGAAATGTCATTTGTTTAATGTGATGATCTGTAAGAACAATCAAACCTTTCACGCAAATCCAGTGTTCATCAGGGACTGTTTCCAAAGCAGCCAAGTGTGATACTGGCTGCTATGTATACAATGAATGCAGCCACCGCAGCAGCCATGACTTCTCCCAGCGTATGAAGAAAATTTAAGAGATCACTGTGTCATCTGTGTCATTTGCCAACCTCAATAAGGCCTGAAAAATATCGTCAAAGACTTTCACAGCAGACAGCAACCTAAACCTTTACCTGTGCTTGTCAACTAAGGGAAGCAGAAAATACAAAATAGGAGCTTAAAGACAGCTTTTGAAGCTGCAAGTAAGAGTAAAACCTAAATGGGTATCGAAGAAAACTTTCCAGCAGCTAGCAGTAATTTCTCAGCTATGCAAGCTACGGTTAGTCACTAAAAATGTGGTTGGCTTTTTTGGAAACATCAATGGAAATGGTGTCCAAGTGTTGGTGGGTTTACTGTTGTCTCTGTACCAGTAGTTGTGACAGGAGGTTTTTTTACCATTAGATTAGTGCTAAGCAGAAATGTATACTGTGCTTTGTATCCTGCAGCTTTGGCAGAGATTATCAGAACAGTACTGGCTATGCAAGCCTCATCTGGACTACCCATGAATTACTAGGTTAATGGATAAAGCTGTGGGGACATAGACACAGGAGATCTTGAGTTAGGAAGACTGGCATATATCAAGTGACATTGCTTTTAAAAACAAATGTAGATCATGAAAAGTCTGAGTATATCTCACATGTAGAATTAAAGAACTGGTAAAGTAACTGGTTTATTACCTTTTCTCTGTATGAGTGAGTTGACTGGTACTGACTGCATCTACATTGCAGATGGTAGTTTGACTGGACTGCTCCACTGCACATGGCAATGAACTCTGTGGGAACTGAAGGGGACCACTGAAGTTGGGAGTCCACATGGCAGCCATCATATGTTATAAGGCTGTTATCCCAGCTGGCCAGATAGCCTGCAGTTACATACCAACATCTACCAACCTATTTATTAGGGTTGTTTTCAGCTCAGAAACTCAGCCTTGTTACATCCTTCACCTTAATCATAAGGAGTAGTTTAATAAATGATACTCTCAGCTTATCCAGAAACATCATCTGAGATTAGTGCAAATCTTAGAGGAACGCAAGGAAACATTTCCCAACGTTCTAAAGCATTTCTAAACTGCAGTCTTTCACTAATTGTCAGGTATCTTGCTCTGAGACCTTGCCAGGAGGCCTGAATTTGCAATGCACAATGGAGGAGAAGCCTCAGGGGCAGTTTTTCTCCAAGGCTTGTACCATCTACACAACCATATGCAATGTACAGCTGATCTGCCATTAACACTAACTACATTGTGTTTGTGATCATCTTGGTCAAAGTTAAACCCCTACTACGAATAAGCCACCAAGCAAAGCTTCTGACTCCTGTCAAAGGCAGACAAAGTCAGACAAAGATTTTCCTGTTTCAGATAAAGTCTGCTTGAGATCCCAGAGAAGAAACAGCTGCCTCTGGCCATCCACATGGCAAGTGGACCTAAGGGCAATTGCCCCGTAGCGCTGACCTGTTGGGAGTTTTACATAATGTCTGTCCACATATGTACACATTCCTATCTCAGCTAACTTAATGAAAGTGGACAAAGCAACATGGATTTCCTCACAGCTATGTAAGCAAGTGTCTAAAACTGAAGAGACTGGCTTAATCTTGAGCTGCCTGACTGCAGCTAACAGCTTGGCAATTAGGGAACTACCAGGATTTGTTTGGGTAGGCGACTAAATCAGCCAATTTTCAACATGCATGCACACTGATGTCTGCTGGCTCTGTCGTGGCTGGCTGCTGTAGTAGCAGAATACTTTGTGCCAGCTGAAAGGTGCTGGTGTCTCCTAAATTCTGTTTCATTCCACTTCACCTGAAAATTCAGCATGGTTGGTGTGTATTGACCCATCAAGGAAACTCACTGAGGACAGAGCATGACCCACACACTTGTAGTGGAACTTGTAGGGGCTTTCTCAAAGCAGCTGGCGTCCCAAAGCTGCTGTTTTTTCTCTCAAATCTGGACAGTTTTGGGTAGCACGTATGCAATTCATTAGCCATCAAGGCTCGCTATGGAGCTGATTAGCGGATGAAATGGCGTAGCTGTTGCTGTCAGCATTTCCTGGCAGTGGGACAGGGGCCAGCTGCTCAGCCAGCCCTATTGCTACCAGACAAGCCAGGTTAGCTGGTATTGTGCCTCCTGTCAAAGGGAATGGCTTCGTTATTCTATTGAATCCATCAGTTGGCTGTAGTGAAAATTAAAAAAAAAAAAAGAAAAGGAAAAGGTAATAAGAAATATGAAAACCCGAGTTTACTGTATGTGAAAATGACTTTCAAACATCATTGTTATTAAGATATGACAGAAAAATCTTGCAAAACTGGGTGAGAACTAATTTTTTTGCATTGTTACGAGTGTTTGCTTCATGCAAACACTTTCAGCTTATTATGCAAATTAAAGCTCCTTTTGATTGATGTGAAATCTGCAGGACAGCTATGTTCATTTGTGGTTGAAACTTAAATGTCAAGGACAAATGGGAAGCATAATAAACACAACAATTTTTAAAAAAAACTAATTAACTGTCTTGGTTCACTGCCTTTCTCATTTAGAGACTGGTGCCTTTGATTAAAGTCTTTTGGAAAAAGCCAGCGAGCTCCAGCTGTCCATCATAATCGATGATCTCAGTTAATTGCATCATACTAGCCAGTCCCCTTCATCAAATAGTCAAGGCTTTCATGAACATTTGTGTAGTGCCCACAGACTTGATATTAACAAATTAAGCTGTCAGGAATGCAGGTGGTAGAGTGCAATCAAAATTTATTCCTCCTTGCTCACTGGGCCATTCAAGAGAAGTAATTTTTGCATCCAAAACTAATAAACGATGACAGAGCATGTTCACAGCTCCCTCCACTTAAATGTAGTAGGGCACTAGAGAAACTAAGGTTTGAAAAAACCCCTATCAGATTATAAGGCAATAGGTGCAGTATAAAGTTCCTGGCTTATACATCTTCTGGATCTGCCTTGCTGAGCTGTCTATGTTACAGGGCAATTCTTCTCTTCCCCCTCTGGCTCTGCAAGCCAGCTAAGGAGCTTTGCATGCCCTGCTGCCATGGAGCAGTTTTAAAACCATTGCACTGCTTAAATCGGGAACTATCTGAGCTGGCTGATCTTGGGACATGCAGGGTTGGAAAAGATTGTCTTGCAAGTCCAAGCTGCTATCTGTTTGTTACATCTAGCACATGGGGACGTGTTAGAGTACGTTCAAAGATCAGTGGAGGCTCTAAAACCCATCTACCTCGTCAGAACATAAGCTGCACCGAGTGCTTTGCTGCCCTTGTCACACTGCTAGTCTATCAAGGGCAAATAATGGAATAATTTCTCAGTACTACTTCAGTTAGCTCTGTTGGATTACATTTTTGCTGTCAGCCGCAGGTGACATACTCCTTTCTGGTTACCTGCACATCTTTGGAGTGCTTAGGATAAACTTGAAGGGATCTGAGACAACAACTTCTCTACACTGACCTCCCACGATCTGTGGGTGGCATTTTAGCAGTGATTTGGAACATTTATTTCTGCGTGACTTCATATCTGAGGCTAGACTGAGCACTGTTGACTTCAGGAGAATTGTTAGCCAGTTTTCCAGAGTCTGGATTTTTGGGTGGGTTTTGGTGGGGTTTTGTTTCATTTTTGGAAAGCTGTTTTATAGGAACTTCTAGAGTGAATGTTGTGTTCAGTACAGTTTTTTTAAGCAATTCTTTCTTTCCAGTGTTCTGTTCTATGAACAAACAACTAATGAAGAAGGGTGGGGAAGTTTCCCTGAGGGGAGAATGGAAAATTAGAAAAACATAGAAATGTGCAATTCAAAATGGATAAAAAAGCTTGGAGAGAAAGGGAATTGTCTGAAGACTCCAGACAGAGAGGAAAGCTATGGGGAGTGTTACACCGTGTACAAAAGCAACAGCTAAATATGCCAGTTTATCAGGGTGTTTACCCAGGTTGAGGGTGAGTGATTACAAATAAAGCCATCGAGCTTTTTTGCTTTAATCTACCTCACTGTTGTTAAATTCCTCTTGATTTGATGAGAAGGAGCAGCTAGCTCCTAGTGCCCAGTGTTTTGGAGAGCAACCACTAGACCAAGAGGGCAGCCTACGAAGGAACTTTCATAGCTTTCGGGACTCTCCAGTAAGGACATTTTTTAAGGCAGCAAGGAAATAAGATAACTCATGAAAGATTAACAAACTGAAAAGCATCTTTCTAGAGACTTGCAGAAGTTTTGCAAGGAGCAAAAGGAGAAAAATATGAAGAAATTTGAGTTTGGGACAGGCTTCTGGCTGAAGTGAAGGGTTTATCTGAACTGGACTATCAATAGTGCAGTCAAAATGTGCAAAATCATTTCTCCCTTCCAATATAATCTTTTTCGTAAGTAAATGAATGCAAAATTAAGAGCAGAAAAAAAAATCCTCTCTGCACTATGCTGTTGTGCCCAGTGATGATTTCTCTCTTCAGTAATAGCCGGTGCAGCTTCACCAATTATAAAAAGACATCAGTTTCCCTATCTGCCTAAAGTCACAATATGTGTCTGTCTAACAATTAATATCTACCCTATGAGTCTGACTTTGAAGTAATTCCTATCGATTTTAAAAGAAGCTGTTGACACTTGGTTAGTCAGGACCACTTTCTTATCCGTGATGTGATGTTGTTATCAATAAGATCTATCGACAACTCAAATAAACACACTTTTGCTGTAACACAATGCTGTGTCTTTATCAACTTTAAATATTATCATCTGTGAGCAAAATACTGTTTTTCTATTCCTTCCTAATCAAATTCCCTCCAGAGTCACACAAACCTACCAATATATTTGATAATTTCTATTGTAGAAATGACATTAACTTTTTTTAATTTCTCTCTTAACATTTTATTTTGTTCTAGCAGAAAGTAACACTTTCCTATCTATAACAGATGGAATGGATATGTCTTGGGGCATTTTCTTTACCTTAAAAGATAAGCAGACATATGCAGAAGACAAACTGGGAGGCAATCTGGAAGTATTACGTGCTGGATGTGCAAGCCAGGGTATCAGAGCCAAACACTGGGTCACAAGGAACTGAATGATCAGAATACTACATTGATTCTCCCACCACAGTGGAGATGGAAAAACTGAGTTGTTTATCTGCAGAATACAGGAACCTTCACTCTCATGTCTCTAGCTGCACCTCTTATAGTTCACTTTTTAGGATCATGAAGTCTTTGCTACTTACATAGAATCATTAGGGATTGGAAGGGACCTTGAAACATAACAGTATGTGTGATGGTTATTTCCTCTTCTCGTACACCCTTCTACAGTGGGAGCAGGGCTAACATCTCTTACCCTCATCTCAATAAATGGTGCAGAGAAGCAGCATCATAAACAGAAACTTTAGATCCATCAGGATTGAGCATATCAAAGCCACTCAACAGGAATAATGACATACCGAGAGCACCAAGGGGTTCAGAGATGGGTGGCAAAAATGACCAGAAGTACCAGCAAACTTGCATATTAAAAAACATATGGTCTTATTGCTTACTGGTAACCATCAGGGAGAGAATACTGGATTGGAAAAACCCCTGTACTAAGTATGATTGATCTCTAGCGGCTAGCTTAGGTTGGATTTTTCAAATAAGCTATCTAGTATTACATGGTGTCACGGTTCTCTTCCAGTCTTGCATGGTCCAATGGGTTTCCAAGGACAATGTTTTTAGCAAGAAAGACAGGCAGCTGGTTCCCCGTTGCATTCTGGAGGTGAAAACCTGGAGAAATCTTACTCAACAAACAAGCATGCCTTTAATACTGTGGCACTGAAGAGCAACGGTATTTTCATCAAACTTGTAAGAGTTTGCCATGTTTCTTCCATTTGAAGAGTCTTACGAGGGAAAAATTTGGAAGTAACGAGTATCAAAGCAGAAAAGAAATACTACAAGCTTACACAAGCAGAATGGAATCAGCCAGATACCAGTGTTGCCAGTAACTTAACAAGAAGAATGAGAGATGTTGGATTTAAAGGATTGTTATGTGAGAAATTATTAGATGATGCCCTCAAATATTCTGGGAAAGAAGAAAACAACAAGCTTGTTCTTCTTTGTTCCAGACCTACACCTTGAAGGCTTTGAAGGTATGCTGTTCTTGAACCCTACAGCATAAATTTTGCCTTCTACCTGAAAACTTAGACTTTTCCTAGTATGACATAATCCAAAACACATGAAATAAGTAAACAGAAGTGCCATTTTGCTGGCATAATGGAGATTCTATTAGCATCTCCCTCTGGCATGAACTGTGACAAATCATTGCTTGTTGTCCCTCAATTGACAATGGCCTCTACTCACATTGAAAATTGCTAGTTCATTTGGTGACACATAGATAAGCTGCTACCGTCTTCTAACCTTTACAAAGGTACTCTGGTTCCAAAACATTTTGGATCGCAAACATCAGTCATCTGTCAACATTTCCATTGGACCACCAAGCAACATTATCAAATGTTTAACCAGTAACACTTGGCACCAGAGCTTGACAGACTGCTCGCAGATCTTCCATTGGGACCTGACAAACCACCAGTGGCTCACACATGACAGCTTGAGATTGGTAAATCTGAATATGTTAGTTGTGGTAAGCCTTCCACTGGGTTCTTCCTTTTGTCTTACACTAGTCCCTCTGTCTACCACGGTGAATCAAATCCAAATGTTAAAGACAGCTGAAAGAACTCGTAAGAAGAACAGAAGATGATACTGTGAAAACAGAAGGAGAAACTCCTGTTCCTGTGCCCTGACATACTGAAGAAGTCCTGTTCTAAATCTGAGGCTGCTCACATAACACACCCACATAAAGAAACTGAAAGTCCAACACAGCACAAATTTACATTCAGAGGTTTGAGGTTTTATGAGCACCCCACGCACTTTTTTTAGTGAATCTCTACAGAAATTTGCAGTTAGTGAAAAGGAATACTGTATTTTTTAAAGGTTTTGATATAACTGCAGGAAACAGGTGTTTTGTAGTCAGTTGCTGTTAAGCAAGATATTCCAATGTATCTCAGTATTTAGGGAAATGAATATATATACAGTATTTTCTGCTCAAAAGACTTTGGGTTTAATTTTTCTAGTATGGAATATGTATATTTGTGGAGAGGTTTAGGTCTTGTGAGCTACAATGAATTGTGACTTTGTTGTTTTTATTTATTTCTTTTATTTCATATGAGTAAATTATTAATTATTCTGAAAATAATATAATACTTTAAATATAAATAGTATCAATACATAATAAATATCATAAAATGTAACAATAATAACTTACTAATTCATTTGATGTTAATAATTTCATTATTAACGTTTCATTTAATAAATTCATTAATTGTTATCCCTTGAATATAATTTAAAAAACATTTTCACACTTCTTGTGACATACCCCCAGTCCTAAACTGTACCCAAACCATATCACAAGGCAGATGAGAAGATATGAAGAAAACTTATGCGTTTGCCTGCTTGAAAGGAACTCTTCTAGAGCATCTTCCACTCCAAAATTTAATTTACTGAAATACTCCCAGAATGTTCTGCAAGGAAGACTTTTCTCCACTGTTGCAATGTAATACAGAACAAAAAATGTCACAATAAATTGTAGAAAAACGGTGCTACACCTTATTGTTTTTCCATCACTAGAAGTCTTTTTGTCCACAGCCAGAACCATAACAGCTAATAAATGTCCTAGGAAATCCTAAGCTCACGGAACTAAGAATACTCTCAAAAAGCTATTTAACAGCCTTCCTCCTTAAACTACTTCCCTTGTCAAATTCTCCTTTGATAACACTCTCTCTTTGATGGATATTGAAACAAGTTTCTCCCGTATCTTCCTCTCACACCTGTTGGCTTGAAAAGTACATCTCTTTTTCTGCATGTACTTTCCAGCTTTTCTCTCAATATGTAAAGAAGATGATGTAGAACTTACTTTCTTCCCTGAGCTTCTGATTCAGAAAGAACTTGGCTTGGCCAAATCTTGTCTTTCCTGTCTTTTCGGACAGAAAACTTTCTTAATTTTTTTTTTCCTCTGTGCAGAAGAGCTTCCCTCCCAAGTGTCTAGACGCACATAGAATTAGTTTTCCTGTTCTTGCTATCTAAAGGTTTACAAACCTTAAGAAACTGTTCCCCAGTTAAGAAACTGTTGTTTGGTAACACTTCCTCTCTAAAGCCTGGAAACAGATCATAGCATCAGAGAATGTATTAGGTTGGAAAGGACCTCCAAAGGTCCAAACCCTTGCAACAGGCAAGGACGTCACTCACTAGACAGATTGCCCAGAGCCCCATCCATCATGATCGTGAATGTTTCCAGAGATGGAGCCTCAACCACCTCCCTAGGAAACCTGTTCCAGTGATCCAGCACCCTCATAGAAGATTCTCTGGGGGTTGCTTTTTAAAAAAATTAAGTATCAAAAAAATTGTCCCATGCATAATTCAAGTGCTGCACAATTCACTGGGTAGTTAAAAGTCTCCATTGCCACCACAAGTTGTGATGGTTCTGTCACTTACTGTCAAGAGGGTTTATTCTCTTTATTGCCCTGCTTTAATGCTACATTTACACCTTGAACTTAACTGTATAACAGATGACCTAATGGAAACACGGTGTCGCTGCCAGTGGCCCTCCAGGTCTTCTGCTCCCTGAGCCTTCAGACTTGCTTCACGCAATTCCCAGTACTGCCACTAGCAGGAAGTTATAGAAAAGTACTGGCAGCCCTTATGCTCCTGGGAACCACCAAGCTTGCCACCATGTTTGGTCCAGGTAACAGAGAGATGTTTCCATTGCTCTCAGAGATACCTGTACCATCATTGCCAGTTTGGTCCTGAACCTCAAAGCCTTGGGTTGCCGTGTCCTACAAGCTTGAGTTGGTCTTGCCTGCTCAGCTACACTTTTTCTGTATCAGGCAGAGTTTCTTGGTGGTTAACTTCTTTATAATCACTGTATGACATGTGTAGAGCATTTATGGTCCCAAAGCTGTGCCTACGGCTGTGTAGAAGTTAACACATCACCAAAACGTTGTATTTTAATTCTCTACTGACTGCTTCCTCGATTCATAATATACTCAGATACGAAACATGGGATGGAGGGAGGGAGAGACGGAGGGAGGAAGGAAGAGGGAATCCTCTTGGTGAATGAAGCCAGATAAGCCAATTTCTGTTAAGATTTAAGAACAAAACCCAAGAAGCCCACGGTGCTACAAACCCCTGCATACAGGACAGCTGAGGCACAGGTTTCTGACTCCTTCACTGGAATGGGGCAGTTTTGTGCCTTTGTCCCAAAACCTAGCAAGGGCTGCTGTCCGATCTTTCCAAGATTGTAGCTACAAAATTAAGTCAGCTATGGGCAGTATATTCAGCTCACTTTCACACACACACTGCATGCCTTGTTACCAGGGCCTCACAAAGCATCTCTTGAAAAAGGAATACAAGATGGTCTTTGTAAATAAAAGTTCATAAGTCTGAGGAATGAAGTCATTTTCCAAAATCGCAATGAACTATACTCTTTTTTTCATTAGCCGATGAGAAGCTGAGAGGTGGGTTTGAGGGAAAGGGTATGAATGAAGCGTGTTAGAGAAACCACTCAGCTCTATTAGCCCATAGTATAGCATGGCTGTGTCCCTCCTCCTCCCGCCTACAGCTTCCCCTCCCCCGTGCCAACAGTAAAGGTTGGTCTAAGGTTGTTTTTCTTTAAAATAAATTGAGCACCTTTCTGCCTTCCACTGAACAAACAAGATGTCAGAAAATAAAGTCGCAAGAGCCAATGCGTTGTGTGGATCAGTCAGATGGATTTGGGAAGGGGGAGGTGACTTGGGGAAGAAGAAAGAAAGAGTGACCTCACTTTTTGAACAGCAAACTTTGAGTGGGAGTGTCTTGACACCAAAGGTAAAACAGGGAATGATGTGAACATGTGAAGGAAGCCAGAGCACCAAGCAGTGCGTCAGTCTGTATCCTGACAGGGGGAGATAAGGTAGCTGGGGAGCCAGCGGTGCTTTCCTGGAATACAATCTCTGTTTGACACTCTCTGCTTAAGCACTGCCCATCTGTACGTTACTGGGCTGGAGCCTCTGGGGAAAAAGAGCCACAAGCACAGAGAGTGAGCGAGGGAGGCAGCGAATGTGCTTCCCTTCCCTTCTTTTCCTTTTTTTTTCATTTTTTCTTTTTTTTTCTTCCTCTCTTTTAAATCAGCATCTGGTTATACTGCCTTGAAGTGCCACATCTGGAAACTGAATGCCGAAAGAAAGTTAAAATAACTGAGGCACCACTAATCCAAGGGGGGGGCTGGTCGCAGAAGAGGGTAAACAGATCCTGAGACACTAGAAGAGCACTGCTGGATGTAACGGGAGGAAATGGCACTGATCTCCGCCTGGCCCCTCGCATCTTCCATATTCCTCTTTTTGGGATGCTTCTCCTCCAGCACAGCCTCTAGCGAGGAAGGCTCTGTTTTTCAGTTTGACATTGAAGGTAGCTCCACGATCAGCACACAAGAAGCTGCTGTGATCATAGGGCAGCAGCCGGCAATAGCTACTGGAAGTTGGGTGCCTTTTGCTGAGGTACAGTAAGTCTCTTCTCTGCCTAGTATCTGTGCTTCTCTGCTTTCATCTGTCTGCGCTGAAGCTCTCATCTGGTTAACGTTAGCTTAATCATTCCATCCTTAAGGAAATACAGGGGGATTTTGTTTTGCAGGGGGTCTGAGTGGTTGCATTTTAGAGCTGGAGAGATAGAGTTCAGACTTCAAAACACACACACAGGCTGCTCGCTGTGAGTAGACAGCTGCTGTACTTTGCAGCGAGCCTGGCTTAGCACGTCTCTGGCTCTCCTGCCAACATAACTACATGGGCCTGTCCAAACAGAGCTCTTTTACAAGGGTTAATTGTCACAACACTGTTCTGCTTGCCTTGTGGTAGTTCCTGTGATTGTAATTCACTTAAACTTCCCAAAAGAATATATACTTTGCAGGCTAACTTTGTACTGTAGAAGTTTGTGCTTTTGTCTCTAAACGCCACAATCTGAAGGTCCTTTTTGGTGTAAGGGTGGAATAATAAATCAAACGTGTGTGAGAAACTGCAGAGAAAACTCCTGCAGAAGTTTGAAGACTGAGTTTTAAGTGTGGGTATTGAGGATTGGTGACAAATGAAATTAGTGATCTGAGAAGCAATTTGATGGTGGAATCTTTTCCTGGCACCCCTGTGTTTTGGGATTGGTTGATACTCCTCATTCTAGCAAGGCTGCACCAGGAATGGACTACTCAAAAATAGAGCCTGAGAAAACAATAAATTACTCAAGCATACACTGGGGAGTGAGGGCAGTAATATCTCATGCGTAGGAGATGCAAAGTAAGAGGCAAATCAAGTTACATAAGGTCATGGGAAGGGAAAGAGCAGTTCTTCTAGTATAACATACGAAAATGAGGTGGATTAGCACAGTCATGTCACTATGACAGTGTCAAGATCACAATCTCTGGTATCACAAGGCTGATTTCCCCCCCACCCTCCAATTGCCAGAACTGACAGCCATGAAAATAAATGTACAAGGCCTTCAGACAGCTGGGGTTACCACAGGGCTGGACAAATCTCATCCCCATGCTGCAGTGGCTCCAAGCAGCTGGGCAGCCTCGGAAACACCTGACCAGCCTGTCAGGGACTCAGTGTGAAACATGACCTGTGTGAGAAAACTGAGGTTAACCCTGCTCTGCTCGGCACAGAGGCTCTTGGGAGCTGTCCCTGTCTTGGATGATGTACAGCTCTGGGATCAGCCCTGGGAAGATGCATTGCCACCTGTTGCTTACAACATGGAAAGTCCCTCGATGAAATGCCTGATTTGAGAGCTGCTGTTCACAGGATAACGAGCATAAGTGATTATGAGCTTTTCTTGGTGTGGTTGTGTTGCATGGTTCTCCCAGAGACAAAGTTAGTATTCCTTCCTTTTAATATGTTAGACTTTAGCTTGGAAAAGTGCTGTGACAGGCACTGGGTGGCAGGTTCAGATTGGACATTAGGAAAAACTTATTCACTGAAAGAGTGGTAAAGTAGTGGAACAGGCTGCCCAGGGAGGTGGGGTTTGGCTGACTGTTGGACTTAATGATTCTATGACAATGCAAGGCAATGACAGTGTCTTTGCCTCATGTCAAACCTACCCAAAGTTTGGTTGTCCAGGATGATCTAATTGAATTAGTAACTGGTGTTTGCTCTGAGACGTCACTTCAGCTGTGCAATGGCAGCACCTAGACTTCAGATCCTATGCCATAAATTAATGATGCTGCCAGCTCTCATCATGCCAAAGCTGGAGGATGTTATGGTTTCATGAGGAAGGAGTCAGGATTTCAGGCCCTTTTCTAGCTACAGATTCATCTTTCTATTGCATTTCAGAGCCCACCTCTCTGGTAATTTCTAAGGCGGCTCAGTAGGATGCTCTTTTCGGATAGGGCTGTTGATTCTAACTTGCTCACCACAAGTGAGTAAGCTCACAAATGTATAGTTACCATATATATTTGGTAACTGGAACTAGGGAAGAGGCTGTAAGCCCAGAGGTTGATGCAAGGGCCAAAGAGTGGTGGTTGGTAGTCTCTCACTTGACAAAGGAACATTTCACTCAGTCCTCAGAGATCTTCCCTCTTCCATAATCCACCTCCCCTCTCTTGGCCTCGGGAACAAGGTTTATCCCAGCAGGTTTGAATTAGCTCTTTTTGAAGCCCAAGTTCTTAACCCACAGCTCACAGTAAACTGCAGAGTAAACTCCCTTACACAGTGCAGTCTGATTCAGCTCCTTCATCTAAATATTGACTTAGGCCTGCAGCTCTCCCAAGCAGACAGAGGCTATTAGTCACATTTGAAAGTGCCAAATTATACAAAGGGGGCAGATTTGCAAGGCAGAGCTATGGAGCCACAGATGGGGCTGCATTGTGGATTGTGGTGCCAGTCAACCGCAGGGTGGAATGTGCCACAATAAAGCTAGAGCACACACACAGGCAGACAGAGATCATGGTGTTCCAGTGGACCAGAGAGCATTTGCCCCTCACATGATTCCCCTTAAACATATTCAGCAATCTGCGAGTTGAGACTGGGAGTCTCCAAGCTGTAACTGGTGGGTTGCTAAGTCCTGCTAAAGTCTGGTGTTACGAACCTGTAGAAGAACAGAACATCCTAGCTGATGCAAACGCATATTACTGAGTACCTCTTCATTTTCCACTCTTCTCTCTTTCCCATGTTTGGCACAGAGGTACTAGAAGTAGTTTAAAAACTTTTAATGAATGCAAATGTGGAGCTTTCTTGTGCCTTGAATTTGAAAGAAAACTTCTTACCAACAGACAGAAGAGGACTAATACCTTCAGTGCTGTATCAATACGCTGTAACCACTCATAGAGTGGACCATGGTTTGAGCTGGACTTCAAGTAGCTTGGTGCTCTGATTGTTAATCAATATGCAGCCCAATACACATAAATGAGGCACATAAACTGTTCTTAAACTTTTCCAATCAGAATCAGGCATTGTCCTGAAGTATGAACCCCATACAGTAATGAAGGCACCAGTTATTTGAGACTCTTCCCTGTAGCCCCTCAGAGGAGTCTCCTCCTCTTTAAAGACTACATTGTGTACTCACTTCAGGACAGATTTCTTAACCAGTCAAAGTCTGGAGCACAAAATGTAGGTATTTAAATTAACTGGCCTAGTTTCTGCACAGTGGAATGTCATGTTACCTACATAGCACAAACTGGTAGTGGCCACTATGGAATAAGTTATCTACCTTTCTGCCTCGTTTCAAGAAGAATGCTTATAAATCCATGAAAATTATCATGAGGGGTTACAGTGTTAGCAATTGGAAGACCCAGTTCTGCTTAGATCAAAAGGAGTTTAAGGAAAAGACTTTGAACTTATTGCATAAGCACATGCACAGGCAAAAAGAATAAGATGCTCAAAGGGTCTTATCAAATGCGACAACTGAAGATGACTTGGTTCAGACTACAGGTTAGTTACAAATTTTAATTTCAAAGACATTTGAGTACTGGAGACTTCATCCAGGGGTTTTATTTATTATCTATCAAGAGAAAGTTCAACACGAAAAGCCCTCTCAAGTAGGCAGTTGCTCATTCTATTTACAATGATTAAGTTTCTTGGCTCACAAAGACAACATGAGGATGTGGGGGAGATGTTACAGTGCCAAACCGTGATGCATATGGGGAGACAGCAGGAAAGAGAGTGTGCACAAAGCAGTGGATCCAGCTCATCAATAAAACTGAACTGCAGATGGTTGCGTTAAGTCAGAGATAAATTTTTCCAAATTCGGATAGACTAAAATACTTTACAAGGGAGTTTCATCAGAGATGGAAGCAAAGGATTCAAAACTGACTGCCAGACATCAAATGAAAGCAGGCAAGTAAGCGGCCACATCAGAAATACTTGTTTCGAGTTTTCACTTGGACACAGCAGAAGAAAAGGGGATGGTGAGGTACAGTTTCAGTGAGGAACAGAGTTAAACTGAAAACCAGAAGTAACTTCCAAGAATGGTTATTTCACATTGTCAAACACACGCCTTTAAATTAAGTGGCAGGTCGTATATTACCTTGTGTGTCTGAAGCCTGCCACTGTCAACATCTGTGTTTGTAAATTCCAGTGACATGACACTTTTCATTATCTAGGTCTAGATTTTGTTCCCCAGTAGAAGAAAGTTCCTTACAGAGTCTAAGGTTAAAGTAAACAGTGGTACAAGACTTCAAGTAGTTGAAAATATGGCAAAAGATTCCCTGTGACTCTTATTGTGTGGTCTCTCACTTTAACATAAAGTAAAAGGTGACATCCAGAAAAAGACTCATTTCATTCTGACCTACAAGGTCACAGAAACAGCAAAGGGAGCCCAGTATTGGAGATGAATGTCAGAACAACTAATGGACGAAAGGGAAGACAGATATTCTGTGGAAACACTTGCCAAGCAATACAAGATAGTTTCAAATGTCCTCTGTGGAAAGAAAAAGTGAAGCAAACAGTGGGAAGGGAAGCAGAGAAGCAGGAAGACGACGAAGGAGAGGAAAAAAATTAAAGCATAAATGAGATCATCAAAAGCCTTAAGAGTAATGAAAAAATGAAGTAGTTGGAACAGGGCAGGAAGCCAATTCACAAAGTCAAAGAAAGCATGATATTGTTGGATGAAGAGGGAAACTGTTTTCAGCATCAGTGATTGTAGCTCAAGGGAAAGATAGAGAGGTAAAAGAAGTCTTTTAAAGGAAACAACTGTCATAGTCAAGTTGAAATTAGCCATGCACTGTAAGAGAAAGTAAGAGGCAGAAGTTACCTGATGGAACTCACATGTCAAAATGACACATTCAAGAATCATTTTTTCCCACCTGACTTGTACCAGCAGCTGCTGGTCTAATTTTCAAACTCAAGAAACAGTATTTGAGGGGCTTGCTTTCTGATTCTCTAAAGCAATAAGCAACAATTAGAGTGTGACCTTTGACAAACCGACCTCTCTAAAATGGCTCTCATTAAATGTCTAAAGAGAGAGGAATCATAAATCCCAGCCACTTGTTAACAAGGACTCCATCTATCGCCAAATTGCCTTCACCTCTTCCCCATAAAGTCTGGAACAGAAAGTCTTGCAGGTTGTCTAAAGAAACCACAATTTGATCCTTACTAGTGGCATTGATCTCTTAAAAAAACCCCAGCTAGCACTAAAAGAAGCAGCAGAAGACCTAGTCCTGAGGTGTGAGCCAGAAAGTGGTTTAGTTTGACAGAAAAGTTGATATTCTTTTCAACTAATGGGAACTGCGTCTCCCTTTAAGAAGCAGAACTTTAAATGAATCCATTTCAGACCCTCAAGGTTATGTTAACTTCCATAATGGGCAGTTTGGATCTCTAGCTGTTGGGGTGTTTTTGATACAACAAGGTTATGTTCTAAGAAACATCTATTAGTGGGGAGGAAGTTTTGCAGCAGATGTTTGTGGTTCCAGCTTAAGTTTCTCATCAAAGTTTTAATGAAAATCAGCTGCTTGGAGTAGAGCCACCAGATCCCAAATCTTTAACTCACAGAAAGTTGAAGTGAATGGAAGCCCCGGACAGAGCAGATGGATAATAAGGAGTGTTCTCCATTTCAAGAAGGTGCCTAAAGCACCCACCAGAATAATGTAATTTAAACTCCACTGCAGTGAGTTCCCACAAAGTTTTGGGCAAGTACCAGCAAAGTGCCCCAAAGTTTATTCAGGACTGTGAAAAACCAGTAAAACACATTTCATGCCCACTCTTAGTCATGACATTGAAGCAAGAAAGGAGTTTACAGCCTATTTTTTTCCAGGGGGCATGAGAAGCAATAAAAGAAGCCTTTTCTGAAGAATTTGTCCTGATTTTAACTGATAGCAATTAGAGCTCCTAGTGTTCAAGAGCTGTGTAAAACAGGGCTGTTTTCTGAGTAATGTATAACCAGCCACTGATAATTTACAAACTGCTTCTGGTGTTAGATTTCAAACACCTTTCAAGAGGACCTAATTGGTCCTCTTAAATGTTTGGACATGATCCCAGTTCATTTTGAGACACCATCATAAGCTGGGGATGTTTGGGTTATGCATCCTAATGCAAGATTCAACAGTCGCTGAACAGTACTGTATGGAGAGTTGTTAGAGCTCAACACATTTAAAATTTGAATTCTTTGTCATTAAATGGCCTCAAAGGTCCTGTCAGTCAGGACACAAACACAATGCATATTTGGAAATGTGGTAAATACGATCCAGCTTGTTTAGCCGCATTGCACAATCTTTTGGATGGTTATTTTCTTACAATAAATAGTTCAGAAACACTAGAATTCCTTTTTATCTTTTAAGACAAACCAGCAAGAAATGGTGCTAAAACCCCAGCATTCAAGAATTAGTAAGATACCTAATATGAGCCAAAGAATAGCAGAGTTATAAAAACATTTCAGGAACTGAAACTGAATGTTTACAAGACTGCAAAAAGACCTAAAACGTTATTTTTCAAGCCACCACATACGAAAGCCAGGGCGCATGGGAAGAACTGGCACACACAAATGTTCATTTGAAATATTATTCAATAATTACCAAATAAAAAGACTTCTCTCTGCATGAACAGCTTCCAATATAATCTATAAAACAGCTATTTTAGTAGAAACTCTAAGGGTCTGAACCACTGTTTTGGGGAAGACAGAGAAATGAATAAAAACTGACTTGTTCGACCTTTCACCATTGTTGCCAGGTGGAACCAAAACCTACACATAACCTAAACCAGATCATTTCTGGGCTGCATGATATTCTGTTAACACCTTACAACGCATGTTCCTACTGTTGTATGAAAGGCCTTCTGGGTGGCATGAGAGGAGCAGACTTCTTTCTCTCAAAGCTTCTGCAAGGCCAGTATGTTCTCAAGTTTCCTACTGTGGGTTTCCACCTCTAAGCCTTGATGAAAGCTGGTGGAGAGCCACAGAGGACTTGCCATTCCTGACTCCCTTATGCTGTGCTCCCCTCTCCTAGCTTCAGGGACCCTTCCTTGAAAGCATACCATGGAAGCAAGCACTTGTCCAAAGCCAGACTGCTCCAGGAGCCAAATAAACACACAGAGCTGTCAGAGCAAAATATGGCAGAGCCCTCCCCATTCTGGCTATTAAAATCCCAGAACAGTAAAGACAGCACTCACAGGTTGGCAAGGTCTCTGGAGCACCAGTACCTGGCACAGACCCTTTTAGGGGGGAAGTGGGCAGGTGTTGAACATCCAGACATGGGGGTAAACAGTGTGGAGGGCAAGGGTGTGGGGCATCAGAAGGGATTCCTGTTCCCTACTCAACTTTTTGTATGCTTTGGGTTTTCTGTGGCTCCCTACTTCCCGTCAATGGCAAGAATTGTCTGCAGAGGCTCAACCAAGTCTCTAAGGCACCAGGTAATTACTTCAAGCCGGCTAGAAACAGGGGCTTGGGTGGTGGATTTTTGTGAGGGTTGAGCACAGAATTTGTTATTTTTTCCTGATGCTTCTACTCTTCCTCTTCTTCAACAAGAAATTGTTCGTTAGCCTTGTTAATGTTACACACATCCACAAGAAGGGGAGGAAGGATGACCTGGGCAACTCTAAAACTGTCAGTCTGACCTTGGTACCAGGGAAGATTATAGAGCAGTTCATCCTGAGCTTGCTAAAACACCAAGTGCAGAACAGCCAGGGAATCAGGGCCAGTCAGCAGGGGTTTATGAAGGGCAGGTCTTGCTTGACCAACCTTATCTCTTTCTGTGACCGGGTGACCCGCCTAGTCTATGAGGGGAAGGCTGTGGATGCTGTTTACCTGGACTTCAGTAAAGCATTTGACAGAGTTTCTCACAGCATTTTCCTAGAGAAGCTGGAGGGTCATGGCTTAGGCAGGTGGGTCCTCCCACAGATAAAAAACCAGCCACATGGTCCAGCCTAGAGCTGTGTATTCAACAAAGTCAACAAAGTCAAATTGACTTGGCAGCTGGTCACAAGCTGTCCCCCAGGCCTCAGTATTGGGGTCAGTCTTGTTCAACACCTTTATCCATCATCTGGATGAGGGGTTTGAGTGCACCCTCAGCAAGTTTGCAGATGACACCAAACTGGGTGGGTATGTTCATCTGCTCACCTGCAATGCTGGATGGTAAATATGTAGTAAAAAGTTGACCCTGACAAGCTGTCTCACTTCCTTCCCACACATTTGCAAAGCACTGGGGCCATCAAGAGGGAAACACTATTTGTGAGACAAGTCCAGAAAAATGGCATCTTTCCATCAGCCATCCCCAGCAGCTGCCTGTTTTGTCCACAGCTGGGCCACCCTTGGGAGAGAGAGATGGATGAAAGCTTTCTCTTCATCTTCCAAGATTTTCAAATATGAAAATTGTTCTTTTCTTGCATGGCTTTTAAACTGATGCCACAGCTATTGCTCAAGCAGATCACTGTATGTCCCAACAGTCCAAAGAACTGGAAAATCAAAGCAGGACATACTGTAAATCTGGGGTCGTAGTAATTGCTGCAAAAGCAAAATCAAAGGAAACTTCAGATTTAACCTCTCACTTTTATCACTATCCCTCAAGCACATTCATACCTTCTTTAAAGGCCATTTTTCTTTTTCATCCCCTGTAAACTGTTGTCTCTCTCTAGAGATCCCCGAGAGTGTGCTGTAGTTTGTCCACAGATTACATCTCCTGTATCTGAGGGACTCAAGAGCAGAAAGTGACTCAGAACACGCATTTCATGTGAGCAGTTTGTGGGGACTGGGTGGAGGTGGTTAATGAGGAAACACCTCAGAATTATTTATCCCTTTTCCTGTAAATTGTTCGCTTTGAATAAACTTGGCATTTTGTTTGAAAGAGAAGAAACCAAATAATTGCCTTTGTCAATGCAGATTTTCCAACAGTGAGCATCCAAAAGAGCAGGTTTTTTACTTGGTGGCTGTCTCAATAAGTACCTTAGAGCAGAGGCTGGCATTAATCTTCAGTCTTTAGCCAGCTTGCAGACAGCTAAACATGTAGCCCTCCTCCTTTTGGAGGAGAATGCCTTTTAAGCAGAGGCTTAGTCTTTCCCACTGTATATGGAAAAAATGACTGCATGCTTCTATGGAGAATGCCTAGCTGAGAATTGTTTGTGTTGGATCCAGTCCCAACTCTGTTGCTGAATGGCATTTTGTTTTCCACTTGGACTGGGGAAATGGTAACGGAGTGGAGACATTTTCAACATAGGAATCATTGTTTTAAAAATTAAGTACTGTAACTAAAGGTAATAGATAACGTTGTTGCTCTGCATAAAGTCATCTAGCTTTCAGCTATTGCTTGTTTTTTGAGGTAGTCATGGTCAGTCTGTCGCTACTACAGTGGAGACATGCACAGGCTTCTCCAGGAACAGGAATATGGAATTACAGTGGGCTGGGGAGAAGTTTCCTTGTTATTTTTGCCTGTTGCCCGTGACCTGCTCAGACTACTGATTTGCGTATTACTGATGTGCAACTAGTCATACTTGCTCTCTCTCCATCTGCTAGCTCTACAGGGCAACAGGGAGAATAGAGGTAACTTTTGCTCTGTATTTCCCCTGCCAACAGGATTTTCCCTCAAATTGTATCAACTCCTTTCATTCCAACCAGTTTCAGTTTTATCGCTCTCTAAGCTCCTTGTCTAAAACTTTGGGAAGATGGTTTCCACCAGCATCATAATTTGTCCTTTATTATCATCAAAAACAAATGTCTGTTTTGGAAACGGAGGAGTTGGTAACTGCCCAGGTGATATATAAATATGTCAGGGATAAGTCAGCAAGTGAAGTTTTCCAGTTAAGCTGTTTGTAAGTAAGCAACCTGTCCTATCTCCTTTTAACACAGTCAACGATTTTCTCAGGAAATCTGAGGAGACCTCAACCCCTCTGTATATATAAATGACGGACATCTTACAGTGTTAAGTTGTTGTTTAACACAGCAACAGCTGGGCAACCAGACTAAATTCAGTCACCAGACATATTCTTCAGCAGCTGCAGACTGGCCAGACACAGCATTCACGGCTCCAGACCAGCCATAGCCCTGTGCTCTCCAATGGAAGCATTGCTAGGGATGGAGACAAGACTGAAATCTACATACTGGTGTGACAGAAAGGATACTAGTGACAGAAAACAAGGCTTCGTTTGTTTCACCACTCATTGACCAGTTCATTTACCGAAAAAGATTACAGGCTCTAAGCCAGTGTCACTGCTTTGTGTTTGAAGAGCCATTCCTGAGCTTCACAAAAACACAGCACTGTAACCTCCGTGAGTTTACCTAGAAAACCCCGTTATTACACTAATCTGCCAAGATATGAGGCAACTGCACCCAGCGAGACTTTAATTTTCATTGAAAACTCTAATCTCAGAATTTCATTTAAAAAAATAAGAATATACAACAGAATCGGGGTTTTCACCAAGTCAATATTTCAGCAAGAAGAATTTGCTGTTATATTTGCAGGCTGAATAACTACTCAGGTAGCTCATTATGGTGCAATTCACATAATTGCTTTAGTTTGTAATCTCATTAAATGCAATTAGAACTCAGATATCTGTCAAGATAACCTGAAAAGAAAAATACCAACATTGTGCCCAAAACTCTTTAGCATCTTCTGGTTAACTCCTAATTTACAACATCAGTGTAGCACCAGAAATATTAATATTTCACATTTAACAATGTCAGAAATTCGAGAGAACAATTTACACACAAAGCTAAAAATGTGTTCTTCTCAGAAATGTTTACAGTTTTAAAAATAAACGTGAAATTACCAACAGCTAATATACATGAGGTTTCTGCCCTTGAAACAGTAAATACTGGAGAGTGACTTTCTGCACGCAGACATCCTCCAACTGCTGTGGTGTCTTATTAAATGGGGTAATTCACTGCCTAACTATGTCACACACTAAACTAATGTCTCCAGCAATAATAGCTAGAATGTGACCTTTGTAGTTCAGAAGAATTTGATACAGTAGACCAGAGGTAATGCACACTTCTAGAAATTATAAATAGAGCTGGGAGGCCTGAGGGAAGGCTGGTGAGAACGTTTGTTTTTCATGCTCTAGGTTCGTGAGATTTCAAAACTCAGAAAATTTAGCAAAAATCAATAAAGAAATTGAATTGCTGAGCACACATCTGCTTTTGTCTGCACGTTATGGAGTACCTCATGGTGTTGAGCAGGACTTCTGTCCATCTCCCTTTATTATTACTTTGGTGGCAGAGCATGTCTGGTCAACAGGTCAGTTATTTACTTCTGAGAACCTCATTTTCCAGAGAAAGACAAAGATCCCTCTGAAATGTCACTTTGTAGGGACTTAGTGGTTTTAGTACAAAGACAGTTTTGAATTTGCTATTACTCAGGGTCTGAGAATTTGAAATCCATTTATGTCTTCAAATGATAAGATAAAGTATGACAGTTCTTAGAAAGGGAATCACTGGGGCATTTTATTCTGTAAATTAGTTATAAATTAACTCAGTGGTTATAATAACTTACAGCAACCTCCTCCCCAGCCAAGACCTCATCCAGGAAGATGCATGTGGCAAACTAAGAGAAATGAACAGGACAGCGAAAAGCAGAAGCCACCAGCAGAACTAATGTCAGTTGTATCTTCAGTAAGAACTCCAGCTCTTAATTTGCTTTTTCAAGAAGAGGCAAATGTTTTAATCGTTGCATCTAACAAAAACAAATGCCCTGAAAGATATTTTAGGAAAACTAATTTCTATATCAAATAGACTGTTCCATATTCATATTGCCTTTCTCTTGTGAATTGAACAATGCAGATTTTCCTTAATTTATTAGAAACTCTATTACAAAGTCAGCTTCAGCTGCTCTTGTGAAATTTTAACACCAAAGTGTAAGAATTTCTCTTTCTACCCACTGTCTTTGACTAATCCTTTCCATATATCTGGTATTATTTGGCAGTAAATCCTCACATGTCACTCATAAAGGTTGTCCTCAAATACCAGAGAGTGGTCTATCCCTTAAATGATGGGGAAAATATGGAAAAGGCAGCATAGTGCCAAATAGTGCTGTGTAAATATGGAAATGATTTTAAGGCATGGCTGTTCAGCTGAAACTCTTGGGTCCAGTAACAGCTTTCAGACGTCTGAAACAAGCAAATACTGACTAACAGTATGTCTGCCTACGTCAGGATATTCATTATGCCTGGTAGTTCTGACTAGTTCTCTTAAAAGACATGAAGTAGTTGTGTCACTGCTCTGCATTACATGAGGTACATCTGTGACACTGTAATCTAAGATTATATTGGCTACGCTGCTGTGGATTATATTTGCTACATCTGGACACAGAACAAGGCAACCAGCTCTAGGTGGCTCTGATTGACCAGGTGACTTAGACTAGATGATGTCCAGAGGTCCCTTCCAAGCTCAAACATTTCTTGATTCTGAGTGCCTACAGTCATTATTCCATTTTACAGATCAACTGTGTGAAAGAATAATCACAGAATTATAGAATCTTCTAGGCTGGAAAAGACTTTGAAGATCATCAAGTCCAACTACTACCCTAACTCTACCAAGCCCACCACTAAACCATGTTCCTAAGCTACGTATCTACATGACTTTTAAACATATCCAGGGATGTTGAATTAGTTATGTCCTTCCTCTTCAGACTAAACAGCTGCGTCTCCCTCAGCCACTCCTCACAAGGCTTGTTCTCCAGATCCTTCTTTGTTGCCCTTCTTTGCACCAGCTCCAGCACCTCAACGTCTGTCTTGTATAAGGTGTCCAAACCTGACCCCAATACTTAAGGTGTGGCCTCACCAGTGCCAAGTAGAGTCAACTACTTCCCTTCTCCTGGCCACACTGTTTCTGATACAAGCCAGGATGCCATTTGCCTTCTTGCCCATCTGAGCACACTCTGGCTCATATTTAGCTAGGGATCAATCAATACCCTCAGGTCTCTCTCGAGCAGCTTTCCAGCCACTCTTCCTCAAGCCTGTGAAGCTGCAATGGGTTATTATGACCCAAGTGCATGTTGATGGTCACAGAAGAGATGAGCACAAGAATGTGTTTTCTTGAGCTACCATATCCTTATGAACAGAGTCAGGGAGAAAGGAGCTCATGAACAGAACCAATGTGATGTGTTTCTCATCTGTTCAGTGAGAAGGAACAATATTTCTTATGTTAATTTCAAACAATATAATAAAACTATTGCTGTGAAGATGTTAGTAGAAGTTAACGGTGTGTCATGAAGTAGGTGAGTGACTAGCATCAGGTCCAGCAAAAGGCAAAGCGGAGAAAAGTAGTAGGAGGACAAATGGAAGGCAGCACGCATGAGTAGAGAGGCAAGAGCAAAAGGGCATCCAAAACCCATCAGCGTAATGTTCAAATACTTCATTAATAGAAAGAGCCCAACAAAGTACAGAGGCCTCCCCTCAGAAGAGCCAATGAACAACTACCTCATTGGGTTGGCATTTACAGCAAAACTGTTCAAGTAACATTCAAGGCTCATTGACAATCAGAGATACATATAATAGACAGCACTAAAATGTAATCTATAAAAAAAACCAAACTAGAGTGAATGTGTGCTATAAATATAAAGTGAAGAGCTGTGGATCTAATCAATGCCTCTTCGTGTATAAATGGACCCATTGGAACATGCTCTCTGCAGCAAATCCCTCACAGCTACCAGTATTCACTAGGCTTCTGAAGAAACTATAACTGCACAAATCTCTATCTACATGATTATTATTTCTTCTTTGACAAATTCCAAAGACACTGACAAACAATTTGCAACTATATAGTTGTGAATATAAAAAGTGGCAAGGACAAGAACGATAGGACAATACCAGAGCTGCCATCAAATGCTTGTACTCAGAGAGAGCAAGGACAATTTCTAGGAATATTTTCCCTCTCCTATCTCAAACAAAAACTAGACAAAATAAAGCAGAGATAGTTTAAAATGATAAATTTTACCTGAAATCATACGCTTCACACAGGATACTTCAGATCATGAGATCCACATGGCCTCCCAGTCAATCAAATGTAGTTGTAGAGATCATAGAATCATCAAAGTTGGAAAAGACAGGATGGATGGGTCTTTTTAGAGGGTTGGAGGAGTAACCAAAATCAAAGTGTTCAGTTTGTTATCTCAACCATTTCAGCTGTCACAGAGGCACAGAGACCATGCTCTCAAGCTTGTCCCATAGTAGGTATTACAGGAAAAATGCGGAGCTTTGCTCTGGATTTCTTGACTATTCATTGCCAGCAATCTTGTGAGCAGTCTGCTGTTCTTATGTGGAACACATGAGAATAAAATTTGTGAAGAGCAGCAATGCCAAATAATATTCAAAGCAGGAAATAGTATTAGAAGTACTGTTTTCATGCAGTTGTCACTGATGGCCCTTCTCTTTTGAAAAACTGGAATCAGAACTAATCACATAGAGCATCTGGTGCTGTATTCAGTGATTTGTTGTCTCCTGGCTATGAAGTGTTTTAAGGCAGTCTTTCCTGGTTAGCTAGGCCAAATAGGAAGGGCAGATTACCTGCTGAAACCTTACTTACGTCCTACATGTATTGTCTTAGATGACAACACAAAGTCTTCATATTAATGTCTTAAAGTTTTATTTGCTAAATATGTTCTATTCTATCCAAAGCCAGACTGAGCTACTAGCATCAATAAAACCAATTTAAAATAGTAAACATCCAGTGGTACTTTGAACTCTTCCTAAGAATTACAGCTTTACCAAAGGAGATAGCATATATGTGTGCTTTCTGCCTCCCAAAGAACGAGAATATATGTCAGAGATGGGCTGAAAAGATTCTGTCTGCAGTTTTCTGAATGCTGTGGGGAAGGTGTCACCAGTAGAGAGTGACATAATATAGCTCCCTTGGAGAGCTACTCAGAGGAGAAATTATTTGGGAAACATCCTATGATCACAATCTGAGCTACCCAGAATCAATTTAACTCAAACGTAGAAAGAATCACTGGGGACAACGGTTTCCTTTTGATGCATCCATTTTCTTTATCTGGAGAGACTGACCAGAGGAACAGGTTAGGATTCTTCTCACTTCTCCAAACTGTCCAGCAGTTTGGCTAGACCTAAGGCTTAGCAGTCACGACCCAAACACTTTCATACATCTGACATGTGCAATATGTTTCACTTCTCTGGACTTTGGATGCAGCCCAAGCATCTAGACATGAGCTGGTCTGCCAAATCCTCTCTTGCAGTGGGCAGAGAGCAACAGGCACAGCTGATGCATTAGCCCAGATGAGATGGTGAAGAGATACAGAGATGGAATGTTGGATTAGCTAAGCAGGGTTGGACCTAGTTTGTACTTGGATGGGAGACAGTCTGGACACACCAGGTCCTGTAGGTTTACCCTGCTCCAGCAGGGGAGGTTGGACTTAGATGGTCTTTCAAGGTCTCCTCTAACCTGTAACATTCTGCAATTTTAGCACAGAGGAAATTAAAGTATACAAAGACTGTCTTGCTGGTTTTTTCCCATGTAGATGTTTTCAAGCCAATGAGTCCCAGCCTGTTGTGTTTGGGACTTCCTACACATACAGTCCCATTGCCCAGCTGCAGAGGCTGCTGGCCAGAATGCTCCCACCTTTGCAAGGCCACAGCTGTTGTTAGCACAGCACTGCACCTGAGGCATGGAGGTTCTCTGAGGTTCAGCCTGGCACTGTCATCATGGTTGTCTTTATGACACCTAAACATCAGGCGGGACTTGCTGAAAATTTGGAAGGCTTTGTATGAGAGCTTAGCTGGGCATTTCTAAACATGCAGACCATATTGGAAATGAGGAAGATCAGGAATCTCTTTCAGAAAGAGTCCTATCTATGTTAACAAGATGAGGGAAACTGGAATAGCACCAAATGTCCAGTAGAGGACTACTTTCTCAGACATTTTTTTCTAATGTTCTTAGTTCTAATAAATAATTACATAAATAAGCACTGGAAGATATTCAAGCAGGAAAGTATTCTTGTTTTTAGGAGGTAGCAGGCTATTTATCTCAAGTTGACCTAAGCAAACAATCTTCAAAAAGGCCTCAGAACTGTTGTTGACAATTCCAAATACTGCTTATAAACAAAAAATAAACAACAGCAAGCATGTCCCCAAAGAGCAAGGGGCTGTTGTTTCCACCAGAATGTCACGCATTTCCAGCAGACTGGTCTCTGAGAACCACTGATTTTAAAATAGATGTGGGATGACTACCAGATTCATTCACCTCTCATAAAAAAAGATGGATTGCTTTACGCCGAGCCCTGAACTCCTATTTGGCTAAACACTTCCATCCAGAAAAACATTAAGCCTTGATGGAAAAGTATCAAGCAAAGAAGAATCCATTGCTCTACTCAATTTGTCTGATTGTTCTCATCAACACCTTACAAACTTGAGGTTCATTTACTTATTACAAGTATTATGGCTGACATGATGAATGCTGTGTTAGACAGAAGAGGAACATTTTCCTAGTGTAGAATCACATAATGGCTTATATTGGAACAGACCTCAGAGATCATCTAGTTCCAATCCCCCTGCCATGGGCAGGGACACCTCTCACCAGACAACGTTGCCCAGAGCCCCATCCAACCTGACTTTGAACACTTCCAGGGAGGGGGAATTCACAACTTGTCAGGGCAGCCTGTTCCAGCACATCAGCACCCACACAGGGAGGAATTTCTTCTTAACAGCTAATCTAGATCTGCCCTCTTTTAGCTTGAAATCATTCCCCTTATCCTATCACTACAGTCACTCTTTATAAAAAGTACCTCTCCAGCTTTCTTGTAGCCCCTTCAGCAACTGGAAGCTGCTGTAAGGTGCCCCAAAAGCCTTCTCTTCTCCAGGCTGAACAGCCAAAATTTCCTCAGCTTTCATAGCAGAGGTGCTCCAGCTATCATCCCTGTGGCCTCCTCTGGACTCACACCAGCAGTTTCATGTCCTTCCTGTACTGGGGATTCCAGAACTGGACACAGTAGTCCAAGGGAGGTCTCACAAGAGCACAGTAGAGGGGAAGAATCACCTTCCTTGACCTGCTGCTGACACTTCTATTGGTACAGCCCAGGACACAGTTGGCCTTTTGGGCTGCTGTCAAGGGTTCAAACCAAACAGAAACAGAAAGAAAGGCAGCCAGTTCTTGAGGTGGGGTCTCGGGTAGAATTTACCACGCAATGGAGCACTTTAGAAAAACCAAAGGGGTTTATTAACTCTATAACTCTGTACAGGAAGAAGAAAAAGCCCAAGCCAGTTAAAACAGACAAAACATGAACTCCATCTTAATGTTATTACAAACATTTCTGAGAAAAATGAGCAAAGAATTAAGTAAGCAGTCTTTGTTTTCCCACCAGTGTCCCTGGGGCTGGGGACACACGTGCACACATTCAACAGCACAAGGGGAAGGGCCACCCCTTGCCATCTCAGCTTCCCCATTTTTCTTGAGCAATCTGCCAAAGATTTAAGACTTACAAGACCTTTCAGTTCTATTCTCCCACTTACTCAAAACATCCTCAATTTTCTCAGCAGCAAGATGACAAACAGTTTCTCCTCCTGCTGTCTAGTTAGTCAAAGTGGTGACGGCTGCAGACCAGCCACGTCTGGCAGTGGTCTCATGGCAAAGACAAGCTGAAACCTCCCTCCTCCTCCTCAGTACTTTGAGGCTCTCCTTTAAAGTTATCTCATCGTCCAACATCTCTGGGCTTGTAATAGCTTCATTTCATCGATGCAGGGAGGAATCAGCACCGGTGGTTTTTCTTGCTACATCTGCCTGCCTCACAACGTGCACAGGGGAAGGGCTTTCTGTCAGCATGGCACCGTGCTGCATGCTTCAGCTCCACACAACTTGGTTCAGCATGGAGGTGGTAAGGTGCAGGATGCTGCCAGCATCCTACATCAGTCACAGCTGAACAAGGCAGTGTGGCGACCTCCCGGTCAGGTGGCATAACACAGCCCATGTCCACATGCTGAGGTTTTCTCTGTGTTTGCCCAGAAAAGAACAGTCCCACACAGACTGCCTTGTGGTAACATACCCCAACAGATGGAATTCTCTGAGCTGTGCCTGGACATTGTCTGGAAAATCAGTCTGTCAAAGAATAAAATCAAGGCAGAAAGAGAACCATCAGCCAGTATGGGTGATCATAACCCAGTGCCTAAAACTATGCCATGCCCTTCTTTGGTTGGCTGGTACAGAAACAATCCCAGAGAACAGTGTGCATGCTACCAGCTCAGCACTTTTCTTGTGGGAAAGGAAAGCCAGAAGTGGCAGGGCCACAGCAAGAATACCTGCCCTGGCATGGCTGCACCACCACTGCTGCCTGGCAGCAGGGAAGAAATGGGGACCTGATGCTGCCCACCATCAGTTCCACCATGCACCCATACCAGCAGAAGGGGTTGAAGAAACAGAGTAAGACTATAAGGCTCCATCCACAGCACTTCCAGCGCTGCAGCTGGTGCTTGTTTTTATGAAATGTAACAACTAAATCCAGAAGCAAGGGGTGGGATAAAAATAAATGCACCACGGGTGTAAAAGATTTTCAAGAGCTCAGCAAGATCCACATTCAATTGGGCTTTTTCAACTTGAACTGGAACAAACATTATTCCTTGGGAAAAATAAATCTAATAATTGTAAAGACGTAACTGCTAATGCAGACCTAGCATTTTGGCCTATTAATTGTCTTCACCATTCAGAAACAGACAGCAGATGGAAATGTTCCTCACTCAATTGCCAACATAATGGTTTTTCAGGGAGAGGATTTCCATTTTGTTCCAGACCTGTTTGTGTTTTGGGAGCAATTATTTTTGTGCTCCCAGAACATTTGGCCATTTGAATCCCTGTTAGCCTGACACTCTGACACTTCTTTTTGTAAATACAATATTGGCTCACGCCCTCCGTTATCACTAGTAGGGCAAGGAGCAAGAAAAGTATGTCTCAATAACTGAGAATGCCTGAAAAAGATAT
Organism: Phoeniculus purpureus; assembly: GCA_028565055.1. Lineage (NCBI taxonomy): Eukaryota > Metazoa > Chordata > Aves > Bucerotiformes > Phoeniculidae > Phoeniculus > Phoeniculus purpureus. The sequence continues at coordinate 41,541,928 of JAOXOE010000256.1, forward strand.
CTGAACCCAAAGGAAACAATCTGGATCCCATTTCCCCCTCATTTCCATGCTCATGGCATTGATTGTTAATATCTCATCTCCGGCTTAAATGGATGCTACCCATGGTTTAAAGTACTGTATTAAAATAATGAGCATCAGCACCTGCCACGTTTTTTTGAGCCTGTTATCAAAAATACCCAGCAATGCGGCCATATTCTTAGCTGAAGCATAAAGGAGACGATCTCACGGCTGATTGAATCATAAGCATAAACACCTTTACACATAGTCACACATTTCCATTGTCCACATTCATCATCATAAGTAAAAAAAATTATTCTGCTTAGAACTGAAAAGCCAAGAAAACTTTTTCCAGACACTAATGGGCCAGCAAGGACCACCCACAAGTTGATGGGTGTCAGAGAATGTAACATGCTTTAGATCTTTATGGGTGGTGAGAAATACCACCAAGACAGACAGCAGGATAAGAAACTGTTTTCCATTTAGAAACTGTCTCACTTTCACAGTGTGTGGCTTAATCATTCAGCTGCAATCCTTAGTTTGGTGGGAGCCAGTCCTAAAGCTCTATGTTAAGGCTAAACAATTGAAAGAAACAAGCAGTACAAAATAGACAGGATTTCTGTTGTCCAAAAGTAGCTATAGTGTTAAGACTTGTCCTCCGAAGAGGTATTCCCTAAGAAAGAGTTTCCAAAGCAAACCAGATAAAATATTGTGTGCAAGCACGGTAAAGGCAACAGAATTTTCCATTTATGTTCATCTTAGCTTCTCAGAGCTCTCCAGGATAAGGCTCTGGGATTAATGATTCATTTGTAAACCTTGCTTTTAAAGTTTCTTATTAGTCATCTCAGAAGATAGATTATTTTCTAAACAAGGAGCTTGTCTGGCTGAAGTACCAATCACCCCCTTGAAAATACAAGCTAATGTGCAGATGAATCTCCAGGTTGCTGGCTTTTACTACCCAGTGCTCCACACCACTGTGCAGCCACATAGGTTAGGTCCCTGAAGCCATACAGCCACAGCTGTGTGCCAAGGTCAGCTAGTCACAGCCACCAGCAAGGTGGCCACACTACTCAAGGGCTGGGTTTTGCAGCTCATGAATGCATGACTGCATGGTGCTGCATTTGCTGTTCATGTCATAATTTATAGTGGGCATTAGAAGCCATGATTTGGTCAGTGCAGAGGAAGAATCACTGAATCATAAAGTCTGGAAGAGACCTACAAAATCATCCAATCCAACCACCATACCCACTAAACCATGTTTCCTAGGGCTAAATCAACTTGTTTTTTGAACACCTCCAGGGACAGTCCACTTCCTCCCTAGACACCCCGTTCCAAAACCTGGCCACTCTGTCAGTGAAGGAGTTTTTCCTGAAGTCCAATCTAAACCTCCCCCCAGTTCCACTTGAGGCCATTTCCTCTTGTTCTATCACTAGAGACTTGGGAGAACAGACCGACCCCCACCTCTCAACACTCTCCTTTCAGGTAGTTGTAAAGAGCAACAAGGTCCCACCTCAGCCTCCTTTTCTTCAAGCTAAACAATTCCAGTTCTCTCAGCTGCTCCTCATCAGACCTGACTTCCAGGCCTTTCACCTTGTTGACCTTCTCTGAACATGCTCCAGCATCTCAACTCCTTCTTGTATTGGGGTACCCAAAACGGAACATACTACTCAAGATGAGGCCTCACGAGTACTGAGTACAGAGGGAAGATGACTCTTGTCCTGCTGGCTACACTATTTCTGATAAAGGCCAGGATGCTGTTTGCCTTCTTGGACACTTGAGTATGCTACTGGCTCAAGTTCAGCCACTGTCAGCCAGCACCCTCAAGTATCTTTCCACCGAGCAATTCTTCAGCCACTAAGAAGTCATCCTTTATTTCAGAGCAACCTGGGAAAATGAGGATGGGGGAGATACAAAGGAAATCTAATCCTAACTGTATCAGTACAATAAAGTAAGAAGCATCACAGCTCATACAAATGCAAGAATAATCATGCCTGTATTATTCACTTGACTTCCCACTTTTCCCACTTTGTGCGAGGGTAAGTGACCTCAAAAGCCACAGAATACCCAAAGTGCTTTAAAGACCAACACATATTTCCACACAGCCTGGTGTGTCTCAGGCTCTGGCACACACCTCAAGAATAGCTTTGTTCTAACTGCTAGCAGAACAGGGTGTGGTAAATCATTTCTGGAGATCTAAATGACTGCTAGAGCCTTCACATCAGCTCTGCAACAACATTCCAAGAGTTAGGCAAGGGCAAGATACTTAGGATCCAAAAAGTCATGAATCTGCATGGACCTAACATAGTGTGTGTGACACAAGGAGACTGCACATGATGAACAGGTGATGCCTCAGTAACAGAGGTTGCTCTTGAGGTCAACTAGTGCATGTCTCACTAGCTTTGAATAACAAGGTAGAAGTTTCTCAGTGGAGAACAAGAATTTACCTGTAACATGTCAAACCAAAGCCATCCTCTTTCACTTTATTTTCCAGTCTCAGAGTGGCACCTTGATAGCTTTGTTTGTGGTTCTGATTCCTAGATATTATTGCTCTAGTTAGTATTTAAGGTGATTTAGATATTTACAATCATCTGTTTAATTTTGGTAAGCTGTGGTAAGTTAGCAAAAGTACTGAATTATATCCCCCAGTCACAGCCACACATTAAGCAGTAACAAGATAACTTTGCCTTTTGTGCATTTACTCCCCCCATTTGTTCATTACGTCACGTGAAGAATGACTGAAGAAAACTCGTGTCTCCCTGGGACTCACTGCTTTCTGGAATGACATGTTATCACTGGCACATTTCACCAGCTCCACAGCCAGCCCTGTTTTGGTAGCGTCGCACAGCAGACAGACGGGTTTCGTTCAGAAGGACACAGATTTTTGTAGAACTTTTCTATGTCCTCCAGGCTCCTAATCCAAAGCTCACGAAAGCTTTGATACACATTAAACTTTCTAAAACTTTTCGAGTAAAGGCTATTCCTTTCCTATAAATTTCTAGTGAGTGATGTCCCTGTTTGTTGCAGGGGGGTTGGACTCGATGACCTTTGGAGGTCCCTTCCAACCCTATGATTCTGTGAAAAACATCTTTAATGGATAAAGATCACTATTCCTAGTTAACTCATCTTCTAGTACAGAGCACAGTAAGAATCAATGATGTCCTCACCCCCTAGACAGGTCCACACTACTGGCCAGGGGCAGGACACAGGCACAAATGCTGACAGCTCAAATACTGTAAGGCAAAAAAAGCAAGTGCCAGGACAGGAGTGAAAGAACAGACTCAAGTTCAGCAGCATGTGTGTGCTCTGTTGTGATGGGGTTGTGTAGGGTGCTCTGGGGAGACCTAATGCTTGTAACTTGCTTTCCCCTACGTCTCAGCCAAGCCCAACTCTCTGAACATGCATGCACAGGAAATACTTTATCTTTTCATTGCAGGGATGCCAAGAAGGCTTTTACCGTACCAGCTCAGGAAAATGCTCTCCTTGCGACTGCAACGGTAATGCAAACCAATGCCTTGACGGAACTGGAATCTGTGTGGTAAGGAATTCATGTCTTCTCTGCCCGTCCTTCACTGATCAGCTGTACCTTTTTTACTTTTCAAGGCTAACACGAACCCTTTCACCTTCTTTCATTCTTGTATAAGGCTTCACATGAAGCAAGCACTACCCAGGCAAGCCCAAGAAAGGATTGCCTGACTCCTATTATCAACAACGCTCAACTTCAATACCAGTAGAAGCGGGGTCTATACTACAGGAGCTTTCTGCTGAAGAGCAACCATAAGCAAGGCCAAGATCAATACATTAATAAGATCATTCTCTCACTTAAGAAATTGATATTTCATTCTCACTTTCTTAAATTATCCTTGCAGATGCAAAACAGTGGATCCTACCTGCAGTTTTCAGTATGCAGAGGGAAAAGTTTGGTCCATCAGAAACACTGCAAAGGTTTTCCATATCTGTAGAGAAAAAAACATAAATTCAAATACATTTCATTCTCCCTTTTATGAGTAGAATGTTGTATATCACATAAATAACCTACAGTGGTGAGTGACTTCTGGGAGTGCACACACATGTATAATCCATAGTAAATCTACTGCATGGTAGCCTTCTGCTGTGAAGGAGCAACACAAGGAGGTTGAAATAATACACCAAGGAGAGAGAGTGTGTTGAATACTACCTTGGAGTTCAGTTTCCTATATGTTCAATCTCACTTGGTGTCAGCCCATAGAGAAAGCTGTTAGCATCACTAGCTGATCACTTATAGTTCCAAAGCAAAACTCAGTCCAGTAAGACTAAACCAAATTACAACTGGGCAACCAGAACACCAATACACTACAAAAAGATGGAAGTTAATACTAAAGTAGTTAATATCTAAACCATACAGCAAGAGCCAGGCACTAGGGTACTCTTTACAGGCTTGTAAAGCAGGAGTAGAGCCCAGCACTCTTTGCTCTGCCATGTGTTACTTCTGACAAGTCCTAAACCTTTGCCCTCAGTTTGTCTTTTTGTAAAATGGTCTGATAATGTTCACATACTTTGCATCATTGCAGTTTCTATCAAGTTTTCAGTTACATAAACAAACGGAGCCATGCTCGATGGCATGTTTCCGACCACCTTTATCTCTGTGGAAGAAAGACAGTGCAGCTGTTCAGCCCCAGAATAATTATTATGGCTTGGCCACGAGCCCTCCTGGTGTGCTTGATTTGTCCTGGTTGTCTTGCATTTCTGCAAGACACATACTAGCTTAGCATTTTGGTATTCAATACTTCAGAGTGATTTTACACTGCCAGGCACTCCCAGCAATTTTTGTTCATGTGCACAAGGACTCTGCTCATGGGACAATTGTCCACTTAGTGTTGAGTGACGGAGTCTGCAAATGTCTTCTGATAACTCCTGTGACCAGAGAGTTTCTGGAGTAGAATATGTAAGCTAGGAAAGTGATTATATAGTCAGTCCACAAACACAATGGAATAATTGCTTCCTATCTTCTACAAAAATAAGGTAACAGTCAAGGGCTCAGAAAAAAAACATCCCCCCGAAACACTCAAAGTTACAATATCAGCAGGAAATAATCTAGAAGTATTTGTGCATTCCTGTTTGACATTCCTTCAGCAAAATAAACACTCAGAAACAGCCAGGTAGTAAAGAACAAAACTAAGTGCTAAAGCACAGTCTACTGCTTCAGTTCAAATAAGCCATTTTATGACTCATCTGAGTGATTTAAGAAGCCATCAAGCTCAGGCCATTTACTTCTGAATAAGGAGGAGCAGTGAAAAGGCTAAAAGAAAGGAAGAAAGAAAGAGTGTGGTGTAAGGAAAAAGCAGATTGAAAAGGAGGTTTGATAGCATGAAACAAAACTAGAGATGCCCGTGGGTAGTGCAGCAGTTGGACTTTCCTGCGGATTTGGAATTCCCAGGGAAGATCAGCATACTGGTAAAATAGGTGAAGTGCAAAATGAGTCTGAGAAAGCCTGGGAGAAGAAAAGCTTAGAGAAAGAAAGATATAACAAAATTAGAGCAGGAAGGAGATGAACTTGGTAAAAAAACACCTGCTGGTTGGTAATACAATTTGTATTGGAATCAGTGGATAAAACTTAGCCTTTCCTAAGGGTCTCTGGAGAAGCACAGGCACTGCCCTGGCCAAAACCTCCTGGGGATGAAACTGGGGCAGAAAGGAGTAGGTACCTTTATGGTTGCAAGTTTCTGTTAAGAGAAAGGACCATATGGCATGGAGAGTTCACTATTTTTTCTGTCCTCAATTTTTTAGGCAAATTACTCCAGTAATTCTTGCAATAACAACCACCACATCTGATACAAAGAAATAAGGCTTCCTGCATTCAGTCAGTTTTTAACAGACTGTTAAAAAAACAGATCCTCTGTCTATCTCATATTATTACCATTGTCATCTTGTGTTTCTATCAGCATAAACCTCTGCCGGCACCACGTTACCCAGCCACGAGTCATAGATGTTACAGAACATCCTCAGCAGAAGGTCTTTAGAACTGATGTTTCCCCAAAGTTAAAAGTTTCTATGTTTGCATGTTTATTCAGACCAACATGGAAAAATGATTAGTTTTAAAGTTAACTCTAGCAATGACAGAAAACAACATGAAAGCTATAATGGGTGCAGTTGGTAGATAATTATTTTTTATAGTTCAACTAACAATTCAGCTAGAGGAGCTGAATAAATGAAGAAGGGACTATGAAAATTAAAAAATACTTCAAAAGGGATGAAATATAAGGGTCAGACTACATGCAATGCTCTAAGGCCATCATATTATACAAATCCCCCAAATCAGTTTGGTGAACATGGTTCTCAAGGTATACAAACTAATGACCTTTTCATTGGCCTCTGCCCTGAATTTGAAATCAAATAAAATTAAACTCTATGAACAATGCCTAGGGTAAAGTATTCTTGTCTTTAATATCTGCTGGCACAAGTTTTTATCTTGAGGTTCTGTTACCAAAATTCTGTCAGCTTATTCATAGAGTGTAAATCAACTCCATGAGGTTTTAAAAGCCTGTTGAATGACACAACTAATGAATCAACAGACGAAATCATTGCAGACAGAGCCTTTTTTTGCATAGATGTCCACATAAAACTGATACAGAAAACACTCATGTGGTCCTGTGATTAGATCTGAACAGCCGCACAGTCCATGTTGTTACTATAGAAAACCACCCAAGGGTTACAAGAGTAGCTTGCACAGTATAAGCTCCATTTATGCTATAACAAAACAGACACATCAAGTAATGTCAAAGACATGAGCTGGTGATGTATATAAGGCTAGTAGATGAAGAAACATCAACCATTTGTCCCAACTTTAGACTCTGGGCTTTTAATGTAATTCTCTCAGTCCTAGCCAAAAGAAGAAAAGAAAGTCACTTATAGGACAGTGTAGCTGTTGATGTTAAAGACATAGGTGAAATGGTAACAGCCATAGTCCGCAGAGTAATGCATATTACTCCCACATAAAGCTCAACAGGTTCTGCTGCTAAGAAGAGATGAAGTTATGAAGGGAATCTTTTGCCTCCTTCACCAGGCACTAGAACCTATCCAACCAGCACCCTAAGGCTGAACTATTTCTTTACAGGACCTCCACTGAGCCATCAACATTTGAAAATTCATACATGGGAGTGGGCTTCAAATGACTTGGCAGATGAGTAGCCACGGCGTTCTACTTTGAAATGAGGGGCATATAGAAGTGAAGTAACTTGTCTGAAGAAATGAGCTCCATATCATATGCAAATAGGCAGGGCTTTGCTCTGCTACAAAATTTGATTGAGTGCAACAGGGAAGGCAGTCGCAGTGTGCTATGGCAATAACTCCAGACAGAGTAAAATGGATTGAAAGATTCAATGGATTTAAAAAATAAAAAGTGGGATATCCAGAAATAATTTTTGCTGGACTAAGTTATCAGTGTCTTTTGTGAGGTTAATGGAGGCCAATACTCATAAAAGCAAGAAAACAAAAAAAACAGAAGGAAGTTTTGAAGTAACTACAGCAGAAGGTGAAAAGTAAATTCATTGATGTCTGCCTAAAACTCTTTAAGCCCTTTGTTATAATCTCAGTCTCATTTATTTGATCAGAATGTCCGTAGGGCATCCAAATGTTACTCACAAATAAATAAAGTCAATAAATATTCCTTTTTTTAAAAAGCAAAGACCAAAGGATTATAAGAGTGGAAAGGATAAATACGTTGTTACCCTGTGCAGCCTTTTATGGAATTCTTTTACAACAGAGCATATTGTCTTGTGAGTGATTTGTGCTTAAGCACTTGGGTTTGCAGCGGAGTGGAAAGGTTGGAACAGATTTGGCAGTTCTGCCCAAGAGGATAATATGTTCCACAAGATTGCCAAGGCAGGCCTGGAGAATTGCCAGCGGATCTACAACCATCTATCAAGCATGAGCAAAAAGCAGCAGGGGGGCTAGAAAAACTCTCTAGTTTATTAGGTAATTCTCGCTTCATGAAGAGCCCTGGAGCTTACAACTCATCATTTCCTTCTATAAAGATGGACTATATATCTCTATAGTGACCTTAGTGATACATATTTGGAGATCTAACAAGAACTACAACAGTTTGCTGCTGCTGAAATGCCGCCCATCTACAGAGTACGCAGCAGTTGTCAAAAGCATTAGAGCCAATAGACCCATTCTCTCAGATACAGGTATTTCCTACACTCTTGGCTATGTTTAAACTTAGTATTTGCTCTCCTAACTGCTATACTACTGAGAAGTGGCAACAAGTGACCCCCCCCAGCATGAGAGGGGTTACTTAGTGTGTGTTCCCCACACAGTCTGTACAACAGGCTCAAAGTAAGTCATGCCAAGGCTGCATGCAAGGGAAGGGCTGTCCTTGCTCTCCTGCCTGCTCAGCCACATTCCCAACAGTTAGCTAAGACAAGTGATGGACAGAGAAAGTAGACGTCCCAGTAGGTTTGACAAGACATCAGCTCTCAGTTCCCTCATTAATACAAGCCCCTTCCAACCCAAGACGATTCTACGATAAGCCCTTGCAACAAATCCAATTTCACAAGAATTGCCATAAATGGAGTTCCATTGTTTTCCCATCATTATTCCCCTGTCAACAGTGACCCATTTAGAAACAAAACACTTTTTTTCAAACTACCAAGCCAGTGCCCCTTGGTGCTGAGAACCACATGGGAGCTGCGGAGAGGGTGTTTTTTAATCCCTGTAAAAATATGATTCTAAACACCTACGGATGTTCTGACTTGTCAAATAAGAAAAAAAACACACACATGTCTATATAATCTCTAACCAAACAAAAACTGCCAAGTGCCTCAAGTATTGAGCTAACATGGTCTTTGGGGTAAAAGGGTCTTTTGGCAGCTCCCTTCAGTTAGAAGATTAAAAACACTGCAGAATGAAGGAGCAACATTTGCTGCCCTGGTCTGATCATCACAATAATGTCTGAGCTTTGGAAGTCAGTAACAGATTTATTCTAATAATATCCAACTAGTCTGAAAATTGTACTGGCCTTCTGATATCTTCTGGCTCATACCATGTGCCTCAGATTAGTGCCCTCTTGCCCACAGACATGTCCCTTCCAGCTGCTTGATACTCTACCCTCATTTGCTCTCAGTTTCTCTAGTTTCCTGTATAACAAATACTCCCTTCTCTACAGCAAATAATACTATGAAAAAAACACCTTTATCTCTACAACTACTCATGTCTAATCTGTTTAAAGATCCCTAGAAAAAGAAATCTACTTTTTTTCTGTATGACTACAAAATCTGCTGCTAGATGAAAAATGCCTGAGCAGAACTACTGAGTCCTAACTGGGGAGTTTTAGTAGGATTCAGATCAGGAAGGTGATTGGCTAAAAAAAAGATGTTGTGCTTTAACAAGGGTGAGTGTACTTTGCTAAAATTGTGCTTTTATGATATCTGGACACAGAACTAGGAAAAAGTCCAAAATATACCAACACAAAGCATCTTTGCTGCTGGGATAGAATTCTGCCACTAAATGCAAGCTACAGTACTCAGACACACAATTCATTTAGTGTTGTCTGTGCAAGTGAAACTTGACTATTTGTTTTTGTTAAATGTTTTCCCTAATCACATTGCTCTTTCATACTCTTTTGTTTCAAGAAAACCCCCTGTTTGGAGTAGAAAGTAAGTTTCAGATCCATAGAGATCAGCTCAGACGAAAAGTTGGTCAGCTGAGCTCACCCACCACCAGCCTGGCACTGCTAAAGAAGCTCCAACCACAGAGAGGCCAAGGTGCCCCTTTTCCCATGCTGGGGGGGTCTCTCTGCTTCTGAAATCCACACCTAGCCTCCCTGTTGCTTCAGGGACTGACAGACACTGACAGCACAACTACTTCTGTAATGGGATTAACAAATTCTGCTGGAGAATAAATGGGCATGGTGCTCATTTCCCAGCACTGAACAGGGCTGCCAGCTACTCCCGAATACCTCTGACATCCAGCAGGGCTGCTTCTGTTCCAGTGCCTGGCAGGCACGTGTGTCTGTTTCCTCCCATACTGTACCTTGACAACACTTGCTGGCTGGCCAGTGTAACGATCAAGAGCATTTTTATTTGCAGCAGTGATAGCTGGTTTGGCTGCATCTTTCAATGCCTTGAACACCATTAACCCCTATTCTGCATGGTCAGGTCTTCAGCTATATAATTTCTGAATTAGGCAGCACCCCCATTTAACTTCCACCTCTCTCTCTCTTTCCACTGAAGGACTGCCAGAGAAACACAACAGGAGAGCACTGTGAGCAGTGTCTGGACGGCTTCATGGGTGATGTTGTTGGAGGAGTGCCCACCTTCTGCCAGCCCTGCCCCTGCCCCCTGCCAGGAGTCACCAAGTATGTGACGTGTCTTTGCTTCTCTTTGGTTTGAGCTGGCTTTGGCCCTTTCTAGAGTGAGGTTAGCATCCCTTCCTGGATGCTGAAGACAAAGGCTGCTACACTTACCAACTGGGGAAAAGTAAGAGGACTACCAACTGCTCAAATTTATAACCACAGGAAAAAGGTGTATACATATCCTTAAGCACCCATATCAATTCTTACCAAAAGGGAGGAGAAAATAGTTGATCAAATTCAAATTTGCCCTCTTTTTATGTAGGAGAGATTATTCACCTGTCGGATTTAATTTAAGAATACCTTGAAGACCCATTCCCAAAGAAGGTGGCATCAGGGATATATGTGGTTGACTCAAAGATCAGTCACAGTATCACAGTATGGTAGGGGATGGAGGAGACCTTGAGACCATCTAGTCCAACCCTGATATCTGAGCAGGTTCTCCTAAAGCAGAGCATGTAAGAACACATCCTGGTGGGTCTTGAATGTCTCTAGAGACAGAGACTCCACAACCTCTCTGGGCAGTCTGTTCTGCTCTGATGCTCTTAATCCGTGGCCTCTGGAGGGTAAAACCAACCACAAAGTAAAACCCAACATAGGTTGGCAGTCTCCTGAGTCAACAGCAGCTGCATCTGCTTAGAAGTGTAACAAGAGAAAAGGGCTGGAAGACCCTGTGACTGTGACAGTGCCCCTTCAGCTGATGCCCAGTTACCTTTGGGAAAGAAATTCTAAAACCTGACAGAAAACCAAGCCAAAGTGAGAATGCTTTAGGTATCATCCACTTTGTCCCTTCAGAAGAACAAAATAACTACAAACCCGCTACCAGAAACCATGACACACCAGTGATGCAGCTGAAAGGAAAGATCAGCTTTCTCTCAATAAAGATCTGTGCTCTGGGAGAGAGGCATCTATGCAAATACCACTGCAGTACACCACTGCAGAGGAGATACTAGTAAACACTTGCCAAGGGATTGAGGCTATTTTTTAGCAAGCTCTGCACACCCCTTGTGTGGTTTCCAATTCTGCTTTCAGCAGTGAAGGGGAATTTCCTCACTGTATTTGTTTGTTGTTGCCATAGGATTCCTCATACAGCATTAAGGTGGGATGAGCTGTGTTTTGCTCAGCTGCTCAGTGGCACGGGCTCAAAATGTCAAGAACACTCAAGCCAAACTCACACAGATCACCTCTTGGCTTCCACAGTGAGATGCAGATACTTGAGATTGCCTGTGGGGTAGAAAACAGCTATTGTTGAAATACTGCAGCTTTGCTTGGACTAGAGACAAAATCCTCCAGAGACTGGAGAAGAGCCTGGCTTTGCTCACATGTGGGAAGGCTCAGAGGTGAGCCAGTTCACTAACCAAGCAGACCACTTCCTCCAGCTTCAGTACGCCAGAAACAGTAGAAGCACTACAGTCTGAAGAAGTGGTTTTTTCCTTAGCAAATGAAAGTGATGCTTTTTTTTAACCTGCTGGGCATGGAACAGCCACTTTGGTGTAGGGACTTGATCTCTCAACCTCACTATGAGAGCTGGTCTCTGCCAAACATGGTCAGTCAAGCAAGGTTCAGTCTGTCCATCCTACAGTGCAATTTGAGAGAGCTTGGTCCAGTCTGCATTCAGCCATCAATCTGCCTGGTCCTGCAGCCCACTGGGCTCTGCAGCAGTGGCTCCCAACTGTAGCAACCCCAGCAGAGACCTGATCTACAGATTGTCTCTGCCAGTGCTATAGGAGATGGGCAGAGGCCAAAGAGCATTCTCTACTTCAACATGCTCCTTAGTCCTTCTGCTGAAGATCTAACACTTGCTCTACCCCAGACCAACAGAGAGAAGGAAGCCCCAAACCCAAAAGGACAGTACTGTGGGACTGGGAAAGGAGAACACCAAGAAACTGAAACAGGCTGTCGGAGCAAGTTGTGGATACTCCATCAAAACCAAGTTGAATGGGGCTATGGGCAACCTAGTCTAGTGAGAGGTGTCTCTGCTCGTGGCAGAGGGTTTTGAACTGGATTATATTTGCAGTCTCTTCCAACCTAAACCATTCCGTGATTCTGTAAAAGTTGCAAGTGGCCTGAATGCAGATGCTTCAACATAAGCAGCAAAAGAAGTTGGACTTCATGAACCTTGTGGGTCCCTTTCATCTCAGGATATTTTATGTCCTAGGACATGACCCCCCTTTAAAACCACCTCAGTAAAAATCCACTTCAGTATTTCAAATTTTTCTTTCAGAAAAATCTTGAAGGCAACAGTTAGAAGAATATCCAACCCCAAACTGCCTCATTCCCCTATTTAAATAACATGCAGAGACTGTCTGTTCAGCTGCTTTCTTGCTAGAGACCTGACCACAGCAATAGCCTTCAGCTGGAACAGGCAAATAATGGGGATTGGGCAACATTCTGCCTTGCATAACTCAATTCAAAAAACAGTCATTCCTTTTGTTTTTTTACATCTTTTTGGCCTCCGTTAATCCTACTCCATTTATATTAAGGCAAAACAGAAAGCAGAGAAGCATTAACAACCTTAAAAAAGAACATTCAAAGCGCACTGGTTTTATTTTGGGAATAGCCAGTGAATTCATAACAGCTACACAAAGGAAATAAATGTGTAAACTGACAGACTAAGGTGCACATTTTTCTTAGGATTCATTTGTGTAAATCTTTATTTTCTGGCCAGTCTATTTTCACACCTGCTATCCTACTGGAATAACTTTTGTACATTATACTGGAAGTGCAACATCATCTTACAGGAATAAGAAAAGGGAAGATGGAGATTGTTTCACAGTCCAGCAGATGTTAGATCTTTTCAAACCCAAGGCAATTATGCAAAGTATTTTCCCCTAAAGGGTCACAAAAACATAAAACTTCAGGAAAGCTTCAGTCTTATTTCATAACTTAAATCCATAGTGTGGTTTTTCCAGCTACGTGAAGGAATTAGCCTCTGTAAAATAAAAGGAAGGCTGCCAAACTCTTACGATTTCCCCACTATGTTCTTATAGAAGTTAATTTGCGAATTCTGTGAGAAGACACTCATTTTATGTTCTCTCTGGTTACATGAAATGTTTTGAAACAGCACAGACACAAATTAATTTGACCCTGAACTGAAATTATGCAGGAATCCTTGTCACCTTTCAATGCTGCTTGTTCCTGGAACAAGTCATGCATCGATCATGTTCTTTCCCATCCGTCTGAGATTGTTGTCCTTTATGGGAAAGGGCTGAAACCTGGCAACAGCTGTCCATAACTGAACAACTCAGGACCTGCATTTTAGCAGCTGGCACGGCTGCCACTCACTACTCTGGTCTCATTCCAGTGCTGGCAGGAATTTACTTGCATGCATTGCAGACTGGCTGGAAAGATCTTTAGAACTGTATTTGTCCTGAAAAGATACTTCAGCCATGTCCATCACCATGTTTGAAGTGTATACAATGTGTACTTTCCACATCTGGCTGCTGCTGTTCCCTCGGTCTCCTAACTAGTTAAACACTTGTTAAATCCTGAAAATTAAAAGCCAAGCCATTATTGCAATCTGTATCACTATGTGGCATGTTGGTTTCAGAAGGCCCAGACTCTTCCCAGCAAAAGAGCAAACATAGAGCAGCCTCAGTCATGGTAAACGAGGAAAGCACCACTGCAGTCAGATTTCACCACCCAGTAGTTGGATTGGATTGAGTTTAAGGAAAAATGCAGGATTTGAACAGGAAATTGCTGCAGCCATTCCATAATCTCAGTTTGTGATACGTTCACAGTGGTGTCTTTCATAAGCAATATTTTACTCCTTAGAATAAGGCAAGGAAACAATTACAGAACTAGGTTGGCATGGCACACATACTCATCCTAAGTCCCTTATCTAAAACATTTATATTGAAATCTGCAAGTGGGTTGGCTCTACTCTGCAAGACAAGAACTTACATATGTCTGTATTTGTATGGTTCCATAGTGCTAATTAGTGCTTCCTACACTAATTAAAAAGAATAAAAAAAGGGTACAATATGAATAACACAGAGCTTAAGAATACCAATCCAGCAAAGAGGCGGAGCTCACACTGACTTCAAATGTCCATAATGTTATAGATAAATGCTCCCAAGTGTTTGCCATACCCTGTATTATAACTGTTCATCCTAATGAAATTCCAGCTTCGCAGTCTCCTGTTACAGAAAGGGTGGAAGCGTGCGCTGTGTTTGCAAGGAAAACTATGCAGGACCCAACTGTGAAAGGTAAGGAACTAATAAGGTGGCTTACTGATCAACAACACTGCAGTCCAGAAGCCTTCGAGGGAATTTTTTTTGCACCAGGTTGAAAGCTTGTGCATATGTTTTCATTAGGCTGAATAATGTCTGTTAAAGATCTTACTCAGTTCCTACTAAAAACCATGAGAATTTACTGTGGATACAAATCAGGGTAAGACCCAGGAAATGTGATGGAACAATTTATCCTTAATGCTGTCTGCAGGCACAGCAAGGACAAGAGGGTTATTAGGGACAGTCAGCATGGCTTCACCAAGGGGAAGTCATGCTTGACCAACCTGATAACCTTTTATGAGGGCATAACCAGGAGGAAAGACGACGGCAGAGTGGTGGACGTGGTCTATCTTGACTTCAGTAAAGCATTTGACATAGTCTCACATAGCATCCTCGCAGCCAAACTGAGGCAGTGTGGGCTGGATGATCGGGTAGTGAGGTGGATCTTACAGTGGCTGCAGGATAGAAGCCAGAGATTAGTGGTCAGTTGGAGGCCTGTATCTTGTGCAGTCCCCTGAGTGTCGGTACTGGGATCAGTCCTATTCAATCTATTCATTAATGACTTGGATGATGGATTAGGGTGCACTGTCAGCATGTTTGCTGATGACACAAAGCTGGCTGGTGTCACTGACACCCTAGCAGACTGTGCTGCCATTCAGTGTGACCTGGACTGGCTGGAGAGATGGGAAGAGAGAAATTTAATGAAGTATAACAAAGGTAAGTCTAGAGTCTTGCATCTGGGCAAGAATAACCTCAGGTACCAGTACAGGTTGGGGACTGACCTGTTGGAGAGCAGTGTAGGAGAAAGGGACCTGGGGGATACTAGTGGACAGCAGGATGATTATGAGCCAGCAATGTGCTCTTGTGGCCAAGAGGGCCAACAGTATCCTGGGGTGGATCAGAACGGGGGTGTGTTAGCAGATCAATAGAGGTTCTTCTCCCCCTCTATTCTGCCCTGGTGAAACCACATCTGGAGTATTGTGACCCGTTCTTGGCCTCTTAGTTCCGGAAGGAGACGGAGCTGCTGGAAGATGTCCAGCGTAGAGCAATAAGGATGATGAAGGACGTGGAACACCTCCCTTATGAGGAGAGGCTGAGGGAGCTGGGTCTCTTTAGCTTGGTGTAGAGGATACTGAGAGGTGACCTCATTAAGGGTGGGTGTCACGAGGATGGAGCTAGGCTCTTCTCAGTGTCATCTAGTGATAGGACAAAGGGCAAAGGGTGCAAGCTAGAACATAGGAGGTTTCATATAAATATGAGAAGAAACATCTTCACGGTGAGGGTGACAGAGTATTGGAACAGGCTGCCCAGGGGGGTTATGGAGTCTCCTTCTCTGGATACATTGAAAACTCTCCTGGACGTGTTCCTGTGTGACTTGGTCTAGGTGATCCTGCTGTGGCAGGGGGATTGGACTAGATGATCTTTTGAGGTTGCTTCTCGTCCCTAATGATTCTATGATTCTATGATTGTGGGACAGTACTGCTTACAGAAGATTCTATTTTTTACAGCAATATAAAAATCGATATTGCAATATGACTGTGTCTCATTGTGCTACTCTGTAATGCTACAAATTTCATGTAATATCAAATCAGTTAGATATCTCATGTGATGTCTGAGCAGAGCTGTGAAATTGTTCCATGCCTAAGTTTCAAAATATTTCACATTTCTAAAATTTTTAATTATTTTATTAACATGATGACAGAAGTAATATAATGACACAATTGAGAATTTTCAAAGAATAATGATGAAGTGGTATGATCTGTCATACACCTCTAACGGCAGTGATCTCACAATAGAGAAATTATAATAAAATTGAAACATGGATGATGAATACTGTGAAAAAATAAATTGAAATATTCATGGGAAAGATAAAGGCAATTGAATAGAACAAAATATTTGCTGCTCCTTATCTCTGCATGAACCTAATTTGATTTTTATTTTTCAATATTAGAGCTTAGAATTCACAAATCATATTTGAAAAATCCTGAAGACCAGGACTGTGGGAGTATTAAGGCAACGGTTGCCACTATTTCTTGTCAATCATAGGATGAGCAATAATATCAGGAATATGGTTGGACTGTGTTAGGGCAAACACCACTGACAACATAAATAAAAATCAGGTTTGCTTTTTTATTACATGTCTTTAAATACATCTGACAATTATTGAGGAAAAAGAGAGAGATGCCGAGTAAATGACTCTGTTACATAACCTAAACATTTTTGCTTCTAAATTTTCTTAATGGTTGTCATTTACAATAGGTTGAGACGATGGCTGAAAAAAGCATTCCATTATTCCAATTTCTAGCAATTAATCTAATTCACTTGTCTTGAAATCTTATCTTATGGAAAGCCAATTGAAAGCAGATAAATATGCTAAAGTAACAGAGATACAAAGTAGTTTCAGCCTCAGAAGACTGTTAATACAACTGTTACAGATCTGCTTGATCATGAGTCTCAGCCTGAAGATACTGCTTTAGCAATGAGACTTGAGATTAAATTGGCAGAGAAAGAGGAAGAAAAGCAATCAGTGAATAAAAAAATCTTTTACTAACCACATCTTAAACATGTGCTAAAACGTAGTGCCACTGAAACACCAGAAATGAAAAAGCCTATATGTAATTACTTAGAGTGGGTGAGCTGAATAATAGGAAAAATATTACAGAATGCATTTTGCATTCAGGTAGAATTGCTGATGTTTATGTGCTTAATGGGGCTTTGAATTTCCTCTGACAATTTTTGTTACTAAAAGTTTAACCAGTTATGTCTATATAGAAATTGAAGTAGAGCTTGGTCTTTTAAGGTTGCTTAAGCACATTTTTAATGTTTTAAGTATTAAACTACACACAATTAGAATGGTAATAGCTGAGATTTGGAAGTCAGATAATGGCTCCAAATAGAATAACCCTGTAGAATGATGAGTGGAAAGACGTGAAGGAAACCAGCAGGCATGAGAAATGACCTTTGAATGCAGAAGGCCAGTTACTGTACATGTTGTCTCCAGAGTCTGTAGAGTGCTATTAAAAATGTTCATGAGAGAAGTAAATAAAACCAAATTTGTATTTTCAGTATTCAAATTATCATTGAAATCTACATTGGTCTAAGAAAAGAAATCAGGGATTTACAAGATGAAGTTATAAATAAGTTACACTCAGACATTTTACAACCAACTAAAAACATGGTTGCTTCTTTTGATTTTTTCACAGCTGATATTAAAAATCTGAAAGAAAAATGCAGTAAATGTATTGAAGTGCTGGATTTTTTACTTTTTCTGCCACCATTGAAAACACTTTTAGTGTTTATGGCATAAAGTATAGCTGGTTTTGCATTAAACTCTCACAGTTGTGGTTCTCAGTTATACTGTAACTGTAATGGCAAGATGCATTTGCTGAAAATACTGGTAAATTATACTAGAATTCCCTCAAAAAATTGTTCATTTCTGCAGTACTCCAGCATTGCAAGTCACTTTTAAAAATAATTATTATCTTTACTTGCTTTGAAGTGTATTTCTGAACAGATACATGATTCTATCAGTAAATATGTTACATAAAATAGATGTGATATTTATTTAATGTTTTTAGCCTTAGCATAATTATTTAGGAAATTAGAGTGTGTAAATATGCCAAGACTTGAGTTACACATTGATGTTGATAACTCGGTGTAGATGACCCATATCTCACGAAACTTCTAGATGCAGTCTACTTAAACTCATAATATCTATTCAGATAATCAGGAGGAATCTTCTATACGGAAGTGTTGTGGTCTTTTAACTTAAGCACTTTGTTTGGAAGAACAAGATTTTAAAACTTTTCAAATACTAGATGGAACCTTATTTGTGATCTA
This sequence comes from Phoeniculus purpureus, assembly GCA_028565055.1. NCBI lineage: Eukaryota > Metazoa > Chordata > Aves > Bucerotiformes > Phoeniculidae > Phoeniculus > Phoeniculus purpureus. The sequence continues at coordinate 41,560,324 of JAOXOE010000256.1, forward strand.
AACAGCAATCAAGAGACAAACTCAAATTTTCTTTGTGTCCTTTTTCCTTTCCCCAAATCCTCCAGCAAATCCACTATAGGATGTGTATAGTACTGGAGTACTAGGTAGCAGGTAAACAGGTATAAGTAACTTGCAGATCTTTGCGTGGACTCTTTATCACTAAGTAGTAAATAATTCAAGGGTTGTGAGGTCAGTTATACCTACAGGCTTTCCCCCCATGAATCTCAAAACAAATTGAGCATTTTGAGACTATTCTGACCTTGTGGAGAGGCATGAATCTTGTACCTAAGCAGGTATCTTCCATACAACTTCTACAGTAGCTTTCAGACAGGGAGAGATGTGTCAGTGGCCCAGCTTTGCTTATTGCTGGTGTAACCATACATGTTGAAGTACTTTTGTTTTCTCAAATGCTTTGAAGTGCAAGTCCACATTATGATTTATAGGTATGTTCTCTGTCTTTGTCTGAGGAATCTGTCCTAAATCCACAGTTTGAAATTCACTTGATGTGAATGGGATTTGAGAAATTCCAGATGGCCCTAAATAGCGAGAGTGGCTCCTCTCCTAGTACTGTGAAATGTGACTGTACCTAACCTCAGATAATCTTGTTGAGAAAGTTCTGTCCTTCCTCAGATACTATAATTTCATATGTAAGAAGTATTTGACCTTCATTTGAAAATGTCCTCTTTCTCTCTTTTCTTTTCCAGTCTTCCTGGAGTTATCTTAAGTATAATATGTCTACTGGAATTTATGCCTTCCCAACAGCATTTCTAGGTGAGGCAATGTCTCGTCTGCATGTGATATCTATACCTGACAAAAATTAACCATAAAGGGGAGGGATATAGGGTTTTTGTTAAGTTACTTTGTTATATCAGTTACATCTCTTATCACAGCACTCAACCTCTTTGAAAGTCCTCTGAAATGAATGCACACACTCATAATGGAGAGGCTTCAGCAGGTTATGAGCCAGGTATCTGATATCTTTGTACATTCAGGGCTTGAGACTCCTAGACAGTGCTATTGTACTGTTTATATTTCTGTTGACAAATGACAAACAAGAATCATAGAATCATAGAATCATTAGGGATTGGAAGGGACCTCGGAAGTTCATCCAGTCCAATCCCCCTGCCACAGCAGGATCACCTAGACCAAGTCACACAAGAACATATCCAGGCAGGTTTTAAACATCCCCAGAGAGGGAGACTCAACAACCAGCCCTGGGCAGCCTGTTCCAGTGCTCTGTCAACCTCAGGTTCCTTCTCATATTGCATGTAAATGATCTCACTGTCATCATAGCCTTCATGATAATACTATTTATCTAATGGTTTAAAAATAAATCACAAACTCTCAGTGCTGCTGAGTTCATGTGCCCCTGATCTCTGGAATGCTTTTAGTTTTCTATGAAGACTGTGGGAGTCCCATTAACAAATTAGTTACAAACTGCAGTTTTGTCTAGGTGTCCTTATCATGCCCCAAAAGAGAAGACGCTGCTTTCTGGGCTGTTTTAGCTTAATGTCCTTGAACGAGCTACTTCTCACCCACAAAAGAGTACGTAAATAATTAGGAGTTATCAAATAAAGTGAGGCTTGTTAGCCGAATTAAAGCTTACTCTACATAACACAGATGCAGGCAGGATCTGCAGTCTTGGAATACATAAAAGGCCATTGCTCTTACTCATGTAGAAACATTCAAATTAGAGTGTCAGCAGCCACCAATTTTGTCACTAGTGTTTTACTAGTTTGCTATACAAAACAAAAGCAAAACTAAACAAGTCAAAAAAAGTAGAATTTTCTATTATATACTTGTTTCATAATTACATTTTTCTACATATCCAGACAGGTGACAGAGGCAATAAAAATGGAATTTTTTTAAAAAAAATAAGATAAAACTCTTGATTACTTTGCTTTTAATCTAATCTAATCTAATCCTCTAAGTATCCTTAGATACATAATACATAAAATATTACATTAAGGGAGTAGTTGAGTTAGAGTTTTTCTCAAAGTTATTATCCAAATTTATTGTGGATTCATAATCAACTCTTTTCCGTGCCTTTTATATCTTTGTATGGCCTATAGAAAGTAAATCAGTGGTTCTGCAGTTGTTCCTACTGCAGAATACAGGTATATCATTTGTGATGTGGATGCACAGAAAAAGAGGGGTCTGGGGTGGGATTTGTCCTGTTGCATTATGGCTTTAGGACTGTACAACCACATCACATATTTATCAGGAACGAGCTTCATGCCAATTGTGAGCACTGAATAAAGGACTCTGAGTACACCCACAAGTCTCCATGCCCTTGCCCAGATTCACTTGGGTCCTGTATCCATGGCTCAGGAACACTACTGCACCTCAGCCTAGGGTTCCCAGTTAAAGTCTGAGTCACACTGCAGGGAGATCAGCTCTCAGACTCATTTCCTGCTGCTCCTGACTTGACTGGACAAGCCAGCATGATCTTTCCCCTTGTCTTCATTGCTGATGATAGGCCTGTGGCAGAATTTTGAGATCATGAAAACAGTCCAAAATCGTAACTGTGATCACTGTTAGAAGTCACAGAAGAATTGTTAGTAGGCAATGATAAAAAAGCACACATAATGAGGTGCTATCTGATTCTTTGACATAGGAGACGAAGAATCTGCTCATGCAAATTCTAAGAGGGTTCAATTACAAGGAAAAAGATTGAGTTTTTGGTAAGTCTCCCACTCTAGTGTAAGCACTCCTGCATATGATTATTTCATCATATCAGGTTATGGAACATGGCACTCAGCTTAATAAAAAAAAGACCTTGAGATGAAGCAGCAGAATAGACTTGTATGGATACTTCTCCAAGTACACACACGGGTATCTGACTACATGATCTATGAGCACACTTCATATAATTCTGAAAGTGTATCTGTCTTCAAACACCCACAGCAATTTTCTAAGGTGAGCAGCATTTTGCATCTTTCTATTTAATATAGTCAATACAGAAATCACAACCATGAGAACAAATAAATGTGTGTCTGACCTCCTAAAGTCTATTTCTTAGTTTATTATAAACACTAATAAAAGACAGGAAGCTGGGGCAATGTGAGATCTATTCACACTGTGATGCAGCATTTTCATCTCCTGTTTTTGTTAGACTGGTGACAGTGTTAGAAAATCTATTAAGTCATTTAATCATTTTCTATCATTTTCTAGGACAGAGTAGTCTATCAAGGCAGACAAAACTTGTAAAAAGCACCATATAAGAAGGGAAAGTACAAAACGAATAATTTGATCTGCCTTGACAGTCCTTTAAATAGCATATCAAAATAATTAAAAATGAAAAACAGGAAGATCATGGAACAAATCCTCCTAGAATCTATACTGAGTGACATGGAGTGAGCGTGACTTCACCAAAGGCAAGGTCTGCCTGACCAGCCTGGCAGTATCAGTGGACAACAGCTATGGATGCCATTCATCAGGACTTCTGTAAAGCCTTTGGAATGGTTTCCCACTATATCTTCCTACATTGGTGAGATACAAATTTGATCGATGGACTGTTCATTGGATGAGGGACTGGTTGGATGGTTGCATCTAGAAAGTAGTGATCAATGGTTTAACATCCAGATGGAGACTGGTGACAAGTAGTGGCCTTCAGGGGTCCATTCTGGGACCAGTGCAGTTTAATATCGATGGCATAGACAGCAGGATCAAATGCACCCTCAGCAAGTCTGCAGATGACAACAAGCTGAGTGGTACAATTGTCATACCAGACGGACAGGTTGTCATCCAGAAGGACCACCTGGAGAAGTGGGCCCATGTGAACCTCATGAGTACAAGGTCCTGCATCCAGATTGAGGCAATCTGCAGTATCAGTACAGGCTGGGGTAAAATGAGATTGAGAGAAACCCTGTGAGAAGAACTTGGGGGTACTGCTTGATGAAAGCCTGGACATGAGCTGGCAATTTGTGCTATCAGCACAGAACATCAACTGTATCCTAGGTTACATCAAAAGAAGCATGTCCGTTAGGCTGAAGAAGAAGTTACTATCACTCTGCTCCACGAGGTCAGGGAGTTGGACTAGATAATCACTGTGGTGAAAATGAAATAGTCAAAATAGCCATTCTTACATTTTATTCTTGTCTAGTCTTGTCTTTTGAATAAAATCTATGTAATTAGGTTATATAAATTACAGAGGACAAAGCATGTAGTGTGTACTTTGCTTTTCCTACATTCATTTGGCAGACTCCATAAAGTATGGCTGTATGACAAAAAAGTTCCAGCTGCTAAACTGATAAATCAAGGAAAATATCCAAGGATTTAATCTTTTCTCCTCATGGAAAGGATGTGAAAACTGATGTAACTTCACATTCTTCCATGTGACTGACACTATTTTGCTCATCCATATGTAAAACCAAATGCACATCTTCCACCAGCAGTTTCTAGCATCTCAGACATTTTTTTTGTTTAGTTTCCCCAATGGGAAGCACATAGAGAATTTGGCTTCATTTGCAAATACTCACAGGAGTGCCTACACTGCAGTTGCCAGACCCCTTACTCTCAGTTCCAGCATAGCACATGTAACATGATTGTGGCTGTGCATGGGGCAGAAAATTGCTGACAACCAATCCAAAGGGATGCAATTTTTTCTTGTGAAAAGTACTGGCTCCTCCAGTTTAATTAAGCAGACATGCTGTATGCTGTGTACTGCCTTGCCTTTACCTTTGGCACACTCTGGCAGCTCTCACTACTCGGTCTGGCTCAGTATTTCAAAAGCAGCACTGCTCCCACATCTTTATACATATATTTGGCACTGCCTTTTGATCTGCTTCAGCAGGTCCTACTATGTCAGTAGCACTTGGTAAGAAGGAGCTTAAGAGGCTATGAAAAATATTTTTTAGTCTAACTGGTGGTTCCCAAGCAGTCCAGACCAACAGATCGCTGTCAAACCTTGTCATTTCTCCTAAACCACTAAGCATTGTGCCACTAAGCAATGTGCCTACCACCAGCCAAGGGACACATTCAGCAGAAAAGAAGTGGTGACTCCCAAAAGAAAATGAAAGTAAAAGCATCTACCAAATGAGTTCCAGAGTGAAATGAGGTAACCCATGTAACTTATTCTAGAAGATAATTTCCTAAAATATTCATTGTAGAACAGAACAAATAAATGCAGGAATGTCAAATGCAGACAAAAAAGATGAACTTATCACATGACACAGGTAAGCATATTACATGAGGAACATATTGGAGTCAACAGAAAACCAGCATTCATTTATATGGAAGTTACATATTCCTAGTAGTTCTTGGTGAAATTTTAAATCATTTAACATCTTTCCTTCTCAAAATCCATCAAAACAGAGAGAGGGAAAAAAGCCCACGAAGACAGAAAGTATGTTTTCCTTGACTGAAGCTAATAAATATTCTACATGTAAAATTAACCAAAAAACCCCCAGAACTGATGTTTGAGTTTCAGTGCGTGACCACTGAGTATCATGAAATGTTTTTTTCTGCAAGAGCTGATAGTGATCTAAACTTCTATGATGAAATGACTTGCCTGGTAGATGAAAATCAGTGGGTTCTGCTTAGAATTCAGTAAGGTTTTTGTTACTGTCTTCCACGGACAATATGTTTAAATATGGGCTGTACAAGCAGATAGTAAGCTGGACTTAAAACAGGTTGAATAGGATCAAGAGGTTGATGTTCCTGTGCAATTTGATCTAGGGGACCCTGCCCTGTCAGGAGGATTTGAGTAGATGATCTTTTGAGGTCCCTTGCAATCCCTAACAGCTTGTGATTCTGTGATTCCTGTGATGATACTAGTTGTAGTAAGTCTAGCTGGAGAAAACAAATGAGCAATATACTCCAGTGGTAGCTGCTGGATCCAACTGTATTTAACATTGTCTTTGTTTCCACAGAATCATGGAATTATTGAGTCTGGAAAAGACCTCTGAGATCATCAAGCCCATCCTATGACCTAACATCACCACATAGGCACTAAGTGCTACACCCAATCTTTTCTTAAAGACCTCCAGGGATGGTGATGCCACCACCTTCCAATGTCTGATTACCCTTTCCATGAGGAAGGGCTTCCTAACCCTTCCTGGGTGCAAGCCTCAGGCCATGCCCTCTTGTCCTATGACTAGTTGCTTGGGAGAAGAGCCAGATCCCCACCTGCCTACCTCCCTTCAGGTAGTTGTAGACAGTGGTATGGTCCTCACTGAGTCTCCTCCAGGCTAAATAACTCCAGCTCCCTCCTGCCTTGCTTTCTTCCTTCCTTTCTTTCTTCCCTGGACAAGTGGTTTAGCCTCTTCAAGCAAAACATATACAGATCTTGGTTTCTTATGATCACTTCCAGCAGGTAGTCTGCTTAAAATATCACTTCATAAATAAACTTAAGCAGGCTATATTTGAACAGCAGTACAACTAAAAGCTTTTTCCATGTAAATGAAAAGAGATTTTTGCATGGTGGCAGTATGACTGAAGTGGTGTTAAGATCTGCAAGTTCCAAAGAGTATTGATTTTGTTACTAAAAGTTGTATATTAGAAAAAAACAAATTAGAAATCCCACATACACAGGCACATACATTCTTAAACATATTCACACACTTCTCGACCTGAGAAAACTATATATGATAGGTAGTACTTACAGGTTTTTTCTTATATGATGAAAAGAATACAACTCTGAGATGTGATTCTGTCTGTGGTTATGTAGGAAAACGTTTATAGTTTTTTCCCTATTTACAAAGCAGTGCATGTAACATGTAGCCTTACAATGTGTTTCTCTCTTACAATAGAAACAAGAAAAAGATAGAGAGATTGAATAGCTTCACCTTGATAAGATCTGATCAACCAGATAGGACAGAAGTGTGAGCATATCTAATGTGTAATCTCAGCCATCCTGACAGATGTATTTTAGAAATAGGGGAACATAGGGACTTTGAATCACTCTGATCAAACACATTTTTTGAAAGATCTCCAGCAGTGAAGAGTACATTAAAATGTTATACTTCCTATCATTGCTTCACAAGCAAAGCCTGACTTCTCTTCTAATAATACATGTGACAGTGCCGTGAGAGTAGAAGGGACCAGTTGTATTCTTGGTGAAAAATGTCTGTGAAACAAATAAGGATATTCTATTAAGATATTTGGCTAGAACCTGTATTTTGTTAATGTTAGGAAAATTACAAAAAAGTCAACTGGGTTACACCACTATTACTGAAGTGAACGAGTATTTCTTGATTGGTACTTTAGCCAATAGTATTAGAAAAATATAGAACAGTGGTTGTTAGATATCAGATGTGACCATTATTCCAGTAAAAATTAACTAAAATCAACGTTTATTATCTCAATATTATTTAACTTTCTGCAATCACTTAGCTTTAAAGTGTTTTGTTACAGTGTAATAAAATTACATCCTTGGAAGGAATTTTTGCATACTACAGTCATTTCTATAAATCACAGAATCACAGAGTATTAGAGATTGAAAGGGACCTTGAAAGATCATCTAGTCCAATCCCCCTGCCAGAGCACAATCACCTAGACCAAGTTGCACAGGAACACATCCGAGAGGGTTTAAACATCTCCAGAGAAGGAGACTCCACAACTCCCAGTTCCAGTGCTCCGTCACCCTCACTGTGAAGACGTTCCTTCTAATATTTACATGGAACCTCCTACGTTCCAGTTTACAACCATTGCTCCTCCTCCTATCACTAGATGACACTGATAAGAACCTACCTCTGTTGTCTTGACTCGCATTCTTCACATATTTATGGACATTAAAGAGGTCACCCCTCAGTCTCCTCTTCTCCAAGCTAAAAAGACCCAGCTCCCTCAGCCTTTCCTCATAAGGGAGATGTTCCACTTCCTTCATCATCCTTGTTGTTCTGTGTTGGACACCCTCCTGCAGCTCTGTGTCCTTCTTGAACTGAGGGGCTCAGAACTGAACACAATACTCCAGATGTGGTTTCACCAGGGCAGAGTAGAAGGAGAGAAGAAATTTTCTCGAACTGCTAGTCAGCCATTTTCTGATCCACCCCAGGATGCTGTTGGCCCTCTTTTCCACAAGAGCACATTGCTGGCTCATGGTCATCCTGCTGTCCACTAGAACCCCCAGGTCCCTTTCTCCTACACTGCTCTCCAACAGCTCAGTCCCCAACCTATACTGGTACCTGCTCTTGCTCTTGCCCAGATGCAAGACTCTACAGTTACCCTTGTTATATTTCATTAAATTTCTCCCTGCCCAGCTCTCCAGCCTGTCCATGTCCCACTGAATGGCCGCACAACCACCCAGCTTTGTGTCATCGGCAAAGTTGATGACAGTGCACTCTAATCCCTCATCCAAGTCATTAAGGAATAGATTGAATAGAACTGGTCCCAGCACTGACCCTTGGAGGACTCCACTAGATACAGGCCTCCAACTAGACTCTGTCCCATTGACCGCCACTCTCTGGCTTCTATCCTGCAGCCAGTTCACGATCCACCTCACTACCCAATCATCCAAACCACACTGCCTCAGTTTGGCTTTGAGGATGCTGTGTAAAAATGTGTCAAATGCCTTGCTGAAGTCAACACAGACCACATCCACCACTCTGCCATCATCCATCCACCTGGTTATGCCCTCATAAAACGCTATCAACTTGGCCATTAGTAACCTACTGGGAATCGATTGGCAATTACATGGTCCATACCAACCAACAGCCAGTGGGCAAGTGGAAAAGATGAACCATCGAATTAAACTTCAGATTGTGAAACTGGGATAAGAGGCAGGCATAACCTGGCCTCAAGCCTTGCCTCTAGCTCTACTAAGAATCTGGATGAGACCCCGACCAAAAGAAGGCTTGAGCCTTCTTTATGGACGACTTTATGTGGTGCAACAAGGCTTTTCTACCCAAGTAGGGGATGAGACCCTAGCAGACTATCTCATAGCCTTGCAGAAGTGGTTAAGAGAAATAGAGAAACAAGTACTTAGCACTTGAGCAAGAGGTTTAGATGGACCGATAGACGACATTGTGCCAAGTGACTATGTGTTCGCCAGAACTCTCAGACTCGCCTTTGGAACCACGGTGGGAAGTGATGCATGGAAAGGAACCAAGAACTCTGTTTAGCGTTTTTGAGGAGGTAATTTATTCGCTAGCGGGTGCACAAAACCATGACATAAGCCATAAAACAGTACATATTCATCAGATATTCCAACACTCCTATACATATGCATAACCTGTCCCTGCTCCCTGTGTTAATTAATTCTCCTCCTTCTTGAGCTTACGCAGTTTCTTTTGGTGGTCGTCTTTTGAGGGTCGTGATGCCATCTTGCGATGAAGTAAGAGTCTTCCTCAGGGTTGAACTTTTGCCCCACATCACTCTGTGCATGCCCTGTTGTTTCTTGTCACTAGTCCAACCCGTATAGCTGGTCCCTGCCAGCATTTTAGCAATCAATTTCTTCTTTGACAGGTTGCACCTAGCCTCCCATCTTTCTACACAATACTAGTTGCTAAGCTTATGATTTTTAACAATAATAGGTAGTTACTACATAATCCTAAGATAAT
>JAOXOE010000256.1:41569923-41647995 GCA_028565055.1 Phoeniculus purpureus
GCTATCAGGTTGGTCAAGCATGACTTCCCCTTGGTGAAGCCATGCTGACTGTCCCTAATGACCCTCTTGTCCTTGATATGCCTGGAGACAGCGTCAAGCATAAATTGTTGCATCATCTCTCCTGGGATGGAGGTGAGGCTGACCAGTCTATAGTTACCTGGGTCTTCCTTACTCTTTTTAAAGATTGGAGTGACATTTGCTGTCCTCCAGTCCCTAGGCACCTCTCCTGATCCCCGTGACTTAGAAAAGATGATGAAGAGTGGCTTAGCAATGACTTCTGCTGTCTCCCTTAGCACTCGTGGGTGCATCCCATCAGGGCCCCTGGATTATGTACATCCAGTTTGCTCAACTTATCCCTAACCCAGTCCTCATCAACCAACACAAGCTCCTCTCTTGCCTCAACTTTTTTTTGAGCCTCATCAGTCTGGGGTTTGATATCAGGACAGCTCCCAGAAGTACAGACAGAGGCAATGAAGGTGTTCAGTATCTCTGCTTTCTCTGTATCTTCTGTCTCCAGGGCACCCACCTCATTCAGCAGGGAGCCTGAATTGCCTCTAGGTTTAGTTTTACCCGAAGATATGCTCCTATCCCCAGAAATAAGATCTCCATCCAATTTTCCAAGAATGTTTGTATTACATTCTTTTCCTATTTCTGTTGAAAAAGAAAAGCTGGTCAAATAATAAGCTGTCTGAACATTGTTGTAGTTTTTGTCAAACAAGACAGCTGACCCACAGTGCTCAACCACTGAAACCGAAATTTTGCAATTGCAAAATTTACTAAGACCTTACTAAACCATTAAAAACTTGTTTTATGTCTGTTAATATTTGAAACTTCAAAGCATAAATCAAATATCCTTTACAGAAGCCCATGTTTACAAAACAAGTAGACAAAACCCATTAATTTACTGGCCCACAAACAGTGCAGTGAACAAGTCTGGTTTTGGCAGTGTCTTACAACACGCAGTGACCATGACAAAAAACGCTCCTGGCTTTGGGTTTTTTTGCATGATTGTATGTCCCAAACTCTGGTTTCAGTGTTCAGCATTGTAACCCAGAAAGATACTCTGAGTGGATGAGGGATTGCAAGATCTTCATCACCATCTCAGACTACTCTGCCACGATTCACTGGAAGTGGGTAGGAACAGACTGAACTTGGCCAGGGTCTGGGCTGTCCTGCTAAAATGCCACTCTCACCCACAGTCATGCCAAGTCACTTCTAGCACTTTCTGTGTTACCATTCTACCCTAGCACAGGTGCCACATGCATTACTTGAGGCTCCCCCCTTGGAGTTACTGTGCTCCAGCTATTTTGTGAGAGCAATGCCCTAGAGCTCAAGCACTGTCAACATCTACTCTACCTACCTACCTATCTTTAATGCTCTGAGTATATATCCTTCCAGAGGAGAATGCAGGGAGGTAGTCATCTTAAAGGGCTGTAGCCACCAAAGCTAAGCAAATGCATTAATCTGTGCAGAAATGGTGATGTGCCTGTTCTTCCACAAGCAGCAGGGCACACAGAGAGCTCTCTCCCACCGAGATACCCCACTGAAGCTAGACAAAGTGAGAATGTGAAAAGCTTCTGGCAGGAGGCAAGCAGCTTTCAAGCGTCTTTTGTGAAGCCATCTGCTCTTTGCTGATATCAGAGCATTTATGTACCTAAAAGGAAAGATATTCTTGCAAATAAATCAACAGGGTTCACACTACTCTGTAATACTGATGGAATCATGGCTTGAGAAAAATTTGTAAATATGCATTTTATGTTCTACATAGATTCACAAACAAAAAATCAAACTTATAAAAATCTCTCCTAAACAATAGTCCAATAGGGCTTCCTGAGCAAATTAACCCTCTGCTGCCATGCATGACCAGAATGCTTTCAAAAAACCCAACGCATTTACCTTAAAAGTCAGGTTCCTTAACTTTTTGCTTTTTGTTGTTTACTTCATGGATTCAAGGTCTATATGTTTCATATTTTCAAACTGAGCTTTTTTAAGTTTATTTAAATAAAAAAGCAAGTATTTTCATTAATCTTGCATTTCCAGTAGACTAGGCTTAAATAAAGTAAAAAATACCACAAAATTCAGAAATAATCATCGTGCTTAATATAACAGACATAAATTCCTGCATATTTCCAGGGGAATCACTGGAGTTGAGCTTAATGTGTCCAGAACATATAAGAAAACTAGATTTGAAGGTCTGTCATTTAAAAAGTCCTGGCTAAGGTGCTCCTAAAGAGGTCACTTCGATTGGGCAGTTGTCTTGGCTCAGAGACATAAAGGAACAAAATTCTGCAGCCATGTGAACTTGTTTGCTTTCCTGTCTGTAGCCTGGCTGCATTTTAGGCTTAGAGTAGCCACCCTGACTTGTGAAGCAGCTGTGATACCCCTAGCTTCATCTATGGCTTGTTCTTCCAGACTCTGAAAGAAACTTGGAAACAGCCTAAAGATACCCCCTGCAGTGAGCAGGGACAACTTCAACTAGATAGTTTTTCCAGAGCCCTGTTAAACCTGGCCTTGAATGTTTCCAGGGATGGGGCCACACCTACCACCAACCTGGACAAGCTGTTCCTGTGTTTCATCACCCACATAATAATAATAAAAAAACCCTTCCTTATATCTAGTCTAAATCTCTCTTCTTTTAATCTAAAAACACCGCCTTTGTCCTGTTGCAACAACATCTCCCTGTTCCACCTTGTGCTGAGGATGCCAGGACTGGACACAGTGCTCCAGGAACCCAGCAGGACACAATACGCTGACCAAAGCCTGGACCTGAAAGGATAGGAATAGAGGACTAGCGAATAGTTCTGGACTTGGACTGCGGTTGGGCAAACACTTCATGGGCAGGCTAAAATTAAAACTTGGGGGTTGTTTTGAGCATATTAGTTACGTTTGTTAATGTTTCAAAGTGATTTCTCACAAGCTGATAGATGAATTCTAAAATGACGATGCTTCTCTTCTCCTAAGGCATGCTCTACACCGCGTTCATAAACGCCATATACAAACACACCTTCTGCTTGTCATCTGTGATGTACGTATTTGCTATTATTCATTTCTGTCGTCGTAGAACTTCAATGCCCCAGGTTTAAAGCCCTGTTCATACAGAGGACATTAATAACCTAAAAGGCAAAAGTCTAGCGGAGTGTATGCACTTCCGCTTGGAAGGCATCTTTGTCAAAGGAATCGTCTTATATGCTAAAAAGAGCTTTGTCTGCGTTTAGATTTCTCTCTTTTATTAAGCTGTTTGTTTAGAACTGGGTCACTAAGCCTAGCAGATGCTTCCTCAGCACAACATACTTGTGTCACAAATGGAGAAAACTTTCCAACCAGATCACTAGTATTAGTAATTATAATTTAATGATCAATTTTATTTCTTTATATCAGAGCAGACAGAGCAATTGACTAAAGATTCCTCTTGTTCGTCAGAAGTTTTTCCCTCACCTCAAATTTGGACAGATAAAGTGCTGTGAGGAATTTTAGTTCTGTCCTAATAAAAGAATATAAACTCCACATGAATGTGCAGTTTCAAGCCACCAGAAATTATTCAGGAAACATCACTTAGCTGGTTTATGCACCAGAATGTAAATGAGCTCTCCCTTTTCTCCGAGCTACCAGTAAAGCTGAGGCATTCACTGCTTTCATTTCACTTCTCTCCCTTTTTTTCTCCAGTTGCCATAGAAACCAGGGTGCCAGTCAGCCTGCGGAAGAGGCTGCCATTGCAGGTGGTTTGCAGATATGGTATTAATAAATGAATAAATAAATAGCCCCCACATTTTCCTCAAAACTGCAGCAGTAAAGAGCACATCACTCTCCATTTAGGCTGCTGAGACTTTATAGAAAACATTTACTGCCTTAGAAAATAAGCATGCATGTATTTCTTGTACCTGGCAAGCCCATTGTGTATATTTACAGCCTCCTCTGTAGCAATCAGCTGAAATATTGAAACAACATAAAGCAATTGAGTTACGAGAATTCATCCAAAAAAGAAAGGGAGAATAAGAGAGAGTGTGCGTGCACAAACATGCAGCTATTGACTTATTCATGTGCATGTTCAGGTTGTGTGCCTGAGAGTCATAACAACTGGGGGTACTATTTGTACAATGAGCCTGTTGTTCTGGAGATATTTAACTTAATACAACTTTCATCTAAGATATTAAACAACAGCAAAAGGTTGGTTTAGACTGGTGTTAAGCATAAGGAAACTAGGCTTAGGGGATCACTTTATCAGTCCACCTGGGAGTTTCCCCGTAATTCCCTCACTGTTGTTTAAGTTCAACAAAATCTTAAAAATGGGCAGAAATCCCACAGGCAATTATTCATGTAGAACAACTTGTACACACTAGGAACTATGGGAGAGAGATTGGTGCCTCCAAAACGGAAGGGCAAGTATTCCTCTGTTATTTATTCCATTTGGCACCTTTTATTGAAACAAAAATCAATCAGAGATGTCACTTCAGTTCTTTCAACAAAAATCATAGAATCATAGAATCATTAGGGTTAGCAGGATCACCTAGACCAAGTCACACGGGAACACATCCAGGCAGGTTTTAAATGTCTCCAGAGAAGGAGACTCCACAACCCCCCTGGGCAGCCTGTTCCAGTGTTCTGTCACCCTCACTGGGAAGAAGTTCCTTCTCATGTTTATGTGGAATCGCCTATGTTCCGGCTTATACCCATTTCCCGTCATCGTATCACTAGATGACACTGAGAAGAGCCTGGCTCCATCCTCCTGACACCCACCCTTCACATATTTATAGACATTAATGAGGTCACCCCTCAGTCTCCTCTTCGCCAAGCTAAAGAGACCCAGCTCCCTTATCCTCTCCTCATAAGGCAGGTGCTCCACTTCCTTCATCATCCTCGTTGCTCTATGCTGGACTCCCTCCAGCAGCTCTGTGTCTTTCTTGAACTGAGTGGCCCAGAACTGGACACAATACTCCAGATGTGGTCACCAGGGCAGAGTAGAGAGGGAGAAGAACCTCTCTCAAAACAATGACATTTTACTAGATGTAGGAAGTGGAAGGACTACATGGCTTACAGCTGTACCTATGGTGTATCTGAAGTCTTTCCAACATTGAGAAAGTTCTACAGTTATTGCTGATTAAGGTGTTAACAGTGTTTTAATAAAATGTAAACATATTTTCTATCATGGGCCTGATTTCCCTCTTATTTCTCCATGTAGTCTAGTGTTAGTAGTCTAAGGAATGAACCATGTTTCAGAGTTCTCCCATTAATCTGTTTGTGTAACTCACAGATTTGAGAACAGTTTCCATTCTAGCAGATTTAAGATTTTAAAAAACCCCACAACATAACATGAATGACCAACGACACAGACCAGTAGAATTCGGAGTCTTTGCAGATACTCACAGTTTGATGAAAAAGATGCCTTTGGGCTTCTCCAGATTTGCTTTGGTGCCAGCAACCTAGATATCGTCCAAACCACCATGGGACGTGTTGCTCCAGTTGAATTAACTTCAGTTTATGACCCAGCATGGCTCTTCTCATGTCAGTAACATATTTACCAGAAAATGTTTAGAAACAGAATTGTTTACTGTGGGGTTTTTTAGGAGCTTATTGACAGGAAAAGCTCTAGTATATAGCTCTAGCAGGGGGTTAGACGAGATGGCCTTCAGAGGTCCCTTCCACCACGTACCATTCTGTGATTCTGTGATGACCTGCTTAGCAAAAGTAGAGCATTTAATAAAATCAGTGGAAACTGTGGATACGTCTTCCTCTATATGATTAATTACACACTACAAGCTGTGTCCATCCATGGATGTCACACGCCTATAGAACTAGCTGAGAAGCAAAATGAACCCTCCATAGATACACAGTCTTCAGTAACTCCAACCACCAAAGAAAACGTTTGACATCACTAGTAGTGAAATACGATCTAGAAAAGGCAATATAGATATGAGAGAGTTAAATTGGTCATTCACATAAGTAAATTGCCAGGACTAATATTTTTATTCTAGTGAGGAAAAATATAAGACCTTTGTACAATGGATTAAATGATGGAAAGAAAAATGTTGACCTTGTGTTACTTTTCAGCAAGATATATTTTTCTAAAGCTGATTCAGAGCTGCCAGTGAAGGGCTCCTGGAAAAGGCAAAAGAAACCATTGCTTCTGTTTTCATGATTTCCCATTTCAGTCTGTAATGTCACTTTGATGCTGAGATCACTTCACAATACGAATCGTAGAGAAACCCCTCATTTCTGCAAGAAAAAAATGCACTGCTATATTTTCAAGCAGGCAATAACTTAGGAAATTGCTCATGTAAATGAAAACATGCTTATGCTAGTGGAGAAATCGGAACCACATCCTTCTGTACTCTAACCGTCTACCCAGTAACAGAGAAGGCTCGTTCAAAAAGTGTTTTAACTCTGTTTTCAGCCAGGTGATCTAAACTTTGATTTAATTTAGAATTGAATTCTATTCAAATCCATCTGTATTTAATGTAAATATTTAAGTGTCCAGAATCAAATATTGACTAGAATTGGCAAACTTATCAGGACAAATCTCCCCTGAAATCAAATTAACTGTATCTCAGTTAAGAACTGCTTTGGAATTAAGATATCATAAGCATCTGCTATATGGTATTTATTATTTGTCCATAAACTTTTCTCTTAAACATCTAGTGCATGTCTTAATGAGAAAAGAGGAAAACTTGGATTTTATGGTGTTTTTATGATTGTGAGAACATTGATGTCATAGCCTAAAATGGAAAAAGATGCTGTTATGTTATATATCACTATACTGCATAATTTAACCTCTTGCTGAGGTCCAGCAGAAGTTACAAGGGGCCCTTGGTGGCAGCTCCTGCACTATTATATTTTCATGGCTTCTTTCCTGAGCCTAGTAGAATTCTGAACAGCAGATACCAGGGGACAGGCTGTGCAGTCCTGGAAGTTTCCAGGAAACTCTGATTATGTAGTTTATACTAGTCTCTTCACAGAATCTTTTTGGTCAGAAGAGACTCTCAAGATCATCAAGTCCAACCTTCGTCCCAGCACTACCAGGTGGCCCCTAAACCATCTCCCTCAGCACTATGTCTCTCTGACTTTTAAATCCCTCCAGGGATGGTGACTCCACCACTGCCCTGGGCAGTCTGTTCCCTATCAGTTCATTGCCTGTGCTTTTTAGTGGGAATTTCCAAAAGCAACTGTGGGGCTAGTGGTGTAACTCCATGCTGCCCTCTTACAGTCCCTGGGAAGAATGAAGGGAAAGTGCCAGACCCTATTGTACCAGCTCTGAATCAGCCTCTGAAGGAAGCATGTTTTCCCCAAGGGCTATCACAGACATCAGGGGCATTGATCTCATTGCTAGTCTACAGTAACCTTTCTGAGAGTTTCCCTTGTGTGTATCCACAAGTCTCCTCTGGTTTCATAAGTGAAACAGAAACTGTGGGATAGATTCACTCTTGCTCTGACTGATGCCAGCAGAGTATTACTCCAGAGAGAAATGCAATCCCATCACTTCTATTTAGTCTAACTCCAGATTAAGTTTTATTTATTTGTTTTCATTACCATGCCATTTAATTAGCTGTATTCTTACATAACACTCCTGGGGTCTTTTTCTTTCCAAAAGACAGAAGGCATGTCTTTTTTTTTCAGAAATACCCCTGTGACTTAGGAGGTGAAATCAGTGGATGGCTTCTGAAATTCAAGATAATGACCTCTTGTAATTAACAGGAACATCAAACACCCACAGGCTGTCCATTCAATAGGCAGAATAATGTCAGTCATCAACCACATCACCTATCCCTAGGCAAGAAATACAATCAGGAGCCAATTGGATCTGATATTTTAATTACAGATTTTATTAATTTATTAAAGTCTGCCGTTGTTTTCCTTGAAAAGGCAGGCAGAAGTGGCAAGACAGCAAGACTGGAACACAGTAATCCTGTTTGCTGTGCCTGCCACTTACTTTTACAGACAACCATGTAATATATTTTTGGCAAGTTGATTGCACCGTTTATTATATTTGATGCTCTTTAATAAAAGCACTAAATGCCTTCATTATTTCCTGGAAATGCAGCAGCAGTGAGCATGGATGGCTCCTCAGATGCAGTAGAGAGAACAGGATCATGAATATCAATAGGAATGTCTGCATGACCTTCTGTAGGCTTTGGATCATACCTGTGATGAGAGCATACGTTTGGAAATGTCCTCCCATGGCTGCCTGGGGACCACAAGGAACACACCAGGAATGGAAAGTGAGACGTGTCTCTGGGGACATGTTTAGAGCGCAAACCCTCTTCTCTGTGGTGGCATGGGAAGGCTGCTCTACCCTTCATTTGGGAATCCACCTGAAAGAAAGCAGGGGTTGTTCAGCCTGAAGAGGAGAAGGCTCCGGAGGGACCTTATAGCAGCCTTCCAATGCCTGAAAGGGGCCCATAAGAAGGCTGGGGAAGAACTGTTCAATAAGGTAGGGAATGATAGGATGAGGGGGGATGGTTTTAAGATGGAAAATGGTAGATTTAGCTTATACACTGGGAAAAAGTTCTTTAATCTGAGGGTGGTGGAACAGGTTTCCTAAAGAGACAGTGGAGAACCTGTCTGTGGAAAAATTCAAGGTCAGGCTTGATGGGGCTCAGAGCAATCTGTTCTAGTTAGAGATGTCCCCACTTGTAGGGGGGTTTAGAGGTCTCTTCCAACCCAGTACGTTCTATGATTCTGCCATTCTATGAAAAACACATGAGCCCCAGTGTTACACACACAAATAGGTTATAAACCAGCTTTACCACAGCAAAACTATATGAAGAAACCTCATCAAAACCAAATATAATAACACAATATGGGCACTGAAGCACATGGTGGCTGCACCCCTAAGACTGATGTGCCATCCATGCTCAAAACAAAATCTCACAGCCACATAGATTATTTATAGTTTGTCAAATTTGGCAAAGTTAAGTCCTTTAGCTTCTGGATTCTTTCAGGTGCAGGATGAAGCCAGTCTACACATACACACAGAATATTAGGAGCTGCAGAAAACTATTGTTGCCTGCTGTCACTGGCCTTGGGTCTATGCTGCAGGGTCTTAGAGAACTCCAGTGGATTGAATGACACTGGCTGAGGTTTGTCTTCTGTTTGACAAAGACATTATCCATCATGCAAACCACAAGTACTTGATAAAGAGGAGAACCAAAAGGGCTTTAGCAGCTTGTTATACACATCCATTAAAACCTTGTAGATAAGTCAAGTTCAGCGAGAGAACCAAAGGGAACATGCAGATCTTAGGAAAGCAGTCATACCAGAGCCCGTGTCTTTAAGTGAAACAAGAAGTAACAGCTCTGGTTCGCCAATCATCCATCAGGTTTGAGTTGTGAGACGGTTTTGAAACCTAGTGAACTGCCTCCCAGTTTCAGGAGAAAACACAACAATAGACAAATGAAAATAAGGAAAGATAATTCCTTGCAGATGTTTCGTATACCGTCAACTCATTTTCGTGCTCAGGAAGCCGTGGACGACAGGCAAAATCTACAATTGCAATTACCCGCTTATTATTTGACTGAGTGAATTGTGAATGGTTCAAGGATTTGTTTCACCTAAAATTAATGTCAAAAGGCTTTACCCCTTATTTTAACATCTCACAATTAAGAAATCTAACAAGCGTCTAGAATTCTTATGATGTTCCTTGTACGATACTACCAGTAGCAGCTGACTGAAGGATACCTTTGCAATGCTATTTCTTTCCAATGCTATACGTGGGAAAATAAATCAAAAGTAAAACTATTTTCTGTGGAGTTAAATACATGTATTTATTCCCTCAACACTAAGCATGTAAAATAGAGTTCTGTGTAAAATGCCTATTGCACTTGTTTCTCTCTTATTGCATCTGACGATCAAAGAAACACAAATTAGCAATATATTCTGTTGTGCATCTAACCATGAACTCTAGAGCACAGAGAGTCCATCCCCTTTCTGGGCAACCTGTGCCAGTGCTCAGCCACTTCCACAAGGAAAAAGTGTTTCCTCGTCATCAGAAGGAAACTCCTGTGTTTGAGTTTGCATCTAGTTTAACTCATTCCATGTGAAAGGGGAGAAGTCTGCAGGCTCCTTCTAGTGTTGTGACAGTCACTAGCCGGGAGAAGGGAAAGCTCCGGTGAGGGCTGTCACCGTGTGAACATAAGAGAGCACACAAGTATTAGATGGCCAAGCAGGTTGTGCATAGGTGGCTGCTTGCACTGACTGTGGCTCCTGATGAGTGCAAGTACTACGAAGCATTGGGAAGAGCTAGGTTTATGCTGTGAAGGGAGAGGCTTAGAGACCCCAAGACATTTACCTGTAGGAAAGACAACTTTTTCCACTCCAATGCTCAAAGAAAAAACTGCTTTCTGTGGGCAGCTTACTCTGAGCCCTGCAAACAAAATCTGTGTCCTCAGTGGCTCTGGAGGACCCACCCAGTCCTGTAGGGCAAAATGCATCTTCATCTGTCAGTGAACCTATTCTTGTCAAGTTCTGCAGGTATGTACTTATGAGTAGAAATTTTGCTAGGACAAGAGTGATTTCTTTCAGTGGAAGGCAAGACTGTAACATAACTTTAATCTTCTCCTTTAATCACTAATTCACAACTGTAATCTTTAACTATTAAGCTGAAAGAGATATTTAAATTAGGGATTAGAAATTCTTCACTCTGAGGGTGCTGAGGGCACAGGCTGCCCCAGGAAGCTGTGGATGCCCCATCCCTGGAAGTGTTCAACGCCAGGTTGGTTGGGGCCTTGAGCAACCAGGTCTGGTGACCTCCCCATAGCAGGGGATTGGAATTAGATGATCTCTGAGGTCCCCTTTCAACCTGAGAGATTCTATGAGGATTCTGTGAAATACACATCTAGGACCATCTATTGTCTCATTATTAATACATCAGGATGGTCTGCACCTTTGACCTCTTTACTAAATCTCCCTCTCTCTCACAACTTCTTTTTCTGCCTGTGGGCACAGCAGGAACCCTCCCGAGCTTAGCACGTAGGCAATCCAGCTGTGGTGCCTCACCTTGTGCTCCTTTCGTTGCCTGCACCCCGGAGTGCCTCACGCTCTTCAGCAAAGAAAGAGCGTGCAGGCAAAACCAACGTGTGTGTGCCCAGCATGCAAAAGCTGCCAACCCGCCCCCCGCCCCGAGCAGAGGGGATGTGATTTCATCTGTACACGCTTTAGAACAAACCAAAACCACAAGAAGACCTATCTGTCACGTAGACACAGCAAGAGGGGGGGAAAAGGGTGGCTACATTAGATTATTTTGTGTCCATTCCTTTTTAACCTGTTACTTACAGACTCGAAGCAAAAGACTAGTGGATTTAAGTGCTATATAAAAATGAGTAGCCAGGCAAGTCTAGGGAACAATACAGCTGAAAGAAAAGAACTTCCAGAGGCAGGCTCGGGTTTTTCTGTGTGAGGCCTGGAAGCAGTTAATCTCTGCTGAGTAAAGATAGCCATTGAGCTCAGATCAGTGAACTACACTGCCGGAGGAGGAAAACCAGGGAATCGTTTCATTGTCATTGCTAGGGAGCCACCAGATGCTTAGGATTCCATATATTCGGGGGATAAATCTTTCAAAAGCTCCATTGACACTGGGGTATGTCAATAATTCAACGTATTAGTTGGATGCAAATGCTGCACAATAAGGTATGGAAAGAAAACTGTAATTGGGAATGCCAGGGTGAAGGGGGCTCTATCTTCTGACTGACTCCATTGTTGAGCTCCGGGCTGAACCTCCGACCCTTTACTTTGGAGGGACACAATAGGCTTTGATATGAGATGGTGGGAAACGGGCTTGGAAGCTCATTTCACATTCAGCAGCAATTCATCAGCTTGGCTGGGACTTCTAGCAGCTTTAATGACCACTGCAATTGATGGTTAAATCAATTTGTGACGGTGACAGCATGGCTGGCCCCTAGACTGTAACAATCCGGGATTACAACAGGCAGAAAGGGCCCCGTTATTCAGACGTGCGAGGCTTACGCTGGGCTCAGAGTGGGAACAACGGGGAGACAAAGTCTCACCAAAACGCCGCCTGGAGAACGTACACGTCCTCTCCGGCTTGCGACACACACAACCTTCTTTGTGCTGCCGTTGGTCGCTGCAGTTAAAATAAATAAATAAGTGAGTGGCACGACTAATAAAAATATACAGGGAGGTGCAGGAGGCCATGATAGCTAACGATAACCTCAGGGAAAGTGGCAACCCAGAAAGAATTTCCTCGGTTCCTCTGGAGATGAAGTGGGTGGTCTGTCCCCCCTCCACCCTCAACCCCAAACCATTTTGCCACTTGCCCCCATGGTCAAACCCAGCCTTGTCTGGATTATGTTTGGCAAAGGAGGGGCACAGGCAGGGGGGATGGGGGCCAAAAGTGTCTCTGCGAGAGTGACAAGGAAGAACTGCTCCCTCTCCTGTCACTGAACAAAACTGCATCGCGACCACGCCACGGCTTGTTCTCTGCGTGTGCGTGACGAGCCTTACCTCCCGCACCGACCGGGCAGCACAGGGAAAGACAAGCAAAGATCACCGCGGTGCCCCTGCGCTTGCTAATTACCTTGTGGGGGATTCAGCTGCCCCGGGCAAGGCTCACAAGCCCAGTGCCCGGCTGACAGCAAGGCAAAAACCGCGCTTTGAAATCATCTCAGCTCCCCCTCCTCCTGCGTTGTGCTGGTGTAACGTGGGATTTGCGTTCAAAAGTTAAGGTGTGTGTTAGGAGCAGACTGAATTTCTAGAAAATGTGTGACTATGGTTCTTCTTGTCAGCATAACGTTTTACATATTAAATATTTCAATATTAAACTAAGAGTGGTTAAAATTACGCAGCGTAGGTGTGCATCTGTGTTTCAGTGCAGATGTGACCAAATTTATTCTGTTTACGTTAGATTACACTTAAAAATCACAGAAAGAGGCCGGATGATTCAGTGAAAAGCTATGTTCTCTCTGCCGTGCTAATTGCATTAATGTATTGAGCTCGAACACAACAGCTATGAAATTAATACGTTATGTTGTGTCTCTAACTAAGCATATATTCATTTAAAAATCAATAAGATATGTAGTCAGAGAATCAGAATACTAAAAAATTTATAGGAGTATGCAATATGAGTATTGTGAGCACCACAAAAGCTGCTAATCAATAACCTGTAAATTAAATACTAATGCAGTACAAGTCTGTCTTTGTGGTTAGGAGTGATCCATCCCTTTCTGCATAAAACATGCTGAAAGAATTCAGGAAAAAAAAAGAGAAAATGTGTCTCCCAGTCCACTGACCTGTTTACACAAATCCTTTCAATCACTTTCTGAGTTGAAGTTACAATTAATAACGAATTCTGGCATCTTCCTCGCAAATATTCTGGTCTAAGTGTTGCAAAAGAAAGAGCTGTCTGGCTCCCTGAAGTGTGTGAATCGATTGGTTGATGTTAATACCTGAGAATCTGTATCCTGAAATAAAGTACCACATCTTGGAAATGGAAGCAGGTTCAGGGTTTTTTCTAAGCTATCTGTCCAAATATTGAAAAAATATTATTGCAAACAGTCGAGAGGTCTGGCACCAGGTCCAAATCCTGACAGGGGAGGGGCGGGGGGGAAAAAGATCCCTTGGTTTCTATGGTAACAGCGCCAGTAGAAATAGCTGTGTGAGCATACTGAACATGCATAAAAGCCTTCCCAAGGGAGGTCAGGGGATTTGAAAAAAGAAGGAAAAAAAAAGATGGCAGCTTCTGCAGAAAGCACTGAGATATGTTACGCTGAATAAGTGTTTCACATTTGCAATGTGATCAATAGCAAAAGGTTGTTCCTAAGAGAATATTCACAAAGCGTTTAATATCTATCCATTTATACTTCATCTGTGTGTTTGTTCATGCTCGGTGCGATGCGAGACATATGAGAGATGCAAATTTGTTTCTGCACACGTGTGCGTGCGTAGAAATTGGTGCAAGAATAAATAATGCATCAACCTACACAATGGAAACGTAATGCGAGACGGTAAAAGACTCCTGAATATATGCATTACTGTATGCAATGCATCGCATGTGGATTGCTTTACTGTATCACACTGATGAAATACATCTGTGCACATCTAAATATAAAATGTAATACCAGTCTGAAATACTTGACACACTGATGATGGCAATTCATTGTTTGGAGCTAAAAATGTCCACTAGCCCTCTATTTTCATCTGCTTCAGCCCTCTCCATTCAGTGTTGTTGCTATACACTCACTCAATGGGGGATGGATTGGCACACAGTGAAAATATGGCGGAGGCTCCCATGCAGAGGACGAGCTGTTGCTGCAAGTGAAACCCCTTCAGCCATAAAGCAGGGAAGGGGAGAATTCCCAGTTACATTTGAAAGCTGCATTTTTGTGAGCATGGACACAAACCGCTACTGTGCTGTGCTCAGGGTGTAGCAGTTTTGGAAAAATGTGTGTGTTGTTCTCATGGATTTTTTGGAGCAGCACAATGAGCTAAAATTATCAAAGCTTGCTGGATTACCTTCAGGGGTAAGAGAGAGCGGATGTTCATCCAGAAAAGACGGCCAGTGAAAGCAAAGAGGATCTACACCCATTGCTGTGCCTTTACAATTCAAAAGAAGCAGCACATTATCTGGTACCAACATTTCCAGAGACAGAAGTGACACATAATTGCCTTCCTCTTTTAGTCCCCTTCTCTCCGTGTCCCCTGTGACACACACCTCCCCCCACCCATGCCCCAAACCAGCTGTCAAATGGGGCTCCAGGAGCAGGAATTGGCTCTCCCCTGTGTCAGCCATCCTCCCTCCTTCCCTGCACATGGAAACCTCTACTATTCACTACTTGGGTGTTGAATGGGCGCATAGCCAGCAAAGGACCTTCCCTTGGGGACCTCCCCAGCAAACCTGTCAACAAAAAAGCCAAAGGACACCCTCCAGGCTGCCAACACAGGCTGAGCCTGTCTGATGTAGAGCCAGTACGCTGCTCCATAAAGCAGCAGCATTTCATAGAATCATAGAATCATCAAGTCCAACCACCCTACAACCCTGAAGCACTAAACCGTCTCCTGAAACACCATGTCCACCTGTTTTTTAACACCTCCAGGGATGGTAACTCTACCACCTCCCTGGGCAGCCTGTTCCAAGGCCTCACCACTCTTTCTGGGAAGAGCTTGCAAAAGGTTTGTAAAAGGTGAACATGCACGAAGCAGTGGGAGCGCCATTGAGCTCTCTGCCTTGTTTGGAAAAATCACAGAGATGGCCATGGTGGCCCTTTTGCAAACCTGAGGCAGCACCTCTGTCTCTTTCAGAGTGAAAGTGCGTTTTCAGGGAGATATTTTAATGGGAAAAAATTGAAAGGTAATCTTAAAATAATCATACTTCATCCAGTTTCTTAAACTTCTTCAAGCCAAAAGCACCTTGTTAGTTGTCAATTTTCCTTAATTAGATCTCCGGTTAACATTTGCCTGAAACGAACAACCGCTCTTTGCACTTCTCAATGTTAATACTTCTATCTGCCCTTGGAAATCCCCTTAGATCACACCAGACTAGCATCTAATTAACAAATATCATTGTTATTGCCAGAGATGGGGGTGTTTAGATTGGGAAAGGGGGTGGGTGGAACTAAACAGAGAAAACTCCAAAATAAACAAACTATTAAAAAAAAGAGAAAGTCAAAGCGTGACCCAGTCAAAGCTTTCTGGAGTAGGTTAGTGAGGACCTCAGTGCTGGGCTTTCCAGCACTGGTGTGACCAGCTCTAAAAGTATGAAGCTGTAGTAATCTTACGAATAATCCAGAAATGTCACAAGTCAGCAGCCCAAAGTTACTGAACTTGAGATCCGCTGTGTGTTTATTCCTGCTTCCAGCTGGAAGTATCCCTGTCCTGAGAACTGATAGGGTTGTAACATGCTCTGATTTTAACAGTGATCACGACTTTCCCACATAACAACCGGTTCTTTCCAGAAGCCTGGGTGGCCTGACTCAATTTCCTATGTGCTCCAGGACCTGGGTATCCTGCTCTCGAAAGATGTTTCACCTGCCACCTGCCATCTGGAACTGGACAGGCACCAATCCAACAATTTTTGATTGTGTCTGCAATGACTTAGACCCCAGCTGCTGAATCTTAACCCACATTCATGAACACATATCCTGCCCCTCTTTCACTGCTTACCAAACCTATTATTTTGTCATCTGCCATATGAGCCCTTTCATTCGCAATCCAGGAACCTTTATACCAAAACTCCCGTCCTCATTCTGCATGCTTGCTTGCCCTCTTGCTTCAATTTGCTGTGTAATAACGCTGCTTTCCCACTCAGCAGGCTGTGTGGGGGAGAAAACCTCCATTTGCTGCAAATATTTAGTGGTACAATTTCACCAGTTTAGTCTCCTCATGGTGTGTCCCCACCAACACCACCATTTGTTGGTGGGGTTTAACATCTCCTTGACAACCTTAGCAGGACTTTCCAGTTTAGAGGCTAGGTCTTGCCGATACAGATGCAGTGCTAATGTGTTTTTGAACTGGTGGATCAACATGGATGATTTCAGTATAAATGACTGCCAAAGACAATGGCTACATAGCAATCAAAGAAGAGGCATCTGTGGGAAATCCAAACACCCATGGTACTCTTCATTCAGTTTGTCGTCCAAGTTTTATATTGTGGACGTTGACTGATTTTGCCTGTAGCCTACCAAGCTCAAAGCTAGTTCAGAAATCACTACACTACACTGTAATAACAAGAAATAATGAAATAAATAACAAATAAATTCTGACTGTAGATTGAACATGTCTTAAATCAGCCTGAAGTAAAAATTTTGAACAGAGCATATACTTCCAAATGTGCATAAATTATAGTGGGCTAACAGCTGCCTGATGGAGTTACAGTTCTTTGTTTGTATCAGCTTTACACATACACAGGCATACAGTTCTGCCCTATAGAAATCACAGAATTCTCTGTTGCTATCCCTTTACAGACTTAAGAACTCATTTGACCCCTTCAGAAAACTTACACATATTTTTTTGCAACGTCCCCATGCATGGCAACCTGACTGCCCACTGTGCTTCAAGCACAGCTGGACACCCACCTACTTTACCTGGTAGAGATGTTGGAGATGCTCTTCTTTTTGTCAGACTGGCTGCAACTGTGGGATGAATTCAAAGCCAGGCATTAGGACAGCAGTGATTCACTGAGTTTGATTAAGTCAAACAGAAATACCTGTGTGTAGAAGGTACACTACATTAAACAGTTTCTTGTCAGACTCACAATCTCATCTGAAAACTCACACTTGGCTACTGAATAATCCTATCTATAAGTAAATAGAATCATAGAATCATTCATGTTGGAAAACAACCTTGGGATCATTGAGTCCAATCATCAAACCTACCCTACAAGTTCACTCCTAAACCATATCTAACCCAAACACTATATCTTAGCATCTTTTAAACTCATCCAGGGATGGTAGTAGTACCAGAAAGCTACCATCCAGAACATACTGGATGGTAGAAAGTACCAGAACATACTGGCCTGTTGTATTTTATATAATCCATAGCAGTTCTGGAGTTATGGCCAGCTGAATTACTTGTACCAGCTGTCTCTAAACAGCTCATATTACAGCTGAGATCAAATTGCCTTTTAAACCTCTTTTAAACCCTCTACAACTACCAGAAAGGAGCCTGTAGAGAGATGGGTGTTGGCCTCTTCTCCTAAGTGAATAATGACAGGGTGACAGGAAAAGGTCTGAAGTTGCAGCAGAGGAGGCTTGGATTAGATATTAAGAAAAAACTCTTTACTGAGAGAGTGATCAGGGACTGGAACTGCCTGCCCAGGGAGATGGTTGAATAATCATCCCTGGAGGTGTTTAAGAAACGTGTAGACATGGTGCTTCAGGACCTGCTCTAGTGGCAGAGATCGTATGGGGTTTATTTTGTGTTTTATCTGGTTGAGTGTGTTTGGTGCTAGTGTTTGATCAGGGTTTTGGTTTTTGCTATTGCTGTGAGCATATTTGGACTGAGTGATCACGGAGGTCTTTTCCGCCCAGGAATATTCTGAGAAAACTGTATCAAGAGTAAGTTCCACCGCAAGGTACTTACAGTATCACTGGGAGTGTGACAGTCAAAATGCAATAGTTGAAAAAGGCCCAGGTCCTGAAAATTACTTTATTCCTACACACAATCAATAAGAATGTAGAACCAGAAGTGCTTTAGGGACGCTTAGGTAATTCTGTACTCTTAAGGAAACAAAAGTCTATGGAGCTTGAACCTGGCGTAGCACATTCAGTGTTAGTTGCCACTGCAGCGAATGTGCAGCTAATACCGAGTCAGTTTCTTTCTTGGGTATTAATATAGCAGCACTATAAATCTGCTGTCACAAGAACATTATCTCAAATAGACATTAAGCATGTACTACTCTAAGGTTGAGACCACAAGCCAAAAATGTCCAAGACTGCGGAAGCTGCATAAACTCGATCTATTCATTGCAACCTGAGCAATTTACTGGAACAACAATGTCAGTTTGCCCGTGCTGAACCTGTTCAAAGTACTAATAGAGCAGGCATCATGTCCTAAGTATAAACCTGACCAGAAATCTTTACACAAACTTCCAAACAGCAAGACACGATCTTACTGACAGACTCAAGTGCAATGGCAAAGAGTGAATTCACAGAATACTTCAGAAAACTTTAGAAACAGGACTAAATTTTTCTTTGAATCCTCATCGTCTACTTCACAGTTACTGGGAATGGCACAAACTTGGGCATATTATGGGGGATTTATGGCTGTTCCATGAAAAGTGTTGTTATTCTAGGCCATATTCTGATACTTTGAATACTGAAAAACTGAAAAGTCTTCAAAGACCAAAAATTCAGTCTTTTCGAGTAGCCAGGCTGAATTCAGCATGTGGACAGCACAATAGACCAAAAGTGGCATGAAAATCCGTGTTCGTTCTACTTATAAGAGTTTTAAGATGAATTCTGCCCCACCAAAGTCTTAGGAAGTCATTCAAGAAGATTAAAATATGCTCCATGGGGCTACTTGGGAAGATTCTGCTCAGCACAAGCGAAGGTGTGGTGATTTGGTTCTTTGTGTAAGTCTGAAAAATAACGGTGGCTATAAAGCAACGCCATTTCTATGGTGAGAATTACATGCTGGTTTTGTTACGTGCAGTTTCTCGTGGTAGCTAAGTAAATAAAAGGTTTACTTTGCATATGATCATTAGAAATTGCAAATCTAAGGTCATAAACCCAAGCCCTAACAAATCCAGTTTTGCATTAGCAGCAAATAGCATTTAATTAGCTGTGAATATTGGCAGAAAAGAAAAACAGGGCCCAGGAGTCCTAATGACAGCTTCTGTGCAGCAGTCATTAGATTATACTGAAAAGCACAACAGGACTAAAATTTCGTTGTATGAATTCCCAGATAAATATTTCTGTATTATACAGTCATTTCAGTGCTCTGCAGTCTATGGTTGTAGGCTTATGCCAGCCTTTAAAAGATTAAAGGCTATATTTTAGACTAATGAATCCCTGTTACTTTTATTACTGCAGGCTTTATCAATGTGTTTTAGAAGGTGATATGCTCCTCCTCAGACTATCAGGACCTCCATGTTTGGTATGATCTTTGTACAATGCTTGCAAACATGTGGATGTGGTACTAGGGAACATGGTTTAGTGGGCATGGTGGAATTGGCATTGGCATTGGGTTGGAGGTTGGACTTGATGATCCTGGAGATCTCTTCCAACCTTAATGATTGTATGATTCTATGAATTTTGCTCTGTGACTGAAAACAAGATCCAGGTTGGTCAATGGAATTTCCTGCAGGACTCAGTTGAGACACCTGCAAGTGCATGATGTTGATAGCCATTAGGCAATGACTAATGCGTGTGATAAAAGGATTTCTGATTTCATGTCAGACTGGGCAATCAAAAGTTCCTGGGGCCAATGAAGGTCTTGAAGTATCCAACATAGGTTGGAGTAGCAGAGGTGTGAGTAGGTGTGTTCATGATCATGTATGAAATCAGGTCAAAGAACTACTCCCAGAGGCTCCAAGCTGCAGCAGCTTCTGTTGCTGTTGGTGCCATGGATGGACCTGGGTGAGGAGCTTCCCAAGCAAGCAGGGCCATCATTGTGCCACCCCTGCTGCTCTTTCTGGAGAGGTTTAGGGGCCATTCAAGCTGTGTCCTGATGGGGAGAAGAGCTGGGGGCAATGGCCACAATGGAGCAGTCTTGCCTATGGCAGCAGAGTTGTTGGTTTGCCTCACCCCTGCCAAAGCTTTCATGACTGACTGATGTGCCATGGGAGGATCTTGTGCTTTTCCATAGCCACTTAAAAGAAACTTAGTCAGTCAAGAGTCTATCTTTCCATGAAACTCAGCACCCTGCATCACATATGATGCAATGCCAGTTCTGATTAAATCTCATGAGCTCCAGAAAGATTCAACTACACTACTGCTACTCTGTCCTAATTGTGTGGTGAGCACACACACCAATCTGAAGGCCAAAGATAAAATAAGGGCTCTTATTTTACTTTAATAAAATAGAGAAAGTTGAAAATAGCAATGATTAACCCACAGTATCTAAAAGCAAATTGTTTCTTTACATAAAATCCTCTGCCACTTGTAGCTCCAGAAGGCTATCACCATGATCTTTCTTGCTCTCATGTTATTCTGAAGCCTCTTTCAGCTGCCAAAGATAGGCTAAGTAGCAGTCAAGAGGAACATCTGGGTCTTCCTTATGAAGTGATCTGGGCAAAAATAAAAAAAGAGGACTTTCCTCTATAATGAAAAAACAAAGAAGTAAGACTTAGAGAAAATCACCAGAAAACAAGGTGTTAGGTCTCCTCTAGTCCTTGTGCTAGTGGTCCACATTTGCTATGCTCCTTCATTCTTAACCCAAGAAGTAATTTCAAGTGCTCTTAGATGGGGTGTTAACATATGGCTCTTTCCCTTGCCTGGTTTCCAGGAGGTCTGCCTGCTTGGAAAGGCTCATCAGCAGAATCAGCTGGAAAATAAGCAGACAAATAGGAGAGAACATGAAGAAACAAAGCCATCTAGGTCATATTGCCTATAGTAATCTTAGTAAAGTCTGACTAAGTCAATCGCGCCACACAGATCCACATTAGATTGGGAACTAGCCCAAGTTTTTAAACTTTTATGCAGGCTCTTCCATATATACCCTTCTCACAAAACAGTTCCAAATGATCTGCTAGTTCCTTATTGCTATTGCCATATATGCAAGCATTCCTTCTGAGGTGATTTGATGTCCTTCCTTATATAAGAGACACCAAAGCATGGTTGTGAATCTCAGCATCCATTCATCAAGCTCACACACACGTAGCATGGTGTCCAAGAGAGTTTTGAATTATGTTGTTCTGCCAAGAAATGAAAATAGTTGAGTACATCTGCTGGAAAGAAAAATATCCTCTACTCTCTAGCTATTCCAGAGCATCTTTCAATAAGCATGCCCTCAGCAAGATGACTTGCCATCAGCATGAAACAATTCAAAGCATATTGAATGCAAGAAAGAGACAAGAGACTTAAGACCAATCAAGAACGTGGTAGGTGTGATTCTGAGGCAGTAATAACCTAAAGGCAGAAACAGATTTAATCTTTAGCAGTGGGCTTGGTACAGTTAGGTTGATGGTTGGACTTGATGATCTTAAGGGTATTTTTCAACCTGAATGTTTCCATGATTGAGTAAAAATTGTAAGTAAGTTTGCAGATGACACCTAGCCGGACGGGTGTGTTGATCTGACGGGTGAAAGGGAGGCTCTACAGAGGGATCTAGACAGCACTCTACAACCACCTGAAAAGAGGTTGGAGTCAGGAGGGGCTCAGCCTCTTCTTCCTGTTGGCAAGCGACAGTACTATAGGAAATGGCTGCAAGCTGTGCCAGGGGAGGTTTAGGCTG
The DNA here is from genome assembly GCA_028565055.1 of Phoeniculus purpureus. Taxonomy (NCBI): domain Eukaryota; kingdom Metazoa; phylum Chordata; class Aves; order Bucerotiformes; family Phoeniculidae; genus Phoeniculus; species Phoeniculus purpureus. The sequence continues at coordinate 41,591,758 of JAOXOE010000256.1, forward strand.
CATATTAGGAAGAACTTCTTAATCTAAAGGGTTACCAAATACTGGAACAGGCTGCCCAGGGCAGTGGTGGAATCACCATGCCTGGAGGGATTTAAACAAGTGTGGATCTGGTGCTTAGGGAGATGGTTTAGAGGTGACCTGTCAGTGCTGGGTTGAAGGTTGGACTCTGTGATCTCAAAGGTCTCTTCCAGTCAAAGATATTCTGTGATTCTGTGAAATCAGGCATACCCAATGTGTTTACAACAAATGATAGATAACAGCTATAGCCAAGGTTTGGACTAGATCATATATCTCATTAAAACCCCATATGGCATGTTGATCCACTATGAAAACTACACGTAGAGGTGGTTTATTGTTGGTGGTTTGTACACTAGCAAGTTGTTTAATTTACTTGAACATCTTCCTTGGTGTTCAGAACAAGAAGGTGTTTCTAACAATCTCCTATTAGTAATTCTTTTGGCATTATGATATTTGACTTAAAAAGTAGCCCAATACAGCTAAAATAAGGTAATTTATCAAGAAGTGCTACTTGTTTGTTTTAGGGTAGGTGATTCTGACCATCTGCTAAACATCACCAAACCTCATACTGGAAAGTTCTTGGAAATTTTTGCTGACTGGCCAATGTCAAGTCCCAACTCAAAGCTGTATGAGACATGCTACTGTTCTGAGGTAATGTGGTAACAAATACACTGCATAAGCAATAAAGAAGTAACGTTGTTCTATTTTCATCAATGCCAGTGGAATCTGCATCGACGGTTTGGACAAGAAAATGAGCATTTGCAGCTCATGAGGTGAGGAAGATGCAAGCTGCCTGACTGGTATTTATGACCATGAGCCTGTCCTTTATACAGAAAGTTCATGGTGCTCTGGGGATGAAACCAAGCAAAGTTTATAGATCAGCAACTTGTCAGCCTCAACCTCCAGCTGAAATTAAACGCAGATAAAACAAATAGAATGTTTTAAAGAAATTGAAATACCTAGTGCTGGAATTTCCTGGCAATATAGAGCTGGATTTATTTCAAGCTCTCTGGACATGGAAAAAAAAAAATGAGCTCATACTCCCCACATGGGAAAGGTGATGTTGGTAAGAGAAGAAAACAGACTTGTAGTCCCCATTCTGTGGCAACTGCCTGACAGAGGAGAAAATAGTTCGAAGAAGAAAAGCTGCCCAGACACAGCTTGAAGGATAGCAAGGGCAAGAGCCTGTACCCAAGATGCAAAATAGATTAGGCTTTCTGGGAATGCTGAGAAGGAAGAAGGGAGAAAATTAAGCCTCGGTGAAGCTAACTCTGCTATGATTCTTGCCCTGTTCTGTGTAGTTTTGTGGTACAGAGGCTCGATGATATGCTCTAGCGAGTCTAGTGAGCAGTGAGGGGTCAGTGGGAACAAAACACTAGAATAAGGAAATATCAGGTCCAGGACTGCGGCAAGGCATTGTCAGAGAGGATCAGAGCAGGGACTGCTGGAAGTGATAGGTCTGAAGGGACTAAATTCCTGGGATCTCAGATGCAACACTTGAAACTAGTAGATGCTTTCTGCTTTAACCTCTGCACGTGCAGTTTCTCCATCTGTAAAACAGATGGTCTTCTCACAGGATGTGCCTGACACAGACTCTTAGATCTGACCTGCAGTGTGTTTTTAAGGTGAATTGCCCAATCACTTCCCCCTTACCATGCTTCAGTTTTCATTCCTGGGCCCTTCTGGTTGGATTTCTTTGGGTATAATTAAACTGGAGGTTGTTCTGCAGGCACCACCACCCAAATCACTCCATAAGCTCATAGGCATTCAAAATACGTTGCTGGGATGCAGTAAAACCCATTTGGTGTGAGCATCAGACCCTCAGCACCCCCTCTTCCTTGTAGCAGGGACTCACCACTCACTAACATAGGCAGGGAATTCTGCAAAATGCAGCAGTGATTGAGCAAGACTGAACTGCCCTGGAGAAAATGATCCCCTTTTACCTCAGAGCAAGGTTTGTATGGCGCAGGGTAAAAGCATCACGTGTCAGACAAGAAAACAAACAGAAGGGCTGCATATCTGTTCCTTAAATGGGCAACTTACACTTTCTGTGCACTGTCTGAGGTGGGAGTCTTGGAGAGAAATCATATACATTCATGTAACTGAAGACTGTCTTGAGGTCAAATAAAAGTTGCACAGACCACCTTAATTCTGGTATTTCCTCAGTCTCAAATGTTTGGCTTTATAACCTTAATAATGTTCTTTTAACATAGTTTTTGTATGTGTAATAAATTACATGCCCTTCTCTCTTTCCGTGCTCTTCTCACCAGTAATGCTGTTGGACTCGGGTCCTTCATTACAAAAACAAATACTGGAAATTATTGCTGTTGTTATTGAAACCAGATGTACTGCGCTCTGTGGCATTTATTTGTATAGTGTCAGACTCTGGCACATTCAGTTTCAGGGTAGTTACTGAATAAAAATGCGCAATATAACTGATAGGGAAATGTAAGTTCTGGACAGGCCTTAGAATCTGCCCCTTTTCAGGCAAGTTTATAATTTGCATTTCACATGCAAGTGACAGAGCAAAAAAATGACAAGATCACATGCATCACGTTTGCATCAGTACAAAGAAACGTGTGCACGCTCCAGCTTTAGAGGTCTGACTTTTAGACATCAGGTAGTAGGTGACAGACATCCCATCTTGTCTTTTCTGTGCTCTCACTGCTCGTCCTGGCCTGATCCCAGGAAAGTAAGCTGATGGACTGTAGTAGAAAGTGCTGTGTGGAGAAAAAGTGCAGGGAATAAGCCCAGTGCATGTTCAAGAGAACCCAAGTTCATGCAGACCAGGAAAGAAGTCTTCCTCAGTTTTAACTTGGAAGGAAGATGCCAGAACACAGGGTACAGGTGTCTGCAGAAAGCCCAGAACAGGAACAGCGTAACTATCTAAATGAAAATCACAGACTGGTCAGCAGTGCTTTGTAAGGCGGAGTAAATTCACTACTTGAAGCAAAAGTAACTGGAGATACTCATTAACAAAAACTTGAAGTACTATTACAACTCCATATTTAAATACTCGAAAACTGGGGAATCCCAGAACTGAGTAGCGTACACTGGTATTAATTCAGACCTTTTATTAATGCATTTTAGTGTGGATTTTAAGTGCATGACCACAATTTTCCTGTGTGATCTCTACTTGAGCTCATACACGTGGTGGGTCACGTTCTAAGCATGAATCAGGGCTGTGCTGTTACTCAGGTCTTGTTAAAGGACAGATCTGCAGAAATACTGAGCACTCACAGCTGTGACTGCAGCCTGTGCCCAGGGTGTTCATCACAAAAAGCTGAACACTTTGTAAATTAGACCATGGGCTTTGCACATCATATGACAAGCCTTGTGCAGTTTGAGTTTGAGGTCACTTAGATGACATATCTCACAAATCTCTGTACCGGCATGCCTTCGTCTCAGAGTGCTGTCAAGAAAATCAATTTATTACCAGTTGTATCTCCCGTATGCACTTAGTGAGAACAGTGTGGTAAAGCCAGCTGAAAGATTAAACGCTCGTGGAAAGGCAGATGCAGAGTAATACAATTCCTTGCTTTGTGTGAAGAGCAAAAAAAACTGTTTAGTGAGAGTCTGGGCAGCTTTAATGCTTCTCTTAGGTGGCGTTTCACATCCCTACAGTTTCCAAACTCATGCAGAGCACACTCAGGGATTACAAATCTTTTGGTCTAAATAAACAATGTGCATGGGATAGGCTGAAAAAAAGCCTTATATATATATATATATATATATTTATAAGATATAAAAGATCTATATATATGCCTTTTCAGTTAATTTATGCTAACCATTCCTACTAAATTATTCCAAACTTCATTATTCCTGAATACTTACCAGTCATTTCTAACAGACACTGCTGCTTCTGGCCAGTCTAATGAGCAGATTCAGTTGATCCAGTGACCAGCCTCCCACATTGTCCCACAACAGCAGTGCTCAATGCCTGCCTCACAGTACTTGCCTTATTTTGTCTTAATGTCATTCAGTAGAGCAAGGGCAACGTATTGATTGACTGATTTAATTTCCATTCTCCTGACATTCCTTGGATTTCTTGCACCAAAGATCAGACACCCTCCCCCCCTTCCCCCCAACCCCGAAAGCAATTCGGAATTTTAGTGAGACTTCAGAGAGAGACGAGCTCAAAACAGCATGGACTTTTATTGGCAAGCTAATCCCTGAACACTTCTGACAAGTCTAAGTGGTGGCAACATCTGAAACAGGGAAGAATGAACAGTTATTTATTAAAGATAAATGCAACCCTTGTGGCCATTTCAAAAGCATTTTATGGTAACCTAGAATGTCCAGCTGTGGGAGAGTTTGAAAGAAGAAGAAAAAGAAGATTTTTGAATGCAACTGTAAGGCAAATGCGCTGCGATGGTTTATAAAGCTTATGATTGTACTGTGATGAACCAGATTTATGCCGCACTTATAATACATGGCCTAAAGTCAGAGTATAAGGGGAATCCTTGTAATAAAACACAGTGATATTTTTTGGCTCTTTTTTTTGCACTATTGCAAAAGGATACTATTTTTACTGCAGTATGCAACTGTGCCAGTGGAAAATAGTAGGAAGAAGAAAAAAAATATATTGTCTGACACTAGTTACCATAGCAACAAGCTGAAGTTCAAGGAGAAGTGGAGAATCTGAGTTCTATGGCAAGGCAATGAATTTAGCATCTACAAGAAGAGAAATGGATTTTCTGTCACAGCCTGTAAATCAGCTGGAGAAAACCAGCATGCAGGAGATATTTCAGAAGGCTTCATATCTGCTTCTAATAGACAAAAAGTGTATCAGAATTAGCTCTCGGGGCTTTTGTCTTTCCAGTTCTTCCCTTTTTCTCTTGATGTTTGCTGCTGAGACAAAGGCAAATGCCTGCCAGAGAATCTTCTCGGGATTCCCCTGCAGTAAGCAGGCACTGCCCTCCCCTGAGAAAGCTGCTCTAGCGTAGTCCCTTTCACAATACCCCAAAGTTTCAAAGATCAGCCAGGAGCTGCAGGAGTGCAGCTGTACAAGTCGGTTTCTGGGATACTTCTCAGTATGATTTCTTATACGAACACATGATGCAGGTGAGCAAAGGGAGCTCACCTGGAAACACTTGACGAGCCTAGATCAGCATCAAGAACGAGAAAGATGACTTTTTAACATGCCTACACAATGCTGCTTGGCATAAGGCACTGCCTTGGGGGAAAGCTGGAGCAGCTCAGTTGGAAACTGAGACACTGCCAGGGAAAGGGCTGCATGTGGTCCCAGTTGTCAGTGAGAATTCAGTTGTCTGAAAGAGAGTTTAGGGGAATTAACAACTGGAGGTGTTCAAGGCCAGGTTGGATGAGGCCTTGAACAACCAAGTCTAGTTGAGAGGCATCACTCCCATGGCTGAGAGGTTGGAAACAGATGAAATCTGAGGTCCCTTCCTACCTGAAGCATTCTATGATTCTGTACCCATACCAAATCTCTAGTCCATTCTTACACGTTCTCATTCTCATTCTAATGGCCTGGAATGACCTTGTCCTTGACCACAATAATTATGTCTAAGTAATCAAAAGAGTATCAAGGACAAATCCATAGGAAAATAGTGCCTCCCAACAGTGGGATGCAGCTGACAACCTGCAAGCTTTCTCTACCTTTAAAAAAAAATGAAACAGTAAATAATTTCCCTTTCTACCTTGTGTTCTGGAGCAGATGGAACACACCCCGGGGAAAGGGAAGAAAAAAAATACTCATAAGTAATAAAGACCTATAACAATACACTGCTTTTAATTACCTGTGATAGACTTCATTCTCAGTAGATCACAGCCCTGTAGCCCACATGTAATTCTTTCAAAGTCAGTGAAGATAAAGCAATGTAAAATCACCATAAGCAGAACATGCAATGATAAAAATAAAGCAGGACAAGAAGATAATGGACCAAAGAAAAGAGTATTTCTTATTTGGATGTCTTCTGCATAAGACAAAGGAATGCTGTCCCTGTTACTGTAAAGGGTGCATATGGAAGATCATTATCTCTTATTCTCTTTGACTACCAGCCATGCAACTGAATGCTACCTAAATGTGGAATAACAGTTCAGAAGTTAAAATGTTTCAGAGAATTTTGTGTAATTTGTTGATCTTTGCTACTTGTTCAAATCCTCTTTCATTTGTAGAGCAAATGCATAACCGTGGGCAGCACAAATTTCCCTGGATGTACCTTTGTAATTTTTGCTGAACAAAACCTTTTTAAATAGTGCTATAAAACACCCATATTCTGAGCTATTTTTTAAGACTGTTATCACTTTTTTCATTTAGATGGCAAACTCTAGGGGTTAAGCCCACATTCAGCCACCTGAAAGGAAACAAAACACACGTTCCTTCCAACCCCCACGTGCCTTGTTCTGTCTCTCACGATTCCTGTTGCACTGCAGTTGCAAAATGTTGGGCAAGAGTTCCATTCAAATACACCTCCCAACTCATGTACAATCAGTCAGTGACAATGTTAGACTCATACTTAACTTTTGGGAGCCTTGAGAGTAAATCAGAATAGCTCCAAGCTTTTTGTTGACTTATGGCCATCTAGAAAAGAAGAAAACACAAAGGTACAAATTTCAAAAGCACTTCAGTGCTGGTCTGTAGAGTTATAGATCACACTCACAGTTATTCTGTCTTACTCTTCTGATAGAAATCTCTCAGAAACTTCATCCTCCTTGTTCTTTGATAAATATTTGAGTAGCTGGTAGCTTAAGCTTCAGCTCGATCATCTTTCATTCAAACGTGGAGCCCCTGTGGGTTACAGAAGAGGACAGCGTTGGTTTTGGTACAGCATGGGGTTTGGTACAGCATGCAGGTTCTGCTCAGGAGTCCTTGGAGAGGATGTCACTGTTGAAACAAACCACTCCAGCAACAGCTTGAAGTTTGCAGGATCTCCTTAGAAAAACGAGGTGTCTGTTTGCTTTTCTCCTATCACTGAGCAATAATGCCATACTGTGTTTCCGCGGATTTTATCTGAAAATGTAAGTAAATACAAAGATAGTAGGAAATCACTACTTCAATTACTACTCCTGCTGTGAATATAAGGCTTTCTCTGTCAGGAAAATGGAGCAGTTTTCATTTACATCAGCTTCTCTTGGAGTGGAAAATAATAAATCAATAAAGGAATATTTGATCACCGTTGCTGCTATAAAGTATTAATTAACAATAAAATCTGTTTCGCCTCTTCACGCAGGTGTGCTGTGAACCACTGTAATAAACCTGTCTGTCCCAGGGAAATAAACAGCCAGGTACAGGTTTTTGCCAAGTCATTTTTCTGCAAGAGTTGTCCTTGAGCCAGTTCACAGTGTGACCGCACAAACTGGCACAGGTCAACTGCTGGTGTAGCCGAAGGGGTGGGAACATGTGCAGTATTGTCACCAAACCCTCTGTCACATCAGATCAGAACTTCAGGAGAAAGAGTAGAGAAGCTGATTGAGACCCAGACCTCTCTCATCAGGGGTAAGATTTCCAGGAAGCGTGGAGAAGGCCACGCGCCTTCCCCCAGCAGCTTTGTGGTTTGCCCCCAGTCATTCTTGCATACCTGTAGCAATGAGAAAGCAAGCCTTGCCAGCTGTTTTACAATTACATATGCTCTGCCCAGTCTTAACTGAAAATTTTCACACTTCTTCATTTACCAAATTAAATGTCTTGTTCATAGCACCAAAACAATATGTGATACTTTGTCTGACAAATCTGGTTTTGACTGGCTCTGAAACAGTTCCCACTACTGTGAGCTGTGCAAATTTATTTAAGAGCACAAATGGTTTCCCCTCCCTATCAGTTCTCTGCAGACCATAGTGGGGGAAAGACTGGCGTTGGAAAGAATCACTGCAGGAGTGATCGGTCTCCATTTACAGTTAACAGAAATACAGTCAGCATGTTTGGGTTGGTCTCATTCACCTGAGAAATCTTGCTCTGTGCTACTAATTTCATTGAAGTAATCACCCTCTGAGGAGCCAAAGCATGTCATGTATCCAGTTCCTCTTGCAAGCCATAATGCACAGCTGCAAAGCTCTAGAAGAGCACTGAGAGGCACCCTGAGACTTCATTGTAGTGGCAGGGAAAACAGGGAGGACACGTGGCCCTTCTGGCATCGTCCTAGGACTAATTGGTTGTGTGCAGAGAGTGGGAAAGGATAAGAAGGGATGGAGTTGCGGTCAGCCAATTCAGCCTTCTATTTAATCTTTATCACCTCAAACAGATTTTTGTGATCTTGATTTTTTGAACCATTGGAGATGGCAGGGGAGCCAGGAGTCATTAGTTTTCTAGGTACCTGTAATAGATTCTGGAAGCAATACTCTGCTCTCTTTGCTCCTTCCCAGGGTTAATACTTGTCCTTTCCCTCTGAATGGAGACTTGTCTACAAAAAGACCATCTTATCCCGCTACCCAAACTAGTTGGGGCAGAGGTGGTTCAGCTGCATGCAACACTGGATTGTGCTCTGCTGCAAGAATCAGTGTTGCTCCTGAAGATCTCAAAAGCTATGCATATATCTTCCCACTATTCGTAGATGGAGGAGAGTGGAAAACCTCCATGGAATTTTATCCCAGAAGTACCTTTTAAAAGAGTCTGTCCAAATCAAGTATGGTCTGTTCTTGGTCAGAGGCGATCTAGCCTGGCAGAGCAGCCACATCACTGCAGGATTTTATTTAATCATCTTCTATCACAGCTTTAAACAGCAACTTTAAGGAGACAACTCTTTATAATGAGCTTCAACTTCCTAACTCCTGAATTATTGACAACCACACGTAATTCAGTAAGAAAACAAGTCCCTGACTAGGTTCCCTCCATAGTGCTCACTTTAGGGACAACTACTTGAAGGAAGGCTGTCGGACACTATACAGAAAAGCATCAATAAACATCAGTTCAGACACCTCATCTCAGGAAGCAGCACTGACAGTCTCTCATACAAGCTCAAAACAAGACTGTTTATATCGAATGATTAAACCATTACATGAGGTGAGAAACAAGGAAAGATCTGTGATGCCTCAATCCCTACTGGACGTGAAAGGCAAGAGCTACTAGTTTAAATCTATTGGCATAAATCTGGAGGATGTCTGCTTGCTTACTGCTTCGTAGACCAATGGACTACAGCTGCTGTCGCGTTCTAGGGAGCCCTAGGCAGAGATCAGAGTACGTACAGTCCCACTAGTACAGATGTTGTGTGCAGTCAGTAGAAATTCAGTCAAATACATTGTAATTGCTAAAGTAATTAAAGCTCATTACTGAAAGTAAACATAACCTGCAGCAAAGTTAACACTCCTGGAGGAGTGACATTCTTCATTTATTCACACCGGAAGCAGAGGAGATCATTAGGGCACAGAGGAACTCTGGGCTGACAGAGGAGGAGCACTTTAATTAGAAAATGTTTACAGCAGGACTGTATATGTTTATGCATGCAAGTTGTGAAAATAATAGTATTTTAAAAAGAATACATTATTGGAAATGGAATGCAGAAATGGAAGTGGAGAGGACCATGGGAATATACACAGAACAGGTGATCTCTCTCTGCAAAAACTCATTCATTTTAATATCTTTTCCTCATTATGGGCTTCTGATCTGTTTTCTTGAGGAGCACAGACATTACCACCTGTTATTTTGCCTACAGAGGACGTGCCATCTTCTTCCTGTTTCTGGTCACTACAATTTCTCACCAAAAAGCGAGGGGGAATGCTTTAGATACTCTTGAAAATCTCCTGACCCAGCACCAGGACACTATTAGCTGTGCATGTGCAACCCCACGGCAATCAATGGTGGCTGTGTGGTCCTCATGGAAGGTTTTGGTTCAAAAAGTCTTTGGAAGACTGCTACCTCTTTTCATGGTACAATAAATTATCTGGTATTTAATGCAACGTATACAGCCCCACTGGATTGCCCACCCCCACCACACATGTAAATACTAATGTGGAGAGGGGGAAAGAAGCCTGGTGGATCTACAAGGCACTGAGCAGCAGGGAGCTGGGCCATCAGTTTCAAATACATGAATTGAAACCAGTTGATACTAGTTTCCGTGGCAGCCAAGCTGAAGTCATCTTTTTGCTGATCCACGATCTGTAGCTCTGCAGCCAGCCCAGCCGCTACCTAGTGAGGAACAGGCGGTGTTAGGTAGAATTTTGATATACCAGAAGAGTCATTTAGGAAACCATTCTTTTGTGAAAGCAAAAAAGATGCCATTTAGGTTCAGATTCAGCTTCATTTGTTCACCCTGAAGAGCTCTCAAAACCCCACAGACTGTAATGACTGAATTGTCATTGATGGATCAGGAAGCTTAAGCACAAATATCGACAACGATGTGAAACACCAACATTTAACCATCGTAATCTAGAGCAGAATCCTAGCTGCTAATGCAGATAGAATCATCTTGTCACAACTCTAACCTAGAAAAAGTTATGAGAAAATGCTTAGGGAGCTGGGTCTCCTTAGCTTGGAAGAGACTGAGGAATGACCTCATTAGTGTTTATAAATACACAAAGGGCAAGGGTCAGGAGGATGGAACCAGGCTCTTCTCAGTGGTGTCCGATGATAGGACAAGGGGCAATGGGTATAAGCTGGAGCACATGTGGTTCCACATAAACATAAGGAAAAAATATTGCACTGTGAGGTGACAAAGCACTGGAACAGGCTGCCCAGAGGGGTAGTGGAGTCTCTAGAGACATTCAGAGCTCATCTAGATGCAGCTCTGTGTGGCCTGACCTAGGTGGTTCTGCTCTGGCAGAGTGGTTGGACTAGATGATCTTTCATGGTCCCTTCCAACTCCTAACATTCTGTGATTCTGTGCTTTGCCCATCCAATGGCATTGAAAGCACAGAGCAGAGACCACTTCAGCTCTGCAAATACTGTGCCTGCTACAGTGTAAAACCAGCTCCAGGTATTTGCACACATTTTCTGGTGATTGACCAGTCACATACCTTTCCTGGTTTATGTTTACCTATCACACCACGCAGTCAAGAGGCAATCATCTTGTCACAGCTGAATTTACCCCACTGGAAACCACTTCAGCTATGCAAACACCATACCTGCTACAAGTGGAAAAACAATTGTAGTTATTTCTACCTGTTTTTCAGCAACTGATCAGTCACATAGCTTGACTGATTTGTTTACCTATTGCAACACACAGGCAAAAAGCAATCATCTTGTCACAGCTGAATTTATGCCACAGCTGCCCTACTCTGGATTACTAGTTCTTTCACATTTGAGTACTCTTACTATGCCTCGGAGCAAAGAACCATTTTCATTTCTGAGAGAAAAATGAAGTGTTTTATAAACACTTGTTTCCAGTAGTCTATAAAGTTCCTGATGTTTTCACATTGAATAGTTTTGTGTTCAAATTCATTCTCAGCCTCAGAGAGCTCTCTTCAAAAACAAGACGACGTCCGAAATCAGTCTGTTCAAACCATTTATCAAACTCATCATTTATCTTTTTGTGGGGCTCATGCATGAACAGAGGTCAGAAACGTGCTGTCCCTACAGCACCTGGAAATGCAGGGTCTGCTTTGGCAGCAATTCAATCTGAAAGCCATCCCCAAGGCACCAGAAGCAGGGTTTGTGGCTCTAAGCTGTGTTACACACTTGCGTATAAGCATCTCTGCAATAGGTCACAGTCTCTGGGCTGAGACACCAGAACAGGTTGCCCAGGGAACATGCAGAAGTGCCATCTCTGGAAGTGTTCAAGGCCAGGTTGGATGGGGCTTTGAGCATCCTGATGTAGCGAGAGGTAGCTCCCATGGCAGGGGACTTAGAACTAGATGATCTTTAAGATCCCTTCTCTTTAACATCCCTTCCAACTCAAATTCCTCAGTGATTCTAAGGCTCAGGGAATACAAAATTTATTTTCCACACACAGTCATTTTACTGCTTGCAAATAAAAAGGTGCCATCAGTGCAGGCAGTTTTTATTCAAAAAGGAAACAAAAAAAAAATCACATACTCTCCTCATGATTAAGCCAATTTCATGATTCAGCAGTGCTCATGTCCCATCTACTGGTTAACTTGCATGGGTGAGTCAGAACATTGGCATCGACCTCAGATTTGCTTGTTGTGTTGTTGACTGCTCTTCATCATTGATTGCATATGTCCTTTAAAAAGTACACTTTGAAAACATCAACACAATTGAAAACTAATAGAGTTTTGTAGAGAAAATTAAAAGTACTACTGAGCTGTACTTTACCAGATAACTTGCTGTGGAGAAGAGCTGCGTGACTGCTGACAGCCTGGCAAAACTGATGTCAGCAGTGGAGCCACAGCTGGAATCCTGCCCAGGTTTTCCACTGGGAGAAGAGTCACAAGCTCAGCAGCACCTGTGGATCAGCAAAATGTGCAGTGCTACATGAGCAAAGTGCTAATTTAGCAAAGGAGGATGAGTTCATTTGCTGTGTTGTCTGCTACGTAGTTTAGCATCACAGAGAAGAGAACAAGGAGAGCATCTACTCAAATGAGCTACCAGCAGTGCCTGTTCTGAGGTGGTGGTGATCTCTTTCAGAATGAATGATAACAGAGCAGCAGCTTTTGCTTCCTAGTCACACACTTTTTGCCACAGGCAGAATTCCTTTGGTAACTACAGACTCAGGGAATTTCTCTACTGTAAGTGCAGTACTGTTCCAGTACTGTGTGGTTGAATCACTGGATCACCTCAGTAGCTGAGCAACATAGAGAAGATGCATGAATAATGCATTATCCCCTTCTTTGGCTGCTATTTCAGCCTTCTAAAATCATTATTTTATAAATTAAAGCCCAAACAAACCACTCATTACCCATCTTTACTTGGATGAGATGAGCAAGTCGTCATCAAGGCACAAGGGAAAAAAGATTTTAAGCCATTTGATCAGTCCTCTCAGGATATTTTCTAAGTACTCAATTCCTCAACAGACCAACAAAGTTTTGCAATTGAATCACACTGATTTGATATGTTCCCCAAGAAGCAGAGCATATGCGAGGGAGGGTGACATAATCTTGTTTTACCACACGCCAAGGTCTCCATGCCAAGCCCTGCAGACAAGGACAAGACAAGTTTGCATCCCAGGTTGGCAAAGGGCTGTGGTGCTGCAGACTAACTACAAGATGCCCCGTACTCACTTACAGGTTCTGTAAAAAACAAATCATGTGTGAAAGCACCGCCTGATCCCTGCCTGCCAGTCTGGTCACTTTTTCTTTGTAATTAAAATATGGCATTATGATCTAGAGGATTCAGGTCATCATTTGCCACAAAGATTTTAAAGCAGTTAGTTATGCTCAAGGGTTTGGTTTAGAAGGAAAATACAGCAAATTATCATGAGACAGTCTTGCTGTTTAGTTGCTTTACATTTTGGGCTGAGAGAGATGGTAAGTACCTCTCTTGTAAGGCAGCAGCTCCTAAGGGAAAGGCTACTTGCCCTTGCCAAGCCTTGTGCTGTCCCTCTCCTCTGGTGAACTCCAGAATGTTGACCGCTGCCCTGCCTTTCATTCGTTACCTCTGCACTAAGAAGCCTTAAAACCCAAGGATGATGATTAACTACTTTTAAATTGTTTTTCTCTCCATTTTTCAAAACAGCCTTTTGTTTGCTTGGTTTGGTTTCTACTACAACACATAATAAACCTTCAGTGTAAAAGTCCTTATGGCCAAATGGTGAAAGGGATTCGAAGGATCCTCTCACTGACTTCAGTGGATGTGCAGACACCAAGCAGCACCAAGAGTTTGGGGCTTTTTCTGTGCATCCTCTTTATAGTTGCATGCCTCTGGGTGCTCTGGAAACAGAAAAAGCAGTACAACTGTTGGAGCACATTCACGGGTCTGCAAGTAGACGCATCTGATAAAATGCACCAGATCCTCAACACTGTCCCTGGCCCATCCTCACATCCATCCTTATGGCACTGTTCCCAGTCATCTCCTCTGGGAATCATTCTCCTGTCAGCACAGGCATAGGAAAACCATCGTCTCTGAGTGGATTTGCCCAGCATTCTAGTTTTCTCAAAAGAGAGTAAGAAGAGGATGGTAAATGCAGGGGATTTCTCATTGCTGGTTGCAACATGAAGGTATTTTTAGATGAAACACAGCCCTCAGCCTCAATGAAGATGTGCCACGTTTCAGGTGGCTTGTTTGTTTAAAAAGTTGTGATAAACACCACCTGAAAAAAGTAATCTGACATCAGGACCTTAGAGAGCAGTGAAGGATAGAAGAAAATGCACCAGAACTTGTCTCCTCATTTTCACAGAATCCTAGCATGTATTGGGTTGGAAGGGACCTCCAAAGGTCAGCGTCCATACACAAGGCAGGGACATCTCTACCTAGATCAGATTGCTCAGACCCCCATCAAGCCTGACTCTGAGTATCTCCCAGGATGGGGCAACTTGTTCCAGTGATCAAAGAACTTTTTCCTCACGTTCAACCTAAAATCATCTACCCTTTTGCAGCTTAAAACCGTGACCCCTCACTTTATTGTTACATGCCATCCTGAACAGCTCTTCCTCTGCCTTCTTACAAGCCCCTTTCAGGGACTGGAAGGATGCTGTACTCCATTCAATAGTCCATTTTCCATTCACTTTATTGATTGCAATAGCAAAATCTGATTCTGATATAAAGCTTCTTGTCCACATACAGAAATAGGGCCATAAATGAGATGAAGTAACATTTTCTTCTGGTGGTAGATGATTTAAACCCCAATAAATTCCTAGCCTAAGGCCCTGTTGTCTGAGACTCAGTCTGACAGAAGTAATCCTTGGCCACATCTCCATGAAGCTCAATGAGTTTTACCCAGGCTGCCCCAAGCCATCCGGCTCTGCAGTTGCACACTGTTGTCTGGGCAGGCAGGATGTGTTCAGCTGTGCACAGCTACAGTGCAGGATGTGCTCAGCTATGGAGCACTGTACAGGTCTGAATTTGTCTATGTTAAAAACAGACTTCCTCGTGATCTGAGTGGTGGATTGACCCTGGAAAAGTTGGATGATCCTCTTTATTTATATAGAAATACAGTAAGCTGCTTACCAGATGGACTTGTTTGCAAGCTTGCCCACTTGTGACATAAATCAATTAATTTACAAGGAGATTTTCTGGAAACCAGTAAGCCCCAAAAAAGAAAACCAACGTGATACCAGTACTGCCACCTTGTGTATGTTCTGACCATTGCAGGTGTTTCCTACTGGATCTTTACATCTCAGTAGCACTGAGTAACAAAAACGTTTTTAACAGAGCAAACACTTTGGACGGCTGCACAGGTTACAGAGTCCACCCTTCACACAAAACAGCTGAAAGAACAGAGCTACTCCTGGATCTGATTTATAAGAGACGTCCAGACCATAGTCACAACTTCAATAGTAAATCATCAGTCCTTACTGGAAATTAAGAAAGGAAATTATGCAGAAAAATGAGGATGGCAAGGAGCTTTAGCGAGTGAATGATAACCCTGAAGGAGAATGACCAAAGCAGAAAACTGAAGCAGCAGGCAAGATCACCAGGCAAATGCATAAGAAAGATCAGCAAGTGGCAACCAAATAAAATATCTTAAAAAAGGAAAATTTGAAAGAGCTGAAAATTGACACGTGTTACTTTGTTTTCTGCACTCAAATGACATCCCTAAATTTTTGTGGCATCTTCTCTATGATGCAGAGATCATGACCAACAAACGGTTATCTTCTACAAGAAATGTTTGAAGACTTGTTTGCAAGGCTGAGCTCTACCAAAGGAGAGAGAAGGGCTAGGTCATTTTGTGACCAAGGATCTGTGCTCCACATTAGGGCAAAGTTCTGATACTCTCCCACCCTCTTCACCCACCACACATGCACACACAGGAGTGGGGATAACCATGAGCTCATTGAAGCAAGGCTCGCTGCCAGTGTGGAGCTCTGAGACTCCTGTTAGAGCAGTGTGATCCTCTGTATCACACCAAAACTGAGGGAGGCATAATCAGTTCAAGAACTAGAGGGAACATCAGACCACATTAGTAGGACCAGTGAAAAAAGAAACCAAGGAATAGAAATGTACAAATATAGAATAGTCTGGGTTGGAAGAGACTTGCAAGATCATTTAGTCCCAATCCTCCTGCTGCGGGCAAGGACAACTCTCACTAGATCAGGCTGCCCAGAGTCCCATCCAACCTGGCCTTGAACACTTCCAGGGATGGAGCAGCCACAACCTCCTTGGCCAACCTGTTCCAGGACCTCAGCACCTTGACAGTGAGGAGTTTCTTCCTAAGATGTAATCTAAATCTACCCTCTTTTAGCTTGAAACCATCCCCCTTACCCTATCACTAGAGTCCCTGGTAAAAAAATACTTTCCAGCTTTCCTGTGACCCCAACTTCAGGTACTAGAAGGTCTTAGCATGGATTTCAACCAACTTGCCAGGCTACAGCTTGTGTTGTCCGAAATGAACAGGAGAGCAGTGAATTACTGTCACAGGGTGTTCAAAGTTCACAGGAGCTCAAAGGCAGACTGGACAACTATGGAAAGAGAAATCCCCAGAAATTACTAGATAAACATAAAACATGCAGGAAGCATCCTGCTCAGCAAAGCAAGTTACCCCACACTCTCCATATCAGCCAGGCTGACGCTGGAGCACTATCAGAAACTAGCAAGCAGAAGGAACCTGGTCTGTTCCTCCCCTACTCCCCCCAAAAAGATCATTTATTTGACTTAGAGACATTTTTGTCATGGACCAATCTTTTCAATAAAATTTAGTGTAACCATCATATTAGAAAAACTGGGTTGTGGGATATTGTGCCACTGGTCTGAACAGAAAGCTTTAATGACTTTTGGTTGTTTTAGAAGGTGATTCTGGCTTTCTACTCTGCCCTGGTGAGACCTCATCTGGATACTCTGTCCAGTATTAGAGCCCCCAACACACAAAGGAGAAGGATCTACTGGAGCATGTCCATAGGAGGCCACCAAAATGATCACAGGTCTGGAGCACCTCTCTTATGAGAACAGTCTGACTGTATTGAGTTGTTCAGCCTGGAGAGGACTCCAGTGGGATCTTACAGTGATCTTCCAGACTCTGAAAGCAACCTATAAGAAGGCTGAGGAAGAACTTTTCACAAGGGCAGGGAATGATAGGATGAGGGGTCATGGCTTTAAGATAGAAAAGGGAAGCTTTAGGCTAGACAAGAGGAAAGAGTTCTTTAATCTCAGGGTGGTGGATACCTGGAAAAGGTTGCTTAGAGAGGTGATGGAGGCCCCATCCCTGGAGACATTCAAGGTCAGGCTGGATGGGGCTCTGGGCAATCTGTTCCAGTTAGCAGTGTCCTGACTTGTTGCAGGGGGATTGGACTAGATGACTTTTGGAGGTCCCTTCCAACCCAATGCAGTCTATGATTCCATGTTAATTCACACAAACTAATCCACCAGTAGTAATCCCAGCAGTGCTGATTTGGACAGATAAAGAATCTCCTTCCTGCATGGTTTGGTCAGCACAATTCTGCTCTGGGATGCTGCCACAGGGAAATTTCTACAGACAAGCTTGGCAACTACACAAAATGCCTTAGAGTGGGAGCTCTTGACCGCTCACTCCTACTCTCATTGTATGTTGACTTGGCTTTTTTCAAAGCTTTTGCTTTACTAAAAAGGGAAGCACTTTATCAGGTAATGCCTAGATAACAGAATCTTGGGTAGAGAGACAGAACAGAGACAACTGAACATTAGCAAGTGGCTTTGACCACACTCTTTAAATTGTATTTCTCTACACTGCTCATCTCTCAGTCATTTTTATTTAAGAGCAAAAGAAAACCTATTCTGGAAACATGAGAAATCATGCTTTGAGTACAAACCATTGTATTTTACAAAACATCGAATTGCTGCACAGGGACATGTGTTTGAATGACTCTTTAAAATCATTGAATTAAGGAAATTGGCGTATTTATTGCCAATGCTTATTTGTTGAGTGCTATTTGACACAGATTTAGAGTTCACATCAATTTGCTCAGCATCGTTAATGTGTCCTGCAGATACACACACACTACCTGCAGGGCTCCTAGAGCCATGTGTTGTGGCTGCGTTGCTGGGCAGTGGATTAAGGAAATGAGATTAGCTTGATGCTAATTCCTAGTGTCTAAATAAATGACTTCAGCTTTCAGGCATCAGATCAGATAACATCCCAGCCAAAATACATCTTGCTACAGTATCTGGCAGACTGTTTATTATGGGATATAAGAGGAAACAGATGAATATAGTAATACAATCTAAAAACTTCTCTACAACTATTCTTTAAGTATTAAATTAGTATTTCATTTTCCCATTAATCACTACACCACATCTCTTTCTGATCCTATTAATCAGGTGTACAGCAAAACACATTTCCAGATGTCTCTAGCACAAAAAACTTACCCTGTGGGAAAGGCAGTGGTATAACTTTGCACCACGTGGAATTACTTTTGTCTCGATTGCATGTGCCAGTGCAGAGAAATACAAACACAAGCATAGGCTGTGTAGCAGATAAACCTGATCGAACCACTATGATAAAAAAAAGAGAAAGGCATCCTGTTACAGGTCTCCATGACGTAGATCAAAGACCTCCTTAAGGGCATTTCTTGAAGTGAGAGCTTCACAAAGGCAGTGCAGGCTGAAGAATAATACAAAGGATTGCCCCCATTCTTTGTTGCTCCACCCAGAGAGATAGGACCACTGAAAGAGACCAGGGCAAGGAGGAGTAAAATGGAATCATTAGAGTACCATAATTGCATTATTCTTTCACTTCCCTATCTCCAGTTCTCAGGCACTTTTTAGTGCCTTCTCATGCAATAAAAAAACCTATTAACACAAACAATTGCAGCAGCTTTATCTAGAAGGATGGTGTGTGGCTGTGAACCTGCTGCTGCACCTGTATTATAATCAGCAAGCCCGCAGGCTGTGGCTTAAGTCAGTCCACTGAGAAAAGTGTTTGAGTGTGGGTTGGTAGCCCACAGCTTCCAGCAGGAGCAGCTGGAGTTCTGTGTCTGCACAGCCAAGGCTGGATAGTGCTCTGAGGTCTTTTCCTGTAGTAGAGGTCTGCTGCAGATGACATCTATTACTCTTTGGAAATTAGTAATCTGGCTATAGAGGAAGTTGAAGCAATTTTATCAGAACAAACCTCTAGAAGATGAGATACACCTTATTCCCTTTGCTCAACCACTCCCCAGAGCCTGCTTCTTCTGAGTAGAAGTGTTTCCTACACAACAGTGGACAAAAATGGTAAAACTACTAGAACAGCAGAGCCTCATAACTTCCCTTAGTAGAGTCATATTGACTTCCTCTAGCTAAGACTTGGTGATGCAGGTCCAGCTAAGAAATGGCATTGCGTCACACAGCTGTTTAAAATTACCTCATGAGCAGTCTGTCTACCTACGTTTTGGCTCCCTTTGGAATACAGATAAACAGGTACTGAAACTGTGAAGATGAGCAGAATTTTTGTAGCTCATAGCATTTTTCTTCTGTGTTCACTCACCGTGATTAAATATGTGCTTTAAGTTTTAACAAGCAATGCAGTACTAAATGCAGAGTTAAGGTAGGGAAATCAGATTACTGTTGCTACGAGGGGCTGGGAGGTGAAGGAAGGGACAAACCTACGCTACGGCAGACTGAGACACCATGAGGGCACTGCTGTGTTAGTCAGCTGCCAAATGTTACAGGGAGAAAGCAAAGGGGAGAGGCTGCTTCTGACCCAGTGAGGCAGCAAGAAAAAGAATTCCATTGTAACATGACTGCAAGACAAGGAAATCCTGATACTATAGGCAGGTTGTCAGAAGGTTATTAGCTGTTACAGCAACTGTTGGATCCACAAAGCCTGAAGAGGAGAACGAAAGCCCTGTTTTGCCACCTATGAAGACAGTTAGTGACAGCTACAGGATTGATTGCTCTCCTTTCTCAGCCCTGTGCCAGGCAGCTCTGGATACATCGTTGTGATTGAGAAGATGGAGAGCCAATAAATGTAGTCAGTAGGTGAAGTCTCTGAAAAAAATCAACACTTCAGGAGTTTTGGAGTTGGAGCCTGCACTTCTACATGTCAGCCTTGTGATAGTATAGTCAATAACTCAGGCCAGATCTCCCAGCATATTTAAGCATCTAAATCCTCCCCTCATTCAACATTCCCTACTCAGCCCCCTGCCTATCTGCTCTAACAAATTGTCATGAATTAATGTTTGACAGAGTTGAGTTTAGCAGCAATTCTAAGTTAATAGTATAAGGTAAATCAAAAGACTAAGTTTCATCAGCACTTAATGATTAGCCAATTAAGATGAACAAGTTGTTTAGTAGAGTATGCTATAATAAAACAGTGACTGAATTACAGGGTCAAGAATGACAGGATTCACAGTAGCTTAATCCAGGACATACTAAATCATAACCTGCACATATGTACAAACACAAAACACACAGAAAAGTATAACCACATACAGTCAGACAGTAATACTAGGATACAGTGAAATATATAGACACCAACACTCAGAAAGATAAACTTACTTAATAAAGCACTTAGATGGAAGAGGCTGGGCTATAGTCACAGTTTCCCCCTTCAAATTTGGAGTAAAACAGAGTAAACCCTCACAATGCATCAGCAATCCTCAGCAAGTATCAGAACTCAAGGAGGTTAACTCACACTGGAATTTGTAGGCTTTGCTGATAGATGGTCCTGAAAGGTGTCCAGCTCAGGGAGACACTCATCACTACCCACTACAATCCAGGAGAACTCAAAGGGTCTCACTTAGAATCACTGTTTATAGGTTCTGAGATAACTGACCATTGTCAGGTGATTTCCATTTTGGCCTTTCTGGTGATGTAATCTCTTCTTCTAACAGCTGCATATGTTCAGAGCTTGTTAGATTTTAGGGTTCTGGTACCACCCCACTCTGGGCCGTGACCCAAGTACAGGTGTACCAGACTGTCATAAGGTCAATGGATGATCCTTACTGTTTGCAGGTGATAGGGAGAGGAGTCAGGTGAGTGAAGGGTGCACCTCAAAGCTCTGGTTCACTGGTTGTCAGGAGGTAATAGTTGTTGTCATCCTCAAAGGACTGGGGAACAGGAGCCAGGTATGATACTGAGGTGCTGCTCTGGTACTCTGCCTTTCAGAATGTGAGTTTGACTTCCCAATGGATTGTTGTGTGACCCTGGGAAGAAAGCAGCACTTTCTACTGAGTGGTACCACCACAGAAACAAAAAAAAAAAAAAATCAGAGAAAAGCTTCAAGATAACCTACAATCCTTTTTGCCCCATCCTAGTAGAAGCTGTGGCTCTTAGTTCCTAAACACCTTTCTCTGAAGTCTGATGCTGACATCACAAATGATGACATGGCTTGGGGTAGACGTAGTCTATTGATTGCATTGGAGGTTTATGGATAGACTGCTTATCACTGAAGCCATTGTATCACTACAAGTGCACCTCAGTTCTGTTCTTCAGGGTGAAGAGGATTCACAGCTGCCTTAAGGTGGGCAAGAGGTGGAATCAGGTGTTTTTAGAGGCTATTTGTGAAGCCATTTTAGTATAAGCAGCAAAATGAAGGAGAGTTCCGAGGAGTTACAAGGGGATTTCTGTGGGCCCTGACATATGATGCAGAAGTGGCACGAGACAAGATGGAATTGATGAGTATCTAGCAAGTTGAATGGAAGCGTTTATGCACGTTTGTCTTGCTCGATATCACATTGCAAATTGCAGGGAGCTAATGGGAGGCTCAGTCAAGAAGAACTGAAACATCATCAAAAAATGGACAATAAATTTGAAAGCAATGAGCAGAGACTTCTCCAAATCTGTGTGTTAGTGGTGCTTCTCATGTTCCTATTACGTTTGGAATATATTGTCTAACTTAAATAAATCACTTTCTTGTGGTACTAATGGGAGAGACATGGAATGAGATTTGAATTAATGTCTCTGTGTGTTAATTGCCAAATCTTTCAGCTTCTAGTTTTTCCTAGCTATACAATGTTTTATAGCTGAGAGAGTAGAGACTGATTATCTTGCGTTTCGTTGCTTGGCTGACTAGACCTGAGAGGGAACATGGCATGTTTTTCTTTTACTTTTCATAAATAAATTTCTTTTATAAAAGAAAAAGAAACACTTATAGTTTTAATGATTCAAATTCATTTTAGTGGTAGTTACATTCTGTCACTTGTATTGTGTTTTAATGCACCTTCCCACTGATGGTTCCCACTGGTACCTTCCTAATGCTCATGATGAAAGTAAAGCCCAGTTCTACCTTTTGTTATCAAGTAAAAAAGAGGGAACAATGACAAATGAAATATCAGATAGTACCAGTCAGAGCCTTTGTTTTCCATAGATAAAGTGGAACACATCAGTTTTTGTGATTCTGTGAGTGTCTGTCTATGATTCTACCCTCATCGTTCTTTATTGCCATTCCTGGAAAACAGGGATTCATGACCTGAATGGCAGATCTTGATTCCATAGTCAGCACATTAGCAAATTAGAGCAAGTCTTTCTTAATTATCATAGAATCATAGGGTTGGAAGGGATCTCCAAAGGTCATCTAGTCCAATCCACCGACAACAAGCAGGGACATCACTCACTAGACCAGATTGCTCAGAGCCCCGTCAAGCCTGACCCTGAATGTCTCCAGGAATGGGGCCTCAACTACCTTTCTAGGCAACCTGTTCCAGCGATCCACTACCCTCAGATTAAGGAAATGTTTTCTCAAATCCAGCCTCAATCTACCCTTTTCCAGCTTCAAACCACCTTCCCTTGTCCTGTTCTAAAGATGGTCCTTTGCTGGAAACTATGGGCCCAAGTCACAGGGTCAGCAGCAGGGATGCATGTTCAAAATCCTACATCAATCAAACTCATAAATCAGTGCCAAGGATTAGACCACTCCAACCCATTTACACAAAACACTTCAGTGTCAAATCCAGCTTAAATTTGTCTTTTCCAGTGAACAGAACATCGAGAGAACTTAGCAGAGAGCTAAGATGTTATCTAACACATTTGTCTGTCTTCCACTTCCCCAAAATTGCTATGAAAAAAGCATCAGAGAAAGAGAAATCACTCTGAAGATATTTGATCCAAACAACTTTTTGTAAGTGACTGGTCTCTTTTTGTCCTTTGCAATTGTGTTCCCGAACCTGCTTTTCAGACTTAAAAGGTGTTTCTGACTACGTTTAAGAATGGTTGCGAAAGCATTACCCAGTGACATCTGGCTTCCACAGGGTTTGTATTACAGGAGTATTGTCATACATGTTTCTACCTCCTAGGTTAACCACTCCAGCTTGTAGATGTGCTAAGTATTGTTAATCTACTAGAAGAGTGTGCCTGAGTTTTGTCTTCTGGAAATACATCTATTGCCAATAGAATGCATGTGCTGGACTAAAATTGCAAAGCTTCAAATTATTTGTAAAGGGAAGTTTGATAGCAACACTGGGGGAACTGAAAAGCCACCAAATTGAGATTCTTCACAGTTTAGGAGTTATTTACATGTGCTTTCTAACCAAGACACATGGAGTACCTGTGGTACTCCATTTACCAAGTACCTGGGGTGGGTAATGGTGCAATCAAGCAGCAGTAATGGTGCTTGATTGTCCATGGGACACTGGTCTCTGTTCTTCTGTTGGAAAATTGATACTCTAATGAGAGTGGAATAGCAAAGGAAAAAAAAAAGGAGTTCATAAATTTCGCCATAATGCTTCACTGGATGAAATGGGGACCCTTTTCAGTACTGCTGGACCCAGCTCATTTGTGACCTTTTCGATCTCACTTCCCATGAGCATCTGTTATTCAGCCAGTTTTGACTCTTTCAAATTATCTCAGAAATATAATTCCTCTCATGCTGGGTTCCACAAGAGTTACATACTGCAGGCTAGTGATGAAAAATAGGTATACATGACTCACATCCTAGGAAAACTTCTTTGTCAGTAAAGTTGGTGGAACATTTTGACTAATGAGGTAGCTATGGCACCGGCGCTCAGTGGCTTTAAAAAGAGTCGGATGCACACAATGAGCTGAGTACCACGGGGTCTTCCCCTCCTCAATGCAAGGGACTGTATCCGAGTAGTGCCTTGATCCTTTTAGTCCTGTCATCTGTGATTTATCATTGAAGAAAGGCTTCCTCCCAGATAGCTGCCAGAAGAACACTCCAGTTTTGTGTGCAGGGGCAGCTGCAGGGACTGAGCCGTTATTGTTCTCTCATTGTCTGAGAAGCCTCTGTGCACCAGTAGATATTTATAATCTGGTATGGTTTAGAATAAGTGTGTTATCTCCTGGAGAACAGTATGTCTGATATAACTCTAGTGGGATATATGAAATACAAGTGTCATGTGAGGAGCCACAAGGGGAGGTGCGTGACAAGCTACGTTTACTACACTGGGTCTGCTCAGGAACGCACTAGAGAAGGTAACAAAACTGACACCTTGATCAGATCTCTCTCTCTGCTAACAAATTAACCAAATAAAGATGAGAACATTAAATAAAGTTCTCTGGATGCCATGAGGTGTGAGAACACGAGCGCGCCTGCATATGCATGTGTTTGCAGAAGCAAAATCGAGGCAGTTTAGTCAGGGCAGCACCAGTTTCCCAATTTAATTTAATTTGGTCAGGAACAGATAATATCAAGAGGGCATGAAAAGATTCCTTTGAGGTCATTTTCCTACGGCACAAGATTTGCTTTGGCTTTGCATATCCAGTGCCACAATCTTGCTAAGTGTAAAATGTCACACGATGCACAGGAGAAAATCACCCGACTCAGTACGACACAATCCAGCGAACCATAACCCTTGTGAAAAAGGAAACCTTCGCTTTTTCTTCCTCAACCCTCCCCCTCAAATCCCTTTTTCGGATCATAGCATACACATAACACTTGTTTGGAAAGCCATATTTATATACCCTCCAATAAACAAATATGAGATCATGCTGTGTTGCTGGAAACATGATAATTATCTCTGCTGTGATGTGAGAGCCTGAGGTGATTGGGGCACACACCCCACTTCCCTAAGCTACAGAAACAAATCTCTCTTTACAGCTCTCTCATGGCGAGTGGAGCTCTGTGTGCTTTGCTGTACAGCAGCACTGCTTTTCACTGTTCCTGCTGCTGAAATGAGTAGCTCACTGATGCTGCCTTTCAAGATTCCTCTTGAAATGTTTCAGTTACAGCAAACAAGCAATCTGAGAGAAAGAGGAGCAGACATAGCAGTGACCAGCAGCCAAATGTTCATCAGATGTTTGAGCTGGATGTCGAAGCAACACACTTCATTTGCTATGAGTTTTCTTGCAGGTCAGTAAAAAGACCAAAGACAAAGATAGCACTGAATTGAAAGAGCTATAGTTCAGACCATGGGGAGGCTAGAAAAGCAGAGGGAAAAATAACAACAAGCACCCTTTCTCATCTCTGGCAGGGAGCCCATCTGGCCCATCTCTCCTACATTCCCTTTCCCCACTTTCCCACCTACGCAGTTGCTCCCACTTCCCTGTCATTCCACTCCCAACTGGAAAGGCTCTGATCACGCTCTTCCCCAAAGGAGATCACGTAGCATTCCTCTGGCAATGGCACAAGATGTGCGTGAAGAAAAGTAATATTAGGAAATTTTAATGAAGTTTAACTTCTAATGTAGTTTAGAGCTGGAAACAATGAGGTAAGCCTGAATGAAGCTTGCTGCCAGCTCCCCATGAAGCAGCAGCCAGTGCTCCCAGGAGCTCTGTTCCGGAACAAGCGTCCCAAGGACAGGAGAGAGCAGGAGGGAAGCGGCAAGGGCTTTGGAAAGGTTTACAGCATGCACAGGAACCGACTTTCCAGCCCAAGAGCAACCTTAACTGATGCCAAAGGAAGACAAAATGAAAGGGATTTGTACCAACACAAAGAGGAAGAAGCTGACAAAATGGCATTCTGAGTCTAACCCTGAGGAAAGCATTTGATGAAAAGAACAAAATTATGTGCTGAGAGGCCAGAAGACCAGGAAGCCAAACTGGGAATGCTGAATGGGTCTGTCATGTCCAAACCCTCCGTACTCCCAGAGACTTTGGTAATGTTACTTACAGGAACAGGAGACGTCAGTGCCTTACATAAGATCTCCATGCATACAACTGAAATGCATTTGGCTCTGTAAGCGACAAGCACACAGCTGGAATTTGCACTCTTAAAAGACGTCAGGAATACTTTTAGAAATACTGGCACAGTTAGCAGAAGGAGGGACACGGGGAAAGAGCCTCAGGACTCAGGAAACAGCACATAACACCAGTCACCAGTAATTCAAAAGCTGAGTCTGGTGTTGGTCTCGGAAATGCAGGTGAAGCAAGACAGGACTGGTGAATTGACACTGAAAACGGTGCTATTTTTAGGTGCCTTTTGTTTAGGGTGTGCCCAGAAAAACATGAGTAGAATTTGTTAACCCGCAGGAAGAAGTATTTTCTGTCGAACCCACGGTTTAAGTTTTTGTGGCCATCAGAAATCACAGGCACGTGATTTCCAAGATGATCCTTAGGAAAAGACGTCTCGGTAATGGCTGTGTATGCTTTTGGTCAGCAATTAAATGTATTTTTGAGATCAGGTTATCACCCCTTGCAAGATTTTAATATCAGCCTGAGGGGTGACTCTCAGTGCATCATCGCTCATCATTGCTGTAGCCCTGACAAAAGTGATATATACTATACAATCATTTTCTGTTGAAAGCTGTTGTGAGGGTAAAGCATGGAGTAATTTCCTATCAAAGATCACTGCTTTCTGTGATTGATCACCCAAGTTGATCAACTCAGTGTTGGAAGGACAAGCCCTGGCTATGAAACATTAAAAGATAAACTTTGAAAAAATATCTGAAAAACATTTACAGTTGGACTTGATGATCCTGAAGGTCTTTTCCAACCTTCTCTCACCAGTTTTGCTTTGTATTTTTTTTTCTGAGAGGGACAGGAGAAGATGTTAATTTCTACCCCAAACCGTGTAACAGAGCTATATCACAGGGCTAACCCCTTGGCTCTGACACAGCTGAAGCTGGATTTACTGTGGTAGGTTTTGAATGGTTAAAATTGAGACAGGTCTGCAGGTTCAGCAATATTTTTCTTTTTCACTTCAGAAAGCCGGGCAAAATGATGAGCTTGCCTTCATTGATTTCATTTTCTAGAGGACTCCAGTCTCCAGCTCACACTTTTCTGTAAACGCTCTGATAACTGACATTAACTCCCATGACCTTGTTGGGCAGAGGATTCATCAGCAGATACACAGTGATGCCGCTCAGGAGTGACTACAGATTTCTTTCCTTTTCCAGTACTTTTTCAAAATCAATTGGAATCACTTTAAACCTCCTTGTCATTATTTCAGGCCTGATGCAACCTGGTTCCATAAATTCTTTGCAGTAGAAATGACAACTTTTTGACATTCATAAGTGTCCTTGCAAACATACATTGAACATTCATTTATTTTCCTGAAGTAGTGCAAATGCATTACTGGGAGCAGGGTGAGCTGAAATAACTCCTGAATATGTTCTATATTTTTATACGCGGTGTAGTCCGTGTCTGTGATTTTACATTTGTTGTGCTGGAACTGGAATTTATTAAGATGAAACAGGAGCAAAACGAGGATTAGTATTTCAGATTTCTGTGCCTTTCTCCCACGTGAAATCAGAATATATGTGTGTCATTGAGGCTGATTATTCCCACCACTGCTTTCTGCATTTTCACTGATTTCCCATCCAGCTGAGAAAATATTTTGCTGTGAAACATCTGGCTAAGGAATGCTGGGACCTCTGAAATGCTTGGTGCATCCTCTGAAGCAGACAGCTTTGAGGCATAGGAATGGAGTTTTAAACCATTCCAATACACTGAAAAATATTTAAGAAAAACTCACCAGAGACCATCCAAGATCCTGTAGCTGTTGTTATAGACTTATCTGAGGATGTTGCTTTGGCACATTCAGATGTAATTGAGAACTGTGAGGATATCATGGGCATGACAGTACAAGCCCAGCAGAAAACTGTGAGGGGATGCACACAGGAGCAAATGAAGACTTGTGAAAAAATAGAGGGAACTGGGGGTTAAAAAAGCAAAGAAAATCCTTTTTGATCTTTTTCATCCAGCTTGAAGCCTTTCTCTGATGAACATTCTCAGAGGTGAGAGTTACCCAGCTCTGCTGCAGCTACCCGAGAAAGAATAGAAAATTGTTGGACAAGCAAAAAATAATGATCTACTTTTGTGCTTAAATAAAAAACAAATAGCAGAATCCAGAAAATAAGTAATTTATTTATAAGATAGAAATAAGTTCTATTCACTATTGTCTTGGGCCAAAGGCTGGGACAGAATTCAGCCCAGCATTTGACCACATATATGACTAAGGCACCATCAGCTATGAATCCCTGCGGAATTTCAGGCACCACACCCAGACAGCCATTCCAGCCATGTGCACAGTTAGGTAGTTAGACCTGGCTGAGAGAGAGCGTTCATCCTGTCTTGAACTGAACACTCCATTGTTCTAACACAGATCCCATTAACAGGAAAGACCAACCACTTTAGCATCTGATCATATAGAGGCACTTATGGCGCAGGGAACAATCACAAAATTCAGAGACAATAAAGAAAGTCATAAAACTTGTGTGAGGTCTTATGAGAGAATAAGTTAAGAAGGGGTTGAAAAGCAGAGTGTTCCTGGAAAAAGGAATTTACGTCATAAATTACATCACCAAGAATCATAGAATCATAGAATTGTTTTGGATGGAAAAAGCCTTTAAGACCATTTAGTCCAACTGTTAACCTAGCTAACTGTTAACCTATGTCACCACTAACCCATGTCCCATCTAGGCATGTTTTAAGTACCTCCAGGGATGGTGACTCCACTACTTCCTTGGGCAGCCTGTTCCAGTGCTTTACGATCCTTTGGTTAACAAATTTTCCTAATGTCTAACTTAAATATCTTGTGCAAAATGAGGCTATGCCCTCGTCTTACAACTTACTTCTCAGGAGTAGAGATTAACTCCCACGTTAACACAAACTCCTTTCAGTTAGTTGTAGAGAGTGATAGAAGAGAAGCGTCGCAAGGAATTAACTCAGCTCAGTGAGGTGCATTTCATGTATCGTACACATCACAACAACATTTGCAAGCAGTGGAAGTATGGTCAGATTGCTAGGGATGAGCTTAAAAGTGCAACATATTGAGACTAGTGTACAGGGTAGGGAGATGGAAAACGTTCACTTTATAAACATGTTCACAGGGCAAGAGCAGACAAAAGATTGAGCCACTAGACAAGTGAGATGAGAAGTTATTGAGGCATTACTCTCAGAAGGCAAGAAAGCCATCTGCAATCAGGTGAAGTGTATAATTAATCCTAATAAAGAACACATCTGCCTTTGGTAGGGAAAGAACAGATTAGAAGTTTTTACAGGTGTCAGAGATGTTTCAAATTGATCAGCCTTGACATAACATCACCATAGAGAATTTTAAAGTGCTGGTCGATAGAATAGGAGCTGGTTCGTCAAATCTCCAAGTCTTTAGCAGTTATGTCTGTAAAGTGATGGGGGAAGGTGGGCGAGATGTCTGCAAATAAATAGAGGGCAGATATGCACCTACTTTCAAGGAAGAGAAAAAACTACTTAGTTGTATTTTCAGGAAAAACACTGGAACAGTGAAATGAAGACGTGATTGCAAGTGTGTAAACTGAAACAGAGTCTTAAATAATAACCTATATGGACTTTTTAGGAGCAAACTCTGTCAAGTCAATGTCTTTTATTTCTCTGACAGGGCAACAAGTCTGCCAAAAAAAGAAGACATCAAGATCTCTTTGACATTAGTGAGGGTTTTGACCGTTTTATGCAGCATTTTCCTAAGCTGACTAGGGAAATAAAGTAGAAAAGCTGAATTCTGATACTAATTATATGCACTGAAGACACAAAAATACAGGCAGCCATTGATATGATCAAAACATGGGTCAGGGGACAAGTAGTTCAATCTAATCTATAAAGGTGTTCAAAGATGGATCCCTGGAGAGGAATGGAAGGAAAAAGGAAAAAATACCACAGAGTTCTACCAGAATGCTCCCCTTGATTCAAATAACTTGTGGCTCAGGGACTGTCTAAGCAGAGGGTGACTTTTTTATAATTTTCCTTGTGAGTTGTTTGGTTGCTTTTCTGAACCAACATATTTTTGTGGCATCCAAAGCATCCAGTTTTGAATCTGCTGTTTGCTATTTAATTTGATTTCCTTAGTTCTCATGTTGGAAAAGAGAAAAAACCCAAAGTTTTCCTCTTTTATATGGTACTTGTGATATGACAGGCTTCTACTATATACCCAGTTAGCTATTTTTATCCTATTTGAAGTTTCCTAATAGGATTACATGATTTTCATACAGAAGCTTCTTTTGATCATCTTCACTCAAACTTCTCCAGTTGCGAAGTATCTTCATTTTGATGGGAGATAAATCTCTACAGAAGTGCCTAGAAGTGCTCTCAGAATGTGTGTTGCTCTGAGGAAAAGGATTTGGGTCACTGTTAATCAGAAACATGAGTCAAAAAACATGAGCATGAGTCAAAAAAGACCTGCTATTGCAGAATAAACAAGCCCATGTCAATCTGTATAAACAGAGACATAGACTGCAAATCATGTGAGGTTTTCTATCCGTGCTGCTCAAGACGTAGCTGCAGTACTCCATGCAGCACTAGTCTATGATAACTTTAAGATGTCTAGTATTGCTCCACTTCTCTCTTGGAAGTCATTCATTCGGGTATATTATACACCCAACAAGGTATATATTTAGGTATTCTTTGTGGGACTATGTGTGACGTGTGATTTTTGCATATAACAACCGGGAATGCTCTCACCGTGGAATCAAGCGCTAATACATGCCGAGTGCTGAATGGATTGAGAGCAGTCCTGAGGAGAAGGACTTGGAGGTGTTATTAGATGGGAAGCCCAACATGAGCTGGCAACGTGTGAGTGCTGCACAGAAGGCCGATTGTACCCTGGGCAGCAGTAAAAGAAATAAAAGAAGTGCAATCAGTAGGTCAAGGGAGGTGGTTCTCCCCATCTACACTGCTCTTTTGAGACCTCACCTGGAGTACTATATCTAGTTCTGGAGTCCCCCATACAAGAAGGTCATGGAACTGTTGGTGCAAGTCCAGAGGAGACCAAGGAGATGATCAGAGTGCTAGAGCACCTCTTCTATGAAGACAGGCTGTTTAACCTGGAGAATAGAAAGCTTTGGGGGACCTTTGGGGGTTGCTTCAAGGCCAGGTTGGATGGGGCTGCAGGCAACCTGGTCTAGTGAGAGGTGTTGTTAGCAAAGCCACCTGGTTTAGGGGAGAAGGCTCTTCAAAAGCTCATTGTCAGATATTCAGCTCACATCTGTCTCTGTTACTGCAATGCTGCTATTGTTGTTTAGACACAAAAGAGTTAAAACAGCTTAGAAATGTTTAGTAAATCTGTTCATATTTCTATTTTCATCTCTGCATTTAGTTTTCCCTGGGGAAATCTGGTATGGGATATGCTTCACTCTTCATACTGCTCTGTAAATGAGTGGGTTTTTTCTCTTCTACAAGATTTACCACCCACCATTTTCCAAGAAACAGCAAAAGAAATCAACAATTTGTCCCACTTAAATCCCCCAGTTTTTACAGAACAAGGGTCAATAACAGAACCTGGCTTAACATTTCCTTTTTAGCACTGGCAGGTCCTTGGCTGGAGAGTATTACAACTTCATCCAGAAAATAAACACCCTTCATATGTTTATATAACACTTTAAATATTCTAGTGTGGAGTGTATTAAAAGGAAGCAATAGGTGAGGGCATGAAGGGGTTAATAGCCTTTCTTGGAGAAAGAGTTGCTTTGGACTTTTCCCACAGTGTTTGCCAGCAGCCATAAAACTAGGGGAAGGAGCCTTCCCACTGGAAGGAGGAAGTGAGAGCAGTGAGAGGAGAATAAAGACCAAGAGGTGGGAGAAGTGTCAAAAGAGGTATTTTTCTGGTTCAGGCGGCTGCGCACAAAGCAGTGGGAGAGTAAGCAGACCTGTCCAGTGCCCACCAGCCTTATCTCTGGTGTGCAGGAACAAAAACACGCTGCAGCAGCTGCTGTGCCCTGTCACACCTTCCACAGTGACTGACAGATAGGAATTCTTTGGGTTTAATCCCCCCCTATTTAGATCAGCATTTACTTAGAATCTGTAAAACTGGCCACAGTCCCTCCGGGTGTATTTTTCTGTTCTGACAAAACCAGTAGTGGGGAGATATTTAACCTCCTCCTCAGGTTTATCATCCTGACAGGCACATGTCAGCAAACTCCTCGACCTACTGGCCTGGTGTTAGTTGCTCCTGGTGCTCCAGCTGAGATCCTTAGAACAGCTCGCCGTACCATCCTCCTTAGGGTCCTGTGCAGCAGGGAACACGAGGTAGGCACAGACAAATGACATCACACCAGCTACAGGTTTTTTCAGCTGCTTTTCAGTGGGAGAAGGAAAGCATGTGTTTGTATTACCCTTTTCCCAGCAGCTGATATGCCCGTATTGACACAGACCCTACAGCTGCTCTGACATGCAGGTAGAGCCAGATTGTAATGCCTGTTCAGCTAAGTCCTTGTGGAGATTTTCCAGCATGCCTTTCCATAACATGCCTGTTGTGCTTTGTGAGACAGGCTTAAAAAGCTCCACACCTAAGTAAGGGCTTTGGGGAGGTATTTTTTGTTCAGTTTCCACCCAGGAGCAAGGCAGCAAAGTGAAGAATAATTGCCTGTTATTCCACTACAGCACGTTGTCGTGAAACTCATCCATTACATGGGATCCATCCAAAGCATCTTCGGTTTTCATCAGATATTCTGTGAACTTCATAAAGATTTGAGCTATCAAACAGCCTTTAAAGTGTGAGGGGGAAGCCTATAAAACTAATACTCAGACTCTAAAAGCAGCTTGCTGTGGAGTGTTTCTGCAAGCACTAAAGGACTGTGCTAAGAGATTGTATTTCTGCTTTTCATGGTTAAATCTGAAATGTCTGGCTCCAAGTAAACATCTGAACTTCATCTGAATTTGTGCTGAAAAAAACCACCTCTGAGATGCGGGTTCATTTAGGCAATAAATAACAAGTAGATTGTGTTCTTGCTAAAGGTTACAGGTTTGGATTAATGTCTGAATTTAAAATGATCGGCTTTCACCCTGCAAATAATCTCTTTTGAAAAATTAGGGGCATTTTTCTTTTGATTCTTTCAAGTCAATTTAGTTGTGGTGAAAGCTGCTTGAGTGACAGCCCTGAAAACCAGCGCTCTGCTCATAAACAGTCTGGGCAAAGGGCTGTAACGTGCATAGCAGCAGCACAAATTGTCACAAATTGCTTATACATCTCATGATGGACTTCAAGTATCTGGCTTCACAGGACGTGGCTGAACTGCCCAGGCAGGTGTCAGTGTTTCAGGCCTGAAAATAGCAATGACAGCCGAGCAACTCTCATTTTGAAGGGCTTCTGTGGAAAATCATGTGGAAACACTGCTGAGAAATTGCTTCTTCCAGGGATCAGAGAAGAAACAGAAGCAAAAAAACCCCTCTGAACAATTTTTCACAAGCTCTCCAAATTCCACTTATGCCAACTAGTGACAACCTTCACCTACATCCACCCACCAGTACTTCCTGTTTTGCAGAAGAGGGGAGGGAAGGGTAATGGAGACAAGGTTCATTTCCCATTTCCATCACTAGTGAAAAAACATTCCTGCAGCATTTATTACTATCATCTGTGCACGCTGTACAATTCAAGGGCAGACTCATCTCTTCTGAACAAATAAAATTTCTAAGCTGCACTAAGTCAACACACAACAGGAGTGGGTGGTCAAGAGCTCCCACTCTAAAGCATCTCATGTAGTTGCCAAACTTGTCTGTAGAAATTTCCCCATGGCAGCGTCCCAGAGCAGAATTGTGCTAACCGGAGCAGTACAGGAAGGAGATTCTTTATGTGTCCAAATATGCACTGCTGGGGTTGCTGCCAGAGGATTAGTTTATGTGAATTATCATAGGATGTATTGGGTTGGGACCTCCAAAGGTCATCTAGTCCAGCCCCTCTACAACAAGCAGGGACATCTCTAGAACAGATTGTTCAGAGACCCATCCAGCCTGACCTTGAATGTCTCTATGGATGGGGCCTTCACCACCCCTCTAGGCAACATGTTCGAGTGATCAGACTAAATAACATTTTCCTGATACTCAGCCTAAATCTACGCTTTTCCAGGTTAAAACCATGACCCTTATCCTATCGTTCCATGCCCTTGTAAACTGTGAGCTGGCCCACAGAGACATGCACAGCTATGCAGAGCCTTGCAACTAATGCTAGACACTGTTGTAGGAAAAGGCAAGTGAGGGTGGCAGAAGACTGATTCTCTCTTATTATGAGAGCAATAGCAACATTCTCACCTACTGACCCCATCAAACATCCATTGGTGGCAATCAGTATGGATTCTTGCAGTGCAGCCCAAACCTTCAAATGTTTCGTATTTGAAACTCTGCAAACCCACCCTGCCTAACACAGCTTGTAAAGTGAAAAACCACCTAGGGCAGAGCCAGGCTTTGTATTGTTTCTTATCTGCCCCAAACATCCACATGTCTTCTCCAGAAGTGATGTTACGATGTGAGCAACTGCTGTAGAGCCCTGAGCCCTACACTTCAAGCCTTTGAGCATGACATTTTAATAATAATAAAACTAAGTGTATGGCTTCCAATACTTTGTGCATGTGTATGCATATACCTACATACATACAGGTATGTGTCACTGCATTGCAGTGAGATTCTCTGCATTTCTCAGCTCCAGTGGCTACACTTTTGATGAAGCCATTAAATCACTGCATTGTGAATCAGGCTCTTGTTACTGGCTATTAAAATTAAACAATATCTCCCGCTCCCCAGTTTCTTAGACTTGCCTCTATGCTTTTGTGCACAACAATCTTTCACTGTGTTCTCCTTTCTCCAGCCTCCCAGTGATGTTCCAACGTTGTATAAAAACAAAGATTGTTTTTGGTGCAATGGGCCATCTAAAAAAATGGAAAAAACGATCATTTTGAGGCAAATTTTGTTGCCCAGAGAGCTACACATACATATTGTTTCACATTTAAAAACAATAAATGAGAGTAGAAATTCAAAACAGGATGATTGTTTTAAAATGTTTTCTTTCAAAACTTTCAGAATCAGTCTTTTCAAGTGCACTTTTCTTCCAAACGCATCATCAAGTTCAAGTAAGATAGATATGGATGTTGAGAAGTCTTGCGAGTTCCCTTGCCCAAGTATATATTCATATTAACAATTATTTTATGTTTTTTCTGTGTTACCCTTGATAGCTGAAGCACTTTCTTGAGAAACATCTGTGCTCTGGCCCCATTAATATCCACTTCTATACTGGTGCTTTTAAGAATCTGCCAGTTGGGAATACAAAGATTATCTGGTAAGCAAAGCAGAGACTGATGAAATTCTGTCCTAACTAAGTCAGAGCCGATGCTTTCATTAACTTTGGCAGCCTTAGAATTTCACCCATGACATTTCTTTCATTTCCTGTGCATCAGCCTTTATCATTGGCTTCCTATTCATCTGTTTTGTATTTTAGTCACTCACTGCACTTACTTTTCTGCGTTTTGCATGGAGATGGGTTGTGTGCCAGTAGTGTCTGTAAAGTCCCATTTGAACCCTGGAGTCATAAGGACGGATGCATTTGCAGGACAGGTCTTTGGCTTGGAAGCAATTCTTTCTGCTTGAAAGCAGTTCCTGAAATCTCTTCATCTGTTCCTGTACAGCACTCAGTGTGAAGGTTGCCAGACCTCATCAGGACTTGGCTACCACACAAGAAATCACTTACAGTAACTATTCTGAACAGGAGTAGAGTGCAACACATAGTACACAGCACCTCACTGAACCTTGCAGCAGGTAGTAGTGACGGGTGGTGTGTGCAGAGACCAGGGAGTTAATCAAAGAGAGTTTATGCCACAAAGTTACTGGGAATTCCTCAATCACAGAGAATAATTTCAGGCTTAAATCCCCACCACAAATGCATGTGATGTGTAATGCACGACCCATTGTGTTTCACTTATCCAAATGCCCTACAAACTAGACACCTTGCAGTATAGTACTCAGCTGGTTAACACAAATGAGCTTAATGGTTTTCGAGAACATGTCTGTTGTTACTAGAATTTTTCTCTGTTAAAACTATTCTGTGATACAATTAACCACCTTAATTGTCAGATCAAATAGGCAAAAGGAAAGAACAGTTCTAGATCACCTAATGCTTGTACATCTTGCCATTGCTCTACTCGCCTCTTCCTGCGATGCTTTGTAACTGTCAGGTCTTGTTTATCACTAGGAGCCTACTTAATAGATTGTTTTCCTCTGCAAGATTGAGCTTGAGTGTAAAATAGTTTCTCACTCAATTCTGCTCTCCCCCTGACACCTCAGCTGTATCTGCCAGCAGGGCTTGGGTGCCAGCCCTCTACTGGATGTATTCTTGTGGGAGTGGATGGGAGAGTGAGAACTCATCATATCTGATTGCAAGAATTATCCAACGTTTCCTTCAAAGTAAACTAAACCGATAGGTTCAACCATCATTTTGAGCTTGCTCATCTGAGTCCTGAGCAATTCTCCAATGAGCAGGGTGTATTTACAACTCAGCAAGAAGATAGTTTCATGTCTGTCAAACCCTGCTGAGGTTCACTAGAGAGAAGCTTAATTAGTAGCCGTAGCAGGTCACTTTACTCTGATCATGAGCTATTCTTACAGAAATGCTTCACTGTTTTCAGTGGGATAACTTGCTCCAAAGAGGTGAAAAGGTTTTGGCCCTGGAATAGTAAAATAGACCTGGATTGACAGCTACTTCTGTATTTGCTTTCTGCCTTAATGAAAGCTAAATGATCCTTTAATGAGATCGCAGCAGGGCAGGTCCAGGGGGACTGGCATGTGGATAGTCAGCACGGTTTATTCATGAAGTTACTTACCTTCAGCTATCCAAGTAATCACCATATGTTATGCGAACAGCAGTGAAGCTTGAGTCCATGTCCATTTCTGTAAGAGATACTCTCCGTTTTCACACTCCAGGAGGAAAAACACGTCTTCCACCAACAACTATCCATCCTGTGCCCACCTTGCTGTAAAAGGCCTGATGTAATAATGGAGTACAAGAAGGTTATTTTCTGGGGCCAGAACATGATGCAGAAGGCAAACATAAGCTATTACATGGGAAAGTCAGGCACTTCCCGTGAAACATGAAGCAAGAAGAGGCCTGTCTGAGAACAGGGCAGACTGTGAAGTCTGGGAGCAGTACATGAAAATTAAAAGGCAGCTGAATTCTCCACTCATCATGCATTGACAGGAGACAATTTGCTAAGGATCTCTTTTGGAGCAGCTTGCAACAGATAACACACCTGAGAATTAGTGTCAGAAGAAAGGCATTTGGAAGCCACCTGCCTCAGCATAGTGATGATGCAGTATAAAAAACAGTGCTGCTTCTTACTCAGCTCGTCATCGCTACGTGCTGCTTTTCAGCCTCTCTTTTCTGATTTTCCCATCAGCTACCTCTACCTTTCCACAGTGTTACTGGCTTAAAACCTGCAGTTTGCCTCCATACATTTCTTACTGGTACGCATCTTCTACGTGTCTATGTGAAATGCTCTGCTTACTGTTACAATAGTACTTTTTCCTTCAGCCTTTCCAGTCTGAAACAGAAATTTTAGCAGATTTTCATAGCCAAAGAAAAAAATTGAAGTGAAAAATGCCCTTTTAAAATCTGCTGCAGGTCAGTAGAAAAACATATCTCTATTTTCTGTGTAGAAATTAAAATAATTTAAAAAGACAGATAAAGTGAAGGAAAACTACCTATTGGCTTTTTACCTGCCCTCCCTCTGGCTTTTTGGGGAGTCTTTGTGGTGGAAAATGATTTTTTAAACTAGTCAATCTTCAGCCAAAGGAAACACATTTTCTGAACGTTTCTTGGGTGTTTCATGACTCCTTTCATTTTGTGGAGTTTTCGGCTTGACAACACCCTGTATCTTTTTAATAAAATAGAAATCAGTTGTGATGGACCAGACACTGCTATCCCCATCTCTCCATTTCCATTTGCTCTGGAGGGAACAGGGTGACAGTTTGCATTTTCACACCAGCAAGCGCTGTTCAGCTCCCACCAGCCATCAGTGGGAGATGCCACAGGGTCAGAGATCTTCTCAGTCACATTTTGATCTTCTGTCTAAAGCACCAAAGCTCTTTAAGGCCAAGGTTGTGCTTTTCCCATGTGTTTGAACAACGGTTAACACCACCAATAAAACATGTAGTTACCCTTTAGTAGAATATAGGTTACCTTGACATCTTTTGCACTGTATATTAAACTTTCAAGATCCCAACACGTTTCTGTCTTTGCAAAGGTTGCTTTCCTCAAAATCCCATCTGCTTGGGGCGAGCACAAACAACTGGTGAACCTAGCCTACATTTCATGCCTTCTCCTACTCTTACCATACTGAGATAAAAATACAATTATCCGCGCTAGGTAGCATTTCAAGTCTGTACCTTCCTTACAAACAGAGGCGAGAAGTTCACAGAAGGACACGCTCAAGCTTTACAGAGATCAGAAATTACACTGATGTGGCCTAGGAAATGCTGCACTCTCTGGTAGTGTGGACCACTGCCTACACCAGCTTAGGGCTTGAATTTAAGTCTCCATTTCAGTACAGAGCTCATCAACCACATCACTGAAACTCAGACTTGCTGAGAATATGGTCTTAGGAAGTTGGGCTGTTGCATCTGTGAGATTTACAGTCCCTTTGTTCCACTAGTGAAAACTCACAGCTGAATTACCCCTCTTCTGTGGAGTCTACCCCCAAAATCTGTTCACAGATCTACGAAGATAAAAGTAGAACTGGTATAACCTTTCTTATTTTTTGGTCCCTAAAAAGCCTGGTCGCTTCAGATTTGTAGTACGGCTGCAATAACCTGTGTACTTTCTAGCAGACGTTTGCTTGACAGGTTTGCCTACGTAACCAAATAAAACTGGTGAAATGGTGCCTCCCTCCATTACTTCTAGATTACGCTCTTAGGAAATGTCTGCTATTAGACTCCTAGTTTTTGAACTAGTTCAAAACACAGGTCTTCTCATTACCTCTGCCTCGTTCCATGCCACATGCTGCTCGTGGCCCAAGTGTCTTCTCATTAAGTGGCAGAAATCAGCTGCTCAGAAGCTGAAGAGCTCCTGGATCATCTTTAGCTCTCACATTTTTCCTGTACTCCAGCACTAGTCCCTAGTGTTCTGTCATTCATTTCAGTGCATCCCACATATTCCCTGCCAGAGTAGAAGAAGTATGGTCCTACAGATAGGCATGTGGCACTCTCAGCCAGCTCTGAGCAGAATATACACATTCATTCTTCTCCATATGTCTCCTCATCGTAGTTGTTTTCACTGTGAAAGCAAATAATAACAAACTGTAACCAAAGTGTCAACCAAAACATGGAGGTTTCTGCTATTTCTCTAGAAAGACCATGTTGTTACAACTCTATTTTAAGCTGAGAAGAGACACTCCAGTCTTTACTATACTCTAGAGGTGATAGGACACAAACCTGAAGGAAGACAAAGTATAAGAAAGCATATGAAAGAGGAGAAAATCCAGATGCAAAGCACTTCTATCAGTAGACGAGACCAAAATTAGAGCATGTGTCCCTCACACACCATCAGCTGAAGAGATCAGCTCTCAGCTGAAAAAGTAATCCAGGAGAAACATGTCCTTCAAAGTCAATAGCACTATTTTCATTGAGTTTTTAATTACCTGACTTAGCATTTGAGATTTATACATGCTGAATGGCAGGAACACTCTTTTTTTATGACCACAGTGAGATACTGTTGCAATGTGGTCAGGGATGGGCAGTGGTTAGCCAACTGGTCATCCAGTGCCCACTGAGCATCATCTTGTATGAAACAAATCCCCCTGAGGTTAGCCTATGAGCTCACCATTAGCAGAGAGTGAGATATGATGACTTGTACTTTTAAGACACTGTATTGTGAGCGTTATTAATAAATTAAACAATCACATGCTCATTACAACCCACAGCTGCACAACATGCAGATTGGCAGATAAACAAGTTTAAGTCTGGTTCCAAAATACCAACCTCATTTTGCTTCATTTCTGTCCCTGCTTTGATTTATTTGATTGCAACTGCTCTGACACACCCCAGACAACCATTGTGCTTGCACTTCAGTGCAATATAAAGTTCCAAACACAATTAGAGGATCTTTATAGTTATCAGTGACAAACACTCTATACTGGGGTTTAGCATCTATTTCAGAAATTCTGAATCAACCTGCTTCATGATTAGTGACATCACTCCAAAATCAAGTTATTAAAAAAAAAAAAAGGCAAGAACTCTTCATATCACCTACAAATTGCAGCAGCCACAACTGACAAAGTGTATATGTTAGAGACAGACTGTATGTCTGGTCAAAATGTAACTGTCATGAGGCATACTAGCAAATCAAGATCACAAATGTGTGTGCTAAGATTTGAAATCCTTCCCTCAGTGAATCTCATTTCTGGATGCATCCACAGTCTAGCTGCCATGATAAAAAAAAAAAAAAGCTGAACATATCTCCTTAGGATCAGTTTGCTAAGGGGGGTAAAGGCGTTAGCCACTGCCTTGCAGCCGCTGAGGAAACCACTACACCCTACACATTCATGAGCAGTAAATGAGGCAGGGAGGTACCTACAAAAACCTGGAAAGTTTTCTCTGTGTGTGATGCTTTAAAGACAAAGCTGTGTACCTCACGCTTCACAGGTGAACATACACAGGAGATGCTTGAGCACCCTGAGTCACTAGTCATCTGGCAAACCAAAATTTTCCGGACCTTCTGATGGATTCCTGAGCAAATGCCCAAGGAGTGAGGGCATGTGTAAACAGTTGGCTTAGACAAATGAGCATTAAGGAAAATCCTTAATGTGGCAACATCGTTCACTTTAAAATCTGTAACGGTAAAGCATTTAGAAAAAGCACCACGAGTCATTGATGTCCACAGTGAATCATGTCTGACAAATTTTATTTCTCTTTTCACACAGCTTCTCTACACCGATCCCCATTTTCTCCAGCACATGTGTTATCTTGAATTGTGTCTTTTCTGCCTTGTACCTGACCCTACAGAGGCGAAGTCTCTGCTTTATTGTCTTGTTATGGTTGTCTGCGCTTTCTAGTTCAAAGAAAAGCACATTTGTTCTCAGGTTTTGGGAGACACAGCTTTTAACAAGAAGGTTCATTTTCCCTAAATCACAGAGCCACATTTTCCCTATGATCATAAGAGCACGAAACATTGCTTTCTACAATCATTCACACTAATAAAATCCAGTCACAAAATGCTGGAAAGTAAATGAGTGGAGACAAAGTCCTTAGAGATTCTCATTTACTCTCAAACAAATACTGGCAGAAATGCTTTCTGCTGCGACTTCCGTCACAGCACAAATGTAGATTACTAGAATTGAAGGCATTTTGATTGAATGTGTTTGGCCATGACTCTGTCTGGTTGATTATGTTTCCTTGATCCTGTAAAGTGAAAGTTTGGGTGAATACACGTAGACCCAGTGAGCACAAAATTCTCCACATACGTTGCAAAAGCTAAAGGAAGACATTAGTGTATGGGGTAATTGACGTAAGTAAAACATGCCAGGCCTTATTTTTAAATGACTGTTTTGACTGCTGAGTCACCAAAGACATACCATACAAAAGACATACAGTCTCTCCAAGGCATTCAGCTTGGGTCAAACTGTTCCTCACCAACTTGGAAATTTTTGGGTCCAGAACATTTGGTTGGATACTGAAACAATGCAATATGTAACTGGAAGATGCACTGCTAATTGTTAAATTTTGTCAGACATTTACTGCTTTTCTGCACTTAAGCAATTCCTACTGAGAAAACAAGAAATCTGCCTCTCCACCACATCTCTGCAAGGAACAATCAAATACTTAGCTTATAAAATAGTATCACTTACTAACTCCTCTCTGACTTGACTTGATGTCGTTTACTTTTGTGTATTCAGGCCAAACTGACTTCACATATTAAATATACTTCAAAGAAGGAAGGCTACAGGTTTGTCTTATCATTTGGGTTAACTGCATATTAATAGACAAGAGCAAAACATACCTCACCCTGAATGCATGTGAGGCAATAAAAAATTGTGAGCTGCCTCTGGGCTCCATGACCTAGAAACTAGGAATAAGATAGAAAAATCAGATGCTGAAGAACAGCATCAGGGACAGGCTCAGAAGGGGCATGGTGAACCGTTTGACAAGACCACGTAATGTAAGTACTTCTGAGATAAAAAAGATGTCACCTAGTCCACCCCCTCTCCCAGGACAGGTCACTGGGTGGGTCCTCTTAAAGCAAAATGCACATTTTTCTTCATTAAAGTGCAAATCTAGACATTAGAAAATGTTGGTAATTTTCAAACTGCAATAGCAGGTGATCTGTAGCAGCCAAAAAGTCATGAGCTTCAACCACAGTAAACCAGAAAATTTGTGTCATTCTTGTTCATAATTCAGAGAGAGCAATTTCTGCCATTGCATAGGAAAGCTGAGGCAACAGATTTGGAGTTGTGGATGGTTAAAACTCTGACAAAGGCTTATTTGGAGGCTGGGTTAGCATTTTTGCAGGTGAAAGGCGTTTTGTGATTCAAAACTGTTACATTAGTTTATATAACCTGTCAGAAAAGAATGAGGTAAAGGCATGTGTCACTAGCTCATGTGGGTGCTTCCTGCTAATGGATTAGCTTTTTGTAAACTGCTCAGACCTTTCACACCGGGATCATTGTTAGCACTGTTGGAATGTAAAAATTAATCTAAAAAATAACAGCTAATTGGCAGGACACAGAAATTATGTGGGAAAGACAACAGCATCACTTCCCAAAGAGAAAAGCACAAACACTTCATAATGTTTAGATGTTTCGCGCACAGTGGTGGCAATGACGCTTGTCACCAGAAACTCCAGGCACAGCTCAGTACCTTGCTGGGCTGAGTGCTCTGAAAGCACGGGGTAAAATGGATTAAGTTATTCTCACACAGAAGGGAAATCATCACATCAGATCTTAGCAATGCCTATGTGTCTCTTCATGTATGTGTATGCAAAAAACCACAGGCAAGAAATATCCAAGGATTTAGTCTTAACACCTTAATGAGACTAGTGGGTCTCAAGCCTTGGGTTTCTGGCACTTTCTCAGTGTGAATCACATTTCTCACCTGTGTATGATGCCCATAGTCTGAAACAATCGAGTATATTAGGCTGTTTCACCTTCTTGTATGTCTTTCCCTGTCTGCCTTGTTTCTGTCGCGCTCCAAACAAGCCCCGCACCCTGGGAGGTAAGGAGATAAAGGCCATGGGTAGGTACTAAATAAAGGCTACAGCTGTCCTGAGATATTTGTTTTCCTCCTCTAACACCAACTTCACCTGGGAAGGTGTCAACAACAGAAACACAACCAGTACCTGCACCCCCCACCACCATCTTTATGATTTAATTTGCTTAATAGTTAAATTCCCATTTTCTGGAATATTTTAATGTATCCAATGTCTGTGAATAGGATGGATGGGGAAGGCATCTCACAAGCTGAACTTATGTCTCCTTGCCAAGACAAAAAAACACAAACAAGAAGGAAGGAGGAGGTGGTAAGTGTAGCTGCCTTCTCTTGATTACAGTAATTGTTTTAATTGTGATTGGTCTGTGACCCAGCCTTTCTGCCTTCAGTTCGGTGCTGGTGGCTGAGCAGGATGATGAAAAAGATCAAGTCTGGCTTTCCTATCCAGTACAGACAAGAAGTCTATCTCTGGAGGAAAAAACAGCTTCTCAGTTGACATATTGGCTTTGTAACCGGTAAAGAAAAGGGTGGAAGAAGGGAAAGCAGGACTGAGAACTGAAATGCTGTGCCTCATCTCCTTCACTTCCTTCTGCATCTGCTGGCTTCTGTAACACCACGTAGATAAATGTTCGCATCTCATGGGTGGCGTGCCATATGTTACTTCTGACTTGACCAAGATCAGAATGCGTTCAGTTTTCAGAACCAGACAGATTCAGACTTTTTTAGCTTGTTTTGCAGACAAAAGAATCAAATCCATTTGAAAGGAGGTCAGTAGGAGTTAAGTATATAATCCATTTAGGATTTAGCAAATCCTACACAGACCTTTGTGCACTTCTAGGCACAGCACCTAACTGCCTCCATAAACTGGACCCTGTAGACATTTCTGGTATTTTTGGGCACCTCAATCCAAGAGAGATGTGGAGGTGCTGGAGCAGGTGCAGAGGAGGGCAACTAAGCTGGTGAAGGGACTAGAGAATACGTTTTATGAGAAAAGACTGAAGGAGCTGGGGCTCTTTAGTTTGAAGAAGAGACTGGGAGACTTCATCGCTCTCTACAACTACCTGAAAGGGTGTTGGTGCTGATTTCTTCTCACAAGCAATTAGTGATAGAACAAGAGGGAATGGGTTCAAGTTACAACACGGTAGATTTAGACTTGATATTAGGAGGTTTTTTCGCAGAAAGGGTGGTCAGGCACTGGAATGGGCTTCCCAGGGAGGTGGTTGAATCGCCATCCCTGGATGTGTTTAAAGATCATCTGGATGAGGTGCTGAGGGTTATGGTTTAGGGGTGAAATTGTAAGATAGGGTAGTTGGTTGGACTTGATGATCCTAGGGGCCTTTTCCAACCAGAGTGAATCTGTGATTCTGATGCTGGAGAGAATCAAACCACCAACTTGTCCAGATTTGCTTCTCCATTCCCATCCTTGTAGAAAATGACCCACCTGACTGGGGTGTCTTGTAGGTTGTTGTGGGAGAAAGTCAGAGAGAAGAAAAGGGCACAGAGAGTAGGTTGTTTCTGTGAAGAAGCTGAAACACACATTTCATTCTGCACATCTAGGGTAGCACTGTCTGTATCGGAGTGTTATCCTGTAAATGAAAGGATTTTGCAAGATGCGGTTTGGAAATAGGATGTTGTCACCAGTTCTACAGATCTTACAGCATCCTCAAATCTTCTTAGAAGCTATTTGGCTTGGTCAATGTATTTGAAGAGAGTAAACATCTGGTCAAATAATAGCAGTTTGCTATGTAAGAATTACTAAGGCACACTGCTAAAGCTGCTAAATACAGATGGCCC
The DNA here is from genome assembly GCA_028565055.1 of Phoeniculus purpureus. Taxonomy (NCBI): domain Eukaryota; kingdom Metazoa; phylum Chordata; class Aves; order Bucerotiformes; family Phoeniculidae; genus Phoeniculus; species Phoeniculus purpureus. The sequence goes on from JAOXOE010000256.1 coordinate 41,636,726, forward strand.
TATTGCAATAGCTATGACAGTAGGTTAGGACAGTAGCTTAGCAGTTATGACAGCCCAACTAGACAAGCATTTAATCGCATTAAAGGACATGCAGGATGATAAAAGTGGAGATTCCAGGCCAAAATGAGAACATTTTAACATATTTTCTTAAAGTTAAATAATTGCACTGAGAAGTTAGTCAATAGAGATGATTCTGGCTGTGAAACAGCACTAAGAGCGCTGCTGAAATCAGACCCAGATTCCACATGCAGGTGGATGCAAGAGGGCTGTTAGGATCTGCTTTCTAAGCAATCACACCTGTTTTGCTTAGGTACAGAAAGATTAGCATCAAGCCCCTTGAGCTGGGTACCAGTACCCAGGAATAAGAGGAAGAAACCCACTTTTCCATAACCCAAGTGAATAGGCTGGTGTACAGCAATCCCTTTCTTTTTCCTTGGGACCCTGTCCATGCAGCCCCAAGCTTCTCCAAAATGAGAGAAGGGGCCCTTCTTGTAAAAGGAGGTGGAGCAGCATTGGATAAGAGCCACGGTTACTCCTGTCCTGCCACCCCTCCATGTGGCTCAGCACCCATGTCTATGCTTCACTTTAAGACCTTCCATGAAGCCTCTTGCTTTATCAGAGGATAGTGAATAAATCCCTGCAAAGGTGTTTTAGTGTGGAAGCTGGTCTGAGATCCAAGGTTTGGGTTGGTGTGACACTACAGACAGGTGAAGACACACCAATTTGAGATCTTGTGAAGACAGGTTGAGCGAGTTAGGGTTGTTCAGCCTGAAGAGTAGAAGACTCAGGAAGGACCTTATATCAACCTTTCAATCCTTGAAAGGCAGCTGGGGAAGACTGTTCACATGGGCATGGAATGCTAGGACGAGGAGTCATGGTTCGAAGCTAGAAAAGGGTAGATTGAGGCTGGACATGAGGAAAAAGTTCTTTAATCTGAGAGTGGTGGATCACTGGAACGGGTTGCCTAGAGAGGTGGTGGAGGCCTCATCCCTGGAGACATTCATGGTCAGGCTTGATAGGACTCTGAACAATCTGTTCTAGTTTGAGTTGTCCCTGCTTCTTGTTAAGGGGGTTGGACTAGGTGAGCTTTAGAGGACCCTTCAAACACAATCCATTCTATGTTTCTGTGATTTTAGGATCTCAGTCCAAGTGCAGTCCCGGTCTCCAAGAAGCTGCAGTTCACAGCACATAAACAGCAAGATGAGTAATTTTTTACCTTTAGCTGGAGGTTATGAAAAGGTAGTGTGTGGTTTTTTTTCCTTGCGTGAGATTAAAACGTGTAAATTCTTCTGGCCCTCCAACACACACAATGGAATGTCAATAGGAAGGAGAAAATAATGTTAACATAGGTACTTTCACTGTACACTGAAATTACCTCAGAGAGTGATTTATCTTTCATTTCAACTTTTCCCCTTGAAGAAGATAAACCAGTTTCTGTTCTTCATGTGTTTTATTTAAAGGAAATACAAAAGGTTCACACTGCTTGTTGCTTGGACACCAGCAAAGGTCTGTAATTCAACACACAACCGACATTTTTGAATGATGAAAGATGGCCCTGACAGCCTAAATGGGTCAGAAAGGGATCTCAATGATTTTCAGCAGTGCCTTCATGGTTTGTAACTCTGAGCATGGTTCCCTTTAACAGTAAATCTTTCTTTGCGGTGTTCTACACAGAAAAACAATCCCAGCTTTATGGCTGCTCCCATAATACTCTATAACTGGCCTGAGCTGTGTTTAGGTCAAAGAGCAAAAATCAGTGCAAATGCAATATGAACAAAGGCCTTTAATTTCTTTGGTTAACTTCTTTTTCTTTTTGCATGGTAACACTAGTTAAAAATCTGTAGCCTGAAAGACCTCCCTTGTTTTCTAGAATTCTGCTGTCATCTAGCCTTAATTATTGCCCTGAGGTGAAAGCAGGAGCCACAACAGGAGCAAGTATAACTGCCCACTGCGTGCCAGGGAAAGCATCTCACATCTCCTGGAAATGCCAAGGGCTCCAGGCTCCAGGCTTTGCTATGGACCTGGGAGCTTCACTGTTTGCCATTTAGAGAACAGAATTTTCTCTCTAATGACAAATTGCATTGGTTTTGCATGGTAGTGGGGGTGCTTTCTGTGAGAAGCTGCTAGACATTTCATATAGATATATATACATACACACACACACACATATATATATATGTATATCACAGCTAAACAGCAGCAATGGTACTACCCCTGTGGTAACATAGAAGAGGTAAAATAGCTGTTGCAGATGTAAGAGAAAAATATGAAAATACGTGAGAGAAATATGGAAAATATGTGAGAGAAACAACTGCAAACATCAAGGTCCACAGTGAGTGATCAGAGTGCACTGTCCACAAGTTTTCTGATGACACAAAGCTGGGAGGAGTGGCTGACACACCAGCAGGCTGTGCTGCCATTCAGTAGGACCTGGAATGGATGTGTTCCTGTGTAACTTGGTCTAGGTGATCCTGCTGTGATAGGGGATTGGATCTTTCGAGGTCCCTTCCAAACCCTAATGATTCTATGACAAGCTGGAAAGCTGGGCAGGGGGAAATTTAATGAACTATAACAAGGGCAAGTGTAGAGTCTTGCATCTGGGCAAGAACAACCCCAGGTACCAGCATAGGTTGGGAACTGATTTGTTGGAGAGCAGCATAGGAGAAAAGGACCTGGGGGTCCTGGTGGACAGCAGGATGACCATGAGAGAGCAAGGTGCCCTTGTGGCCAAGAAGGCCAAAGGCATCCTGGGGTGAATCAGAACAGGGGTGGTTAGCAGAACAAGAGGGGTTCTCTTTCTCCTCTACTCTGCCCTAGTGAGACCGCATCTGGAATATTGTGTCCACTTCTGGGCGCCTCAGCTCAAGAAGGACATGGAGCTGCTGGGGGGTGTCCTGCACAGAGCCACAAAGGTGATGAAAGGAGTGGAACATCTGCCTTATGAGGAAAGACTAAGGGAGCTGGGTCTCTTGAGCTTGGAGAAATGGAGATTGAGGGGTGATCTCATTAATGTTGATAAATATGTGAAGGGCGGATGTCAGATGGATGGAGTCAGGCTCTTCTCGATGTCATCTAGTGATAAGACAAGGAGCAATGGGTGTAAGCTGGAACATAGGAGGTTCCACGTAAGTATGAAAAGGGACCTCTTCACAGTGAGCACTGGAACAGGCTGCCCAAGGGGTTGTGAAGTCACCTTCTTTGGAGAAATTTAAAACCCACCTGGACATATTCCTGTGTGACTTGGTCTAGATTATCCTGCTGTGGTGGGGGGGGATTGGATGAGATGATCTTTTCCAGGTACCTTCCAATCCCTAAGGTTCTGTGATTCAGTGATTCTGTGGTGAACAAGAAGGTCAAAATGCTCCAAGAACCAGAGCACATGTTCTCATGCAGACTATGGAAGATGCCAAACCGCAGCACATGAATACATCCAAAGGAGTCTGTGACCCCATGGAGGGAGAAGCTCTAACTGGAGCTGGTTTGTTGGTAGGACTTGTTATCCTGTGGGAGATCCACACAAGAGCAGATTGTTCCTGAAGAACCTTCTTGAGTTCATTCAAGGCATTGTTAGATTCTGTGTAGTGTGTTTGTCATTTTTCCTAGCCATATATAAAATCCTCTAATTTATATTCATATAAATGTTTAGTATGGAAAGGGAGAGACTGTTTACACTGTATTTCTAATTCAGCTAAACCAAATTCCAGACAACTTTCAAAAAGGAAAAAAAATCAAACATTTCAGTCCCAAAGTTTTTTTTAAATGCTTTCAGTAGACACAGTGTGTGATCTTCAGCACTGCAGTCATAGGGCTTCCTAAAAGCTCTTTGACATCTTTGCAAAACATTATTACTTTTGCCATTATAAACTTGGCCAATATTATAAATGTTTGTAAATATTTAACCAATTCTTTTAAGGCTACAGTAGTTTGAACAGGAGAAGACTTCTCCACGTGCTTGACAAGTTCTATATATTCTGCTTCTTTGAAAATAACAATAAAAGCATATTTTGTTTACTTAGAGCCCTAATACTTTATAAAATCTTGTAAGAAACACGTCTTTCGTATCTGAAAGAAATAATTGCACTGCTGCTTTAATGGAAAGTGAAATAAACACATAATTTTAATTTACTCACTAAGAAGATATTCAACAAGCTTTAAGTATAAAAATTTTAAACTAAATATTATTTTAGCCTGAGCACCTGGAGCATGTTTCAAGGCTGCAATGAAGCTAGCCAAATGAACAATCTAATTCTTTCTGATATGTTCAACTTGATTATGGGTTTAAGAGGCCATAAGTATATAGTCCATATTACCTACATAAAACTGTTCTTTTCAGACAGAGGAAAAAGTAATTAAGTTCAGAGTTATCTAGTTTGGCTGCACTGAATTAATGTTTATGCCCATATAAGAAGACAGAAGATGGAAAAGAAAAAGGAAACATTCCTTTCACTATTCCCTAAAATGGTCATGATGATCACCTAAAAACATTTCTGGTTTTACCTTAGATGCATCTATTGCCTGGGAAATCACAGCTATTCATTGCATGCATCATTAGCTTTACTCAGTTCTCATAGAACTTATTAGCACTAAGTTACTCTGTTGTTCATAGAGCGAAAAAGCATGTGTTTATTTTTTTAACACATTTGTAGAGGAGTCCTTTTAAAACAAAGGCTGTTAAGGCAATGATATAGATTGCTGTGCATTAACCCACTGCCTACAGCATTTCTAGGCAGCTTTTGGAGACAGTTTAGTGAAAGCTTTAAACATACCCTTGTGTCTTATCCTACGTGGTCATCCAGTGACAAACACTGCAGGAATAAACACAAACCAGAAAACACAGTAAATTATGTGGAGCAGACAGCATGAACCAGCACCCTAGGGTGGCTGGGCTGAAGTGTAGGTCCCCTGTCCGGTTCTGCTCTGAAACCCTCCCCAGCTCTCAGCCACAGTGTGATGTGAGTTTGATTCCTTTTCCATAACCTGGGTGCTCTCAGTGTGTTGCAGTTCCAATGCACACTTTGGGCATTTCTCATCATCCAAAGCAAGAGATAAGGACACCAGGGACCAAATCACAGCTGTGATGACAAGCAGCTGCTTTAGGCTGGATGAGCAGCACCCTGACAACCCATGCAGGATCAAGAGGCTTGTTTTGGACTGCTGAAGGCACCTGCAACATCTGATGGGGCTGCTGTTCTCATTCTTTCAGCTGCCATCTCCTGCCTGAACAGGGCCATTGAGGTAGCCAGGTCATGCACAAGTGAGCAGCAGTAGCCTAACTCTACACAGTTGAGTCTATTTCCCGCTCTCCAAATGAGTGCGATTGAAAGGAGATAAGGCAATGTCTTATTGTAATTTTGAGATGTATTTTGTGCTTTGGAAATGGGTCATAGAATCATGTAAGTCAGAAGGGACCTGCAAGATCATCAAGTTCCCACCCTTTGCCATTGGCAGCGACACCTCTCGCCAGACCAGGCTGCCCAGAGCCCTATCCAACCTGATCTCAAAGACTTCCAGAGATGGAGCAGCCACAGCTTCCCTGGGCAACCTGTTCCAGTGCCACAGCACCCTCACAGGGAGGAATTTCTTCCTAAGATCTAACATACATCTGCCCTCTTTTAGCTTGAAATCACTACCCCTGGTAGAGAGATCACTACACCACTGGCAAAAATAATGTTTTGTCTCTTCTTGTCATGTCAGCCCTGTTACATCACTATGGGTGGCCACGCTGCAGTTCTGTCATCTAAACAAAGCTTGCTCTGCCAAAACCAGACTGCTAGGCCAGAGATTCTGCTGTGGAGACCCTCCCAGTCTATTGATGTTTCAGCTGTTAAGCAGATCTCATCCTGCCAGCACACCTCAAAATACATACATATAGGTAGACCAATATTGAAGTACAGACCATAATAATCAGTGGGGTTCTATAAGCAACTGGTTCTGCACCGTTAAACAGTATAAGATGGAAGGAAGCTGGCTGCAGCCCAGACAATGCTCTAGAAGGACATCTCCTCTGACATGGTATCAAGACCTGCAGCCCCTTGTCATATGCTGACCATGTACATGGGAATAACACAGGAATGACCCAGAAGAATGAGATCAGTACCTTTCCATCACCTCGTGCTTTCTCAGCCAAACTGCTTCCCTAACAGGAATTTAGATACCTGGATCAGAAAGAAGCTGATCTAGGAAAGAATCTGGACTTGTTGTACCCTATGCAGTTTGCATGGGCCCAGTTCTCAAGTCTGTCCAGGTCCCTCTGGATGGTCTCCCTTCTCTCCAGCGTGTCAACCACCCCACACATTTGGGTGTCATTGGCAAACTTCCTGATGGTGCACTCGGTGCCACTGTCCATAACACCCACAAAAATGTTAAACAGCACTAAACCCAAAGCAGACCCCTGAGGAACTACCCACAACCACTCTCCACATGGACATAGAGCCATTCAGCACAACCCTTTGAATGTGACTGTCCAGCCAATTCCTTACCCACCAATCAGACCCATGGTCCATCTATCAGACCCATGTCTCTGTTTTAGACACCAGAGTAGTATGGGACACTGTCAAATGCCTTGCACAAGTCTAGGTAGATTACATCAGCTGCTCTAACCTTATCCATCAATGCTGCAACTCTGTCATAGAAGGCCACGAGGTTGGCCAGTCATGATCTGCTTTAGTGAAGTCATGTTGGCTGTCACCAACACATGGTTCTCAGGGTTAGTGTCATCCTATGAAGAAATAGACTACAGATTTTTAAAGATAGAACAATATTTTCAAGGTGCTGATTTTTTAACTGCATTTCCTTTCCTCTCCACCGCCTGGAGTATCTCAAAGAGCTGAGTATGGTTCAAGGAGATGATACATTTCATCAGGAGAGATGACAGAAATGAAAAACACACCTAAACACTCCAGAGCTGCAGGAAAAAGAAACCAAGCTCATCTCATAAATTTCCCTTCTAGAAGACACCTCTGTTAAAATGCAGCAGTGAAACCGTGAAACATTGAGGAAAAGGCAATTAAATATGAAAGATATCATAAATCAAGAGACATACAAATCTTGCATATGCATAGTAAGGACAAAGTTCAAACCTTCCTAATGCTTCCATTATGGTTTACAGTCCATTACAAAGTCTGATTTGCAAAACGTACGAATTCAAAACTATTTCTATGAGCACTTGAAGACTGTGCTAATAAATAAGATTCTCAACTATTGTACAAAACGAGTTGCTCAGTAACAAATACAATTTGTTAATTGTTAATTCTTTATTCAGACCCTGGTAGAGTTGTAAAGGTAATAACAGTCATGTGATCATTTCCTTGGGCTGGATATAGGGTCATAAATAAATACTGAAAGTAACTGATTTTTTTACTAAAGGAGAATAACACTTAACATTTAATTCTTCAGTGAATGATAATCATGTACCCGATGAACAAAGGCAATGTTTCAGAGAACGTGGGTACTGATGGAAACATTTTTAATTTGTTTATATTCTAGGACATTAGCACAAAGGGCCAAAACCAGATCACATTGGTACAACTTGTGTTTAGGCAATTCCCTCATCGCAATTACCTCTCTCCAAGTTGCCACTAGGGCCAGCTGCATGGGAGTCAATCCTGCCAGACTCATCCCTGCATGACAGTAAAACTCAGGGAAACTCCAGGGGCTAAAATAGCCAGTGGAGGCCCCATCCCTTTTGTTGTCAGGCCTATGTGCTCAAACCACTATGTTTCAATCTGTTACCACTATGTTTCCACTATGTTTCAATATGTTACCACTATGTTTCCACTATGTTTCAATATGTTACCACTATGTTACCACTATGTTACCACTATGACAGTAACGTTTCCTTTTCTAATTACCTTCTATTTGCTTTCTGCATTATGTCCTCCCTTAGACAATCTTACATGATTCCCCTGATAACAACACGACACTGGTTGTTCTGCATTAGTCACTGTGCTATAGATCACGTATTTTATCATTTATGGTATTTCAATTGCCTGAGTGCGTCCTAAAAAACATTTAGAACTTCTGGGCTCCTGGTGAAGCATGTTTGTGAAATATCAGCGTTTCCAGCATTTGATCGTGTTGTGAGACAGGTTGTCTTGATAAACACTGGAACCCATCAGCTGCCGAGGGTGTCAGCTAACATCTCTCAGCATCATTATTCCTATTTCATCTGAGATTCCATGGTAACGAGTCTTTAAACACTGGCAGCAGGGAGGTGGAATAGTAATTTGTAATTTAAAAATGATGTAAAATAGGACAAGCTATGGAGTATTCAAGGGGATATTCTCATCTCAGGGCACAGTGCTAAAGCAGCTTTTTCACTAGTGCTGGGGAATACAGAGTGCACAGAGCTGGAAATGCAGTATTTGCATAAGGCAGCCATTCCCAGCTGAAGTCCAAAGCATCAACAATACTTGAAAGCAGAAAACAGTGGCTTTCTTGCTAGTGGCAGTACTCCATGTTGTGGTGATTCCAGCCTGCCCACACAGCAGGACACAGGCACAAATATACAGAGGCCTCAAAGAGCCAGTAACAGTGGCTATTGGACTGCACTGTCAGGTTATTCATCTGCTGTGCTTCACCTCTGATGGTGTCCTCTAGGATGGACTGCAGATTAGAAGAATCTTACTCCATCCCACTGGTCAGTTTCAACAGTTGTAATACCTACTGCCCAGCAAACTTACTGTTTCTAAACGATGAAAGTGTTTGCCATTTGGTTTTGTGTTCAAATGCTTGCTAATTGAGATGTTTGGAATATTGATCAATTTTTTGTCATCAAATTAGCAAGAGGTGAAATGTCATCTGAATAAGCTGCATTTTTGATCAAAAAGTGACAAAACCAAAAAGTGGCAAAATCAAACTCTGCCATGACGAGTCCACAGTTTCCATCTCTCACTGGTTGTGATTGTATGCATGCAGCATAATTTGTTGAATCACCTTCAGTTAAATTAAATAAATAAGGAAAGTTCTAATTAGCCTTAAATTATTCCACAGATGTCCATTTAGGCATTTTCATAGTGACAAAGGCTATTAAATAATCTGCCATGAACTCCTCAATTCAAGATGTATGAATTTCATTGGCAAAGCATCTTTGTGAATGGAAATGCACTGCAGTGCCCTTTCCTCTGTTTATTGGGACTGTTAGGTGAAACAATACCTGTGAAATCTTCACCTAAGCCTGCACAGCTAAGGGATGCTTTATTGTGTAATGTTGTACTTTGGACTTGCTTTACTGTGTCACTGTTTAAAGCAACATATGATTTACTCTTCATTAGCATTCCTGCTTTGTTGTCTTTTAAGGCTTATGAATATTTCAGCAATAGTCTCTGCATGCCCGTTATGAATGAAGGTGTTTGTGGGAGAAACAGCTGTTCATTTTTGCATGCCCTTGCTCAAGAAAGATATAGTCTAGATTGCAAAGCTCCAGAGGCACACCACTAAAACAGTGATTTAAGTTGCAATTACTTAGCTAAAAAAAAAAATCAAATCTGCTCTATAAATAGCTGAAGAGCTGACAACGCTCTCCTCCTCTGAGTGCACTCTTAAAATTCAGAAGAAAATTAAGGCCAAAACCAGGATAAAAGCATAAAAACAGGACAGTGCTTGAAAATAGGTCAGTGTAAGATGGAATTATAAAGAAAAAAAGTGAATAAAAGCAGCCAATTCAGGCCCCTTCTGGTGCAAAATTATCCCCTTCCCTTACTTTTATTAATCCTGTTCATGCACTAGGCAGTAGGACCAGGCAAGGCTTTTTTTGGAGAGATAAGACACACCAGCCAGCCAGCAGATGTACTATTCCGGCTCCACAGTAACCCAGTAGAGTTGGGAGCTTCACTTTTTCCTATCTTCCAGAGTGTCTATTTGTCACAGTAATTAGCCAATGTCAAGTGCAGAAGTGAACTATTAGCAGACAAATGGCAACCAATAGCAGCAGGTTCCAGGAAAACCAGGGGAATTTCAAATATTCCCCAGCTCAGATCAGAAGGAAAATGACAGCTTTCTGTGAAGGCTGCAGTGGAAAAGCAGGACTCTGAAACGATTTATCTGGTTTGAAGGTCACAAAGCAGCAAACTCAAAGCAGATTGAATCAGAAGAGAGGCAGGGCAGGAAAGAAAAAGTAGCAGCCAGCTAAGTGGGAGGAAAATTTTGGATTTCATACTGTTCCTCAGCTGTAGTTGGAAAGGTTTCACACTTGGAGGAGTTTGGTTTATTTTGGTAAAATTTTGGATATTAAAAGATGTCTGCAGCACTATCAGTCCAGGTCTTTTCTTCTGTCTGCCCTATTTCCACAGGAGTACAAGGAAACAGCCCATACTGTCCAGAAAAGAATCACATCCTATATCAAATCGTTCAGAAGTGGTGGCCAGGGCATTAAATTGTGTCAGATAAAATCAGAGCTCATTGAAATGGAATGGATCAGGATTGGTCAGGATCATGAGCACAGATAGCGTTTTCATCAATTCCTTCACTGGCAAGAACACTGAAAGGAACAAGAAAGCTGTGAGTGGGAAATATTTCATTTGACGTTCCAATTGCATAGGTTTTGAAGCAGAAAAGCTATTAGAAACATGAATCAAGGTGTGTAAAACAAAAACATGGGTGAAAACAAGAAGAGAAGGGTACTAGTTGTTGGAGACTCATTCCTAAAAGGAACTGAGAATCAAGTATGCAGACTTGACACTCAACATAGGGAAGAAGTCTGCAGTCTACCTGGAGCCTGAATCAGGGATATCACTAGGATGCTCCCTAACCTGGTGAGATCAACTGACTTACCCACTACTGATCTTCCAGACAGGTGGGGAGGAAGCTGCATTGCATAGCCTGAGGGGAATGAAGAAAGGCTTCATAGCCTTAGGACATTTGGTGAAAGTCTGGGGCCCAAATTATATTCTCCTCATTACTTCCATTTTCAGGTGAGGACATGGACTGGAAGAGAAGGATCCAGTCCATAAATTCCTGGCTATGAGACTAGTGCTACAGATAGTGCTTTGAGTTCTTTGATAATGGCTGGTTTTACAAGACACCAGACCTGACAGGGGTGGGGAGGGGTGGGAAGGAGGGGAAGGGTTTAGGAGGCGTTGGGAGGGGTAGGTTGGGGAAGGGAGAGCTAGGTATGAGTAGGACTAGAGGCAGGTGAAGAGGTAGGTAGAGGCACTGGAACAGGTTGCCCATGGAGGTTGTGGCTACTCCATCCCTGGAAGCATTCAAGGCCAGTCCTAGTCTGGTAAGAGGTGTCCCTGCTCATGGCAGGGGGTTCAGAACTAGATGATACA
>JAOXOE010000256.1:41648095-41691573 GCA_028565055.1 Phoeniculus purpureus
GCAACTTGGTCTAGGTGGTCCTGCTCTGGCAGGGGGATTGGACTAAATGATCTTCCAAGGTCTCTTCCAATCCCTAATGTTCTGTGATTCTGTGAAAATGAACTTGTTTTGTTATTACTACCATTGACTTTTCTGGCTGATCAGTTTGCAGAGCTGGTTCTTCACCTCTTTCCAAAAGGAAAATACACCGTGAACCAAGATTCCAGGAGTCCTCAAGTTGGTCTGGAAAGCTGCGTGGGGTTAGTGATAAAACACCTCCAGGGTGGGTTTGCACAGAGTGGATCTGCAGCAGCTGCACAAAGCACTTTTGAGAGAACAGCAACAGCAGGTCCTGAACAAAAACAGGCTACGAACAAAGAAAAAGACAAACCAGTCAAATTTAAATAATCAGGAGTTACACTACATCTGCTGCTAGGAAATTATAGCTGTTGCTTGTGTTCCTGGAAAAGCTCAGGAAAAAGCAACTGCTAGTTGAATAATTAAGAAGGCTTTAGAAAGACACAGAACAACCCAAGTGTTGAGGATGGGAAAGGACCACTTGAGATCATCTAGTCTAACCCCTCCTGTGCTCACAATGATAAAATGCTTCTTTGGAAGTGTAATTGTAAATTTACCTAATTAAAACTTCAGCAGGAGACTGCCTCTGGGGGAGCTGGACATGTAGGAGCCATGAGGGAAGCAGCACCCGGCACAACACTCAACCAGTGCTGATCTCCATGGGCAGCTTGGTGCTGGCTCTGGTTCACTATCTCCCCACCACGGAGATCAGAGCTGCTGATGAAGCAGGATTTGTCCAGGCAGATCTGCAAGGCAAAAGGTAATTTTATATAGGTGGTTTTTGTTGTTTTTTCACCCCACAGACCCAACTAGGGCTGAAATCAATGGAAATTAGTTTCCTGCCCACTTCATCTGCAGGATCCTGATGGGTTTGGAAATTAATGTTTCAGTACATGGTGCAGACAGAGAAAAAGAGACCAGCAGAACTGTCTTAGATGTCCAGATTCCAGCAAACTACTGCCATCTACGTTTTACATCAACTCTGTCTGGAGGATGCTTGTCAAATGTGATCTTTGGGAATATGTGTCAACCTTCCATACTGCCTGTATTTGATTTACCTTTTGACTGGTCCTTGGGGCAGGTGTTACTCACAGGCCACCTTTAACACAATCAGATTAGCACTCTAAAAGCTGGAGCCTTGGTGTGTGGCAAATCAAACGCTCAGCATTGAAATGAGACCCCCTGAACAGCATCCTTGCCCCCCCATTTCCAGCCCCACCTTGGAGAGACCCTGCTTACCATATGGTGCTCCTGCTACGCCTGTGCTATTTCTAGCTTCAAACACTGGAATTGGAACAGAGAGATTTAAAAATAAGGCTTTGATCCTGCCAAGGCGTCTGCTGACCACCCCACAGACCTTTTGTTCACTGGTAGTGGGATCAGTACTGTGACACGGAGCTGCTGGAGGGAGTCCAGCATAGAGCAACGAGGATGATGAAGGAAGTAGAACACCTCCCTTATGAGGAAAGGCTGAGGGAGCTGGGGCTCTTCAGCTTGGAGGAGACTGAGGAGTGACCTCATTAATGTCTATAAATATGTGAGGGGTGGGTGTCAGGAGGATGTAGCCAGGCTCTTCTCAATGTCATGTAGTGATAGGACGAGGGGCAATGGGTGTAAGCTGGAACATAGAAGGTTCCACATAAATATAAGAAGGAACTTCTTCACAGTGAGGGTGACAGAGCACTGGAACAGGCTGCCCAGGGGCGTTGTGGAGTCTCCTTCACTGGAGACATTTAAAACCCACCTGGATATATTCCTGCGTGACTTGGTTTAGGTGACCATGCTGTGGCAGGGGGATTGGACTAGATGGTGTTTTTGAGGTCCCTTCCAATCCCTAATTATTCTGTGATTCTATGATTATTCATATGCCACAGAAGAGCCTTCCACCAAAACCTTAGGTATTAATATAAATGTGTAATTTGAGAATTATATCTTATGCTGTTATATTACCAGAATTAACACAGATCATGACTGGGGTTTGCTCTGAATTAGGTAAAATTATAACCATTTTTTGAGAGTAAAAATGGGGTTTTTGATAACTTACTCTTCATTTTGTTATTGAGAATGAAGACAAATTTGTTTTCTCCCTATTACAAGGAGTCTGCAGTTGCCTTCTATCCCTTCTCTTGGGTAACTGCTGTGGTTACAGCCTGTCTAGAAATTAGCGATTTGTTGACAGGAATGTGGTTCTCTGTCTCCTCTGAGAACTTCTATGCAAAATTCTTCTAAACTATCTTCTTTGCTTCACTATCCAGTATTCCTAAACATCTTAAATGGGACATTCAGAGGGTACATGAATAAGTTTTTAACCTAAACGTGAGGTGTGGGGAACGTGTGCTCTATGCATTGCTGCATTTAAATGGCTGCTATTTTAGTTACATATCTATCAGCACCACCCTGTCAGCTGGATAATGAAAGCACACCTTCAGCCAACACTGGATCAGCCAGAGCTGTTGAAAGATAAGGTCATGTTCGTAATGAACTCAACAGGTTATAATCTTGTTTAAATTTTGCATAAGTTATTTGGGTGGATGTATGGTGAGGTCCTAAGTGGAAATGCAATGCAAGCCTAAGAAAATGATGGGTTTCAAGTGATACAGAGGAGGCAGCACTGACATTGAAAACAGGAGAATTAACATCAGCAGAATGTGGTGGGGATTGACAGGCTATACCACCCCTTCTTTTTCTGGGGAAGAAATGTAAATGCAGTACGATTGGCCAGCCCTGTGAACAAATAACGATGAATTTTCAATGCTTTACTTATGTATTTCATGGATGAGCTTCTGTCAGGCACAGCGACATAAATAAAGAAGTGTATGGATTCAGGAAGGATTAAAAATATTTAAAAGAATTACTGGTTTGGGTTTTTTTGTTCTGGGAGTTTTTTTGGTAATCGAGTCTGTTTTAAGATGGAAATTGAATCTGAATAATTTTCTTTTTAAAAACAGTAACTAGCCCTCAAAATTGCCTTTATGACATGTAAAATCTCAAATGAACTTTGGCAGTTACTTGTTCAGCACAAAGAGTCTTAAAATCCTGCATAAACCCTAGTGTACTCTCTGTCCCTTCTCAATGCAGGAGCATTTTTGGAAAAGGAGCAAAAATTTCCTTGCCATTTCAACAGTTTTGTGAGGAGTGAAAATAGCTAATTATAACAAAGATTTGGAAGTCTCCTATAAAAAAAATACAAGGTGTCACTGAGTGTCTCAGGGATACTAAGTCTACTTAAATAATAAACAGCAATGTCATTATACCTAAATCTTTTAAAAACACAGGTGATTTGTCAGGTCTGTTCACACAGATGGGCCCCTATGAGGCTTGTATTTGGGACACAGACTTTCAAGTTATCAAGCAATTAAAGTAAGTGCTGTGTAGTTCAAATTTAATTTGGTTTCAGGGAGAGGAAAGCCTAAAGGGAACTGAGGTGACTCAGAGATCACTGCTGCTGCCCACTGGAAATGCTGACATGGCTGGGTAGGAGATGGCTCTGGGAGTAATAAAATCATTTCCTTTCTGACTTGTGTCACCATTAGCTTTCCCTTGGTTTTCCTAGGGCAAGAACTGAGGTCATTTTTGGAAATAATTATTGATAAATCACTTGGAAATGTGCAGCACAGTAAAGACAACACTAGGAAAACTTACTACTGCTCTTGCTTGAAGTAGTAGTGCCCAAGAATTTTCATATTGAGACTCCAGTGACAGGCACCTCTGGCATTCACCAGCTCTCTGTGTGAGGCAGCAACAGACATTGCAGAGGCAGGTGGGGGGAAATTCTTGAGAATGGGAAAAAAAACCCCACTCCTGAAACACACTGAAAATTCTGGGTCTTAAGCTTCCAAGATTTCAGTCACCAAATGGCCCCATCTCCCAGCTACTACTTCCCAATGCTTTGTGACTTCAGAGGGAAGGGTAGCAGAAGGGCTTAACAAGACTTTAAGTGTTCTGTCTTCTGAGCAGTCTTTCCTCTGACATGCTTTTCATTTTCAGCCTTTAAGGGCTGAAATGTTTGCATTCTACCACACTTCTGGTAACAAAGTTAACTGTTATCACAATGAAGAATTAGTAAAATAAACCCTGTCTAGACAATTTCCCTTGATATGATCTTCTGGTACATTAAAAGAAAAAGGTGATTGCTTCATCCAGGAAATATATTTCTTTCTAATAGTTGATGTAAAATGGAATCCATTTGGAAATTAATATTGTGAAAACGTAATTTGAGAGGGTCTAAGGGTTGCAAAGTCTAGTGATGACGCACAGTTTGCAACAGCTTTGTGTCCTCTACTCTACACTTGAAGGCACCAAAGCATGTCAGTATGACACCAGCATGCACACCTTTTAAGTCTTACTGCTTAATTTGGTCACCTAGTCTGCCCACCTTTTTAAGTGCAGCAGCTGGTGTTATATTTCCACTTTCTTTTCCCCTTAGACTCCTTTAAAACTCCCAAATGAAGGTTCTTCCACTGGTTTCACAGCAGGATTATTTCATATTCCAGTATATCTCACCAGTAGAATGATTTCTTGACAAGTTTTCTATTTATTTAAAATCAGGCAGCTAAAGCACTGCTTTTCTGCACATCTCCTTGCCACTTCCACTTCTGTATGATTTGTATTTCTCTCCAGTTTTGACAAATAAGAACTGAAAATGAAAACTAAGTTACAAATGTCCAAGTCCTTCAGCATCTAGGATTTCATTTTAAATAAAAATTCTGGAAACATTAAATAATATACATGGGTAGTCTTATCAAAACTGCAGTGTAAATGGCAGCATGGCTCACACCCTTTCTTTCACCCACAGCTTGACCTGAAAGGCACCTAAAATTAGTTGGTACTTCTCAGGCACAGGGCACCTAAGTAGAAACACTGGTCCTTTTTCTTCTTCAATGGTCATAGGCCACAATACGAGCTTAAAAGCTTTTCAAAGACCTTCTGAGACTCACTAGGTTTGGACTGATACTATTTAAAATATGGTGAGAAGACGAAACATTTTGAACAGGACTCAGTAGCTGGAACACATGCCTAGAAACTGGGAGCCACCTGGATGCAAGTTTTCTAGGGGTTAAACAAATGTCAGTAGACATCCATCTTCTGTCTTGCTAAACATAAACTTTACCACATACCTGTTTGGTAATTTCTCCACCACTCCAGGGAAAGGTGCAATTTTACATTACTTCCATTGGGAATAAGATCGACTGTGTTTTGCAGAGGAGACAGCCCAAATTTCTGGTTGCTGCTGCCTAGATTATTTCAGTACATTACCTAATCTGCATTTCAGCACCGCCTGTAATGCGAACAGAGGAACGCAGAACAGGGCTCTGTTGGAGGAGGTTTTTGTCTGTGTAATTAAGGCTTTTAGCGTCAGTTGAGAGTCTTACAATTGCCTTTGCCAGGACAATCACACTGCTGCTTGGCTTTAAAAAAATACCCTACGGTGAAGCGATTGTTTGGTGGTCAAAAGCTGTGAGCTGCCTGGTACTTTCTTAGCTTCCTTTTCACTTCATAATGTAGTGGCAGGACTTACAAACATTGTTATCCCTGATTCGAGGGCAGGAGTTCATCCACTTCCTAATCAGTATTTTCCACTCATTTTTGCTCTCCTGTGTCTCTTTTCCATGCTTTGCAAAGGTATGGAAATTTCTGTTGAGGGAAGCTGAGCTGTACCTGGAGTCTACACACAACCCCTTAAAGGGCTGACACATGGGCACACAGCATCGTCTGCTCACTGCAGAATGATTCAGCTCCACTTTGCAATGGGGTAGCAACCTTCCACATACCTCAGACCTGCTCCAAAGAGTCTTGTAGGGAGGCGAAATGGAATAATAATCATAAAGGAACCTAAATAATACTGCACACTAGGCGTCTTATGTTGGTTAAACCTTAGGAAAGATAAGTTCTGCCGGGTAGGAAAGTGCATCCAACATATTAAATTAAATAATATACAGCCAAATGCTCACAGCAAAATGAGTCATTTACTTCTTCATGTTCAAAAAGTCAATGCAAACTTGTTTTATTCCCTAACAATTGTACTCCAGACCCAAAGCTTTCATTACAGGACGTAGTATAGAGCATTGTTTTGACAATTAATTTTGTGAGCACGTGATTTACACGGAATCAATTTTTGTCATTGCAAGGCCATTCACTGTGACCACAGTTTCAGACTCCAAGGGAGCACTGCAGTTAGACATTCAGAATGAATTGGTTTGGAACTGCTTAAAGGGTACTTCATTTTCTACAGTTGCATTTTGGAAAGCATGCTTTCATGGGGTAAATGTGATCTCAACTTGAACTGCTGAATTGATTAAGTGTCTTATTGTATTTTACTGTAAATTTATTCTAATTCCAAAGCTCCTAAAAAAAAAAAGCAACTAAGAAAAAAGCTACAATATCCATATTACCTACTCCATCTTCAGAAACTTCAACTCCTGACAACTAATTTTCTTTAAATTTTGTTTCTCTCATATATATATTTTTAGTGATGATGCAGTCGTCTTCCCCTCTGGATGAACATAGTCCTGCTAGGATGACCATGAAGAGCTCTTAATCAGGTGGGGTTTTTTACCCCTGAAAATTGTTAATCCAATAAGCTCATTATCACAAGAAATTTACAGAAGTGTGACATTAAGGTTTACTAGGATGTTAGGAGGACAAAAGTGCATAGAGGGTTTTATTATTATTGTAATGTGGGTTTCTAAGGCTCATTTCTATAATCAGTCCTCTTATGAGGAACAGCCCTCTCTATTTTGTACAGAAGATGCTCACTAGCAGTCCAAAAAAAAGGCTCCTTGGCCAGCTGTCCATACAGCACTTGGCTCTTGGCAAAAAACGGGAGGCATCACCCAAGTTTTTGGCTGAATGCTTGTCCAACACGGAGCTTTTGTGAGTGCAGAGTTGCAGACAACATGTTTGCTGGTCCCACAGCCAGGCATAGTTACTCACATGTACACGTTCAGCTAGGGCATTGCTGACAATGTCTTACTGGCAGCATAATTGCATAAAAGGAGCTCATAATCTGCTTTCTATAAGGTAAGAAAGAAATAATAGATAAACCCAGGCTGTTGTTCATATACTCTGTTATGGCAGCCGTTTAGGAAGAGTCAACTTACAGTACCTAATTAACTTAAGGTAGAGTTTACAACTAAACATCACACTTAATAGCCACCAACTGGCTCCTGTGACTGTCCAGCCTAACCATAGTATGTATTGGACTGGAAGGAATCTCTAAAGGGCATCTAGTACAACACCCCCTGCAACAAGCAGGGGACATCTCTAACTAGAACAGATCTCCCAGAGCCCCATCCAGGGGTTGAATGTCTCCAGGGATGAGGCCTCCAGCTCTTTAGGCAGCCTGTTCCAGTGATCCACCACCCTCAGATTAAAGAACTGTTACCTGATGTCTAAGCCAAACCTACCCTTGTCCAACTTAAAATGGTCCCCCCTTGTCCTATTTTTCCCTGCCCTTGTGCAGTCTTCCTTAGCCTCCTTAGAGGCCCCTTTCAGGGATTCAAAGGTGACTATAAAGTCCCGCCAGAGCATTCTCCCCTTCAGGCTGAACCCCAACTCTCTCAGCCTATCCTGCTTTAACACTTTTTTAATAATTTTTACCTTCACAGCATTCTGGGCAACAAATTTAACGACACATTTATGCAGTCTTGAAGATTTACCAGACAACAGTATTTTTGCTTCTCAGATCTTTTGTAGTTTAATTGGGTTCCCTCAGTTCCTCTGTTATTAGAAGCAGTAAATATGTTTTTCACATTTACAATTGTGTTTTTTGCTGTTATCTCTCCATTTGGTAACTGTCTCTCCATACTGAAAAACATTCACGACTTTCTCTCTCCCCTTATGGATGCCACTGGTCTTCTGTCACTCTTCCCTGTACTCCACCCCAATTTGTTGATGATTCTCTGTGAGAAGACAGCCCCACAGACAGCATTTTGCGGCACAGAGTACACACCAATTACTACAAGGGCACATACACATCAATCTGCTCCTACCTGTCTGTCAGCCTTCCCTGGCTGACATGGAACACAGAGCTGGTGTTGGCACAGAGCTCTCCAAAGTCACTCATAACTCTTCTGATGAGCAATGCTGATCGTTTGATCGTTAATATAAAATTCTGGTATTTTCCTCCAATGCACCTAACTCCAACCATAACAATCTGATTCCCAGCTCCTGCTTTTTTTCCTGGTAATTAAATCATCCTAAAATTCTGGCCAGCTTTAGCTTGGTCCACCCTAAGTCTCCCTTTGAGAAAAGCCTTTCAAAAGTTTCAAAGAAGATCAATTGTATTTTGGGAGGGAAGAAGTTGTGAGCTGGTGACTGGGATCTAGAACAAGAAGAGTAAAAATGGGACATCTCTGGTGTTCCAGACTGGGAAAACAGGAGCAGCCATTTCTGATTTTAAAATGTTTCAGATCACAACACTTCAGGCAGTCCTTTCTAGAGAGCCTTGTGAGCAGGTTCCCTGCAATGACCTTTCCCAAAGAAGATTTTCATTTTTCAATTTCTAACCAGTTCTTGTATGCAACATCCAGCTGCAGGAACTTCCACCGATCAACGACATTTCCTCTGAAATCTGATGCCATCAGTCATCATCCAAACTGTTTTGATTAGAATTACTGCTTGGTTTCACAGGTCGTTTTCTGAAATATTACAGAGGGAAGATGTTATGAATAGGTAACTATCCTTCAGTGCAGAGTGCAGCCTCCATGGCATCACACAAAATAGGAGAAATCAAAGCCTTTAATCCTGGTAGCGATATCCACCCCTACTTACTCAAGAGAGCAGCATTCTAGTGTATTTGTTTCATTTCTAGGTATTAGTGTGTGAATTACATTCACGGGACCATTCTGTACTGAGTACTTCAAGACCCCATAAAAAGACTATCACAGCCCAGAAATAAAGTCTATAAATCCTGCAGATTTTATTCTGCCACAGCTGCTCAGTGAGGTATTGCACTGTTACGACTGCATTTTGCAGATGTTCACTGAGCCTGCATCTCACTAACTCCAACTGGACAACATACGATCTCTGTCAGCGTGTTCCGGTGTTGTTCTAGAACAAATGAGTTGTTTGCAAATACCAGGTGGTTGTCCCAATGTCAGTGCTCTGTTTACACGGTAAAGTGTTGCACATGGACTCTTGCAGAAGAAAATGAAACGATCTCAGGCTGTTGCACAGCCAGGGAAAAACATCGTATTTCTTTCTGACACATCACTTTGGAACACAGAGGATCCCAGGAAGCAGTTCAGCTGTGGGAAAAGTGATCTCTGGGGTTATCTGCCTCAATAGCCATGTTAACGTGCATATAAACTCGATGTGACTCTCGTTTCACTGCAGTGGGACTCCTGCAGCAAGTGATAGACATATGTGAGACAAAAAGGGGCAGCGAGGAAGAGCGTTTTTTCAATTTAATTTTCACTGTAAAACAAGTGTAAATGCAGTTGTAATGTCTTACCAACCTTTTGTGAACACTGTACCTTCAGTTCCAGATGTTTGTAAAGGGACAAAAACGTTGAGACCCAGCCCTTTAAAGATGTCAGTGAATGATTTTCCATAAGAGAGCAGTTTCACGTTCCAGTGGAGCGAGTCTGCTTCATGCCCTCTCTAGCACTTCATTTAAGATGAAGTCTCACATGGTTTCCAAAGAGGCTGTGCTTTGGTGGGTCACTGTGTTACTGCCTATTGTAAATGAAGATTTAGTCCTTGTGGTTTTGCTAGCCTCCTGTCACAGGAGATCCACGCACCCTGCTGAATCCTAAACACAGCAGTATCATATCATGAAACTAGGGCAAAAGACGAGGGGCTATTTGTTGCTCTCTACATCAATGACCAGATGGAGTTCATGGAGCTTCACCTGGAGGTGGATGAGGAATTGACAGAGACCCTATGGGTTATCATTAAAGGAAAGTTAGGAGCAAGTGATATCATAGTGAAGGTCTGCTACAAGCCACCCAACCAGGATGACCAAGAGGATGAGGCCCTCTTTAAACAGATAAAAGCTGCTTTGGGCTTACAAGTCATGGTCCTCGTGGGGGACTTCAACCACCCTGACATCTGCTGGACAGACAACACAGCAAAGCACCAGCATTCCAGGAAGTTCCTGGAAGTTCACATCCTCCATGTTACAGAGACAAAAGGCAGGGACTGGAAAAGGTAAGATCCTCCCAGTGTAAGACCAAGAGCAGGTTCAAGAATACCTAAAGAACCTGAAGGTGAACAAGTTCATGGTGACCTTATAGCAACCTTCCAATGTCTGAAGGGGACCCTGCGATAAAGCTGGGGCAGGACTTTTTTCATGGGTACGTAGCAAGAGGACAAGGGGAAATGGTTACAAACTTGAAGAGGGGAGATTTAGGTTGGACATTAGGAAAAAAATCTTTCCTGTACGAGTGGTGAGATGCTGGAACGGGTTGCCCAAGGAAGTTGTGGCTGCCCCATCCCTGGAAGTGTTCAAGGCCAGGTTGGAGGGGGCCTTGAATAACCTGATCTAGTGAAGGTGCTCCTGCCTCTGCAGAGGGGTTGGAACTAGATGATCTTTGAGGTCCCTTCCAACCCTGGCCATTCTATGATTCTATGATTAATTAAATATTTACAAGGGGCAAAATACAGAAATAAAATACTTCACAGAACACAGAACCATGTTCAAACGACAGTCAGGCAGGACAAATGATTATAGATGCTTCTGATCCAGCAAGGAAGAGATTACCGCGTTCCATAGACATAGTCTCCAGACTAATCTCAGGGAGAGCCCAGAATACTGCTTCTCAGTGCCCGTGAGTGACACTGTAATGAGGAGATGCTGCCACTGGATTAAACCTCTTCTGACATCACCCCAGCTTTCACGAAATGCAAACTGCACAAAGGCTTATGCTTTATTTTTCTTGTAGCTGCTGCCCAGGACACTGAATAAAACCTTGGATCTGCAGCAAGGTGCTGAGCATGCTTGTGCTCTCATTCCCAGGAGGGTTCTGGTGTGGACATACATTCCCCTCTGTGAGGGGTGGAGGGAACCTCTGGGTGCGTCAACCTTTCCTGCTTCTACCCAAGTTACTGCAGAGCTTGTCTGTCAGCACTGTGGCAGAAGACAAGGACTGCGATTGTTTACTTCTTCCTACACAGAGGAGTGCAAGGGGTGAACGGCTTGGAAACATTCCTTTCTGTGCATTCCCACAGAGGTCAGCCACAGTCCTACCTTGTGAAGAATTACATGATTTAAAGCCTTCTGTGAAGCAGAAGGTCATTGATTTTTTTGAAAGCCAGCATTTAAGCAGAGCACCTTCATGATTACATTAATTGCCTAACACATTTGTTCACGCAGAGAAAACTCGCAGTTTCCACCACAACCAGCTAAAGGAAATGCTTTCTGTCACAGTTTGTTGGGAAGGACCTTTATTTATGCAAGTAAAACCTAAAACGAATTGTTAAGCATCCCATTCTCAAATTTCTGTTATGTCCCACTTACCGGGCGCAGATGTTCAGTAATGACCGCTCTTTGTTCACCAAATTGACTTCTTTTTTCTTCCCTTTGGGGAGGATGGAGCAATTTGGCTACAGAAAGTCTGTCCCTCCGCTAGTTTCCTTAATGAAAAAGAAATAAAGAAATCTCTTGAAAGAGATTGGAGTAGGTTAATTGGAGCAACAACAGCCTTGTTTCGTTAATCAGCTCTGAGTTCACCAATAGGTATCCCAGCTGGCACTGGAAGTAATCGCTGGAAGTGTAGGAGTGTGTATACAAGCCAGCCAAAGCTCAAAGATCAAAACTGTGCCTGTGATGACTGAATAGACAGTATTATCCTGAGGAAGGATTTCCTACAAAATTATTTCAGTGGAGCAAAACAGGATATGCACAGTATGAATAAGGACAAGAGGCACAATATTAGAATATTAACATTAAAAGGAGGATATAATTAGAAAAAAAGAACATTAAGACTTGAATCTACCAAGTCAATAGAACTCAAGTTGAATAGATCATTGTACCTATTCTGCTGTCAAACAGCTTTGTTTGGGAAAGAATTTCATTTTGGCCTGAAGTGACACTACAAAAGGAAATTTCCTGACTAAGAAATCACTGGGACCATGACAGTCATTGCTAAAATAGACAAACAAGAGACAATGATGTAAAATCATACTGAAAAATACTTCTGTGCACAAACAATCTAGGTATATTCCCCTACCTAAGAGATGTTGGCATTCAAAACACCTGGGAACTTAACAATACAGCTCTAAACTTGGCTCTGCCACAACTGCACATCACTCACATTCTCCATCTCCAAAGTCATACCATGTTTCCCTGAACAATCACTTAGATGACAGAGAACTACCCTCAACCAGTGAAAACCAGCACAGCAACGTTCTCTCTCTGCTGAGAGATATTTCTTGTTTTATCTTTCCAGCAACCACAGGCTGGGTCCTGCTCTGTGCTATACCAGCTTTCCTGCCAGTGTAATTCATAGAGGGATCTATCAAACAGCAGACAGTAAAATTGGGTACTAGTGGGGGTAGTGTCAGGGCATGGATATGTTGTCGTGTCCTGGATCAGATCAGAAAAGGTTATGACTGTAATTTCCCTCTTTACACCTTTTAATTATGCTCCTTAGGCTGTGGAAATCCCTGGCTCCATTCACAAATGGACCTGTGTTGCATTTAGGGAACTAAATTTCACATGCAGACCTTTGGCATGAGCCTTTGATATTAACCTTCCCCATACACCAAACCCTTCCCTTCCACAATAACCTTGAGATGTTTCTGTGCCTCAGTCTTGACAACACTAAGCAACTGTAGTCCAGCTCACTTCCAGCTTCTCCTCTGACCCACATGTGAGTGCAACTCAGTGTCTCCCATTTGAAGCTCCCAGGTGATGACTGGTCTTGAAGGAGATCTGGCTGGCTGGCTTCCCATGGAATGGTGCCAGAGATCACACTGGCCACGCAGCACAGAAATCATAAGCGCTGCCAGCAGACTTAACACTCGTTTGTGTAGGCAGTCCTGAGGTCAATACTACAAGTCATCCTGTAATGCCCAGGGACAGCTAAGAAAGTTATCTAATTTGTTTACACTTAAAATTTAAGAAGATTAATTTTGGTTGAATGGATGCAAACATGAATCACTAGAGAAATAAAAGCACAAAGGTAATTATATTATTTCTCCACCAAAAATAAAGGGCAAGTCTTTTCAAAGAATAGAGCTTGACTAACCTTTCTGCACTCCCATAGTATTTCAAGGCAATTGCTATAACCTGTTTTCTTCTCTTGGCAGGGAGCGCAGGCTTCTTTCTATCAAAGGCATGAAGAAGAAATCTGGCTAATACAGAAAGAGGATGAAGTCTAAAAAGCACTTTGTACTGGTTTTTGGCATGCAAAGACATGGTACTTAAGCTATTAAATTGAAGTGTGCAGTTTAAATAGCATAAAATATCACTCTGGCTAAGAGAAATTTAATAGCAGGGAATAAAGCAAAAGGAAAATCCTCTAAATCCTCAAGAACTGAAGCAAATCCATTCATTATAAGCAAATAAATTTGAACCAGAAATCTAAAGTGCTCTGTTAGCAATCCATCAGTGGCAACTCTTTGGCCACACAAGGTAGGAGATATGTGATTTAAGTCCACCAGTGCTGAGATCAAAAGAAACCATCATTTGATCAAACATTCAATCACATCACAGGCAATATCTGAAGAAGGATCCTGTTTGCTGTCCTAGTTTATTGAGAGGTTGTTTCCAGCTGCACGGGGAATTGTCCCAAAAAAGAAGTCATGCTTATTACCAAACAGGGTCCCTGTTTACACCATGCCCAGCTCTGCTCAACAGCATGAGGGCCAAAGCTGTCAGCGAACAGAAATTCCTGTTTGATGAAATCATGCATGTGTTTGGCACTTTCCTGAATATAATCTTTGTGAAGAAGTCAGACTTAAATAAGACAGATGTTACAGGGGAAGGGCAGTCTCATTGCATCCTATCTATAGCGATGTGACTAAGATCAGAGTCTGGCTAGAAATAGCTGAAACTGGAACTTGAATAATTTGGATACAAAGGATCAGTGGGCTTGATGGGAAACAACACTTAAGGAATACTTTGCCTTTGGTCTTCAGCATCATGGTCAACCAAATAAGCCTCTCTTATACCGAAATAAACTTACTAACAGGCAGTTATTCATTCCCTGAAGTTGGAATGTGCTTTGTGGTTTTGCAGTAAATGTTCTTTGTGGTTTGGGAACACAGATTCCTTTTCTGAGAATTCCTTGTCCAGACGGAGCCATCCTTAATATTTTTGAAGGTTTTTTTCCTGAGAAGGCAGGGAAAAAAAATCAAAGGTCTTTGCTCCATTACACTGGCTTTGTGTCACGGCAATCCTATAGGGGAAGGACATGATGATCTTGGTGTATGAAATGAGATAATTAAATTCTAAATACCTACAGCTTTTCTAGACATCATCAAATACAATATAATCCATGCTCATAATTATCTGAATAGCATCGTGTCCAAAGCAAAAATTGGGCAGAATCATAACTGAAAGCTGAACATAAGATTAAACAAGGGAAAGAAACACAACTCTTTTTCTCTTGATCATCACGCTATTTCATTCATTAGCAGTATCTCAAGAATGTAGTAAATTGCATTGCATTGATTAAAAGATCTGACTTCCAGCACTAGAGAGTAAGACTTTCTGTAGTCTTTAAAATATAAGCGTTTTTATCTTCTTTGAGCCTAGTCTCAGTTAAAGACAAGCCATAATGCAACAGTAATGACAGATCTATTGCTAATTAACAAGTGCAGTTCCTAAGACACCAGTGCAAAAAAGGCACTTTTTTTTTGACTCAGTTACATTAGTCCTGCGATGTGTGATGTTCTTGCAACTCTGTGGGGAAAAATGGATGAGGTACCAAAAGACTTATTGGTCATGTGGATTCATTTTATGGAGATTTTAATTGCGCTAGATAACATAGTGCTTTATTTTACTGTATTAAAGGTGATTTAATACTGGGGACTGGCTTCTAACAGCTCATGCCATAACTTTTGGTTGGATATGGTCTACTTACATAAGCATATATCATATCCCTGGGAGCATGCGGAGATTCTTGATTTTTCACAAACCCTACTCGCATAAGTTGAAAATGAGTTTGTGATAGAGGATACACGTTAGTGAAACCAGTGGTCTGTGTAGCCCCTGTTCATTCTAATTATGTGAGGAACAGAAACATGCTTATTAGCTGAGACATCAGTGTCTTCCACCTGATGGAACTGCAAAGCTTTCCTCTCAGTCTGAGCCTGCAAATGCTTTAAAGCTGCCTGAATATCTGAACAAGCATGCATCTTAGTCCTGACATACTTGTGATTGAGTGGCTTAAGCTATTCTTCAGAATATATTTAAGGACAGAAACAATATTTTTAACAAGGCTCATTTTCATATCCAACATTTGAAGGTTAGCACCTCATTCAGCATCAGTGTACAATGATTTAAGTAAGCATGAACTATTTTACATTCGCAACATGACTTAATAAGTAGGGAAATAAGAATATATTCTTTAATAATAATTCTTTAACTGACATAAGAAAGTGAAGTTTACAGTGATTAGCTGTTGAAAATTTTTGCTGGCAGTCATAGAATCATAGAATGGCTCAGGTTGGAAGGGACCTCAGAGATAATCTACTCCAACCTCCCTGCAACAGGCAGCGATGCCTTTCAACTATATTTGGTTGCTCAAGGCTTCATCCAACCTGGCCTTGAACATCTCCAGGGAGGAGGTAGACATAGCCTCTCCAAGCTATGTGTCTCCACCTTTGTAATGAAGACTTTCTTCCTAAGATCTAGTCTGAACCTACCCTACTTCAGTTTAAAACCATTTCCCTTTGTCCTGTCACTAGATCACTTCTGGAAAACTCCCTTTCCAAAATCAAGAAAGTCCCTCATGAAGTCATGAAGGCCAAAAGTGAGCTGGTACATGGGAAGAGAGACCAGGGAAGCTAGCCTGAGCAGGCAGTGCCTGCACTGGCCATGGCATCTCCTGCCACCAAACAGAGCTACATTTTATGTAACAGAGCCCAAAGGCTGTGCGTCAATGGAAGATGTTCACAGAAAGTTGCTGCTTTCTTGCGTGCCTGTGAAAAGCTCTCAAAAGCCAGCAAAAAGAGACAGCAAACACAGAATCACAGAATCTTAGGAATTTGTTGCCCACCAGGACTCATGGGTTCTTCTCCATAGAACTGCCTTCCAGCAGATCAAACCTGGTCCCCGCATGGGATTTTTCCTCCCTAGGTGCAGGGCTCTACACTTCCATTCATTTCCTCTCTGCCCAACTCTCCAGCCTGTCCTGGCCACGGTGCGTGACAGGAGAGTAAAGATTTCTGTCTGGAATGACAGGCATAAGAATACAATGAGAGCCACATAACCTAGTGTCATTGGGCAACATTCATTGGTTTGCTGAGAGCAAGGCACGAAACGTCCTATCGGGCACACGAAGCACAGAAATACAAGGTTAGGGTGGAAGAGTCCCTGCAGATTTTGTTTACTGTTCAGCTTTTGCTGCAGGGTGTTTGCACTTGTTAACTTACAGTTTTTATACAGATAGTACTTTGCATCAGTAGGTTCTGTGAATTAATTCCGTACAGCTTCAAGGGA
This sequence comes from Phoeniculus purpureus, assembly GCA_028565055.1. Classification (NCBI taxonomy): domain Eukaryota; kingdom Metazoa; phylum Chordata; class Aves; order Bucerotiformes; family Phoeniculidae; genus Phoeniculus; species Phoeniculus purpureus. The sequence continues at coordinate 41,664,765 of JAOXOE010000256.1, forward strand.
CTCTCCCTCATTTTTTACCATTTACATTCACAGGAATTTTCTCCTTCTCCGCTCCCTACAATGTGATTAATTCCAATGGCTACCATCCAGTTCATGACTAGATTGATCACAGGTTCTTTTCGCGTTCACTTCCCGTGCTTGTAACTATGTCACATAATTATGGCATTTCCCGCGTTAGTGTTTTGCCAACAGACAACCCCGCAGCACACACATATCACCAGGCCTTTGCACACACGGAAGTGCTGACTACCCAGAAGCAGATGGATTGGGGGGGTAAATAAATACAGGCGTCCAGCTGAGTTCGTGGGTGACTTTGGAAAATTAGCTACATATTTAGTCTCTTACATTCATATTTAGTTCCCTGGCTTTGGCTACTATTAGATGTGTGTGCATGGGAGTTTTAATCTGTAGCTTTGGTAAAAAAGGGTGCATAAGCTGTTGCATTACATAATGTTTCTTCCACTTCTTCCTCATGCTTCATCATCTGATGAACAACCACAATCCGCAGGTGCCAAATCTCAGAATATATCTTCCTTTCACGAAGCATCTGCCCATCTGACATGTTCTTGGGAGCTACCATATGTACTCATCTTCCTTAATTTTGTCTTGGATGCAGTAGTCGCTAAACTCTGCTATGGGTGGTTCATCCAAATTTAGTGCTGCAGTTTTCAAACCAACGAGGTCAGAACGTCTCTGAATAAATCTTTTAACACAGTAGCACATCCTCTCAAACTGAAATCAGAGTACCTCCACGTTCAGGTTTTTGTGTTCATGTGTTTCAGCTGCTTTGCACGCTGAAACACGGTTGAAACGTATTTCTGACACCTCCAGCCTCCTCTCAGGCTCATGTGATTACACTATAGCTGCAGCAGTGCTTTTGAATTCAACAGAAGGCATTTCCGAAACCGACGTGAGTTAAACACTCCAGCAGTGATTCAGTCCTACTGCACTTGTGAAGTCACACAACAGGAATTTCAGTTAGTGCCTTCTGCCCACTGAGTTTCCCTTCCTCTGCTTGGTCAGTAACGTTTCCATGTGAAAGCAGGAGAACTGGATGGCCCAGAGTACTGAAATGGAAGCAGTTCATTTGACCTAGCCACTTAACTTTGTAAAACAGATGTTTGTTAGGCTAGTTGACTCCCTCCCCACCAGTTATTATGATACTTGGTGAAATGTTTGCATGCATTGACTACTGGAATCTCCTTCTCTGGAGACATTTAAAACCCACCTGGATACGTTCTCGTGGCACTTGGTCTAGTTGATCCTACTGTGGCAGAGGGATTGGACTAGGTGACCTTTCGAGGTCCCTTCCAATCCCTGATGTTCTGTGATTCTGTGATCTGTTTTCATCTGGTGGTGGTCCAGATGTTGACAATTGATATCTAACTAAAATATAGGGGGGCTACCTTAGGGATCCTTTTTAACACACTCACATTATAGTCAAGGCAACTACATGAAATTATAGCTTATACATTAAACTACAAGCTTCTAGTTTGGGCTCATCAGATTTATTATTACGCAAGAAAGAGGTAAAATGTTTGAGGCCTGGCTAATCTATTTATTCGACTAAGATGTGATTACAAAAGGGCTGAAGAACCTGCCCTATGAGATATACTAAAGAAGTTAGGGGGTTTCTCCCTGAAAAGTAGGCTCAGGGGGCAACTCATCATAGTATTGCAAAATTTAGAGGGCATCTACAAAGACAACAGAGATTCTGTCTTTACAAGGAGCCCCACGGAGAAGAGGCAATGGGTACGAATTTCACTGGGAGAAGATTCATCTTGACATAAGAGAGATAATTTTGGAGATTATAAGAACAATCATTCACTGGAGCAACCTCTTCCAGGGATGTGACCAAGGTCCCATTTCTAGAGTTTTTTGAGATGTGCTTGGATAGGGTGCTAAATAATCCCCCTTAGGCTCTCTTTCCCATGACAGGTTGGATCAGATGATCTCTCCAGTTCACTTCCAGCCTGGCCTGTTCTGTGATTATTTGCTCTGAATGAAAAAACTACTTTTACAGCTGTAGCAGCAGCAGTTTTCCACAGATGTTTTCTGAAGAAATGGTTTCCACCCAGAACCCAGATAATGTCACACACTTGGGACTCTAAAAAGGCCCAAGTAAAGTTTACGTGTAGACAGAGGCAAGTTGAAGTACGACATTAACTTACTCGGTTTGTTTTCCTGGATGTTGTGAAAAAGATGAACAAGAAAACAGTTGTCAGCAGTTTACGCTTAGAAGAATGGGGCTAGTATGTGTGGCTTACACGCTCAGATTCATATCTTTCTGACAATAAAGTGATAGATTGTGACAGAGCATCTGCATCCCTTCAAAACAGGATAAGCATGTAGTCCAATATAGGAAAAAATTACGTTAAGATCCTCTGGGGTCAAGGAAGGTGCTGGTGAGGAATTAAAACCTGAAATGCCTCCTTCTCTAGAGACATTAAAAACCTGCCTGGATGTGTTCCCGTGTGACCTACTCTGGCAGGGGGATTGGACTGGATGATCTTTTGAGGTCACTTCCAAGCCCTAGCATTCTGCGATTCTGCGATAGCGTGACTCAGGAAGCAACACTGTCTAAGAGCAGAGTTGTTGGAACAATGCTCTTTAAACACCCGGACACGTGAACAGGTTATTTTGAAACTGCTCAGAAAGGTTGTTTCTTGTTATTACTGTTTTTTCTGGCTCTTGTCACCTCTAGAAATAACCGAGTATGGGAATGTTTGCAATCCCTTATCTCCAGCATGACTGGAAACAAGAAATACTGGTCCTTACTATAAAGGCTTTTCTTTCCACGGAGACTGACTTAGACAATAAAAGTCTATCCTTGTATTTTTGCAAGCCTGTTAGAACCAAATCTGTTTCTGAAATTCCTAACCTGTTATATACAGCTAAAGAAATCAAACAAACACATTCTCCTGTAAGCTCAGTGTGATATTGCTTATTGCTTGGAATTGAAGACACTGAGATTTCAATTCTTAGCTGAAGCATATCAAGGTCAGCTTTAAGTAGACCTCTGCAAGTTTGGTACCCTTTTCATAAACATCAACCACTCACACATACTTCTCAGTCCTTCACATCTGCTCTCAATTGGAAATGAAGGTCACTTCTATTACCAGCCAAGATTAGCTAGTAGAGATAAAGGGGAAAAGGATCTCCTACCTATACCTCAGCACAAAAGCAGTTGTGCTCATTTGCTGGAGTATGGAATTCATTAGATGCATTGCTGCTGGCAACTTCTAAGAAACTGAGTCAATCACACAGCCCTCACTTTCTGTTTAGAGAGGTTTGGCTCCAACAAAAGTACAAGCAACCTGGTTTTCAGGAAATTAAGCCCAAGCAGTTTAGGGCCATCTGCAGAGCCAGCTGTGTATGACTGAAACTAAGGATGCCATCGAAATATCTTCATGTTTTGCATTTTAAATTGTCTTTCTTAGTACATTGGTCAATAAGAGAAGAATTTTGCAAACTAAAGTATAAGAAATGTAAATCAGCAGCATTCACAAGTGTGATTATAGATAATGTTCATTTTCCAAAGTAGGTTAAGCCTCCGTTCAGGTCAGATGTCCATTAAACTGGCAGATTTCATGCAAAAAGACTAACTCCTGTGCTAAAGGTAAGAGTGTCTACCACAAGCCAGCCAGCATCCTGTGGCTCTATATTCTGTACAACATTATGACTTAACATCAATTCTCTCACAATATTTCTTACTTTGTAAGCCTTATCTCTTCACGTTAGGACAATATGTAGACTGATTTACCATTTGATCCAGTTCATTTACCTTGAAAGCACCAGTTCCTGAAAAAAATGTAAACATCACATGAGATAATAGCACTATGCCAAAGCAACATGTATATGATCTCACGGGGATCAAGGGAAAGGGTCTTTACATTTTCAGCAGACGATGGGTTGTGAATTAATTAAGTCTTCATAACTAACTTTTATGTATTAACTTGAAAACAGTATTTTTATTTTTTTTCTGTCCCAAGAAGTTGAAGCAGATTTTAAACAAATCAATCCTTGAAGAAGGAATCCTTTAATGAACTTTGTAGAAATAAATTAGGTTTTTTTAGTAAAGGATTAAAAACTAAAGCCTTACAACGTTTCTCTTCTGTCTGAAAGGCAGAAAGAACAGATATATAAAGTACAGATAACTTGGAAAATGTTAAGGTAATAAAGACTTCACCTTGAAAGTCAGGGAATGCGACAAGATTTATTATGCATGACCTTAATTAGGAAGCCTTGAGTACAAGCGCTGTGTTACAGTCTTTATTAACTACTCAGTTGCAAACTTTTATGACAGCCTGCCTTATTCAGTCAATGCTTAGGGCAGAATAGTATTCACTAAAGGAGCTGCCAGATTTGTCTTTCATCGGTTTCCTCTTGTGCTCTCTTTGTCCATGTGGTACCCTCTGGCACTCACGTTGTGCAGGGAGCACTGTAATTCAGGTTTCCTCTGCTCTGGATGGATGGAGTGGGCTCCGTTAACTGAGGGCATATCTTACAATGCCAAATTATTTCTCTGCTGAGAGAGTAAGATAGATAATGCCCCTGGGAGTCACAAAAGTACCAGAGCATCACAAGATGCAGAGTCTAGTCCTGTAAGGTGGGGCATAAAAAAAAATCCTTCAAATAACGCAGTTCCACAACGCATCATAATGCTGAATTGGTTCAACATATGGCAGGTATCTGTAAAAATATTCCATCTTTAAAGTTTATGTCCTGAGACTCCCAAGGGTCAGTACTGGGACCAGTCCTATTCAATCTATTCATTAATGACTTGGATGAGGGATTAGGGTGCAGTCTCAGCAAGTTTGCTGATGACACAAAGCTGGGTGGCATCGCCAACACCCCATTAGGCTGTGCTGCCATTCAGCAGGACCTGGACAGGCTGGAGAGCTGGGCAGGGAGAAACTGAAGAACTATAACAAGGGCAAATGTAGAATCTGGCATCTGGGCAAGAACAACCCCAGGTATCAGTACAGGCTGGGGACTGACCTGTTCTGGTGGAGAGCAGGATGACTGTTATCCAGCAATGTGCCCTTGTGCCCAAGGCAGCCAATGGCATCCTGGGGTGGATCAGAAGGGGGATGTTTAGCAGATCGAGAGAGGTTCTCCTTCCCCTCTACTCTACCCTGGTGAGTCTGCATCTGGAATATTGTGGCCAGTTTCTCAGTTCCAGAAAGACACAGAACTGCTGGAGAGAGTCCAGCACAGAGCCAAAAAGATGATGAAGGGAATGGAACATCTCCCTGATGAGGAAAGGCTGAGGGGTGTTTCTTCAGCTTGGAGAAACAGAGACTGAGGGGTCACCTCATTAATGTCTACAAATATGTGAAAGGTGGGTGTTGGGAGGATGGACCCAGGCTCCTCAGTGTCATCTAAAGGGCAATGTGTGTAAGCTGGAGGTTCCACATAAATATGAGAAGGAACTTCTTCATGGTGAGGGTGATGGAGCACTGGAACGGGCTGCCCAGAGAGGTTGTGGAGTCTTCTTCTCTGGAGACATTTAAAAACCCCCTGGACATGTTCCTGTGTCACTTGATCTAGGTGATCCTGCTGTGGTGGGGGGATTGGACTACATGATCTTTTGAAGTCCCTTCCAATCCCTAATGTCCTGTGATTCTGTGATGTGAAGGTAGTCTCAGTCTCTGGTGTGTCTTCTTGGGCCCCCCCACCCCTTATCTTCTCATAATTGTTGACACTGTTTTCTCATGCATGAGAAACCCTGTTTTCAGCATCGGGGTCTTTGGTGTATACTTTGTGCTGGCTGGGGCACACAGAGGTGCCTGTGTCACGGAGCAGTGACCTGGGGCTGTTCCACTGTTCTCAAAGGCTTAGACCCAAAGCTAGCCCTTGGGTGCTGGCAGGTTTGGGCTCACCAGGCCCTCCTGCCTCTCAGCTGCTCACTGTATCAGCACCCAGACCGTGTGCAGGGTAGGAGGAAGTGTTTGGGCTTAGAATAACTGACCCCAGTAGCTCAGCCAGCAAGGCAGCAGCCCCAGCAAAGCCACATCCTCTTGTCTTTCCAGCGGCTGCAGCAGATGGGTTTTCCCCACTTGCCCTCTGGCTCTCTCCCAGGGTTCAGTGACCAAGCAGGAAGGCATTTTGGGGCCGCAATCTGTAGGCAGTGACCTACATCTGCCCAGGGAGACTCTGGACTGATTTACAGCCGAACTCTTACGTCTGGTTTTGGGGTTTTCAGTTGATCTGGAGAGTTTGGGACAGGGCTGAGTTGCCCAGGCAGCTTCAGGAGCTGCTGCTCCATGGAGCAAACGCCCTGTGCCAGGGCATGCTGAGGCAAGCTGCCGCATGAGCAGGGCAACCAGTTGTCATCTCCAGCTGCCAAACTGTCCTGGTTTTGCCAGACTGCTGTGCAAAAACCCCACAGTGCAGTGCTGGGCCAGCCATGGTGCTGGGCTGAGCAGCAGGGAGGCCCCAGGTGCTCTGGGGTACAAGGGAACTTCCTTTCATTAAAGACTCGCCAGTCAGACCTGATGGCAGGAGGCTCCTGCAAAGCCTGTGGGTTGTTCCTTGTGCAGCAGGAGGTCACTGCCATGAAGTGTGTCTGTGGGAACATCCTGCCGCCCGAGGGGTTGGGGTGTCACCACTGCCTGCAGCCTCAAGGGGAGGTGTTGGAGGACCCTGTCACCTGCCTTGGTCCTGGAACCGGCTGCCTGACAGACTCTCCTGGAGAGTTTTATAGAAATGGGTCCAATGATTAGACCTGTCAATTTACATAAAATTAGTCCAGTTCACCACCAACTGATGAGTTCAGAGATTCAATCTGAATTTATTTGGCCAGTGTGTTGGGCAGGATGATCCCTCGTTGCTCATTAGTTTACAGAAGGACTCAGCCTGTGTCCTGGCTGCTATTTTCTCTGCTGCAGCCAGACTGGGGTGGGGGGGGATTTGGCTGCGTTTCTGCAGCAGCTGCCGTGGCCAGACAGATGAACCTTCATCCTCACCTGCACCAGGGAGGGTTTTATTTCCATCAATGCAGCATGGAGGTGCCTTTCTGCCATGTGCAGCGGGAGACAAGTCCTGCTCCACATCACTCCAGAGCTCCTCCATTTCGTATCACAGCCTGAGCCACCAGTGAGCTGCACCGGGGCTTGCTGCTGGCGCTCAGTATATGTGGGAGTCTGCAGGGTGGGGATGGGGATGGGCAGAGGAACGATCTGGCCATCAGTCTTCTAGCCAGCACAGGGCGAAAACCCCCAAACTGTTTGCAGCCAAGCTGTGGGGTGTGGAGCAAGCTGCCCACCAAGGAAAGCCCAGGGTGCAGGGAAATGGTTGCGCAGAGCTGGGCATGGACCTCACTCCCGGATGGTGGGACAAGCCAATGCTTGGAGCCACGTCCTTGCACCAGGGCTACACAGACATCACTATTTTAGTAAGTCTCTGCCTTCCACTGTCATTTTCCATTATGGACTCAGGCTGAGGAAATCTTTTCCCTCTTTGTCCCCCTGTCCCTTTTCACTAGAGATAAGGGGGAAACACAGCCCGCAGGCTCTCCCATAGAAAGGGATGTATCACCAGTATCTCAGCAGTGTGTTGGGATTTCAATCACCCTCAGATTGTTGTGCAGTGATAGGACAGCACATCAAAGGGCTGTTTGTATCTACAGCTCAGGGTGACAGCCCGGGTGTCTGCTGTTAACCCACACACAGTCATGGGGAATTGGAGGAGAGACATCTTAAGGGACAACTGAATAATTACCTAAAGGGCTACTGGAGATGAGTAGATGTTGCTCTGAAGCTGCTCTGAGAGCATCGAGTTCTCGAATCAGCTGCCACTTTGTGAAAATTGTTCGTCAGAAGTTCCTTAAAGCTTCATCCTGGAAGGCTAACATGAGATTCAGCCAAAACAGCCTCAATTTCACTGACTCCTGGAATTTCTGCCAAGCAACAGCTGATGGCACAGGATCCATTCCTGGGACCCACCATGGGTGAGCCACCAGCTCCGCACAAAGATGCTGGTCTGTGCACAAAGAAGTTTCTCCTCAGAACCCCGATACTGAGCAGCAGCTTGGGTTGCTGTTATTCCTCGTGTGAGACCTCTGCAGCTTTTCTACCTGTCCCCATTGATAATTGCTCTTGGTTTTACTGAGATGAAAAAGTGGAGAATGGAAACCCACAGAGGGCTCCTGCCTTTCCACACACAGGTTTGCTGTGGGTTTGAGTCAGTGCTGATCTTGTCTCCCATTAAATACAAGAGATTAGAATCAATCGTTAATTGCTTTAAAAGGTTTGTACAGCAACAACCCTCCTTGTCCTTGTCTGAACATTAACAGAGGGATTTTTCCTTAATGCTGGGTTCTTTGAGATGAATTCTTGAGATTATAGAAAAGATTATCTGTGCCAATTTTGCAGGGTTTTTTTTCCAGTACATTTTTAGTCTGGGCTTCTGAAATAAGCTCTTGAAGCTCCAATTTTAAAAGCTAAAGGTTAATCCCTTAAGAGCTGCATAAACAATCATTAGGGGATGGAAGGCATCAGTGTGGTGCAGGCAGAGGCTGAGCAGCCGCAGGGGAGGATGTGCCCACAGCTGGCCTTGCCTGGGGCAGAGAGTGGAGGGTCTCACTGCCTTCCTTGGTGCTGCCAGCCACCAGCAGGTGCAGCCTGGCCAGTGTGAGCTGGTTTCGTTTCTAAGCAAAAAAGCCAAATTCTGGAAGAAGAGAAGAGCCTGAAATTCACCCAAGAGGAAGAAGGGTCTGGCCTGTTGATTGAACAAGCGAGTTAGGGGACCTGAACAAGGGGAGAGGGGACCTGGGGACAGCAGTGTCCCTACAACAGGACCAGTTCCGACCAGGGCTGCAGAGCTCCAGCTCTCGCAGCTTCAACTGAAACTGTTGCTTCAGCAACTGCACATTGAATTAGAAATGGCCTTGGTAATGATTGCCAGGGTATTTGTTTCCAGTAAGAGCTGAGCTGGCATTTCTCTGTGCTTCATGGTGAGCTTTCATTAAGCGGTTTTATTATTTCAGGTACTGACTATCTCTCTGCTTATTCCTTAGCATCACTCCCTTCTTAGTCATCAAGGGGAGCAGCTGAATTTCACCTGAAGTTGTCAGGAAAACTCAGCTCACTCAGGTTCAGCCCAGTGGCAGGACAAAAACCAGCTGAACATCCCAGTAATGAGGATCCTGCAGCCCGTGCAGTGGCTCCTGGGCAGGAACAGCTCTGAGGGAGGAGTCCAGAGAGCTGGGAGAGAGAAAGAGCTGTAGGATAATGAAAAAGGAGACAATAGCTGAAGGAGGGATGAAAGGGTCTGGCAGCACAGAGGTATCCTGCCCCCACCAGCTTCAAACCCACTGGAAGAGCGTATCAAAAAAGGGAACTCTAACAGCTTGAACTCCTGACACTTGTCATTACCATACTTTCAGACATTCCCGAAATAAAATAGAATAGAGCGTTGGCATTGGGACAGCTAACAATCCTGGGTTTATTACGAGGCAGCACTAAACTGAATAATTCAGTTTCCATTTCCATGACTGGTATTTTCAAGGCTCTTCCTTCCCCAAATTAAGGCAGGAATGTGAGGGAGGGCAGTTTGCAAGGGAGGAAGGGGCAGGCAGGGATGGAGCAGTGAGCAGGGGCATCAGAGCACCCAGGATCACTCAGGGGTTCATCACCAGCTGTGAGAGACTTGGGCAGGATTGGACCTTCCCTGCTCTTGGTGTAACACAGTGCCGAAGTACATCCTTAGGTCCATTAGAAAACCCACTGGCTGATCAGTACTGATAGCTTTGGACACGTGAATTCAGGAACAGCTTACTTTACCCCAGCCCACAGTCAGACTGAGCCTGTGCTGTTGGCAGGGACCTGCTTAATAACCAGGAGGGACCCTGACAACCAAAAGTGCAGTTCTAGGGTCAGATACCCAGTACATCAGAACATGTGAGCACATAACCACTGCCTGGTGTCCCAGTGAATGACAGGACATCAGTCCCATTCAGAGTAAGGCAGTGGCTCCAGCTGCCTGAGCAGCAGCTCAGCCTGAAACAGGCAGATGAGCTGCAGGAGGGTGCTGGCCCTTGGGCAACACCTTCCTCAGCACCCGCCTGAGCCATCCAGTTCAGCAAACAGCAGCTCCCATGGGACGTGACAGCCCAGCATCCAGGGATGCTGTTGGATGCTCAGCACCACAGCGGGTGAGGTGTCTCTGTGTGGAGCATGATGAATCACCCACTGCAGCTCCTGCCGGATGGTGGCACAGGGTAAGATTTCTGCAGGAAATAGAATTCCAAGCGTGGGTATGTGGTGTCTTCCGCCTTTTATCTGGATCAGCTCAAGTAGAGCTGATCAGGAAGATAAATGTGGGTTCAGAATAAAGAAAAGCGGAAGGATGAAAGCTCAGGAGGGCTTCAGTAAGTGGTTTTGGCTGACAGCAGCAAGGGATCACCTCCACAACTTCTAAATTGCGGTTGCTGCTAGCTCTGGTCCATAGAAAGGGGATGTGCTGGGCTTTTGTCTGTTACTACATTACTGTTCTCTGATTGCTTAATCTTAGCTATTAAAATAATGGTCCAGAACAGTTTTAACATCCTCTTTCCGGTGCTTCATACACAGAAGGAAAGTTTAGCACTGGAAAACCTTTTAGCATTTAGTCTGATTTTTAGCATTTAGTCTGATCTTAGCTTTTAGTCTGATTTTAGCTTTGTGATACTTTTAGCGTCGACAGAATTACTTTAACCAAGCAGATGAGCTGATCAAGTATTATATTAAAGCGTCAGGAAACAATTTTGCCCTCACTGAAACATGTTTATAAAGAAATACCAAAAGGGTGATTGCAAATTGAAAATCCAAGATTAGCATATTCTCCAGGATCTGCTGAACATTGATATGGTTTGACAGTGATACAGCTGCAGGTAATATTTGGCTGTCCCTTCCAGCGCTGGGTGCTGCCTCCAGCCATACCAGGGGGCTGCAGTGGGCTGCTCTCCCTCAGTGAGCACTGGGATGCACCCAGGCCATTTCAGCCTGAAGCAGGGATCCAGCACCGCAGGGTGATGTCGTGTGGATGTGCGAAGTGTCTGAGATCCAATTCCCCTGAGAACATCTGCTGATTGCCCTTTGCACATCTGAACTGCAGGGAAAGTGGAGCCACCTCTTTGGAGTCTTCTCCCTGGGTGGGAGTCCAGGATTCTACCCCGCTCCCGCCACCTGACACTGCGCTCCTATGGGGCAGCTCCTGCATGCTGGGGGGCCCAGCACAGGATCACAGTGACCACTCAGTGTCACTGCCAAGACATGGCCTCACGCAGACTGTAAGTGGTTGCTGTCAGCTCCATTCACTCAGCAGGATGAGTTCCCCAACAAACATACCGTTTGCCTTGGCCACGGGGCCCTTGATGAACAAGGTATGTCCTTGAGGAGACATCACCGATGTCCCTGGAGTGTGGGTTTGCTCCAGCCAGGCCAGGAAAAACTGAGGGCTTCTCCCCCATCTCTGCAGCCTGCAGAACCTACCCATGGCACTGATGGCTGAGCAGCTGCTGCAGCTCAGGGTGCCTTGCTGTACCCGTCAGCCATCCATGCCTCTGGGAGGTGAGACTGAGTGGAACTCTGCCCAGGAAGTGAGCAGTGAGCAGACACGCAGAACTCCTAGCCTCCAAAGATCTGTTCTGGCTCTCACTCCCATTTTCATCACCTCAAACTGGGATCTCTATCATGGAGGGCAGATTTGATACTCCTTGTACCAACAGGAAACTCCCCACAGCAACAGCTGCTGTGTTGAGATCCTCAGAGGGACTGCTCTCCTCATCCCTCTCAATGATTTAGGTAGCAAGTCCTTAATTGAAATAGTCCTGTCTCCCTTGGTACACAATCTTCTCTGTTCTCTGCCTGTTAGATTCTCGGCCATCTGAGGAGACTGTAATGTATTAACACGCTATTAAACCTCCTCAGAAGACTTGTCTGTCGTAGCTGAACAAAAGATCTTTTCTACTGAGAATAGTAATTTCAATTTAGAATGGAGATATCAGAAGGAGGCAAGATGCTCCCTGCTGTAATTAGAACAAGTTTTCCAGTGTTCTGCATTATCTTTAGACTCTGAAAATGTAGTCACTCTCCTAGGATTAATAAGTCGCCCCTGTTAACTCTGTTTATTGCTGTGTTGGTGTCACGGGGCCATTGCAGGGCATCACAGTGGATAGGAAACGATTTATTTGTAATATTTATTATGTTCTGAAATACAGCAGGTGCTCCAAAACAGCTGCTACATTCCTCTTGTTGGAGAATAATATTATTATAGAATAATATTAATAAAGAGGGGAGAAGAGCCATGCAGGGACTGTGTGACAGTCAAACGAGTGCTTGGCAGGAGCTGAGCGCTCTGGAACCCTGCAGCAGCAGCTCCCACCTCCCATTCTGGTGATGAAGTGACAATTTCCCACGTGCACAGCGCTGTGTCATCCCAAAGTTCACATCCTGTTGGGACTCTGTCGCTGCTCAGGGCATAAGCTCCCTGTGTGCAGATCTTGTTAATTAGCTCACGAACAGCTTTTGTTTTGAAGACAGCAAAATGTCAGCTCAGACACTGTAGATGCACATGGGCTCCTCTTGTATCACAGTGGGGGCAGAGCCACTCCCAGAGCCTTCACAGCAAGAGCTTGGGGGGTTCTCCTCGGGGCTGCAGCACTGTGGGGGTTTGTCAGACCCTCAATAGCAGGTTGATGTCTCCAAGAGCTGCAGGAAGGACATGCTTGGTTCTGCAGAGCCTTTGCTGGCAGAGGCATCAGCATAATCTGAGCACACTCTTTGGCGAGCAGGCAGGGAACTTAGTTAGGACTTGCTTCACCCATCAGCACATGTCCTATCTGCACCAGACATGTTGTGTTACTCTTATCAGCTCCCACATTGCTGTTTCCCAGGTTTGTCTTCCAAGGAAGGCACCTGAGGCTCGTGCTGCTGAGCAGGTCCTGCACCACTGGGCTTCTTACTGCTGGGGACATGTTTGTCCTGCAAATAGTTTCCTTGCCAGAGACCAACCTTCCTCCCCTGCTAAGGGCCACAAGTTCTTGTAGGAAGGTGGCAGAAATCGCTTCTTGCACAAAACAAACTCCCCACATTCCTGCTCAGCCTCATGTTCCTCAGCTGGATTTACTCAGGAGCAGAGACCAAACCTGGCCATTTCCAGCAGGTGAAGCTGAGGCTGGAAGGAAACAAAGACTGGGGCAAACAGCCACCACCAACAGTTTGTCTACCACGTGCTGTTACGTGGCTCTAGATAGACAAGGGTCAGCTTTGCTCTTTTTTCTTTTGTACAAATAGGTGTTTGCTCAAGTCTTCAAACCAGAATTTCCTCCTTCTCATCTATGTGCAGGTGGCCACCAGCAGTCCAGCTGAGAGACCTCATACAGCACTGAAGGTGCAGTGTCTCAAACCCCGCAGGCAGTGCTATTATAAAATAAATGAGTACTTCAGGCTCACAACGGGAAGGCTGCACCTGTGGAAGAGACAGTGTCTGCTGCAACAGCTGAAGAGGAAGATGCAGGAAGTGCAGAGGCTGGGGAGCAAAAGCACGCTGTGATAACTCATTATTTGACCTAAGGAGTTGCTGGAGGAATGTAGCTCACCAGAAGCCAAGAGGTAGGTCACAGGCCAGTTGGGGTAAAATGTGAAATAGGCAGTTCTGCAGCAGATGAGGTGTTCAGTGGAGTGGAGTAGGGAGCAGCTTACCACTCCGCTTGCAGCAGCACTCCTGGGTGAGATGCGGAGTCCCTTACTCGTGTGTGTGTATTTACCTGATAATCATTTATGGGGGTCCTTCCTCACAGCTGGTTTCAATCCCTTGTTCATACCAGCACTCTTGGAAATCGTGACATCTGCATCGGAGTCTTCCTGCTACTCAGAACTAACAGGTAGGAACAGCTGAATCTCTGTCCTGCTGTGCTCCCACATACGATAGATAGTTCAGCACTAATTGGACTGCCTGGGAATTTCCACCAGCTCCTGAGCGTGGTTTCTCTTCTCATTAGAGATATATCATCCCTTTGAGTTAAACCAGCTGTTAAGGGAACAAAACAGTCGGTTTAATGGAAATCAGTGGTACAAAATCCCAGATTTTGCAGAAAGTGCATCAAGAGGTAAAGCTGGAAGGAATTTAGTCCCAACTATAGCAGACTCAAGCCTGTTCAGCTCCAAGGAGCGTGCTGGAGCTGTGGAGGGGAAGATGTGCTTGCAACACGCTTTGTGGTTGTGGTCCAAGACAAGAACAGACCAGCGACGCAGGTGGGAGGACGCTCACTCACTGGCTGTGCATGACGGCATGTAGCAGGATGGCTGCTAACAAACATACCATGTTCTTTGCCCAGACCCTTTGCAGCTGAAGCTCTGTCAGAACGTGCAAACTGTTCAAACCAGTATGTGAGATTTCCATTTCCAGTACTGGCAGTCTCAGCAGCGTGGTGGGGGGATGCAGCCAATGAAGCAGGAGGGACCGAGCTGCTTCCCTGGTGCAAGAGCAGGAGGCAAATGGTTTCCTCCGCAGGTCCAAACTGCCATTAAAGCAGGTGAGGAGCAGGGTTCCAACCATTCACACACCACTGCCTCTGTGTTGTAGCAGGAGGGGAAATGTAAGCAGAGACAAGAGGTGAGGTGGGCAGGGCTGGCAAAGAGTGGAATACTGAGCAGTCACAGTAACTGGGGCATAAAGAAGGAAAAGGGACACCTGGATCAAGTGAGGAATGTGAGGCAGGAGCAAAAATGAGACAAGAGTGCCAAAGATTTCAAAAATGTATGTCAAAGAAGTGAAATGGCTCTTTTCCACTCCTGCAACGAGGCAGGACAAGTGTGGCTGTGGAAAGATGCAGCTGTTTGCAGTCTGCTGTAGCACCTCATCTTCTGATGGTAGCGGTGGTTCTTCCCCAGGAGAAGCCAGAGACAATGCACAAGTGTGATGTTACAACCTCACAGGTACTATCAGGAGCTGCCAGGGCAGGGAGGCATCTCGGTGCTGATCATCCATGTGAGCAGCACCATCACAACAAGCTAAAGAAACTGAATGTCTCAGTCTAGATTGTAAATCTGAGCTTGGAGCCTTTGTAATGGATCAAAAGTATTGCAGAACATTATTACGGAATCACAGAATCACAGAACATTAGAGATTGGAAGGGACCTTGAAAGAGCCTGTTCCAGTGCTCTGTCACCTTCACTGTGAAGCAAAGTTCCTTCTCACACCTATGTGGAACCTCCTATGTTCCAGCTTACACCCATTGCCCCTTTTTCTACAACTAGATGACAATGAGAAGAGCCTGTATGCCAGGTGGTGTCACCACTCTACACGGCCACAGTTTTATGATGGATCAGAGGTTGTCTCTTCTGTCCCTACCAACGTCATGGCAAAGTTGGGGTGAATGCTGCCATGGGCCAACCCAGCACATGCAGTCTCCTCCACCACTGCCTGATCCTGCTAATGACTGCAGTGCTGACTGTATTTATCTCAGCCTCGTGTTAACGAGCTGTAGACCTGGGTCAGAGTCCTGATTCAGAGAAGGCTGAGCAGTCCCTGTGTCTGCACCTGAACCTGGCTCAGGCACCAGCGCTAATCCTGGGAAAATCCTCCTTCCCCGCGGGGGCTGCCGGGAACACCCTGAGTTACTGCTCCAACCTTTCATCTCCACAGCTTGGGTTTACGGCGCTGCTCAGGTAACTGAAGCAAACAGGCCACAGTCCATAGAGCATATTTACTGATGGTATCTACCCCTGCTCCGGCATGACTCAAAATTTGCTCATGACAGGGAATTTGGGGCAGCTGCCAAGAGAAGCTGCGTGTTAGCACTGGGGCAGAGAAAATTGCTAACAAATAATCATTATAAAGGACTAGATTAAGCTAAAGGGCTTCTTGTATGCTCATTATATGGCTTTGAGTCTTTTTTACTATTTTTTTACAAGTTCTTTATGGAAATAAACTGGTTTGGGCCATGCAGCTGATCCTCTGAGCAGCGAGATGATTTTTCATAAACCACCATGGTGGGCTTGATACTATTTAATCTGGTTTGTTGGGTGTTTTCTCTTGCAGGAACCAATTTCTCTTCGCTAGGATTTTAAAATCCTAGAGGGCACCATTGAACAGCTTTACAGCACAGCTCCTACAGGTGTTGCTCTTCTTGTCTCATTTTTCACTTTTCTGTCTCTTCCCGTTCAATTTCTATTCAAATTAAAATTAACCTTCAAAGTAGTCAAATTGCAGTTAGTGTATGAGTGGAAAAAAAGACCCGACAAAGTAAGGGACAAGAGGAAAAACTGATATTTGCACATTTTGAGCCACTGCTTCAACGTTGCAGCCGGTGTGAATTGCCCCAGCAGAGATGCCAGGCTGGCAGCTCCATCTGCATCCACTGGCATGTTCCTACAGGGGCACGATGTGCAGCTTATCTCCCAGTTACGTTTTCCCTGCAAAGTAGTTTTAACATTTAGACAGACTGAAAAGTTGGAGAAGTGAATCCATATTCATGAAGCATCCGTAACCCTCCTTGGGGAGCCGCCTGCTCGGGGATCACTCCCGCCCGGCCTCAGGACGATGCGGGGGTGGAAGAAACGGCTGAAATCAGCAAGCTGAGGTTTGCTGAGACGGTACCCGACCCCGCTGGGTGACCCCAGTGCGCAGCGAGAGCATCGTCCTACCCTGCTTGTAACATCCACTGCAGCCGAAGAAGCTGGAGGGTCCCAAGGGCTGAGGAAGCCGGGAATGGGGCAAAACTCGGCAACACCCGCCGCGGTTCGGAGCTCCGCATCTGGCACCGCGCTGCAGAAACGGGCTTGAGACCCTCGGTCCCGAGGCGTGACCCGGGCGGGTCTCCAGGAGCAGAGTGCATGGAGCAGGGGCACCAGCACCAGCCCCATCGCGCTGCTGCTGCTGTCCCGCAGCCCCCGCCCCCGCCGCCACGTGTGGCGGGCGGGGGCACCGGGCACCCACCGAAGGCCGGACATCGACCCCCACTCACCCACCGAGCCCCGGGCACCGAGTACGGGGCCCCGCCCGCCTGCGGGGGCGGTGCGGGGGGCGGTGGGCGCGCCCCTGGGCCGGGCCGGCTCCCGGTCTCGCCCGCCCCCCGTCCTCAGTCCGCTGGGGCCGGTGGTGCCTCCCGCAGCTCCAAGGAGCCGCGCTGCCGCCTCCATGGAGGGGCCACCCGCGCCCCAAGAGCCCTAGAGCTGCTGTGATCCATCGGACCGGACCGGACCGGCCATGGGCACCGGCTCGGCCCGGGCAGCTGCGGGCGGGACGCGGCCCCGTCGGGCGGACCGTGCGGGCGGCGAGGAGAGGCGAGAGCGGGTTCGGGAGGCAGGTGGGGAGTAGGGGCTGCGGTGGACCAGGCGGGCCGAGGGCGCTCGGGAGCCGGTGGGGAGCTGCCGGGAGCGGGCGGGACCTCGCGGAGCGGCCGGACTGCGGGACGGGACCGACCGTGCTGCGGGACAGGATCGGCAGCTGCGGAGGCGGCGGAGCTGCAGCTCTCGGGCGCCCTTCGCTTTGCTGCCCTCGCCGGGCACCCTTCACTTCCCCATGGGCACCTCCTCACCTCCTGCTCCCCTCTCGGACACCTCTCGCAGCCTGCGCTCCCCCAGGCCGGTCCCGCTCCTCTTCCCCCTTCACCGGATCCCGCTCCCTGCTGTCCCCGGGGCTTTGGGGGCCTCGAGCGAGTCCCGTGCCCCCGGGAAAACCGAGCAGGATCCACCTCCCAGTTAGATTTTAGTCCATTTAGCCCTTTTTTTTTTTTTCTCTCAGATGTGTGGCTGTTCCCGTAGGGACTTCGCTGCTTCCCCTCATGCTGATGTGACCCCGGTGGCAGGATCATGACTGAAGTCCTCCTCTCGGCTGCTCTGAATGGAACTGAGCCCAACCTGTTGTCCAGCAGCAGCTGGTCTGCAGGAAACGCCACCACCAAGTGTTCCCTTACCAAAACTGGCTTCCAGTTCTATTACCTGCCTACTGTCTACATTCTGGTCTTCATCACCGGGTTTTTGGGCAACAGTGTGGCCATCTGGATGTTTGTCTTCCACATGAAGCCTTGGAGCGGCATCTCCGTTTACATGTTCAACTTGGCACTGGCTGATTTCTTGTATGTCCTGACTCTGCCTGCCCTCATCTTTTACTACTTCAATAAAACGGACTGGATCTTTGGGGATATCATGTGCAAGCTGCAGCGCTTCATCTTCCATGTCAACCTGTATGGCAGCATTTTGTTCCTCGCCTGCATTAGTGTGCACAGGTACACGGGGGTGGTGCATCCCCTCAAATCCTTGGGCAGGCTGAAGAAGAAGAATGCCGTGTACATCAGCACCCTGGTCTGGGTTGTTGTGGTGGCCGTGATTTCTCCGATACTCTTCTACTCGGGAACAGGGATAAGGAAAAATAAAACCACGACGTGCTACGACACGACAACTGACGATTACCTGAGAAGTTACTTCATCTACAGCATGAGCACCACTGTGCTTATGTTCTGCATCCCCTTCATACTGATCCTTGGCTGCTACGGGCTGATTGTGAAGGCTTTGATTTACAAAGATTTGGACAACTCTCCTCTCAGGAGAAAGTCCATCTACCTGGTTATTATTGTGTTGACGGTCTTTGCTGTGTCTTACCTTCCCTTCCATGTGATGAAGACCTTAAATCTAAGGGCCAGGGTAGATTTTCAGACTCCACAAATGTGTGCCTTCAATGATAAGGTTTATGCCACTTACCAAGTGACGAGGGGCCTGGCCAGCCTCAACAGCTGCGTCGACCCTATTCTTTACTTCCTGGCAGGTGACACCTTTCGAAGGCGCCTTTCCAGGGCCACCAGGAAATCGTCCCGAAGAAGTGAACCCAACGTGCAGTCCAAAAGCGAGGAGATGACTCTCAATATTTTGTCAGAGTATAAACAGAACGGAGATACCAGTTTGTGAACAAATGCGAGAGATTTGGGAACAGTCTGAAAAATCCTCCGCTGTGAGACCGTAGGAGAGCGTAGAGCTACAAGTGTCTGAGGAAAATCTACCAGTCTCTCAAGTGCTTTAGGTAAAGCCTCGTTTTCTGATCTTAGAAAGAGCTTAACAGTCAGTGGAAGAATTTTAATGGAAAATAACATGTCAAAATCCAGCTTTCCTCCTCCTTACGATATTCTCGTTCATTTCTGAGTCGTGTCAGATAAAGTAAAACGAAGTAAATCCCCTAAAGGAAGAAAGCAATCCAAGAGCTTCTGGTTTTTAATGACTTAGTCTCCCACGTTCAAAAATGTTCTCAATCAGCCTCTTGTTAAAAATAGGAAATAAAAACCAGAAGGAGCAGCATCTTCTCTGCTGAGCTCCGGCCGCATCCCTGGCCCTTCGCTCACTCGCCGTTGTAAACAAGCATTTAAATTGGAGTCACGGTGCAGTTACCTCACCTTACAGTTTTGTTATTTCTTCATCTAGTTA
Source organism: Phoeniculus purpureus (assembly GCA_028565055.1). Classification (NCBI taxonomy): domain Eukaryota; kingdom Metazoa; phylum Chordata; class Aves; order Bucerotiformes; family Phoeniculidae; genus Phoeniculus; species Phoeniculus purpureus. The sequence continues at coordinate 41,684,168 of JAOXOE010000256.1, forward strand.
TCGTGTTGATAATTATTTGATAGTTGGTAGTGTTGCTGATCCAGTCCTCTCCGAGAGCCGGTGTTTTACAGAGGAGGCACGTGCGTGGTTACGCTTTCACATTGCCATGGCTGCTCATGAAAGATCTGGACATACTCTACCCCATTAGAGGCAACCTGGCTCCCAGGTGGGCTGGGCCTCCACCCTGTGGCAGACACCGGGCAGGTCTGTGGGAGCTGGTGGCAGCAGGCACCTACTTCGCCTGTGCCCATGGTGCTGCGCTGAGGAGTAGATGGGCGAGCACACGCATGAGGGGCTGAGCTGGCCCTGAGCAGCTGATGGTCCCATCCTGCCTTCCAACATGAGAAGTGGGACGGGGCCGAGCACGGACTGGGCTCGCAGGGGAGTGAGCACCTGTGGTAGCACCGAGCTGCCCTTCTCAAGAGCTGCCCAGCTGGGGGTGCCTGGCTGGGGCAATTTGTGGGCATAAGATGGAAAATGTTCTATAACTGCACCTTGCAGATGAGTGAAACCACAGCTGCTGGAGTTACCTGCATGGTCATTTGGTACAAGAGTGTTTCTGTTCCTGGCAGCTGTTAGAGATAATGTTAGAGATGTTTCTCAAGAAAATAATTATTAAATGGTTTAATATAAATGGATTATATATTATATATATATATGTATAATTGTGGGGGAATTAATCTTTTTGTACTGTGACAAATAAATGACTGTATTAACAAGATGTTGCAATATACTATGGACTAAACCCAGCCTTTTGTTGTATATCTTCTCCCGATGTGGAACAGGTCATCCAAAACGAGCCAAACTGCGATATTGTGTAACACAAGAGCTAGTGATCAGCGCACTGACAAAACCCTATGCGGGCAGTTTTAGTCCTTTCTGGTGTTTTAAAGACATGTATTTGAAGCTGTCGTGTGCTGGAAGTGGTATGAAAGCATGCTCTAAGCTGTACAGTTGGTGTGCAAAATTCAGTTCTGTGTGAGCCTAGGGGTGATTGTAGTAGGTCTTTGTTCCTCCAGTCTCCATAGTAAAATATTTCTGTTTTACTTACTAATTTACAGTGATTGGTAACAAACAGAAATAGCTCTGGTTATTTTTTTTCTGACAACATTGTAAAGCAGCTTCTGTTCACACGTGCAGCTTCTTCATCTGCAAGATCCCTATTTATTGAACTTATTTATCAGAGAGGTGAATGTGAAGTACGTGAAGTGTGGTTCTCCGTGTTCATAGCCAGAATTGGGCATTAATGGCAAATTTAACCGCATGTTTCAGTCACTGTAATGCCGTGTCTCCTCACAGAACATCTTTATAATAAACACAATTCCACCCTGGCTATTCCCTGTTGGTATGTAACCTAGCGATACGTTAAATACTGATCTATAGCCTAGAGAGCAGTGACACTGCTGCCTGGGACGTGTGGCTTCTCAGAGCGCAGTAAGGCTCTCATTAGCCCTGTGGGATGAAAAATGTAGAGGTAGTGAAGAAATCCCATCCTGACAAAAGACCAGGGAGCTGCACAGCCTATTTATATCACTGGAGAATGAGCCTGATTCACAGCAAATGACTTCTCCTATTCTGTGATTATTTGAGACTTCATTCAACTGAGGCACGTCTTGTTTGGAATGGCAGATGAATTAAATGGGGAGAGAGCACAAAAATAGGATGTTCTCTGAATCTGCTGCTCTAGGTTTGAAGTCATTTCCCAGTGTTTAGTGGCCTGTTTCTCTCTTTCCTTTCAGTTAGGAAATAAAATGTTCCACTAATTCCCGTCTGAAAAAAGATGCTCAGCAGACACAGCAGAATGTGAAGCCGTATGCCCAGGTTGGTCCTTCTGTGGTTCTTACAGGCTTTTTGCAGTGTTTCTCTTGGAAAAGGCAGGGCTGGCTGCCTGTTAGGGGTGTGTGACGTGCAAGTGAAACTAAATCCCACGGGCCTGGCTCTGGCAGACTGGACATGCTGCTGGAGACCCCACAGACATGCTGCCCCAGAGCTCTGCCTGCCCCAGCTCAGCACTGCCAGGCCTCCACTACGTCTCTTCCCTCTGTGCCGTGGGCTTTGAACATCTGTGTGAACGTGGTGAAAGCTCCCTCTGCCTCACCCTGCCTCACTGAGGAGGACTGAGACTGTGCAACTGGCTACGTGGTTTGTCCCAGTCACTCCTGAGCTCTAGGCTCTTACTGAAGAACACTATTCCTGACCATCACCTGCAGCAGATCAATGGCACTCGGCACCTTCATCTCACCAGAGCCTCCCATCAACCACCAGGAAAGACCGTTAAGAAGCATTTACATCCAGTTTATTTTCCATCTCTCAGACGCTGCGAGCAGAGCTATTGCCTCAAACCGCACACCAGGCTGGCTCAGCCTCCTCTGCTTCCAGCCACAATGCAGAGCCGAGGCCCACAAGCTCTTGTAACGCTCCTGTTCATTTTCTGAGTGTGGCTATATGTGATGTGGGGTTGGAGCCACTGCGGCATCACGCCACAGTTATGCCTCCTACCACACCATTGTATTTTACCTGCTAGAACATTGTTTACGGGGCTGTCCTAGCAGGGGAAGCTGGTCAGGCTTTCGCGAGGTGGTGTGATGGCTGCAGCCGTGTGCTCCTGCAGAACTTGGCAGGTCTGTTGGTGAATATTTACCTTCCGGCACTTAGACCTACTGTAATGTATGTGTGGGCAACAATCAGGCCACCAGCCTTAGAGGTGACTCCTGCATTTGCCCATAAACCTCTGGGGTGGGTATAGTTGAAGAAGCCCTTCCTGAAGCCACTTGGCTGGAGCTTCTCATCTATCCAATATGCGAAGAGAATGTGAGCCTAGCCGCACCTTTGGGCTAATAATTAATAGTGAATGATAACAATGGGTTGCATTTACCAGGAACAAGATGCAGCTCCTCCTCTTAAGACTCCCTACAACTCCCACCTTCCCTCAGTGTGCTCCATTAGCCTGCGACTAGCAAACAAGACTAAACGTTTTATGATTCCATGGTATTGGTTTTAACTAGTTTTTCCCGTGGGTGTAGAACTGGGCATCTTCTCACGATGGCAGGTCGTTCACTGCAGACACTGAAAGGTTTGAAATAAATAATTACTTAGAGCTTAAGTTTTGCCAAAGCAGTCCGCACCACTCCTTGCCAAAGCAAACTTATCCATTAGCTGTATTTCATTTCCTCCAGCCCACAGGGTTAATTTTTTTCCTCATTTATGCCCATTACCTCTAACACAGAGTGAAAAGGGTATGAAGCCTGCACACGGTCTGCTGTCAGGTCTAACATGCCCATAACACAGCACTTGGATTGTTTAATGTTAATCCAGCTCATATGACACAAAGCTAATGGAATAATGACCAGGCGCAGTGAAGCAGAAGTATCTGGCCTGACCCTGCTTTCAGCAGATGGATGCCCTGGTGATCTGCTCCCAGCCTGACCTCCCATGGCAGGAGCTATGGGAAGCTGCTGGCCCATTGTGGCCAATGGCCCCTGAGTGAATGTCACAGGGCATCTATTGCCTCTGCCCATGTGCAGGAGCTGGAGAGCTGTGAAACCACTGCCTGAACCCCAGGGTTGTGCTGTATGAGGGATCACACCTCAAATTTCCCTGAGCCTGGCAGACTTGCCTTTATCAGCAAAGAAGGACAAGAGGGACACAGGGCTCTGGGCACTCCTGGATGCCAGTGGCACAGGGTATCCAGCCAAGCACCTGTGGAGAGTTGGGTTGTAGCACAGGCTGCCAGGAGCCAAAGCCTGCCCGTTGCCTTTCTGGGGGTCTTTTTCTTGCATTGTTACTAATTTTTGTCTTCAGATTGGTCAGAACAAAAACACTAATAAAAAGTGATATATCTTAGTACAAGACATAGGTGATCTCTAGCTAAAGGGAGAGCTAGATGCACTAAATGATCTCTAGATCATCTCCAGAGGTCCTTTGCAACCCCTGCCGTTTGATGACTCTATGAGGTATTACTTAGCTGTGTGATAGGCTAGTTTTCATTCAAGTCTGTACATTGGTATTTGATACCTGCAGTGGCTGGTCTTCACCATGGGTAGAATGTTTGAAGGACGCTGTAGGGCTGAAGCTGAGGTTGAATATAAAGATGTATCCTAGGCAGCCATGGTCAGTGACTGCCTCTAGCAGCTAGATAATAGGATAAAGGTTGGACTCGATGACCCTGGAGGTCCTTTCCAGCCATGATGATTCTGTGATTCTGTGATTCTCTGCAAATGGGATGGTGCAGCGGCACAGGAACCCTAAGAGCTGTGGGGAAATGCTGACACACAGGTGGAAGCCAGCTTGGACAGACTCTAAATCTCCTTAACTCAACACCCCCCCAAAAAAACCCCACCAAGTCCCAGCTCAACTAGGACTGTTCCACCCTGCTCACATGTGCTGTTTTATTTTAACTTCAGGTGCTTTGCACTGAGTTGGAATCTACTACAGACAAGTATTTCTAAGTGTAGTTCTGTAATTGCAAATGCTTTGAAGATGTGTGACTTGTGAGCTAAACCCACTCCTTACTGTGTGGCTGTGAATGATACCGTGAAAATGTTTATTTTTCTATTGTACTGTGATTTTTTAATATTATCAGGTAAAATCAAGTTCTGCGTAAGTACAAGTGAAACGTGACTGCCGTAGCCACAGCGGCAGAGCTACTCGGTATTTAAGCTCAGGTTACGTAACAGCTAAATAGTTGTGAAAAACAAATTCCCTTATTTACGTCTCCTTTTAACAGACACAAATGTTTTGTTTTATTTAGTAAGGCATGAGGCTGTTTGCATGTACCTTTACTGTCGGGCATGGCTTCTGAAGGGGTGACTATTTTTAGTGGTGGCAGAGCTGCTGCCGCAGCATTACTGGCACTGTACCTAGCAACCCCACTTTGAAACCACTCCAATAAAATTACGAAACTCTTTTATCCTGCCTTTTGTATTGTTGCTGTTAATTCATGTTTCCAGGTGATTCTTCTGGCAGCGATGCAGCCTTAAAAACTGATAACAAAAGGTTTGCAAAAATAGATAAAAATGTTAAACCCTGTGGATCAACGAGCAGTCAGGAAGTGAATGGATAAGGCTTCATCTTCCAGGATTTCAGGGGTCAGCAGGTGGCAGGGAATGACCCACCATCCCACAGAGGCAGATAATATACCTGTGGTTTGGTGGGCAAAGAGCTGCCCAGCACCAAGCATCTCCCATTCAGGCATTCTGCTGGACAACCTGCTCCCAGCCCGTCTCTGTCTTTTCTTCAGCAGCACCAAGGTTTAAAAATTATTTATAATATCTAAATCCCTTTTTTTATCCATGCCTTGCCTGTTCAAGTAACTGCAAGAGACAAAACCCCATTGCACAGACCAAGGACACAGCCCCTCAGGTGGTCTTGAGAGGGAAGGACAGATCTCTCTGGTTTTGGACACAAATGGAAGGTCCATGTGCTGAGCACTGGCAGCGATGCCCTGGTGCAGACTTCAGACACACAGCACAGAGTATATTGGCATCTCATTTATTTCCCCAGTCCCCAATGTTCTGTGATTCACCTGCTTTATTCTGAGATTTAGTTGCTTCTCATTTTATTTTATTTTTCTTAATTTTGGGTTTATCTTTGTACTTCACAAAAATGTTTTGGCTTCGCTTTAACATCCCTTTAATTAGTGATATTTCCCTACCAGTGAATGGATTCCAGCTGGGACACATCGTGCTGCTTAATGAGTTCCCTTTCCTATTCAACACCAGCCAGACCTGACGGGCTCCTCCTTCTGAGCAGCTGGGTGGGTGACGTTCATACAGCCCCCAGCAAAAGACTCATGTCTGGATCCATCCTCAGTACAGGAACCTCTAAACAAAAGTAATTAGGTCTGGAAGCCTTTGGGTTTGTAAAGCTCTGCCCCTGTCAATTATATTTAACATAAACAGCAGCATACCATGTGTAAGCACCGCGTGTTAACCCTTGAACTGGTTGTACATTTACTTCTTCCCTCCTTTGGCCTTGCCCTGAGTGTGCAGATGTGCCAGATGTGAGGCACTGTGTGAACGGGGGGGATATCTGTTCATAAACCTCATTAAGCCTTGCAGCGTTAGGAAAGAGAAGACAGGCCTGTGCGAAGGGTGATGGGCAGGGCAGATAAATAACCAAACACCTGGGGGTTTCAGACCGCACAGCCCCAGTGTCTGCTGCCAGTGTCAAGCTCCTGCTCCGATGGGAGTGGGATGGAGGTGCCCGGAACAGGCACAGAAGGGATGTGTCTCAGCATTCAGTGGGGTCCCTGAAGCTCAATGGGGCTTGAACCCAGCCAAGCTTGAGGGGGTGAGAGCTGCAGAACTGAGGCTGAACCAACCCATCAGTGCCCACGGGCAGAAATAGCAGCACCCAGATCCTTCCTGAGGTGTGTGGCAGCTGAGTGTGGGTGTCACACATGCTAGCAGGGCCTTGCTGCAAGGTACTGAGAGGACAGCAAATCACTGTGTGTATTTATAGCCCCTGGGGCTCACACCCCAGCACAGAGCTCCTTGGAGAATGGTGTCACCCCCTGTGACCCCCACACTTACAGCCCTATGGTGGGTGCATGGAGCTGAGGTGACCATCCCCTGGCCAGCAGCTGGGCAGGAGCAGTTGTGTAGGGCTGGACAGGCTCTCTTCACCCTTTAGGGCTCACCAGCCCCAGCCAGCAGAGCAGCAGCCCAGGGTCTGAAGCCCTGGTGTGCACTGCACTTCCCAGCCAAGAACCAGGAGGCAACTCCCATCTGGAGACCCATTACCAGGGTCTGAGGAGCTGCACCCCTGGCTGTCGTGTCCTATGGGGCTGCTGCCTGTCCAAGTCCCTGAGGGACCACCCTCATTTAAAGTGCTCAAACCAGCACTTCCCCTTCCTGGCATTTCCCTTTATAGCCAAGGAACAGCAGAGCTACTTAGTTAAATAATTCACAAAGGGCTTCTCCATTCAGCTCATCCCTGCAGCCACCCTGCAAGTTCCTCCCAGAGCCTACGGCAGTGACCCAGACACAGACGGAAACTCACCGGCCAGAGCGCCGCTGCTCTCGTGGACCTTCTCCAGCAGGACCAAAGCCAAGTCCTCACATGTTACTGGCCAGGATAGAACTGCTTACACACCGTGGAGCCTGATGGCTGGAGGCTCCTCCCACCTCTTTGGGCAACCTGGGACAGAGTCACACCACACTTAGCATCCACAATTCCTTCCTTCTGCCTAGTCTGAATCTCCCTCATTCAGTTTAACTATTACCCTGGTCCTGTGACAGCAGCCCCAGTTCAGAAGTACCCCCCCCCTCTTTCTTATTGGCCCCTTTAAACCCTGAAAGGCTGTGCTAAGGTTTTTCTGGAGCCTGCTCATAGAATCATAACGGATTGGAAGGGACCTCAAAAGATCATCTAGTCCAATCTGCCTGCAACAGCAGGATCACCTA
>JAOXOE010000256.1:41691673-41721508 GCA_028565055.1 Phoeniculus purpureus
AGCTCTGTGGTAGGGGTTGGACTTGATGATCTATTAGGTCCCTTCCAACCCTGGTAATACTGTGATACTGTGATACTATGACTTTGTCAGATTCCTCCTCAGACCACAACTTTTTTCACCCTTCCTGTTCCACCCTCCAGACCATACGAAACGAAACCCAAACCTATTCAGTGAAGGGAAATGGAGGTCGAGTGAGCTGGATCTTCAAAAATTGATTGAAGTATTTATTTTCCATATTTAAACCCTTCACGGCGCTATGGGTGTTTGTCTTACACGTGAACCCAGGAGTTGCAAGAATTATTGTAGTTAAATCCCAAACCAGAGCTAATTCTTTCAAAAACTACTCTTCCTCTGCAACCCTTTCAAATACTCCTCTTTCCTAGAATTCAATTAAAAACAAGCCTCACGACTCCCCAACCAGTCAAGATAATTAAAGAAAGACTTATATTTGTCAGCGAATCTCAGAAATGTTCTAATGAGTGGATGAGAATCACTTGTAATTAACATGCTAATTACTTGTATGCAAACGGCCTGTTGTTGGAGTGGTTTAAAAAGTGCTTGAAGGCAGTTTGTTTGCCTTCCCTCTCACACAGGCTAAACGCTCCCTCTTGCAGTCTTATTTACATTATTAATTTGCTTAGCAAATATTTTTTAATGGCTGGTGCAACTAGAAGGATTGGAAGGCTTGTTTGGAGAGCTCTTGTGATGAGTGCTATTTGCTCCAGTTCAAGCAGAGGAGCAGACAATCAGACTGAAATGTGAGTTTTTCAGGCACATAATAGACCCTTGGCTTATCAAAGCCTCTTATCTGATTGGAAAAAAATCAAAGGTAAACTTCACAGCTCATGGAATTAAAAGACAAATGAGATGTCATAATTATCAAAGTGGCTAATTTAGAAAATTAAGCCATTCACATAGGTGACATAATTGCTTGTCACAATCACTCTTTTTCTCATTAGCCTTCTCTTCAGCATCCACCGTACAGCGGAACATTCTTTGGTCTTGGAAAATATTGCCTATACTGTAATCCCTTAATAGCATAGCCCCCCAAATTAATGCAAAAATATACTCAACAGCTTCATTAGTGCGATATAGTAGCGCGAGCCTCTGTTTGATCCTGTCTCATACTGTAAAATTTGGTATTTTGAATTTTGAGTGTTTTATTTGGTCTTTCTGGCTTCTCTTAAAATTGCACAATTTAAAATTAATCAGTTAATTATGATGGAGGGCTTAATAAGCCGGCAAGCCACACGCAAATTCTTTTGACAGGATTATGCTTCCATCACAGAAGGCGGCTTTAACGTATAAGAATTATGAGGTGTGTAATTATTGTGGCTAGAAGATTAGGTTGTCCTCCTAAATTGTGAATGTGTAGGAAAAATATTTTTATCCTCTCTAGAATAATTTGTCTTTCTAACATTTAGTGCTTCATTCCGTGTTTGCTTTCAGTCAGTCCAAAATAACACCCCAAATCATATTCCATATAAGAAAGTAATTTTCGGGAAGCAGTTGCACTTCCCTGACAATGATATTGTTTATGAGTCAGCAAGTACAGAAATTATTAAAGACAATTTCTAAGAAAGGAAATAGGTCTGGTCTTGCCACGTGAGTTCCAAGGCATGACATTGTAAATGGGCAAGGTTAAACATTTTGGATTAAAAACATGACTGTGAGATTGATTAGGGTCCTACAGTCTTGTAAAGTTGGTAGAACACAGCTGACATGACTTATAGTTTGCAGAATTCAGAGAGATTGCATTGATGCCATTCATTTGAAGAGATAGTTCATCCCGGACGCACCCAGTGAAGCTGTCAGCTGTGCGTTTCACAAATATTCATGTGGCTAACATGTTTTGATTAGACTAACACTGAACCACACCACTGAAGGGGTCATGTGCCTGGGGCGCTGCGACGCGCTGAAGTCAAGGCGTGCATTTAGAAACAAGGAACAGAAACTGTAAAATAAAGTCGAGCCAAACACCCACCAGATCTAATCTTGCAGAGCTCTCCGTGTGCCACTCCTCTGAATATCTGACATACTTAACATATGGACTACTGAAACCGGTATCTTATAGCAAGCAATTAGGCTTCTGACTATAATAAAAGAAAGTTAACATATCATTAGCCTAATTATGAACAGTCTTGACTTTGCTCTGTATGACAGACTCCTATGCGGTTTGTATGAATGTGCTTATTATAGAGGTAGGATCCATCCTGTCCTGTCTTCTCAACCCATGGCTAGGCAGCAATTCAGCCCAGGACTCCAGGAAACGCACTGGCTTCAGCCAACAGTTTCTCGAAAGCAAATTAAAAGCATGAGGTTCTACTTCCAAGAAGTTCCAAGAAAAGGAACTTCTTAAATGAGCGCTGCAGTCGTCATGCCGTTTTCTGTTTTAGCAAATTATGTTAGGGTCGGTGTTTCCGGGTTTGCTGAGCCTGATAGCACCCTAGTTGTTTGCCCCTGGCTCATTGCAAGGCTAGTCACTCCTCTTCAGCTCTCCTGCACAGAAGGGGTAGGCAGGAGGTGTTCCAGTTTTCTCTGGCCTTCAGACAAGTGTTGGTACTGGCCCCAGCCTGCTCTGCAGTTTGTTACCTTCTCACTAGGATTGCTTTTTTATAGGTCTTTGGGCTCATTTGCAACAAAGAGGGCAACTAACTCTCCTTAACTCACCCCCACTGTTCATATGCCAAAAAGGGCTATTTACAGGTCCCTGCAACGGTAGTGAAATCTGCACATAAACCCAGTTGGTTCCATTTCCCCTCTGCTATGGAAGTCCTCTGACATTCTCATCCTTTTTCTATTCCCACAGCCTTTTGATGCCCAAAATCTCATCTCCCGAACTTCAGGATCTCTCTCCTTGCCCAAAGGCCTCCTTTAGTTCAGACCCCCTGTCCCAGAAAGCCAGGAGACCACTCCCATCTTAAACAGCTTTTAAACCCAGCTTTTTCTTCTCCTTTTCCTGCTCTGTGGTGTTGGTTGTGCCTGGCTGGCTAACCAGCTGTGCTCTCAATCCCAAGGACTTCCTTGACATATTAACCCCTGTGCCAGTACTACCCGCAGCTGTCTCTGCAGCCTCCACGGCTTGCTCAGTCTTTTGTTTTACTTCTAGTTTTCCAAGGCACTAATCCCATGCTAACAACTTTCTCGGTTGTCCTCTAACTTCCTCTGCACAAAGTACGTGAACCGTGACACAGACCTTGCCAGCAGCTCTTAACATTGATGGCCAGAGTTACACGAAGGTTTCACAAAGCCAGATTTTGTCACTTCTGCACAGACTTCCAGACTGTCACGGGGAAGAATAATCATTAAGCATCTGCTATTTTTCTAGAAGGCATTTTCTTACAACAAATATTTCCTACAGCTATCTGTCTTGTTTGAGGGAGAAGGAAAGGAGGTTGAACGTTCAAGGCTGTTCTGTTATCCTTCTATCATCTGCCGTGTGGAGGGTCAGGTTCTGCTCTCACTGCATTAGGAATTTCTGATGATACTTTGCTGAAGCAGTTCAACCCCTACTGGTTTAACAGGCTGTGGACACTGTCCAGCAGTATTAGGTTTGAAAACACCAACACTGACCCTCAGGATTGTTACCTCAATCAACAGCAGGCAGAAAATCGTTATGTGCAGACACAAGAGGCATTCAGCCATCCTAGCAAGTGGGAAACATCTTTTTCCTTTGATACAGCATTCAGTATTGAAAGGATTCTTCAGATAAAGTAAAAAAACCGCTGACTTGAACATAGACTCGTAGGATCGTTTGGAAAAGAGCTTCAACATCGTCTAGTCTAACCGTTAACCAAACTGTACCAAGACCACCACTAAGCCATGTCCTTAAGCACCGTAACTGTGACTTTTAAAACCAAATGCTTTAAAAAAAAATAAATAAATTGATTGTAGTGACTTGTTTTGGCTTTTTTATCATCACAATTTTGGATATTCAGAACATTGCATTTGGTTAGCACTGAGGTTGTGAGTTTGGTAAAAGATGGATATTGCCGTGATAAGAGTGAGTGTGCTGATCAAGAAAGTAGTTTGGTTTTTCAATCTTTGAAAAGGAACAAGTAAGATGTATTAATGGCTCGCAGAATGAACACCTAAGAAAATGAAGACTGAAGTATGACAGCTGAAAATGGTGACTGAGTATCACGGTGCTATTAGCATGGCTTCCAGATACACAGCGCTGTCCTCTAGAGGCCGTGTTCAACACTAAATAGCCCGCACTTCGTGGACTAATAAGATCATTCACCAATTCATCTTGTCTGAGAGCTGATTCCAAGAATAAGATTACCTTCGTGTACCTGTAAGGTAGTCCACATGGTGATTACATCCGTTCTGGAGCTCCTTGCCAGCCACAGTAGGTCTATGATTCTCTATGAGTGACTCCGCAGTAGATGCTACTCATATTGTTGGTCTTTTATACTTTTCAAAGAACTGGAGCTGCGAGCAGGTATAAGGAGATGAAATGTCACGTAATTCCCAACGAAGCTTCACCAGGCAGCGCGGAGCAATGGACAGTCAATTTCTTGGAGAGAGTCAAGGAACCCAGAACACTTGTTCCTAAAAAGTACAAGCAGCAGGTGCATTAGGAAGATGGGGGAAACACTGGGAGGGAAGGCAGCTGTATACAATCCCCTGTTACTTTTCAGCTACCACCCAGTTACGCAGAATGTCTTGTCCTTTCTCACCTGTTTAGTTTCCTTCACATATACTTTTTATACCTCGTTTGTTCTTTATGCCCTAACGCGGCTCAGGCTGGCAACGATCAGGTTCCCCCCAGCTGCTAATCTGAATCTTCTGTCTTTTCGCTGTTGGAAAAAAGTCTCAAGCATCTCAGCAGTCAGCAAGATTCTGGAAGCAGATGTCGATTCCCACCTCTTTCAGTGTCAGGAATTATCGTTGAGATGGCATGTTGTCTATAGAGCTGAAGTTAAATCAAACTGGGAGTTGGCAGTTTTCTCTTCCACCAGACCTGTAATGAGACAGGGTCAGTTGGAGGAATATGTATGCCACACGTGCTGAGGAAGCCTGGTTTCACGGGTGGGATTGTTTAAAAAGCTGAACCCCAAAGTTGGAAATATCTGTATTTCATATTCCTGTGATTAAGGAAGGTGGGGAGGCTCCCTGAGTGCTGAGAAATGAAGACATCATACAATCTCTATGGAGACACCAAAGCAGCTGAAAAGGTATCTGTAAGTATTGTGTCTCTTCCTCAACCTTTTCCCAAAGCCCAGAAGAAGGTCCTTTGGACAATTTTCCCTGTGAAGACAACAGTGCAGAAGCTTGTCCTTGGTATTGTGCAAATGAGAGAGACATAGACTCAGAGAACCATTAGGGATTAGAAGGGACCCCGAAAGATCATCTAGTCTAATCCCCCTGCCAGAGCAGGATCACCTAGACCAACGCTAAGAAAGGGTTTGCAGAAGTCAGATCAAAGGAAGGGAATATAAAACCACACACCTCCTACATCAGTTTCCATAGACACCTGATAAAATGACCTGCTGCTTAGTCTGGGTTGATCCCCTGAGTCTATCGCACCAGGGACTGGAAGGGACCCTGAGAAATCATCCAGTCCAATCCCCCCGCCACAGCAGGATCACCCAGACCAAGTCCAGGCGGGTTTTAAACGTCCCCAGAGAAGGAGATTCCACAACCCCCCTGGGCAGCCTGTCCCAGGGCTCTGTCTTCTGTATAACTGCTGTTGTCTCTCATCTTTGTTTTGGCATTTATTTCAGTTTAATCAACTAGTTTTTAAAGCACTTCTTCTTTGATTAAAACTGGGATTGGCCTTGCAATAAAGACAGTCTCTCCAGTGGCTCGTTTTGGAAACCCCCTGAACAGAGATCAGATATATTTACGATGCCCTTTAGCAGTGTGTTTGATTTCCTTGACACAAAAAGGGGAGGGGGGGTTGGGGGGGAAAGAAAAACCCAACCCCAAGTTTTTAAAGGTTTCTGAGGTTATTATTGCTGGCCTGCAGCCACACAGTCTCTTACATGCTGGATCAAAGACACCAACAAAGTGAGAGTTAGTCAATACAATGCAGGCACGACTTAAACATAGCGCTCAAACCATGGGGTTTTGTTTCTTTGAAGGGTCACACTCTGGAGACAGTTCATCTTGTTACTGCGACGGAACACAGTCATTTTATGTACTCGGATGTGTCCTTGCATTTTTTCCCCCAGGGGAGTAAAGGAAGCTTTGATAGCATCCTGAATACCAATGAATAAAACAGCTAAGCACTTTATGTTTTATTAACTGTCTCTGCTGTAGTTACATGAAAGTGTTTGGGGAGGGGGTTTGCTGGGTTGTCTGGTTTTTTTCCCCTTGATCTTTCTCAATGTTATGATGTAAAAAGCTGGAGACCACAAAGGGTTAAACAGTAGCCTATGCTGTGTCCTTATTTAGAAGGAAAAGGTAGTTGTTTTGACGTAGGTCTCTTAGCAACTAGAAATTTAGCTCTTTGTTTAATATAAAACACTTCACTTTTGAAGGAAAGAATTTACATTTCTCATTTGAGTCGCTCTCCTCGTCTTCCTCTCCATCTGCCTTGAAGGAGCCTAAAACAAACAAAATAATCAAAAAAAAAACCAGATAAAAAAAGAGGAAGTTGTTCCCAAATGTGGTACAATATTTTTGAGTGACAAGAAAACGTGAATACTTACTATAAAGAGATTTTTTGTTAATGCTAGTTTAAAGACTCTGTGCCTCCAACGTCTAACACTTTAAAGAAGAGAAACATTATACCTTTTGCTGCTCAATTTTTACAATTCATGTTTTGTCATGATTTCTATTTAGTGTAAGCCACAGCTTTAATCTCCGATTGATAGCAGTAATGAAAGCAAAGTATCCTGGTGTACAGAACTATGCAGTTAAGACAATAGACTGTATTATTTCCTACTGAGCTTTCAGACAGGTAAGAGGACCATTACGCTTAAACACAGGTACAACCCTGTCCTAAACTGAACCTCGAGCATGAGTTCCTGAGGAAGCAAAGACTGCTTTTCGTGGAATCATAGAATCACTAAGTTTGGAAGAGAGCTACAAGACCGTCAAGTCCAGCCATCCAGCCAAACCCCAACAACTATGTTTGCAAGTGCCACATCTACTCATTCCATATAAATATCAGAAGGAACTTCTTCCCAGTGAGGGTGACAGAGCACTGGAACAGGCTGCCCAGGGTGGTTGTGGAGTCTCCTTCTCTGGCGATATTTAAACCCACCTGGATGTGTTCCTGTGCAGCTTGGTCTTGGTGATCCTGCTGTGTCAGCAGGATTGGACTAGATGATCTGTCGAAGTCCCTTCAAATCTCTAATGATTCTATGATACTATGAGTCTTTGGAATCAAAATGAAAACTGAAAGCAAAGCGATAGTAAAGGATACTTGAAAACAAGTTGTCTCACATTTATTCAGAAAATATCCTTGTTTTGCTTTTTTTCCCAAATGTTTTTGCTTTTTAGGCTTCCCTTATATTTCCTTATTCTTTTCACAATAGCAGGTAATCAATAAATCGGAAAAAAAAGAGACGTAAAGGAGAAAAATGTGTCAGTGGGTAAGAAAGAAGGAAAAACCCTCCACTTTTAACAACGAGAAAACCTGCAGAATAACCATCTTCTTATTAAGAGCACCTAAGTGATGAAAGCTTTAAGCGGCAGTACTCTGCTCCACAGGTTAACTTTGCTTCCTGCATTGTGTTCATTACTCCTTTGGGCCATCTGACACAATTTACAGTCAAGAGAAATGGTTCCTGGCTGTGCATACACAGAGGATATCCACTGGGCTGGTTAAGACAAGTTATTTTGTCCAGTCTGTGAAAAATCAGATTCATAAACTATGAAGGCTTTGTCTTCAGTGATAGTAAGGCCACAATAATTTCCAGAATTCTCAGGGGGGGAAAAAATGTTCTTCTTAACATACAGCTAATCGCTAACCATGTGGTGCTACTGAGTGAGTTAAATACAGATCTTCAGGATGCTTTATTTAGCTAGTTGGAACTTGGTTGCCTATTTGGAGCTGCTCTCACATAGAGGTTTTCAACTGTTACAATGTGAGGGAAAACGATAATGGAGGCATTTTGGGTGCCATCTGATTAAAAATACTTGCAGCACTGTAGCACCACCTGCAGGAGGCCTTTTATTTTACTGGGGTACACACTGGGTACACCAGGGTTCCAAGGGCAAGCCTGTGTGGGAAAATGCTAACCCAAAGCATTAGAAACCTAACGGTCTTCCAAAGCGGTTTAGAAGTAAATAAAATCAAGAGAAAATGATGAAAAACCTGCTAAACACATGGCCAAACCAAAAGTGGTGTGTGCTGTTTCAAGACAGGTAATTTGACTTCCAATTGGTTTCTTTTGCGTGATTCGCTGCAAGAAATTGCTCTTTAAATTAGTTTTCCAATTTGTTGGTTTAAAAGTAGAGGGCGATACTGCAGGTCTTCAGGCTGACGTGGATGGAAGGATTAGGGGTGTGCTTAGCAGCCCTTAAGAGCACACACCCTACCAAACAACACAAATCCTGGCATCTAGGCTCTTCAGATAGATCCAAGCCAGTGGGATTGGACAGGGAAGCTGCCCAGGGATTGGGTTCTGCATGGCTGAGCCTGAGCAACCAACCCGGAGCTCCTGATAGGGCTTTTTCTCTCCATGCCTGGTGGAAGTTCAAGAGTATAATCCTGATATATTTAAGAATTCAGAGACCTGGGCTAATAGCTCTCCGTTCCACCCCTGAATGTCAAGGCCGCTGTTGTAGGTGATTCTTGACAGTTCCAGGCACCATGAACAGAGCCAGGCTCAGGGCTAAGCCACGGACACAAACACTGCATTTCCACTGGCCTTGTTCACAGGACTAGACCGTCTGGTGGGAGCTAGCCTCAGGGATGGGGTCAGAAATGTTTGGATCTTTTGCCACCCACATCCAGGACGCTCCAGCATAGAAAAGACTGAAGCCTTGAAGAGAAGCACTGCTCAGTGCCAGCCACGATGGGTGCAGACACACACCCCAGGGCCTGCTCCTGCAGCTTGCTGCATAGCTCAGGTACGAAGCAGAACATCCAAGCCTCCCTGAACAGCCAGCCACAGCGTGTTAGACAAGATATCAACAAGAGCAGCAGACCATGGATAATTAGTGGGGGAAAGGAGGAAGGAAGACCTGTAATTTGCAATAGTTGGTCATGCTGAGCACATTTCTGAGGCATTTCATGCATGTGTGGCTGCAGACACAAACACATAGAAATGTAAAACAGCCTTACTCCTCAACATGCAAGCTCTCACAGACTGTAAAATCCTCAGTTTGCTGCTGACTTGGCCTTTTCTGATTGTGTTGTCCCCTAGCTCAGGGCATATGGCATCAGCAAAGCAAGGAGCAAAGGCAAAATGTCAGCTAAGACAAAACAGCAAAGGCTCTGCGATGTGCAGCTGTTTGTAGCAGGGGGGAAAAGCTGAGGGTGAGGAGGCAATAAGAACCTGCCTCCCTCTCTGTTTGGCAGCCCTGCAACCCCAACACTGCTGGCAGTGGAGCCCCATACCCCACCTAAGAAATGCTGTTCCTTCCCGGGTCAGACTTCCCTCCATCATCCCTGGGCTGAGGACTTGAAGAAAGGTTTCCCGGAAACAAAAAAGCCTGTCTGGATAAATGCTGTGTGAGCAGCAGCCTGTGAGCACCCCATGAGACCTTCCCTCGCCCCTGAGGATGTCTCCAGCAGCTGATGCTCTTTCTGTGTTTGCTTTCTATTGTAGCTGATTTTTAAACACGTCACCGGTGACAGGCATGAGTAATGCTGGCAGAGACGTGGGCAAAAATGGCTGGGAAAGGGATTTTGCTTTTCAAACAGGTACTTGATTTTGTGAGAAAGAATACAAGCAAAGATACTTCTGTTTTCCTGTCAGCAAATCATTTGGGTGTTAGTCTTTCAAAGTGGCCCAAAAGAAGGAAAATGGGGTTGGAAATGTAGATTTGCTTATGAAAGCAGGTCTCTCAAAAGACCTCATTCACTCTCTTGCACCCTCTTGCCTCTATCCAGCTTCACTCTCCTGCTCTCCCACCCTCTTACACCATGTGCACACATACACGTATACCCATATGTCTCTCTTTTGCTTGAATGGGTTTTTTTGCCAGGACAGTCAAGCCTCAGTAAATTACTGGATAGTTGTAACTGATAGCAGCTCGCCTGTTCTCTCCCCTAGGCAATTTGGTGCCAACAGGATTATAGCAGTTGTGGAGCAGTCGCTTTCTCCACAGGAGCTAGAGAAGGTGCAGGAGATTAAAATAAAGATCAGCCAACCCTGTAGCACAGCAAATTAGCTCAGGCCATTAAGTATAATGGCCTTCCAGAGGCCAAAGAGGTCAGCTATTAGTTCAAAATAATGACCTCCAACCCCGGCAGGAGGAAGTACACACTCAGCCATCTGTCATTTTTCTGATCTAGTTTTCTAAAGATCTACCTCTCTCCCCATCTTGTACAGTTAAAATGTTTAACTCATTTAATGGAAGCTGATTTTTTTTTCTCCTTTCAGGAGTTTGAAGCTAACCATGTGGAGGCTACTAAAAGACACAGGCAGAGTGATTCCAATTAACAGCTTGGAAACAGAGTTTGCTTAATTCCAAGCCTGTTTTAAAACACGAAAGGTTCCAAACTTCAGTGCAAATGGTCCTTGATTGCACTAATGCAGAAAGAAAAGAGAGTAAAAAAGAAACTCTCTTCAAGGCCATACCATGCAGACTGCATGATGTATAAAATATGAACTGGTTCGGGAAGATGGAGAAAGTGCTGAACTGTGATTCAGGCGATGCAGGTGAAATTCCTTGTCTCTGCTGAAAACTTCCTGTGTGGCCCAAAGCAAACTGCATTACTGGCTCTGTGTATTCATTTCTGACATGTGCGGGAGTGCAGCTAATAAGTCTCTTCTTCTGCCCTTTCTCTCCTTTCCCTACTTAGACATGCTCTTCAGAGAAAGGTCTGCAGATCTTCTCTTAATGAGGACATACAGAGAGAGAAATACTCAATACAGACTTCACCTCAACTTTGAATACTACCAAAGAAGAACACAAAACAATAATTCAAAACAGTAGGTTGGCTTTGAGGAAATTTTTGGCAACATCACAAATTGCCTGTGTGACTTAACCCAGTCATTTAATTTCAATCTGATTCATCTCCACAACCATAAAAATGCTTCTGAGTAATATGTGTGACACATCCATTCATAGTTGTAAGGCATGTGCAAATGACAATAGGAGGCCCAAAACACAATTAGGTAGACTTTCTTTGGTTAATAAAACTAGGAAGCTCATTATCATGTCACAGATGTGTCTTCTAGGAAAGTTCTCTCGAAGCTCGCGACTAGTGGCCACAGATATATTGTGCTCTGTATGGCCTCCATACGTGTCGGTCTGGAATTGCAAGCATGATCTCCCAAACCATAATGCAAAACCTACAAAAAAACCGCTTATGTTTTTGTTTAAATTGGGGTGAAAAGAGGTTTGAGGTTTTGGGGGGGGAAATGTTTATAAGCTCAACAAGCTCTGTGAACTCAATTGGCAGGACACAAAGTTCAAAAAGCCTTGAGCCCCATTGCTCTCTGCCGCGCTTCGATATGGAGAAGTCTGGATGAATTTACGACTCTTTACAGCATGAGAGCTACGAGGTATTTGTGGAAGTATAAAAGCTGTTGTTGAGTATCATAAAAAGAATTAAATCACCAAACTGTTTTCACAGGAGGTTAAAAGGTCTCATATAAATGTTCAAAGGGTAGGCAGAAACTCTGTCCTCAGTCTGCCCCATAGTGCTGAGGTACCGCAGGCTGCACACATGGTATACAAAATGGTACCCAGCGCTGCGAGGTTTTGTAAAGCCTGTGGGCACAAAGAAGCTGATAAGGGTAAAACTGCATCATCAAGCTAAAACTGGGTTTTTCTGCTTTCATGAGCAGATATTGAACTTCTATAGACCTCTTTATTTAATACTAATATTATTTTTTTAAAAAAAGGTAATTTTGAGCTTTTCACTACTTTGGGGGTCTCATGAGCATGTGTGCTTAAGAGAAGGAAAATATCATGCAGGGGGAGGGCTGGTATATGCTGATGGTCTCTCTGCCTCTCAATGATGCCAACTAAGCCTGCTTTCTGCTGGTGAGCTGAACTTCACCCAGTGAGCTTTGACCGTACATCATCTGCCAGCAGGACAGCAGCAGCTGCACATGGGGCCAGGAGTCCAAGCTGCAAAATGCCCAAGAGCACTTCTGGGAGCATAATTAGCTCCAGTGAGACTGGGTCATTACAATTCCCACTTGAGACAATATTTTATCCTATATGCTATAGAGGAGAAAATGATTTCACGGCTTGCAAAATTCAAGCTATCACTTTGGAAATGCTTTTAAGCTGTGCAAGTGTGAAAAACATCTCAAAAATGGTTCCTATGCCAAGTACCTTGTCAGGATACAATTTTGAGCTTGACAATTATTAAAGATGAAGGCATCTTTATTAATTAAGGTTAATCAAAAGTTGATAAGAAAAAAAATCAAATTAAAAAAAATTATTAAAGGAAAACTTCACTCCCAGGCCAAGTCTAATGCCAGATTTTTCCTGCCTGGACAGAAATTTATATTGGAATTATAATGTAAAGCTCTGAAAAGAGGGTTTACAGTGGAAACATTGACAATCTCTTAACTGGAGCATGCTACGGGTGCCTTTATAAACATACCAGGCATGATGGGTTTGAGCCCAAAAAAAGTGTAATAAAAAAATAATGTATTCCTTATGCATGTCTAAGTTAAAACTTCTTGGCAGGAGCTTTATTAACTCCCTGTGGGAATGAATTGCAGACAACTCTATCTATGGCAGACAACAAAAATGTACGCTGTGAAAGATAAAGTGGAATGGCCCAGTCTTCCATGGGATAAGAGGAATGCTTTGCTGGGAGATAGCAGTACCTTCCCCCATACTCTGCTGCACATGTATGAAAACCTATCCAGAGTATGGCTATGAAACAACTAGTCTTAGGGAAACTTGGTTTTGCCTCATCTTCCAGCTTTATCGTGTGGCTTAGGCAGCCACACAGTGCACAAGAAAGCATACAATGGATGTGGTTAGGGCAGAGCACACTCCTACTGGCCCTCTACTCGGCCCCATGTGCACGTCTGGGAGTCCCTTCAGCAATGGAGTAGCAGGGCAGGACACGCATTATAAAGAGATGGTGTAAGCCCTCACAACCTGGCATGCTCTACCCCAACCCCCTGTTCCCAGGCTTGCTCCACCTTCTCTCCCTCCCTCCTTCGGGAATACAGCAAGGCAAGCAAACACTCTCCACAAACACAGCTGCCCTCCACCAGCCAGAGAGATTTGGCCACAGTTGCTGCCACTTCTGCTGCTGAAAAAGAAGCGGAGTGCAATCTGGAAATGGGATATGGTCTGCGAACAAAGTCCGACATGCGAACAGCAAGGAATGCGGGTTATGTGCAACACCCAGCCCCACATCTGCACCCAATTTACACAAAAGATTCCTCTCATTTTCTGGGGCTGAAACAATACCCTGGTTCAGCAAGAGCCACGTCTTTGGAAGGCTCAAATTTGGAGCAGCAGCCTACAGCCTGGTTTCCCCTCAGCATTTCTTGCTCTAACTCCCCAGCAGCTCCTCTCTTCCAAATGCTGAGCATGTTCTCAGCCCCAGATGCACAGGAGCTGAAGATAAGCCTGGGGCCACATCATGAAGGAGCTGCAACATTTCTTAAGAAGCGATTATTAATATATTTCCTGTTAGGCACGGAAAATAGGATTAGAAGTGATATTACGACAAAGGCCTTCTGTGAAATGAGGAATAAACGTCATTAATGCCCCCTAATGGGCAAAGTGGTCTCCCACCTGCATGCATGTCTCAGGTCTGGATTAGATTGTCATGCATAATTGATAGTGAAATAAGACCACTTTCCATCAGAAGGAAAAAAGCTCATGTTGTAAATTCACTTACAGTGGATTCATTTGCAAAGAGAATGACCTGATCAGAGATTCAGAAATCAAGTCCAAACCGATTTTATTACGAGAACACTAGGTTTATGTTATAAATCTCTGTGATGTCTACAGCAAGCAAACACAAAGCCAGTAGAAGAAAATCCTTTCTCACCCTCAAAGGTGTACCCTTTGTATCTTCTTACCAGCTCAAGATAGAAGACAATGCAACATACAACGTCTCTCTTAACAGCAGTATGCCTTAAAGTAATTTTCTCTGTGTGACATTTCCTGAACTGCAATATCTATTGGGGAACAACATTTCAAGAAATTGGAAGACAGTAGTCTCTTCAGACTTGACTGACCAAAGCATTTGAAACTACCCACTGTATGACAAAATTCTGAACTAGAAGACAGATAGATGAGATGAACTTACAGATTTATTCCATTTCTAGGGCTAAACCGTGTTATTAGGAGACAGACAGAAGTAGTTTGGAGGGGAGGTTGTGTGTGTAAAATGTTTCTGCTTTTAGACAAAATGCTGACGGTAGATATTTCCCTGGGTCCTCCAATGAAATCTATGTGGCAGAAAAAATGTCTGCATCTTTTTTAAAAAAGTAGTACAGGTATGTATTCTCCACTGTGGGGCATGTTCAAATGCCAAGGGTCTGGGTTAGGAACCATGCTCCCCAAGCAGTGCTTTTCTCTCCATCAGGGAGAGATGAAATGTGAAAAATAATATAAAAGTCCCTGTAGAATGGGCTGTGTAACAGCAAAACCAGAGCTCTTGTTTCACAGAATCACAGAGTTACAGAACATCAGGGATTGGAAGGCACCTCGAAAGATCATCTAGTCTAATCCCCCTGCCAGAGCAGAATCACCCAGACCAAGTCACACAGGAACATATACAAGCGGGTCTTAAACGTCTCCAGAGAAGAAGATTCCCCAACCCTCCTGGGCAGCCCGTTCCAGTGCTGTAAGGGGCCTGACTCCCTCTTCTTTGGTGTTTCCACACACCTACCATAGTCTGCTGTCAGACCCCCCTGTCCCAACAATCTCACATCAGTTTGTCCATGGTTTTGTACTGAGGGGAGCCAAAATGCAGGCACTATATCCTCAGGTTTCCTAAATGCAGAGCAGAGGAGAATCTCTGGATGGATGGATGGATGGATGGATGGATGGATGGATGGATGGATGGATGGATGGGCGGACTGTGTTCCTGCTAGCTCCTGCATGGCTCATGGTACACCAGGGTGCCAGTGCCTCCGGTAGAGCTGCTCCCCAGCCCACACCCTTGCAGTGTTATCCCTTCAGAGAGCCAGGAGCTTGCATCAATCCTCTTTGAATTTCACAATTTGGCTTATCCCTCTAGCCCAGTTGGACCCCGAGGTGGATGGCTGTGTTGCTGCTGCCCCTTAAATGATTTTACTCATCTTGTACATGCCTTGGAAACCCTCCAGTGCATTTCTGAAGGCACCTTCAGGGTCAGATGATTTTCTGAAGTGAAGCTGGCAGGCAGTGGCTGAGAGGCGAGCCAGGCCATTTCCCACAGAAGTTCAGTTGCCGTGGTTTTGATTTATGGTGCTGTTTTGTAAACGGCACATTTTAAAAGCAAAAAAATAAGCAGCAAGTTAAGCAATGAAGACTAATACATACTTAGAAGAAAAATTAAATGAATGCTGAGAACCTGCACACTTCACTACTGTGGCATGGCCTTCGGCTTCAGGTTGACCTGGCATTTTTCGAAAGAAAATACAAATATATTGCAATGATTCTTTCCTAAGGAAAATATATTAGTTTTTCCAAAATGAGGCCCAGAATGGAATTTCTAGTCTGAACAAGAACAAAAGAGCAGCACCTCCAAATGATCCCTGCCTAGGGCCCACTTACAGGGGAGAGACCCAGACCCCTGATCCTGCTGTGCTCAGCTCCAAACAAGGATGTCCTACCTCCCACTGGGTCCCTAATAGATTACTCTTCTCAGTTTCCAAACCAGTTTTTTGAAGACTTTGATTTTATTCCAACACAGAACTTAAATAACTTTTGAAACCTCAACATTTTTTTGTTAAAAAGAGTTTTCCCAGCCAAACCTACTATATATTATTACTGTTAGAGACCCACCAAGTGCTTCCAGAGTAATCAGAAAGCAGTGCTGCATCCAGAAAAATCCCAAATCAAAACCAAAGGGTAGAAAGAAGAGATACAGCATGCCAGGAGGTCAGCGGCTGTGTGGCCACCCCATATCAATATAACTGTGTGGGTAAGGAGATTATTATCATAATGTAAGTGCCCACAGGAGGAATTCAGCCTAGACTGTGGGGGAGCAGCTTCAAGTTGCTCAACCTCCCACATGCTGTTCCCCACACAAGCAGTGTTCCTCGTGCACACAGCCATCTGTCTCCACATCCCCCTTCCCCTGCCTTGGCAGCCACTGCTTTCTCTGTGTTTCCCTATCATGGATGTAGCAGCCCTCTCCAAACATCCCTGCGGTGGGAGCTGCCACTGCCAACACTACCCTTCTGTTCACTAGCTGGCAGGAGCAGCAGGACAGGTAAGCAGAGGCAGGCAACATTCTCACATGGGAAGGAGGAGAGGACGAAGACCTGAGGTGCAGCCCACCCTCACTTGCCTGGGAAGACAGAAGGGAGTTGGGGGTCTCTCATGAAGCACAGAAGGAATGGGCTTGCTCCCTGCATGAGTCTCCTTCAGCTTCCAGGGCTGACCAGGCACATCCCACAGCCTGTGTTTGACCTACAGACAATCAGGACTACACTGCCCTCAGTGTTAAAGGCATTTTGTGGTCACATGTCAAGTGGATCATTTCTCTAGGTGAAGACCACCTAGCTGAGCCTGTTTAAGGATCACCAATGAGGCAATGGTGAGAGCAGGAGCTCTAGGTCTACACACTCAGTTTGGGTGCTTTACTGCCAGAGCATTGCCCCCTCACAGCTCTGCAGCAGTTCCTGACACAGGTTCATGAACTGCAATGCTAACCCTTGGGCCACTGGGCTGGGCTCTGCTCTGCCTTAATTCTTCATCTGCAATAAAGGGAAAAATACATGCACTTCCTTGTTTTCCAGGATAAACACATGGCAAGATTGTAAAGGTCTGGATGGGCACCAGAAAAGGGAAGAATGTTTCTCTTTTCCTGTTAAAGTGGGTGGACTTTTTATGGGAAGGGAAGCAAATCCTTTACTTTCTGTAGCAGAATAATAATTTCAGCTTGGAGGAAAATAAATAAAAAAAGAGTAGTCTGGTAGGAACCATTATAAGTCATGCACTCAGGCACCCTTATAAGACAAAATACCTCCGCTTTTGTGCCTTAGGATCACCTTTCACCAAAGAAAAAGAGAAGCTCTTGGCTGGATGCTTGGAATGGAACAGCAGATAGTGAACTGGGGATTCGATAAGTCCTGGTCTTTGGGAGGAAAAAATACCTTTGTGGAAAAGGAAGCACATTTTGCTACAAGAGCAGTTTCACATCTAGCTGACCTTTCTGCTCCTTTATGTACAAAGGGCATTTCTGGGTCTGCAACCCTTCTTCCCCTCAGACCTCTCTTTGCCACATGATCCTCCAGGCAGACAGGGTTAGCACTTCTTCAACCTCTTGTTTTCTGAAATAAAGATGAAAAGAACAAAAACACTAACCCATCCAGAGCTGTGTTTACAGCAGCCATAATTAACATCTTTTTAGACTGCTCTGGATGCTCTTGGGTTTGTTTGCCTCACACAAGACTGCCTAGGAGTAAGAGGAGTTCTGAGAAAAGATCCCTGTAGGATTTTTTTCTTCCTGGAGTTGCCACATGGGCCTGGGTCTGCCTTTCCATCTCAACGTCCACAAATATAAGACAGACAACCAGCAAAGCGAGGATGTGAGAAGAATATGCACCTCATCTATTCCCTGCATCAGCTCTGCTGGCACAAGTTGTGCCATCATCAGGGCACCAGGTTTTTCTCAGCAGGTGTCCACAGACCCCATGTGCTTGGCCCAGCATGCGTTAAGGTTGCTAGCAATGCAAACACATGCTCTACACAGTGCTTTAATAATTTGCAAAAGAAAGGATTGATGCAAAACCTCCAGATCTGACTCCTAGAAGTAATTTTATCCCCAGGAATGGGGTGTTTCTCCACACAGATCTTCTGTGAAGGCAACTTCACTGACTATCCCAAACTGTGATTACTAGATGCTTCAACCAGCAGTTGTGTCAATTTTCTCTCTACAGCAGGAAAAAAAGGCTGTTTCGTTTAGCTGGATATTCATCCACAGAGTAAGAATTTAGGCTTCCTCCTAATCTCGTTTCCCATCCGTCTCTCACTTTGGTTTCTCTTCCAAAGCTCGGGCATCACAGAGCATTCTAGTGCTTAGAGATCAAATGTGAAGGACAGTATCTCCCCATATGTTGCAACTCTTGTCTCTGAAAGGGGTTTATCATTTTATTTTTCTTTAATTTTAAAAGAATTAAGCTAAATATATCATTATTTTGTTTATATGATATTTGAAGCATCTCCATTATTTATGTTGTCCAATATTTGGGTGTAACAGCGTGCCTCTATTTGCTTGTTTCTCTGCCTAATTTCCATGTTCTCATGCAGAATGCTTTCCCCTGGCTGATTATATTTCTGAGTGTTTTTCAAAATTAGCCCAAATCCTATTTCTTGGAACAAAGCTGAGAATTAGGTATGTCATTTCCCATATTAAAAAGTTATTTTCTGATAGCTTTGTTCTACACAATGTCTTTCTGTCTCAGAGCAGGGACTGGAATTTACCAGTAGCCTTAGCATTAATGCACATCATTAGCCACTTAAAGGAAAATTGTTTAGCCCTATTTTCAGGAGAAAAAAAACCCTGCTTTTGTTCTCTATTAAAGATAGCTGTACAAAACCAGTATTTTCATGCCTGATGTGGTAACCATATTAATAAAGTTTTCAGCATATTATTTATATGGGCTATTTTACTGAAGGAATTTAAACCCTTCTTTTCCATTTCTTACACCCTACTGAGTAGGTTTATTTAGCATATTCAAATTCACAGCCACGTGCACACCAAAAAATATTTGCTCTAAATAAAATGTTAAGAGTAAACTATTAAATAGAAAGTCTATAGGCTGGCGTTGCACAAATAATTATTACAATCAACATGAAGAGATGTTTTAATATAGTTCATAAAATAGAAACAGTGGCACTGTGTGGTGTTTCCTGGATTGAAAGCAACTATTATGTGCCACTTCTACCACACTGCTGTTTGAATGAGACGTGGAAAATAGTGCCTCTCATTTGCCAGACTCTGAAGCTACCCAGCTGGGAGGGCAAAGAAAGGAAGTGTTGAGGGAGCTCACAAAGCGAATGTGCCAGATCGTGATGCTGGCCCTACCGGTGTAAGTCCAGAGTAAATCTACTCACTGCATTCATGGGTATTCTGGAACAGTGCAAAACAATGTGATTTGATCCCTTGGGTAAGAACAAGACACCAAAGAAGAGGAAAAAATGAAAATAAAGAAATAAATAGGCTGTACCAGAGTGATCTCTGGTGTCTGGACTGTTAGGACAGAAAGAGGCAGCAGCATTTCAGCTCTTGTTGGCAGCGCATGGTTCGCTTGAGCAAAATGGACAAAGTACAGTCTTCTCTAATCAGGTTTGATCATTCCTTCATAGAGGCACATCAACCCCACAGGTATTTTTACAGTAGAAGCACAGTGGGTGGTCAGATACCTGTAGCATTTGCAGTCTCTCACCACTGGCCCCTCAATACCAGGAGAGAAATGAGCTCCCAGTATTTCTATAAAAGACCACGTGTTTTCCCACTTCACCTTTCCCCTCACTTTTTGGGTGCTTCTATGTCATGTCTGTATGGTATGGTCTTGCACGACCTTAACTTTACACAACTGAGAGCTGCATACACAGAAATGTGGATTTACATTGCAACTACTTACTTGTTTTGTGCCAAGTCTCTGTGCGCGTAAAGGCTGCAATGAAATGAGGGGGGAGGTTCTGGGATGTTTCATCATGTTTGTTTTGTTTCACTATGAAACTGCTGTATAATGATTATAAAAACACGTTTTGCCAAAAATATTTTAAATATTTGAAATAAAGGCGTGGTGATATTTTCCTTGTCAAAATAACCAGTTCTGTCTGTGTTGACTAATGTTATGTACATAAAGGCTTTTGGCAGCCACACAGAACAAAGTCTTTCAATTGTTGTTCACATAGATGGATCACTCCAGAGATGTAGGTGTGCCCATTAAAAATGCAGCGCTATGAGTTTTTGTAACACCATGGATGTTTTAGGAGTTGAAGATAAAAAATCATCATGTATCAGGTGTTCTACTGTTTTCACTGGAGGAAGGATTCTGTTCATAAAGCCAGAAGCGCAAACCTCATATGGTAAAAAACACAGCTGGGAGACCTGGGGAAACTGCAGAACCTGCATAGATGCTGCCATGCAGCAAAAGCATATGGCATATGGCCAAACCACCCTAAGAATGCCCCCTCTCCTCTGATTTCAGGAGGTGAGCAGGGTTGGGCCCAGTTAGTACTTGGATGGGAGACCGCCTGGGGATACTAGGTAACTGTAGGATTATTCTGCTCTGGCAAGGGCATTGAAGTAGATGATCTTTCAAGGTCCCTTCCAATCCCTAACATTCTGTGATTCTGTGTGATTATGTGGTAAAAGAAGCAGCTGAATGATGACAGTCTGGGCTCCATGCTGGGCTCCTCCTTCATACCCCACTTCAGTATGAACAGGGGGTCACTTATGTTGTTTGTTGCCAAACCATACTGGAGGTAGTTGCTGAAACCAGACTCCTCTATGCCTACCAACACCTCCACTGAACAGCGTTCTATGACCTACCCAAGATAAAGCCGTCCAGACCTGCCAGCAAGGGCATCTGCCCAGGAGGATGTGAACTGCAAAAGCAGCAGAATGTTGAAGGCTGTAGCACATTTGCTGTGCCAGACACAGGGCAAGAGTCACTCTCTACTAGCTTGTTGTTGTGGTTTATAAGGGATTGTAGAAAGTCTGGCAGCAGATGTAGCCTGGCTGCTTGACGTGCAGGAAACTGGACTCACACACAGCGACTCCCAAACATATCACATTCCTCCATGTGAAACTGAATCCTCTGGGAATACTCTATCCCCATGCTGCAGAGCTGGATTTGTTGGATTCAATGTACATGAGATGGAAATGTCACCTGTACAAGTGCTGTATTCTGGTGCATCCAGAACTTAGGCAGGTTTACAGGACACATGCTTTGCATTGCACACAGTCATTTTCTGTGTAGGGTTTCACATTAAAAACACAGAGGTTCTAAGCCACTTTACCATATAATCAGAGGAACCACTGCTGTGTTCACCTTGCAGTCACTCTGATATCCAGGGGTCATGCAGCCCTGTGTTCACTGCTGGGATCTGCTAATATGTTCCATGTTACACCAGGACAAAAACAGAGCTGTTACTAGAAAATAGTATAAACTCAATAAGGAAAGGGTTGTTTCATGCTCTTTAATGATTAAAACCTTCCATTTGAACATCCTGGCAAAGGAGAGATACTATTTGAGAGTATCTTACACTGAAGTTTACAATACAAAAAAAAAAGACTTATTTTGAAGGGGGCAGATGTAGAATTCTAGGGAATGCAAGTCATTGTGACAGAGTCATCATCCTAGAAAAGGAGAAGATCCCAGTAGATGAATCTTGCATTGGCTTATTTTTTATCTTATGAAACAGAATCCTGAATAGTAACATTCTTCAGATATTTCCTTTTTCAAATTCTCTTGATTGAAAAAAAGACATTAGCCTCCAGACAACCAATACATATGTGACTGAAAGTGTAGCTGTGTTGTCTTGCAGTTTTAGAGCTTTTTAGCACGCTGTAGTTTGAGCAGGAAGAGAAAGTTTGCCCCTTGAAAATGGAACAGCTTGCATATTGAAGATAGCTGGCTTTGATTTATTACATAAAAGTAACTGTAAAGAGAGCTCTGAGGTCAGCACACACACAGCCTTGTGCTGCACCTCATGCACTGCCTTCTCTCGAGTTGGGAGAGGAATGGCTATGCATAATGCAACGCTTGCTGCTGCAAAATGTTCTACATTTTCAGCTCTCACGGGCACACAATCCCCAGGCTGAGGTTGCTGATTGTCCTTAAAGATGTAGTTGAAACCACGCGGCACAGAGCCTGAAAGCGCTTGTACTGCGAATTGCTCCAAGCATCTCTTTTCAGATGTGAAAGTCACGGTTCCCATTATTGCATGTGGAATATCCTGATACTGGAGCTATTAAACTCTGCACCAAACTGTTACAGATCTAGCCCATGTGTTGTTTCAGGTGTTAACAGAATACCAGAGGAGAGTGAAGGTTTTCATTCTGAAATGCCAAAAGTCCTCTCAGATTTGAGACATGCAAACAGATCTGGGTATTTTGGTTTGTAATGCACAAACACAAAGCTTTGCATGTTGAGTACTGCATTTATCCCATCAAAGGGAGCATGTAGCTAAAATAACATCCCCTAGGCTGTGAGAACACATAAACAGCTCTGTGGTTTTAAGATGTAAACACTCAGATCTCAGTAATTTGCATGTATCAATGTTTTGCTAGTAAACATAAACACTAGTTTTTACACCTGACTGCAGGTTGCCATTTTTAATTTAAACTTCTGCTAGATAGGACAAGTTTTTCACTTCTCTAACTTCATTTCTTAATGCAGGCATTTTCCACTCAAGGCACATACATATCTTGTCTGTTTTGCCGCCTCAGACAAGTGGAAAGATACATATAATTTAATGAAAATGAAGAAGTTCATAAGGCTGATGCTTCTAGGCTTTCATAAGCAATTATACGTAGTCTATAAATACTAGCTGTTACACGGGCCTCCAGTTATGCTGACTGACAGTAGCACAGCAAGAGTGCCAGGTCAAACACAAATAGACTGGAAGTAATGTCGGAGTGAAATTCAAATCTGTAACGGGACAAGAAGCTGACAGCAAAAGCCCATTTTCTCTGTCTCCACTGAGGTCACGGATGGAACAACAGAACAGACTCACTGCATTACATCTCTCAGTCACTGTGACTAAGAGGAAAAACAAATCAAAAATTTATTTCTTACTCAACATCCAGGAAGAGCTCACGTCTTAACCTCCTTCAAACACTAATGTTCACACAAAGCTGTTAGTCAATGACATTTCTGTTCACTGTCTTTCGCAAGAGCAAGATTCCTTATGACATTTTGTATGAACCCTCTGCAAAATTGTGCCACAAAGTAGAGAAGAAGAAAATAAATTCCTTATTAACGCTTCAGTGTCAAATAAGCAGTTGGTACATTTTTAAATCAGTGACTGTACTCTTGAATCCTCGTGATAAAGAAGAAATCTAAGATGTACCTTGAAAGATTTTTGTTGAAACCCTCTGGAACATAAAGTGAGCTGTATTTGCATACATTCTCTGAAGGAAAGATTTGGCAAGGCTTGAAAAGATGAGATCTGCTTGCTACTATTTAAGTAATGAACAACTAAAACATCTAAAATACCCAACAAATATTCAGCTAAAAAAGACGTGTGAGTGGATTATTATTTCCAAGACATATTTAATTTTCATAGAACCATAGAATCCTTTTATAACTATCTTAAGCAGAATCAAAACTTTCATATTACATTTGTTTGCATATCTGCAAAAAAATCATCCCTACTGATCACTCAACCAGGATTACTCTGACAGGTGCCAATAACTGGGTTTTATTCCCAGCACTTACTTCGTTGGCAGCTAACAAACTATGTGTTCAGATTTCTCTTCTACAGTGAGAAGTGCAGAACACTTGCAGATAGTTCTGAAGGAACCTGCAGTCCTGTAATGAATTTAAATCAAGCAAAAATGAAGGGTTGGTGAAAATTTGGCAGTGATCAACAATGGTGGTTGTGTTTAACAGGAATGCTTAGATTTGCCATCACTTTTTGCTATTAGGTTCCACATAGCAGAGGAGTAATTATGTAAATTATGAAATATTATGAAATCATTGTCACTTGGTCTTCATATCAAAAAGGGAAGTGTCGTGTGTCTGTGCTCCAGCAGCTTCCACGCTCCTGTTTGTGATCACAGAATCACAGCATCATAGGGTTGGATGAGACCTCCAAAGATCATCTAGCCAACACCCCTGTAACAAGCAGGGACATCTCTAACTGTAACAGATTGCTCAAAGCCCCATCAAGCCTGACCTTGAATCTCTCCAGGGATGGGGCTTCCACTACCTCTCCTAGGCAACCTGTTTCAGTTCCACCACCCTCAGATTAAAGAACTTTTTCTTAGTGTCTAACCTAAATCTACCATTTTCCAGCCTCAAACCATGATCCCTCTTCCTATTGTTCTACGCCTTGTTGAATAGCTCTTTACCAGCCTTCTTATAGGTTTCTGTCAAGGATTAGAAATTTGCTATAAGGTCCTTATGGTGCTACTGATATGTCCCAGTGGGGCTGTGAGAGCTATTAAGTGAGTCTTACTCAAAAACAGGATAGACATTTGTGTCCAGAACTCACACACTAGTCTCCAGTGTTTTTAAAATGTGTTGTATAGAGTTGAGGGTTCTTGTGCAAAGGGGAAAGCAGACAGCTCAGCCAGAAAGCCCTTCCTAGACCTCAGCAATAAAATGGACAGAAATCTCCTCACAACCACTGGGAAAGAGACAGGGAAGCCAGAGTCAAAGTTTCTGACAACATTTCTTCACAGGAATGACAAAGCCTTTGTCCTCCATCAGGCAAAAGCCAGGAACTGGCATCCCCAGCAAATGAGTAGAATAGACAGAATTGCCTGGTGGTCACTGCATATCCTATGTCCTCCTTCCTGGGAATGACATTAGACCCTGCCCAGGCATTCCCCTTCCCAGAGCCAAAGACTAAACAATCTTGGTTTGTTACAGTGCATAGAAATATGCCAACTGACTTAGCATTTCCCACGGAGCGAGCCCGCCTGGTGAACCCTGCAATAGCACCACTGCGAAACAGCAACCTGGAAGCAACAAGCTCTGATTCTGTGTGGATTCGGGCACTGCACAGATCCTTGTGAGCTCCAGCTAAGGGTCCATTCGTGACACAAGGCTATCAGAAAACGCTGGCTTCCTGTCACCAGACTTTTATTGTGCCTAGTAGTACCAAACTGATACTACAGCCTTCAGAGGGGTATTCGCAGAGGTTGTTATAAGCTTTCCCTAGACATGGCGGTCAGCCCTTGTAGCCAGAGCATCGCGTCACTTCGGGGCAAAAACCTTGACAAGGGGGGCTCTGCTGGCCGTGAAGAGCCGACCCTGAAGAGCGAAGGAAGCAGCCTGCTGGCCGTGAAGAGCCGACCGCGAAGAGCGAAGGAAGCAGACCCTTTCCCGCTCCTCCCCGGGCGATCCCGCGGGAGAGGCGCGATTGGAGTGGGCGGAGCCTCCGCCGCGCGCGCGGATTTCAAAGGCTCCTCAGCCGGCGCAGGGCGGGGCCGTCTGCGCGTGCGCGGCGCTGCACCCCCAGCTGTGAGGAGGAGCGCCCCAGCCTGTCACTCTCACCAGAAGATGGCAGAGGTAGCACCTGTGTAAGATGTGGCCAGGTGAATGTTCTGCTCAGGATGGAGGCAGAGCTGAAAAATGAAGTGGAGAGGTTGAGGAGCATCAGGGAGAGTGAGAGCGAGAAAGACTGGTGGAGCAGCTCCCTGAGGGAGCTGCACTTCTAATATGATTCATCTGACTTCTGCAAGATTACACTGAGAATAAATTTGACCTGCATAAGTTAAACACATCCTTCTTTTCAGGGTATGTACATTATCCATCAAGGAAAGAATCACCTCTTACCTGTAATTGGCTTAATGGGAAAGTTCAGGTCAACGAGCATAAAACCACCTGGCTCATCCCTGTGACAATGCATCTTCTATTAGCTCAATCAGATTGACAGGGCATTGGAGGAAGCTAATTTGCATGAAAATAGAACTAAAAATTACTGCAAAGAACTTTCTTGGAGTCCTGAACTAATTCAGTATTTCAGGGAAAAAAAGTGAATGCTTTGATATCTTGTAAATTTTTGTGATCATTGTTACCAGAACATTATTAACCAAAGGATAAGACTAGTTCTCAGAGGAGAGAGGAGCACTCTGCAGAAAAATAATTTGACAGAAATGTTAATATACCATTGAATCTTTTAGAAAGGAAAGTTAACTAACACTGGGTTCCATTGTACTTAATTGTATTTCTTTCTTAATTGCATTTTAAAAATATTCAACAGATATTTGGCAACAGTAAGATTCTGAGGTACCTTGTAGAAAATCTTATGGGTTTGTTGTCACTGTAGTGAACCTGAACCTTCATTCTTAGAAAACGTAAATGGGGTAAATTTAATGACCTTTTCCACAACAAGCTGACCCTCGAGGCTGAGAAACAGCTCAATCACTGCTATTTTCTTGCCTGTAGTGTTAGCTGAAGCCTCACTCTATGTCCAAGCACTGCACTGCTGTTTGTTTCCTAAAACTTCCAAGAGAATGAAAACCCAACACACAGGAGAGGCGAACACCAGGACTGCAGAGTGGTACAGGAGAAAAAGGGGTTGGCTACTCAAGAGGAGTATAGGGATTTAGTAAGGTCATGTAGAAAGAACATTAGGGAGGCAAAAGCTCAGCTAGAACTCAGGACACAGCCCAGGATACACTCCTATGCAGCAGCTAGAGAACTGCTTTTCATGCTCTTTATGCCCTTCACTGTGGGGTGGGTGGGTGGTTGTGTGGGAGGAGGAATCAGCCACCAGTGAAGGTCAGCTTCTTATGGACAGGTTATAAATGTTATTTAGCCCTAGTGGGTGTAGGGACAGTAATACAGAGCTGAAGATATGGAAGCTAAAATCAGTTTAGTGTGGAGTTAGCCCATTAAGCTGTAATTTAAAGTATCCAAATGGACATGTCCCTACCCTCCATCTGTTTACCATCCCTTATCATCAGCTCAGAAATAAGATAAATTAGTTGGTAACCTGACTTTTATTATTCTGGATAGAAAGGGGGAAAATAGAGTAAAATTATTAGCAAGTGCTTCTTATAATGTTATTTGTATTCAGCATTTTGCAGAGCATATTATAATGGAAGAGTGAATATTTCACCACCAGAGGCAGAAATTCAGTGCATGGTTCACTGCAGATTACTGTCTGGAAACAAAAAACAAAACTAATAAGCCTTTTCCTTTTTGCTCATGAAATATTGCTATAGCAGCAATGACTGGTGTGAAGTTTTCCCACTAACCTTTTATTACATATAAACATTCTGAAAGCTTCCTAAAAACTGCAGTTAACTCGCAAGATCCAATATTTCTGTAAGGTTTCTTGTACTTGGATAGCTCAATTACATCTTTAACAGGTTTCTAGTAACACATATGGTGGCATTGGGTTGACAGTTGGACTCGATGAACTTGGAGATTTCTTTCAACCTTAATAATTCTATGATTCTATATTTAATTACTACCAGTGAGGAATATACATATCATATAGACACAAACACCATCTTCCCATCCAACATCACAACCTAAAGGAAAATGCCACTGCTTCCTCCTTACCACATCTCAGTTATCTGATATATGTACAAGATGAAGCAAAACAGCAGCATTGCTTCACGCAGTTTTAAATAGACAAGAACAAGCTGATCCCAGGTGACTTAGAA
Source organism: Phoeniculus purpureus (assembly GCA_028565055.1). Classification (NCBI taxonomy): domain Eukaryota; kingdom Metazoa; phylum Chordata; class Aves; order Bucerotiformes; family Phoeniculidae; genus Phoeniculus; species Phoeniculus purpureus. Next base: position 41,719,254 of record JAOXOE010000256.1, read on the forward strand.
ACTATTCCTACATTTGCTCAGGTTACCCAGGCAATACATGCATTGCTTTTGCAAGTCGGAATCTTTCTTTCCAAATGTACTAAAAGCTGAAGTTCATTTTGTCTGACTGGCATTACTTCTGATATTTTATTTAAAGAATGCAAAAGCCCCATGAATAAATCTCTAGCTAGATTAAGACATTTGTTATTTCCTTAATCTCATGAAAACTTTGTAAGAAGAATGGTTAAATTTTTTTTCCTTGCTTCTATGCTGGGAACTAAGAATAATTTAATGCCTTCCATTACAGCAGGGCTGGAAATGAAAGCGTACTTAAAACTAGGTGGAAACTACCAGGAGCAAGGTCTGTTCTGCAATTTATAGCCTGGGCACTTGCTAGGAGTTCTCTGGGTCTTACCACTTCAAGGAATCCCAGGGCAGCATACCTATGTAGATAATTGCACTGCTGCTTTCAACCCCTGGGAAAAATCACCTGAGAAATCCTGTAGTTTCTCATCAGATTCAACCCTTCTTTTGCTTTTGCATCCTCAGTTAGGGTTTTTGACTGGTGTAAGTATTTTACAGTTCTTGCTATCCAGGCCCCTTCCCATCTTTGCAGCTACACAAAATGCACAGTAACACAGATCATAGCAATCACTGAATGAAAATAGTGGGATACTGAAGCTAATTAGTTTGATTCTTCTCTTTTACATTTTTAATACTTTTTTCCCATTACAGTTCATTGATCTGCATGAGTTTTACTGTTAAATTAAGCTTTCAGTGGAGTTCAGGTTTGTGCTTAGTAGCTACATGGTGATCCCTCTGCTGCAGGAGTAAAAAGCTGGTACAAAAATGGCAAGAAGAAGGGTGAAAACTTCACACTGTGCCATTTAAACAAAATTTGTCTCATGTTTTTAAATGTCTGTCCAGGGCTGGTCATTGTGAAACTGATATTACTAGTGTAGTTACAAAGTGCAGGCACTGGTCATTCATTCATTTTGTCACCATTTGAAAAGGAAGGTAAGATGAAGTGCTGTTGTCTTCATAACAAAATATACCAAGTTCACCAAGTTGAAAATTGGAGGGAAATTACTCAGTCAGTATTCTGGATGTGAGAAGTTTCACCTAAGCTCAGGTTTTCCTGAACAGTTGGTTTGTCAACGCGGAAATCTCAAAACTAAACATTCTTTGACAAAGATAAAAAAGAAAGTCTATTCATGCCATCAGTGTGGACCAGAATGTCAAAACAACTTTAGATGCACAGGATAACCAAGATAAGTAACTTTTAACCCTCTACTTTAGTCTTCTCCATCTACCAGGCTTCAGATACAGTAAAACAGACATTAGTTAAATGCACAATGAGTTAGTAACCCGAGAGAAGATTTAGAGCCTGCAAATCAGCTACATAAATGTAGGGAAGTATGAACCCTCTACTATGTACTTGTCTTAAGATTCAGAGATGGCTCCAACAATTGATAAGGTTGGAAGGGACTTTAGAGACCATCTATTCCATTTGCCCCAAAACTCAATGGAATGTGTAGGCAGGAGCCCTGCAAAAAGGAGCACAGTGTAGGAGAAGGTGGGCAGAAGGATGACCATGAGTCAGCAATGTGCTCTTGTGGCCAAGAGGGCCAACAGCATCCTGGGCTGCATCAGAACAGGGGTGGTTAGCAGATAGAGAGAGGTTATTCTCCCTCTCTGCTCTGCTCTGGTGAGACCACGTGTGGAGTATTGTGTCCAGTTCTGGGGCCCTCAGTTAAAGAAGGATGTGGAGCTGCTAGAGAGAGTCCAGTACACAGCAACAAGAATGATGAAGGAAGTGGAGCACCTCCCTGATGAGGAAAGGCTGAGGGAGCTGGGTCTCTTTAGCTTGGAGAAGAGGAGACTGAGGGGTGACCCCGTGAATGTTGATAAATATGTAAAGGGTGGATGTCAGGAGGGTGGAGCCAGGCTCTGCTGAGTGTCATCTAAAGATAGGACAAGGGGTGATGGGGGTGCCAGGCTCCTCTCAGTGGTATCCAATGAGTAGGACAAGAGACAACGAGTGTGAACTGGAACAGAAGAGGTTCCACATCAATATGAGAAAGAACTTCACAGTGAGGGTGATGGAGCACTGGAAGAGGCTGCCCAGGGGGGTTGTGGAGTCTCCTTCCCAGGAGGTGTTCAAAACCCGCCTGGCCGTGTTCCTGTGCGACTGGATCTAGGTGATCCTGCTGTGGCAGGGGGATTGGACTGGATGATTTTTCAAGGTCCCTTCCAATCCCTAATGTTCTGTGATT
>JAOXOE010000256.1:41721608-41734787 GCA_028565055.1 Phoeniculus purpureus
AGATTTAGACTGGATGTGAGGAGGAAGTTCTTCATGGTGAGAGTGGTGAGAGCCTGGAATGGGTTGCCCAGGGAGGTAGTTGAGGCCCGGTCCCTGAAGGTGTTTAAGGCCAGGCTGGATGGGGCTTTGGCCAGCCTGATCTAGGGTGGGGGGTTGGAACTGGATGATCAGGTGGTTCCTTTCAACCCAGAGTGATTCTGATTGTATAACTTCTCCAGTGAAGTGATCTTATTGTGGCAGGGGGATTGGACTGGATGATCTTTCGGGGTCCCTTCCAATCCCTAACGATTCTATGATTCTATGACAATCTTAGTCCTGGTTGACCTGTAATACAGTTCATACATGGCTAGCTTCTACTCCAGACCCAACAGATGGTGAAAGCAGATTGTGAAAATTAGGAGAGCCAGGGCAAAACAATCATGGACAATTTTCTGGTGTTATGGCGTAACAACTTCTGTTGGACAGTAAAACCCAGACTACGTACAGTGATCCTTTGAAGCAATCTGCACAGAAAGCATCCTGACATCACACAAAAATTATTTAAGTGATTGAAAATTCCTGACAACCACGGCAAATGCATTTGGTAATCTCAAATTGATCAAGATTTGTGAATAAAATGGGTTTATGTCACTGTATCTCTGGTTTCACCTTGACCACATAGATCATAAGATCTTTGGGATAAGGATCTGTTTTGACCTAGTGATATCATAATACCTACCAGAAAGACACGTCTAGGGGAACATAGTTAATAATCAATCAAAAAATGATCTATTCAGTGTCTAAAACACAGTTGGGCCACTGAGTATTGTTTAGCTTCTAAATTTAAAAAGAAACATCAATGAAAAATCTATGAACAACGTGACAATGTGCATATGACATAAGCCAAGAAATCGAGCTCAGTTTTTATCTAACTTCCTCCAAAAGTGAAACTGAATTGCTGGCATGGATGTATGGATGCACATCTGTGCATAACACCCACCAGTATCGTCTCTCTGCTAAACTGCCTCTCTTATTTGGTAAGAAATTTTATTAGCTTTTAATATTGCAGCTACCATCACATTGAAAGGAATGGAAGAGATCAGGGCTATCGGATTCAACTCAGCTGATAAGGCTGGTAAGGTGAACAGACTGAACCACACAGTAACAACATATCCAACAATGGAACCAGATTAAAAAGTGTAAAAGCCTTCTACATCAAGTCCTCAACCACATGGCAGATGAGGAGTGTTCCCTAGAGTTGTTCCCTAATGCCTTGTCCAGTTGTGTTTTAAACACCCATTATAAATGTGCATAGTGTGCACAAAATTTCCCTGCACTTGTAATGTTCCTGCAGGGACTGGCCAAAGATCCAAACATCCTGTCTTAGCGTCTGTACCACCTAGGAAGAAATTTATGAAATGCTTTGGTCCTGCTGCTTTCCGGTTGTTTGTGCATTAGGGAAACATGAAACTAAGTTGGATGCTATAAGTATTCTTTTCCTGTTGACTCTGGCACAAAAGTGCATATCTGGGGGCTGGAAAACTGAGATGTTCTCCCTGCACACCCAAGTGGGTTAAATTTCATAACAGAGGATCAGCCATTAGGGAAAAAAAAATTCCTTTCCTGAAAATATTGGATTAATTTTATACTGAGTGGGATGACATGGAATGGTCTCATCATTCTTTCTATCTGTGAATCCATGAAAAAAGAGAGCAAAGTAAAAATAGCCCTGTATACTTGGACTGTATGGACCAGGATCTGTGTGGCAAAATAAGAGTAATACATAACTAAAGAACATATAATTTGAGCTTTTTCCTGTGACTAATACATTCCACTAGCCCAGGATGTTTCTGCAGCCTGCATTCTTTCAGATATAACTGAAGAGGGAATTTTAATTACATGATAGAATAAAATATTATATGTACTACATAATAGAACATGATAGTCCTAAATCTGTGGAGCACATGCTATTCGGAAGTGTTCTTCACCGGCATAGGTCCAAAAGTTGTCACTGGCACCAGTAGTGCTACTTACTATTGTAAATGATGAAGATACTATAAGGCAATATACTATATATAACTATATAACTATATATATACACACACACACACATATATACTAATAAAACTTAACATATGCCATTCAGAAATTGTCCAGAGTGAGAAATGGCCAGAGTCTGGTGCCCAGCCAGAGAAAAGTCCAGATGGGAGGGGCAATTTTGGCAATACTGTTTTCCTTGTAAACCAAATGAAAAGTGGAGGAATGTCTAATAAGTGTTTCTTTCCAGAACAAAATACTGATAGAAAAGTTATTGTGTGCATGCAATTCTGCTAAATTTCTAAAAACAAGCAGATTACCATCGATGCCCTTAAAATGAAACCCCTACAGGGACTGCAAGTCAAGTACAATGTGATAGCCACCTCTATGTGTAGCCTCCTCCTGCTTTGCAGTACTGGAGCATCTCCTTGTTGGTCAGTAGTGTGTGGTATATCAGCCTGGAGCAATTTTTCATTCAAGAATTAAATGGAAGGAGCTGGAACTAGTTGGCTTCAAGAGGAAAGTTGACCTCCCCTTCTTGAGGCTCTTGCCACTGACCTCATAGCTTCAACACTCATTCGTCACTACAGAGACATCTGTGTGCAACTTAGGAAAGAAATTCTGCAGTCTCTTGTATCTCCTGTACCAATTCCAATGTATAATTTCCTTAGTTCACAGAAAGGATTAGATGGTCCTCATCTGCACCACTTTGTTTTTCCTTTCATACCAGAGGCAGCAGTGTTCCTCACATCAGAGACGCTTTAACCCTTTATCAAGAGCCCAGTTTCTCGATGAAGGATGCCCTCCCATCTTACACTCATGCCATTTGGCCTCCCATTTGAAGGATTGTTTAGCGAACTGACTGGTCTCTCTTGGACTCATGTTCCTGTTCCAGTATGCATACAACCTGCACTCACAGATACACACGAGCTGGCTTTAGTTTCATGGGGAATAGCTTTCTCAAAGTCTGGTTTTCCCTTTGATCAGGCATAGGAAGACAAAGTTCCAATGAATATAATGGGAAAGTATCCTCACTCCTATACTGTTTCGGTATTTCCCGGAAAAAACAGTTACAAATTCTGAAAGACTGGTATATTGGAGACTTAAAATGACAAGATGTTTCTCACAATTTAAACTGCAATTGCAAACGTAGGTGTTTGTTCCATATTTTTATGGCACAATACGTTTTTTCTCATGGGATAGGAAAGATGTACATTTTTTAGTCTTTACTGAGAGATCATACAGTTCAATTAGTTGTGTAAATCATCACTTTGCTTATGATGTCTGCCTCACAACATATAAAAAGTATAGATTTATGTAGTTATTTAATATGTAGCTGAGTTACCAGAAGTAAAATTACTTTTTAGGGCATAATTTATTCATATCCATATGGGCATATGGTTCTGCTCAGGCAGAACAAAGAGGTAATACCTAGTTTCCTAAAACAAAATTCAGAGCCTGTGAAGATGAAGTCACACAAAACAATTAAGACATTACCTTTTTCACAAAAAAAAAGGAATAATTTAATACTTAATATTTGCTCAAGATACCAAACTGAACTATTTTCCACTCTTCATAGAACTTCCTTTAAAAAGATAGCATTGCAACTAAATTATTAGTAAATTGATTAAATTGCTTTCAATTGCTTATTGTTTGTAAGTTCTGGATTTGGCTCTGCATGTGTGTTTAAAAATACATCTCTTCAGTGGATGGGAGCCAGAATGCTTGACTAAAGAAGAAAAAGAATGTGAAGACAAGCAAGCTAATGGTGGAGCTGTCAACTATCATCAGCTGAGGAATCTTTCACAGTATGATACAGGTCAATATTTAAAGGAAACAATACTTGAAGTTGGCCACATTTAGTGTATGAGAGTAACATAAGGCTAATGTGATATTAAAAATTATATTTGTTTATAACAAGTTTCTGTCAGACTGAGTGTGAGAAACAGAGAGATTCCTTGTTCACAGAGATTCTTAGACTGAGCTCTCCCCCTTCATGTCACAACCAGCTCACTGCAGTGACTACGGGGAAACATGAGAAGTACTTTCTCTTTGGTAAGTCTATACTTTGCCTCACTGTTAGGAATACTGGCTGCCAAACAGCCAGCCACACAGCAATAGTATTGGACCAGACTATGCTTTCAGATACAGGGACACTAATATTCCATATACTAGTTTAATTTAGTTATTACCACTTGAGAGCTACCTTAGGCAAACTACGGAATGTTAGGGAGTTTTTTTGTCTGGTGCAATGTCACTGTACGTATGTCGCTCTTTTACCACCCTGGGATGCTTTTCTAATTCTGTTTACCTTCCCAAATCTGATTTGGGATTAAAGCACGTTTAACAAAAAAGAGCAAATCTGATTTGCACAGCACAGAGAAGGATTCTTGGATAAAAACAAATCAGCATCCCTGAGCCCATACAGCAGGACTCATCTACCACAGAACTTACAGGAACTGGACAGGCAGAAAAACAAGCAGGAGGTGTCAGGCATCAGCAGTATCTGAGCTCTGGGAAAATGGGAATAATATCAAAGGAGAGTCAAGGTTATGAAGATGGAAGCAAACTGCAATGAGGTTTGGACACAAGTGTGATGTCTGTGGAGAGTCTAACCTTCGAGTCAGTTCCTACCTCCAAAAATTAACTACGCTTCTCATTAGAAAGTATAACCCCTTGCTAAAATAGGGTATCAGCTTAAGCTGGCCTAACTTTCCAGCAAAAATATTTGCTTTCCTCAGCTGAGTTTCATGATTTAAATTTTATATTAAACAAAACTAAATAAAGTTGTGTTTAGCACTATTTTACTCCTTGAGTAGATTTCACTGGACTCTAGAACATGAGCGAATGTCATTGTAAGGTTCTTGGAGCAAGAGCCTCCGCTTTGGGCACGCTACACCTAACTGAGTAGGTAAGATTAGTGAGTGTTAAGGTTAGCTAATAATAATCACGATAATACTAACAATAGTAATTAATAATAATAACAAATTTAAAGCAAAAAAGGGCCTGTAGTTTATTATTTGAAAGTTGGCAAATTGATTACAAATAATTTCATATTTATTTAGTTCAGCTTTTAGACCTGAAATTGTATCTGAGTTTTCCAATAATATCAAGATTCAGATCGACAGCCTTTCAGTGTAACATAAAGCCACCCACACATTTTCCTCACTAGTTATCAACAATAAAATATCAAGATTTTCAAGATAATATCAATATTTGCTCAGTGCAAGGACAATTATAACCATGGATTTGGAAGCATCTGTTTCACAGAGATGTTTATCTGCTTTTTTTTTTCCAGAAAGCTTTGCTGAAGAAACCCTTTTGTAACACAGAGCTGTTTTAAGATTATTTGGCTATGGAGAGGTAATGCATTCTCTGTTCACAGTGGGAAAGGTCCACTTTGGGACCATAACTTAAAAAACTGATATTAGCGCAATAAAACACACACATATTTGCCTTTGGTCCTTTCCCATAGCTACAATAGCACTGAATAAGCACACTAAACACTTGAAGGTTGAAAATTGAAATATTCTTGTTTACTGCTGTTTTTATACTGTTCCAGTCCAGCCCATAGTGAGGAAACGAGTAACTTTCAGAGAAAACGGCACAATTCTTTGCCGTTTGCAAGGACCTCTCCCTGTTAACTATAAACTGGACAAATCTTAAATGCTTCCTGGAGCTGCTGATAAGCACTCAAAACCTCATGGCTTGCATTTGCAAAGCTAGGAGGGAAATCTTGTAAAAACTCTTTCCTGTAATTTCAGACAAATCCTGTTTAAGGTCAAGCCAGAAATTCTTCACAAATAGTTTCTCTCAGGGTACAGAGGTATTTCCTTTTCAGGTTCTGGCCAGGACCCACAGCACAAAAGCATGAGGAAAGAAACTTAATAATAATCAGAGACTTAACCAAATCTCCCATCTCAAAAACACTCCCACTAGTACTTGCACTATGGTTTGGTAGATGTGATATCAGCCTATCTTAATGGGTTCCCCATCTTGGCACCCTCGAGGTTAAAGGCACCCTTTGGTTGCTTCTTTGCTAGGGGGTAGTTTTCTCTTCTTCAGATAAAGCACTTTCTTAAAAACTGCAGAATATTTGTTTTCACTTTGGTGAAAAAATATTTTCCAAAGGCTGCACTGACTGTGCAGTGGGTTGAATTTCTTATCAACTGACGCGAGTGGTGTCTCCATGTGGTTTTTTTCCATTGTTCCAAATACCAAGACATGCATCAGTAGATAAAAGGGAATATTAAAGATCTGTTCTGAAAGCAGATACGTTTTTCTTCTAATATTCATTCTCACTTTCTGGCTGCATTCATTGTTTTATTTTATATATAAACCACTTCATATTAATTTCTCTTTTTCCAGTGTGGCAGTGAATGTACGTACCCTCTTCATTTTATTTACCAGAAAATAGTAATCAAAGGCAGATGAGCCATCTGGAATAAATGTTATGTTCTCTAATATGTAAGCCCAAGAAATCTGAGCTCTGACTATACTTCGAGTGCAGTTCTGGTTTGGATTTCAGGTAAATAATTTAAAATAGGAAAACTGTGCCAACATAAATCAATTTCCTGTGTTATTCTTGTGTTTAATGTAACAGCAAGTGACTCATTCCTGACTGACATGATGAGACCACATCACAGCAAGGGCAGAAAAACCCCCCAATAAGGCTTTGGTTTGGCTTCCTGATTCCTTTGCCAAAAGACTCATGTATGGTTAAACCAGAATGCATCAGAGACCTCATCAAGGGTTAAGTATTGTGATATACATTTCTTCTTCTGTTTCTAGTTATAGCAGGAGAGGAATGGAAAGTACAAATTCAAGGTAAAAATCCCCATCTCTTTTTTTCTACCAAAAAATTTACTCCTATAGCCCCAAAGGTGCCTTAATTTAGGTTCAACATTCTATTTCGCTTCATCATTCTTTGCTGGTTTGTATAGTCACATGCAGTAAAGTGTCTAAAGCAACATCTACTTCATGAAGGGACATTGCATCACAGCCCATTCTCTGTGTTTGGCTGTGTGAGGACTGGCCCACATCCAAGTCTGCCTCCTTCCAAGACAGGGTGGCTGCATCTTGATTATTTGCTAGTCCACGCTCTCTGCTAACTTCTGAATTCTCCATAGGACTTCCCCAGAGAGCCACAGTTGGCTCAGGCCAAAATGGTGCTAGTAACTAGACAGCTAAACCATGATACTTTGAATTTATTAATGTAGATGCATAGACTTAAAATTGTGGCATCCTGCTGGATCTTGCACTTAGTGAATGGGGAGATACTTAAAAGGACGAAAAGCAGAGGAAAAAAAAAATATTACTTGAAACTTTGTCAGATAGAGATTCAAGACATAAAGTAAATAATTTTTTATTCACAGAAAATCTCCAGTTGTCTAGCGATAAACACTCTTCCTGGGCACTCTTCAGAGTGTTAAAATTCTTCAAAGCACAAACATTTTTCATGTCCTTTCTGAGATCTTCCTCAGTAAACCAAAAAGAATAGCTTTTCTGAGCTTCCACCTCTGTACTTGACCTGAAAATGAAAGCGCAGACAGGTGCACAGCAATGAAGAAGTAGCTTAAAATAAAGTGGGTTCTGCTAAAATTTTAACTTTAGATGAAACTAATTTGGGGTGTTTCAGATCAGTTCCTTCATTATATGATGCTTTGCCACCAATAAACATAATGTGATCTGGTGGACTACTGGAGATTCCTGTGTCCTCCATGTCACCCCTATGCGCTCAGAAAACAAACCAGCTTTCTGTTCTGGATATTTCAAAATGAAATTTCCTTCCTGGGTAGGAAAATATGTCTCAGTTGAGCACTTTAAGGGCTGCAAGAAAACTCCTTTGATAAGAGCAATGCATTTAAATATAACACAAAATGTATTCATATTCCGCAGACTTGCCATCACATAGTTAGTTCAGTTTGATTTTTAGGAGGAAATTTTATGCAAAAAGGTCATGCAAAAAGTCTGCACTGTGGAAAGGAGCTGCATCTCTGAGCTATTCCCTTTGAGCTGGCTGGCATGGCTCATGGAAGCTCTGGGATTTGCTTTTCTTAAACTAATTAGACAGATAATGACCCTGTTAGAGGGTGTGGAAATGAAAGAGAGAAAATACTGTGTGACTGAGGGACACAGAAGAAGTAAGGAATTTGTCAGATTGATCTTAGACTTCTGCTTTAGGATGAAACTACTAGGGAGCTCCCTACTTGTATCTAAATAGAATAATTCTTCAGACAGGGTCTACATTCTTCTTTTCCAAGATTAATCCCAGTTGATATTTTGAACTATGACAGACATTCAAAATAGTGTTTGTGCGAGCACATGCACATTGACATAGGCATCTTCCTGTCCTGTATTTGGCTGCTTGGGTTTGTTTCTTTCCTTCACAAGTGCCATTTTGCAGAGTGACACTATTTCTCTTTTCCAGATGGTGAAGACCTCACATGTTTGCCCTTAAGAGCTCAGCATTTTCAGAAAATTATTACAGCCTTAAGCGTACTTTCCCTTACAGGTAGACTAGGCAAATGGGATACACGCAGAACAAATTTGTCACTGCTCAAAAAAAGATGCCAGCATTGCAGCCTGTTGTTCTGATGCAACTGTTTGCCAATTAGCCTACATACTGCCTTTCCCTGGTTTGTGTAAACCATGGGCTGGAACCTTTCCTGCCACATGCAGAGATGGAAGTGAGCATCAAATGTCTTGCAGTAGTCACATCACAGGTGCTGTCTACAACCTTCACCCTCCCAGGAAGACCGACCAATGTATTCTCATCTCCCATTCTGCTGAAAAGCTGAAAAACACTCTAGACACTCTCGTCACAAACCAGCACATATGGTGTCTTCAGCAGCCAGACAGCAAAAAGTAATGGAGTAGGAGACACCATAGCTATGTAAATGTTTCTGGATTAAATTCAAATTTCTGAATTTAAATTTTCTGTTTTCAGTGGCTTTCTTGATTGATTTTTTTTTTACTAAAGGTCAAAATATCCAATCCCTAATGTTCTGTGATTCTGTGAAAATATTTTCTTAGGATTAGTCATTAATCATCAGCAAAATATTTATTTGCTAAAATATATGCATCTAATTAAAGGTTGTTGTCAGCTCCCAGAATATACTCAAGTTTGTATCTGTTGCACCGTGAGTCCCCATCACATGCTAGAGAACTTAAAAAAGCAAAACTCCTACATGAAATTTCACAGTGAAGAAAAACACTGAGGTTTCCTTTTCTACCTCAGTATCTCTGAGATTTATTATTTGGAACCATTTACACACATCCAAAGCTTAGAATAGAGCAAAGTAATTGTAAGATAAAAAAAAAGGCAATATGCTCACCTTGTGTGTCAGATTTCAAATGTCCAATCTGATATGTTCACATAATTTGGCTCTACAGGTTTTAAAACTACCTTAGCCATTTTTTTTCAAATTAGTAAAAAAACCCCTGAGGTTTTCACAGCATTCCTGATCCAAAGGCATTCAGTTAGAAACACAATAGAATGTAAAGTAGAATATAGACATTTTTTGTAAGATAAATATTGTAATAAGTTAAGCATTTTGCAAGTAGTGAAGTAATTGAGACTGCATTGTTTTACCCAAGATTATTGCCATTTAAAAAAATGCATTAAAAATAGAATTCATCACAGAATGGAAATTTTGAACTCCTGAAAATCGACCTGGGATGGGAAAGTTTCCTCCTGGTCAGTAGAAATTCTAAGTGGCAATCCAGGCAACCCCTGGGTTACCTTCTGCCAAGGTTTCTTACATTCAGGGGTGTTTAATACAGAAAGGAGAGCAAAGCCTATACTCTTGCTGCCATGCCTTTATGTATCCTGCAATTTACAGTCTAAAGCTATCCTGTACAAAAACACCTAGGAGGGTGTCCTTCTAAAGTGTATGGAAAAAAGAAGACACGGTTTCCTGCTCTGTAAGAAAACAATTGTGTTTGTTTGATGTTTAACTTTTTCTTTGATACAATGTAGCTATACGTTCTTCCTATGACAAGCAATAGTGATACATTTGTTGCGGCTGCCACTTTGCCTGAGAATTAGTGTCATGTCTACATATGGCCAAGGCAACCGATAGAGGAGTTTCTGACCACAAGGTAAATACTGTATTTTCTTCTGTTTTGACTTTGTTTTCAATATTGTTAGGTATGCCAACAAATGTGTGTGGGTGAACAAGGGGACAGTCCAGGTCACTCAGCAAATTTCTTCCTCTGGTCTATGATCGGTTCAATGTGAATTGAATGTGGACAATATGAACATTACAAGGAATCAGTCTCCATGTTGATGCCCCCCTTTATAGTGAACTTAATCTCAAACTACACTATGGAAATATTTTCAAGGTCACTGTGAAAGATGTTGTGCATTATGACTTGTTTTCACACAGAATAGAGGCAAGTACTTTTACATGTTTAATAGAGCAGTAAGGAAGGAGCAGAACTGAGACTTCTGCTTCATTTCCATTTGAGTAATTTCCCAAAGACAAAACAATCTGGTTGTGAACAAAATCCATTCAGTTCAACCTGTAGGCTTCTCGCTTATATTAGTCTGGCAGTGATGTTAAATAAAAAAAATGTCATGACATTTTCTAATTATAAAATCAAAGTTCTGCTTCTTTTTATGTAGAAAGGAATTGCACCAGACTCTATCTGCAGTTCAACAGAGTAGAAACACAGACTCATAGAATGCTTTTGGTTGGAAGGGCCCTTCAAATGCCTTCTGGTCCAGCCTCCTTCCTGCATTCGGCAGGGACTTCTTCAGCTAGGTCAGTTTGCTCAATATTAATATCGAAATTTTTTTCAGTTGCTTCAGGTTTATGTCAACAGACTATCCAGCCAGGGGAAATTCTTCAATAAAAGTAAAAAGCCTGTGATTCTCTGACTTAAGGAATGTGCTGCTGTTTCTGCTTCACTAGACTGTGTTTTTCGTAATGGTTTTATATAGATGTCTGTTATGTCAGCATCATGTTTCCTTTTTAAAATGGATGCAACCATTAAATTATAAGCCTCGGAAGTTTCTTAAATAGCTTCACCAAGGAGACAGTGCAGCCATTTCCTTTCACAGGTAAAGGAACAGTTTATTTTCCAACCACTGAAAGCTTACTCCGTAATTCTAGCATATTAAGAAATCCAAAAGAAGATACTTTATTAAAAGGAGCAGTGATCACAACAATAATAATCTGATGAATGCTCTTCCACTTGTATCTAGTTGGCCTTAACATCAGTTCTGTGATGACATGTATGTGTCAGTGTTGAAAGTCACTATGGAGATTAATTTTATATACTGCAGAAAAATAAATCCACAGAAAAGCTATTTCCCCTAATGAAGGTCTCAATGCCACATGAAGTATCTGAACCCAACACTGATTTCATCCAAATTCCCTCTGTCATTGTGCCCTGAGTCTCAACGTCCCCTGTACACCTGAATCTCTGCTGTTGCCTGTGCCCATAAATCACTTTGATGTTCTCAGCACTGAGATGCTAAGCACGAAGTACAACGTAAACCCCTTGGGGTCTACAACCCAGGTGTCCCTCTCTGATCTTGCCTCTGTGGTCTGACCCGCACAGAGCTCTGGGGCTTTTCTGAAGAAAGGCAGAGTGTCATAAAGTATATCAATTGTAGAGGAAGGATCCTCCAGGGAGATCTGCTTCTATCTGCAGAAATGCCCATAGTACTAAGCCTGGGCCCAGTGTTATTCCTGTACCCTCAAGGACACACTGATTTCAAAGAGGCCATAAATAATATTCATATTAATAATCTCCAAGGATATTGTCTCAAAAAATGGGAACAGTTAATCCTCTAAGGTAAAGTTTTCTTACCAAGAGAGGGAAAGGTGTTCACACACAGGCACTAAACCTTTCTATTTTCACTTATTGTCATTACAAATTTCAGATGAAGATGAACCTTCTCAAAGAAATGTCAGAAAACATCCTTACATAGCCTTTGCCTATCTGATTTTTCAAGAAGACATGGCTGTTTTCTGGCAGGAGTTGTTTTCAGGGTTTTAAAGCTGTATGTTCATACAGGGCTTCAGTACATGGAAAAAATTGTCCATTGTGCCAATAACAACGTTACGTGAAAACCCGATATCTACTTAATCACAATGCACACCGTGAGGAAATGGATGCGTACAACCAAATACCCTGTCAGCTCAACGGGCGGGTATTAATAGCCTTTCCAGTCATAAGTGGCAACCTCTTCTCCAGGTATGAAAGACAATTTGTCTTTGGAGAGCTAATGCTCACGCTAACCACGACACATTGCATTTCTCTGAGAGCAAGACAATGAAGACGAAATTATTATTTTATCTGCACTGACTTTCCTTGAAGTAGCACTGAGGAGCAGGATGCTGTCTACAAATCTCTGCCTCTCCCTGTAAACTCCCTGGGTAACTTCAGGTATTGTGCATCAGGAAGGGAAAAACCCAATTCAAATCAAAGCATAAAAGTCTATCTTAGCTGTGAGCCAAATCCCATACATTTAAAGTATTTTATTGCCTTCTTAACTTAATTGAGGCTGTTTCGTACAGAAGTGTTGATATTACATCACTATTCTGCGTTTATTATCTGATCTACAGCCTTAGATGCATTTGTGTTGATTGATTAATTGGGTTTTTTTTTTTAACCTGAGCAAGCACAAATGGGAGATATCCACAGGACACTACACCAGGTTATTTTAACTACAAGGCAGCTTCAATTGCAGTAGTTTGTGCTTAGCAAACAGACACATTTATTTTCATGGGAAAAGAAACCCCAATAAACCTAGAGGCAATGTAGGCCCCCTGCTCAATGAGGTGGGTTACTGAAGACAGAGGTTACAGAGAAAGTAGAGATACTGAACACCTTCTTTGCCTCTGTCTGTACTAGTGGGGGCTGTCCTGATATCAAGTCCCAGACTGCTGAGGTTCCAGAGGAAGTTGAGACAAGAGAGGAGCCTGCCTCGGTTGATGAGGACTGGGTTGTGGATAAATTGAGCAAACTGGATCTACATAAATCCATGGGACCTGATCGGATGCACTTGCAAGTGCTAAGGGAGATGGCGGAAGTCATGGCTAGGCCACTCTCCATCATCTTTTCTAAGTCATGAGGATCAGGAGAGGTGCCTAGGGACTGGAGGATAGCAAATGTCACTCCAATCTTCAAAAAGGGTAAGAAGGAGGA
>JAOXOE010000256.1:41735321-41774047 GCA_028565055.1 Phoeniculus purpureus
ATTAGACTAGATGATCTTTCGAGGTCCCTTCCAAGCCCCAATGTTTTGTGATTCTGTGATTCTGTGATAGGGATTCTTATAAATTCATAGACTGATCAAGCAATATGCTCCTTGGGAAGCTCTTCAACAATTGTCTCTACAGGTCAGGCTTGAGAAGCACTAGCAGCAAAGTGTGAAACTGCTGACACTTTTTCAGTGCCCAGTGTCCTGTAGCTACCAGAACAGACAACTTTTAAAATCAAGAAGTTAATTGAAATTTTTCAAAAATTAAGGAAATTACTTATTGTTTAATACATTTATTAGAAGGAATACTGGACATCTATCTTTCTTGGGCTATTGGAATAGCAGTTGGGCATTAAATAAAGGTTATAAAGTGCAGCTATGATTTCAGTTAGAGAAAAAGAGTTCTAAAAGGAAAGATGTAACTACACAGTTTCAATTGCACTGAAAAATCAGTGGTACTAATCACTCTGGAAAAGCAGTCGTCGTTACAAGGTGGTATTAAGGGCACTAGCACCTATCTGAGTCAGTGGCTGACTACTATGTCTACAGCTAATTCTTTACTACTTTCTGGTAGCTCTGCTAGAGGTACTTTTACCAAGTAGGAAGGATCACATTGTGGTTACTAGTAACTATAAATGCAGTGGTAATTTGTGTTCTTTCAGACTTTTGCTTTTTCAGCAGCAGCCTGCAGCAAACACAAGGCTGTCTAGTCATTGTTGCCGGTCATTCACTGCTCTAGTTTGCTTGTCTCAGAGCAGAAGAGGTAAAGCAAATGCACGTTCTAAACAAGTGTGCTGTACTAGTCAAGAGTGTAAATAGAGACAAGGCATTAAATTACCTCCCACTGAACCACATAAATAACTTTTTTGAAACCAAAGCTTTCTTTAAGGAGAAAAATATTTCCAGTGGAACAAAAGATCTTCAAAAGCAATTATTCACTGATTTACACTACATAGTCTTACAACAAAATAGGAGTGGCCACACATAAAGGAGAACATGCATAGATAAAATGTTTTCATGTTGAACTGATCTTGTTTTGAGATGTTTTTAGCATTTTCTGCCATGGTTAACAGCTTTAAATATTTTAAAAGGCAGAAAATTATTGTTACTGTTATGTTGTCAAACAGCCAGCCCATGCTTCATTTGGGAGTTAGTAGAGAGAGACAAGTGTAAGAAACATCCAGCTATCTAGTGGGCTGGTAATTGTGTTATAATCAATTTAACAAATTGAGTGAAAAGGAAGAATGTTTCACAAAGGAAATAGCTCAACTCTAGTCTTGTATCTCATTCAGTGTCCCCTCACCCATATCACATCTTCTCCTTCTCCAGACAGGACTCTAACTCCATACCCTCCTCATTATGTTTTTCTTAACACTCCTCCCCTCCTCACTCCCCCAACTTCCTCTAGCCACCTCTCACTCTTTTCTTCCAAACTGGATGGCCTTGTTCCATTATTTCTAATTTTTAAGCTCTTTTTAAATCCTCTTCCAGCTTGTCATCACCAAGATCTCCAAGTCTAGCCACGTCCACCATGAGTATTCTTTTTATCCAGTGATACAGGCAATGTGATTCATAGCTGCTTTTTATTTATAAAGAGATCTACATTATTTCATGTCTATCTAAGGAGAGTATCTGTCATAGAGGCAGGTACCAGCGAGTAGGTGGACTGTTGCAAACAGAAGGCAGAGTAGCTCAAGAGCTCAAGGCCAGAGGACAACCACAGGCATCAACCCAGACTGCTTCTTGGAATGTTTATGTCTAGCACTGGTGGGAGCAATTAATCACATACTGACGCTACAGTCTTTGAACAACGAAAGGGGTTTGGCTTCGTCTTTGGGAGTGGCAATCTAATGCATTTCAGAGCTCAGGAGCACCCAACACAGGATACTTTGGACTTGCTCATTTGGATGCTTAGCTAGCTGGCATGCTGCCGAAGAAAAAATAGCTTGATCCATGCTAGGTGCCACAGTCTTTATGAATTAATCAGAGATTCCATGTCCAGTGTTATCAAGGCTAATATAACGCCAGATCAGGTAGAGAACCAGGGAGTGCAAATGGTTCATCTGTGTTGAGATACATCTGGGTTACACATCCAAGGTTACTTTGCATCCCTGGAAGCTATAACCCTACCTCCTCCTCCTCCTCCTGCTATAGTCCTGCCAAATACAGACAAATTGATTTCTGTTTGTTTGTAATGATTTCTGAACCTGTGCTCTAGTTTTATATCTATCAATTTAATAGCTTAAATTTGATGTTAATTTCCACATTTTCCCCTGTCAGGAGTGAAAACTGACTGACTACTCCATGCATAAGGAAAACTTCACTTTTATTAAATCTGGACACCAGGTTATATGGACTAGTAAAGGGGCTGAGATTTTCTACATAAGCAGATACTTGACTTCAGTTCTTCTAGCTGCCCAGGATTTATTTCACTGATCAAAAGAGCTTAGTCAAACATTAAAGTTGGGTTATGCAGAAGGAACCTGTTTGCCTTCAGCTTTCACTGGCTTTATCACAACTCCATTTACGGCACATTTTGGAAGAACATATTTTAAGACATATTGCTGCACAACAACTAAATCTCAGTGCTGATAAGTTACAGATCTCATATCTAGTCTGAAAAGGCAAGAGAAACATGCCTAAAAACTTGCACGACCAGCTATGGGAGAAGCATATGGAATTTCAGAAGGACCATACTTCTCTTGACAGTTAATAACAGCTTTCACTTACGGAGCATTGTCTGTCAGGATAGATCCCAAAGAGCTTTACAAAGTCCAGCTACTACATGCCCACCACTGAAATGCACTAAACTATCCTCTGGGAGAAAAGGGCAGTGTTGTGGAGGAAAGTGTGTGATACTGGATACTGTGGAAGTTCAGTTGTTATAAACTGGAATACTAATTCATGTCAACAAAGTGCTTGCTTGAGTTTGTGAAGGAAAGAAGCATCTTGACAAAAAGTTGGCCTGAATCACTCTGAATATGAAAGGAAGAGAGATTTCCTGACAAGAGCATCAGAAAAATAGGACTTGCTCAAAAAAGAGGAATATATGATGAGCATGGGACCATATTCAAGAGTAAGATCTTCTGTCTTGAGCGGCTTGTGAACCGCCATCTCCTGGTGTACTCACTGATTTCAGTCTGACTGAAGTAACATGGTTTTTCCTGGTTCCTTGTCATGGTTATGGACAGTGCAACCACTACATGCAGTGCAATCCGTACACTCTGACAGCCGAGTCCCTTCTGTAAAGGTTTTGCCACAAGCTGTGGTTGAGAGCTGCATGAAGCCATTGAAAACAAACAAACAAACACAGAATTGTAAAAACTTATGACGACATAAAGCAAAAACATGTTGCTTGGTATCCATGGCAACTTCAGAAACCAGTGTTCTTTAACCAGTGTTAAAGAACAGCCTTGCCTGGAATCATGTAAACTGCTTTGATAGAGCATGAATTGTGGCAGATGGATATGTGAAAATAAAAATAACTTTGCATCTATTGCCCACGCGGGACACCCTTGAAATGCAGTGTGAGTTATATAACTCTGCTAGAAATCTTTTGGTACTGAGACCAAGATAGAGGTAGCATTTTTTCCATACATCTCCACAGAGTTACTGGGTTTGGCAGCAAACCCAGTGTAGTAACTAAAGCAAATTCTCCCTAGCACTCTTGAGAAGTACATTTAATGGTTAGCACCAGAGTCTCTGGTACCAGGAAAAGGACTAATTTTGGGCTTTGAGCCAATTTCATGTATAGACCACCTGTTCCATGGCATAGGCCAGAGCCACAGATTTGCTTTCTATAAGTAAGAATCATGAAGGAACAACGACAGAGGCAAAAACGGGGTCAGAGACACATTAGAGCAAAGTAACATCCACCAAGCACATCCAGTACTGGTCCGTGGATCTGTGGCAGAATATAGTTTCACTGGTTGTTTTTATCTTCACCAGCCCAGTTCATTCCCCTACTCACAATCATTTGAGCCATTTCACTTGTTAATCAGTCTGATAGAACGCATCCTTTAAGGAACTATTGGCGCTGAGACACGGATATTCAAACTGAAATGTGGACATTATGTCTTCACAAGGAAAAGAACTGCTGGAGGTAGCGTTTCATACCAGTTATGTAAGAGCCTGTGACTCATCTCTGTATGTTGTTGCATTGTAGTTTCTATGTTGTGTGAATTAGATGTGTTTTGTTGTTTTCTCCCCAAATTAAGCCAATCTTTGTTTCTGCCTGTGACTTTATAAGTGGTGTTTGAACACTCCTTTTTTGTTTCATTAGCTAAATGAATTGGTTAAGCTTATCTCAGATCTGATCAACAGGATCAATCAATGACAGCTTAGCATAAGGTTACCTGCTCTTGAACAGGTGGGTAACTGTCACTGTAAGGAATGAGGACAAGAGGTGTGGGAGAATTAGGAATTGCCTCAGGATCTGAATCCACAGTTCTGGTAAGCAAAGCTCGTATTTATTCAGAAGTTGTGTGGTCTGAACAGACAGGGGCCTCTCCCGGGCTAGGGGCATCATCTGTTCGGTGCATGAGAAAGCACACTCAGTATCATGGCTCTTTGCATGGCAATAACCTCATCAGTGGTCTTTATTCTTTATATGCACTGGAAATGAAACTAAATTTATCAGATCCATTTGTAGAATTTTATAAGAAGTTATCAAACAGAGATTGTACTCGATCTTTACAAATCTGAATACATGAAGCCAAAGTAACTCAGTTCTAGAAAATGTAAAACTTCAACATGAAGACTCTAGATTAACACCACCTCCCCAGGACAGGTGTGCTCTGTCAGTGCTGGAGCTGAGAGGCGTCGGTCATGAACAGTAAAAATAGTCTTTTTCTCATGAACACATATTGCTTTTTTCTTTGTCCTAATAGTGTTATCAGATAGCAACGTGCAAAGTTTGTCTTCACCTCAAGCTTATCGTATAGCTAACAAAACCAAAGCAAACAACCAGCTGAAATGTGTGCTTTGCTAAAAGGACCCCTTCCACTGGAAATGCCATGCCTAGTTCTCATTTCCCACTCTTCTGGAAAGCTCCTTGGCCCTTTGAAAAGATGCAGGTCACACAAGCTCCAGGAAGAGTTGTTTTAAGTCAGAGTGTGGTCCAGTCGAGAAACTAGGTCAAACACAATAGTTACACCAGTGAAGCCGGGTGACTTCAGGAATAGGCTGTGTAAACACTGAAAGCAATGTCATGTTTCATTGTCAAAGTACACTAGGGATTGGGCTCACAAAGCTGTACTGTCAATTAATCACAAATGAGGAATAGCAGTTTATATTACCCCATACCTTGCTGAAGTCACAAATGAACTCCACAAGAATTTGAAGAGACCCTGAGGTATTTTGGATTAAAAGCACTTTTCTCTCATTTTGCAAAGTTCTAGCAGGCTCTCTTCCGAGCAAGCACTGTTTCTTAGCAGTTTATTTAATGAAACTGAATTGTACTGTACTTTATTTTCAAGACAGAGTCCAAAATATTTTTGTTTGCAAATGCAAAATATCGCGGTGTTTTGCAGCACTATTTTATTTACGTGAAAGCAACTGTTTTGTCAAAAGGGCATGTGAATTATAGCACTGCTGGAAAAGAACACTTTGAAGAGTGTGGACTACTTCCCAGTTACCAGATAGGAAAGCATTGTTTTCTTCTCCACATTTACACTTTTCATTCCAGTTCTCCTATCCAGCCTCTTTGGCTCCATCTTGTGATATGCTTGGATCAGAGTCTATACATTGCAATCGCCATCTCCTTTTTTGCAATGTCAGAAAGTGCTGGTGCTATTTTAATAATCTGAATGTTCCTGTTGTGGCAGCTCAGGGCCCTGAAAAACAGTGGGAGCAGGGAAAATTCTGTCACTGTAGTCCCTTTGGATTTACATAAACAAGAAGTTAACTTGGACCATTATGAACACCGATAGTACATTTCTTTAATAATAGTGAATATTTTTAATAATGATGACAACTACAATAAAAAATACCCTTTCTTTACAATGAGCCTTCTGTGAAGGCTCAAAGGAGCTTAATATAACTGACTAAAATGGCATAAATGTACTTTGGAGGCTTTAGTATTGTAATTTTTTTTATTTCATGTTTTTGCAAACTGTGTGTGAGGAAGGCAAAGCAAATGACGTCGTATTTCCAAGGCAGTAAAAGCAGCAATGTGCGTTATGAAGAAGTGTGTGCAATTTCCTGAAAACTACAGAATCATATAATTCTAAAAACGTTTTCGTTTTGTCTTCCTTGTGGGGATAGAATAACTGCATAATTAGCGTTAGGTACCAGTGACACTGGAAATAAACTGGAAGGAGGAAATAAACTCCTGAGCTGCTTTAAACTCTAGAAACACCGTTTAGCTCATCAAGATCCAGTCTACTTCCTGTCCAAGCGTGTCCCAGCAAAGCAGACAAAGTCCGATTCCTGCTGCAGAGACAAAACTACAGTTTGGACACAAGTTTGCTGAGTGAGTGTGAGTGAGAATCTTTATTTTTATATTCAGACTTTGTCACAGAAGGGATTTTTACGGTAGGGACAGTAAATTTGAGGTGACTGTCTATTTAAAATGATCCTTTTGCTGTGTTTTGTGTGCACACAACTGTGATGCTCACTGCGTGCAAATGCACTGGAGATATTTACACCTTTCAAGCCTTTCCTTGAGGACAACTTCAAGGCCTCAGACCTGCACTGCAAAGGTCTCCACGCTAGGTTGGTTTAGGAAGCACACCTCAGTCGTTTTGCTAAAGCTTTACTGCTAGTCCAAACGAAAATAAAACACAGCAAAACCCTGTCATCTTTTTCCACGTCACTTAGTTTTCTTCCCTTTCAACCATTTTCCTGTTTTACTTTGGAAATCTCTTTACTTGGCTTTCACGTTTCCTGCCTGCATCACTTCCTGTGCATCACTTACATCCTGTCCATCTCTCCCTTGCAGGTGGCATCGCCTTTGCTAGAGGGACTTTTCTTTGTGTATTGCAGCACATCCTGCTCTGCTCCCTGTTCTCCCTCGGGCCCAGGAGCCGTCCATTTCCTTGGGAACATTCCTGTACTCAAAAGGATTGGCGTCATCCTTCGTTGCGAGCACTCAGAGGCCTCTGCTATGCATAAGCACAAAGAGAGGAAACAAGGGGAATTTTAAACTTTTGAGGAATATGGTAATTTATGAGTGAGCAGCATTTGGAAACAAAACCCAGTAGTGGCATTAGAAGGTCAAGAATAGTTTCCTCATGAGAGATAGAGATGTTGACACCATCAGTTTTCCACCTTCAGTCAGGCTTATGAAAATAACTTTCACCAGAAGAGCCAAATAAAAAAGAAGTTTTCCTAGACTTCTAACCATGGTTTGACTCAAAACCCAGAGGAGGACTGTCATTGGTGTCGCTGTGTTTGCCAGTGTCTTTATGTGTAAATACAGATGGCTGTCCTTTTTACTGCACTTCCTATATGCAAGAAAGTGAATGTGATCTAAATGGAAAAATGATAAAAGCAGTGCAAAGGAACAAGTCAGAACGGGGCTGTCTGTTCAGAGATCACTGGTTCTAATACACCCACCTCTGGATCAGGCTGTGGGGACCACTAACGTCAACAGTTCTTTATAAACTGCTCCTTCCATCCATTTCTGTTGAAGTCATTTTTATCTCAGATTCGATCTTGATCCTCTTTTCCCCTTCATTTCTCCCACTTGAACTTTCTTTAAGGAAAATGAATCGCCACTAGGCAAAAAAAAACAAACCAGCAGCACTCTGTAATAAGAAATAGTGTTCTGTGAGGAGAAACCCGGAGTGTCACAGTGTTCACGAGCACTGACCGACACTGACAAGTGACATTTGGTATCTGAGCAATCAAACAAACTGCTTCTCATCCCATCAAGAAAGAAATGACATGTTGTTCCACGTGTACCGTCACTTTCTGCATCTTCATCACTGTGTGCGTCTTTGGGGACAGCTTTCAGATGTGCATCGTCTGGATAATCACTCTGATTTGCTTGTGCTAGGAGTATATGTTGTGCATCTTCGATGAAAGAGGTGAAAACATTTGGGTTTGGAGGGTAAGGTGTTTCCCTAACTAATTCTTCTGCTCATTCCTTTTCATATCAGAGTTCTGGCAGACAACTGAACAGTGGACACAAGAAGTACTGTTGATATGACCTCCAACTCATTGTAACTTTGCTTCTTGTTTTCACGAGACTATTTTTTTGGCTTTTTGCCCAACCTAAAGAGGCAGGAAATGGGAGTATCAAAGATCTGACATTCCTCCTAGTGAAAGGAAGGGAGAAAACACATTCCACCTAATTTTTCTGAGCGTGGCATTCTCTCCCCATTTATTACTTCTGTGCAATTCTGATGTATTTCAGCCATCCGCTTCAGACCTCAATTTGGCTCCTCTGCATTCCCAGTCACAGAATGATGAAGGGGTGGGAGTATCTTCTTCAACACCAGGTATGAAGGCACTGTGCCACTTTGGGTATGTGGCAGTGTTCTCACTGTCTGGCAAATGAGAACATGAGCCAGTCTCAGTATGCCCTACTGAAGCACAACCCCTTCTTATTTCTCCAGCTTTTACTTTACAGAGCCCTTAAAACAAATCATCTCCTGTGAATGAGAGCCAACTTTTGTTCTGACACCTCGTGAAGTTGTCCCTACTTCCTTAAAGGATTCACAAAATTCTTTCCTACTGTTAAAAGCCCAACCATTTGAGATTTGTTAGCCTGAAAATCTCATTCTTCAGGGTTAGCTTGCTCCCACAGCTCCAGTCAATCACATCTGTTGGAGACACGTCTTTGCTGGGAGAAAAGGGTATGTCAGCTAGGCTAGGAATCAGTTACCCAAGCAAATCAGATGCTAAATAGCCTATAAAGAAGTGTAGCAACATCCAGCTGCAGCTTTTAAGAATTAAAGACAGCTTTGGAGGCAGTAAAATGTTCTTTCAGGTTCACACCTGAAGTCAGCGATAGTGTATTCAGTGCAGAGGTGGCTTTGACCACATCGGCTCCAAACCCACGGGCTTCAAACATGGCAACTGATTTTAATGTTCTCAGTCTTCACGTCTCTCAAGTCAGGTGGCTGGTTCTCAGATGAGATCAAAGCTAGCAAGTAAGGGATTAGTCATTAAATTCGTGATGTGGATTCTTTTGAGGGCTGCATTTTCTGCTTTCTTTGCTCCTTTATGACAGGCAAGGAATTGGATTCAGCCAATGCAAAACTCCCTTAAACTGTCACCTCTAAGTGTTCATGAGGCAGCCTGTCTGAGGGTCAGCAATCCTGAATTAAGCAAAATATGCAAAATTTTAGTAGTGTGTCCTTGTAACTGGTTTTTTTCCCACTTTCCCTTTAGGTGGATGATTTTTGCCCTCATTTCCATCCTAGTTTTCAGTCTGCAAGATCTGGTCATTCTACCCAGGAACATAATGAAACTGTTATTGCAAACACTACTCCTGAAAACACAAATTTGTGAAAGTTTTCAAAGGGCCCACTGCTGATTTCTGGAGACAAATTCCCATCTTGGGTAACTCCAGCTGAGATCTATGGGGGTTGGGTTGGCATATTTGACTGCTGTTTCCTTCTAATTCTGTATTCTTTTCTGTCCTGCCACTAACTGTAGGTTATGCCGAATATATTCTGAACGTATATCGAATGCACATAAAGATCTCGTGCAGAAGCACCACTAAAAAGAGATTTTGAAAATGTTACTTTACCTCTGGCCAGCTTTAATTGCACTGGCTTGCATTTTTCAAACCCTTCTCACTGTTTCCCTTGTGACAGATGTAATGCACGTACCGGAGCCAAGTATTTACAGCCATCTCCTTTCCCTCCTTTTTGGCTTGTGCACACACCCCTGAGGAGCACACACACAAAGCTCAAGGAAGCAATTAGCTTAGGCTTTAGTTAATAGAGAAAGCATGAGATTTACAGACATTGCCAACAAAATTCATTGTTCGGTTCCAGAACACATCATGTTGTTTCTGGTTGTGGTCTAGGGGTTAAAGCAGGAAAACGGGATTCCAGAAGCCTGGCTTCTTTCCCACAAAATTGTCCCGTCTGAAAGTTTCTCTGCCTCAGTTTACACTTTGTGAAGTAATAAATATAATTCAGCACTCCCCGTGTGCTCTTCTGGTACTCTTTGGAGCTCTACAATGATGCTAGGAAACTTATTGCAGCAGCACACAGGCAAGCAAAGAGGTGACCTACAACACACTGCACAACTGGGAAAACACAACTGGGAAAGAACAGTCGAATGCAATGGAAAAGCAAGGCTGTGTCAGAAAGATGAATGTTTATTAAGGGCTTTAAAAGATAAAGATGACAGCCATGCTCCTCCTTTCTATCACTGGCCAGAGGCTCAGACTTTCCAGAACGTGAACATTATACTCTCCTTTGGTCTCTCGCCCCCACTCCCCAGCCTATAACATGGGCTTAAATTTCCAGAGGAGACAGCCCCAGGATTCCTCAGAAGATATGTGTTTAGGTGTATGCATAGATACATATAGGTATTATGTGGGAAGCAGAAGAGGAATTCTGTTCTCATTAGCCTCTTCTCCTGAGCCAGTGTGACCCTCTGTGAGCTGCTGGGATCTGCTCCTCTGAGATGTCAAGTTCAGCACAAGATGAGGACTCTTCTCCATCCCTGTCCCTTCCATTAAGGGGTCTCTTATTGCAACACAACAAGAATGCTTAGAAAAGCCCTGCAGACAGCAGCAGGACAATGGTAGAAGAGAGTGAGACCTTTCTAGTACCTCCTCTTCCTGCTGCTGGAGCACTGAATCCAGAAAAGAGCACACCATCCCAGCCACTCCTAGAGAATAAAAAGCGAGGTCAGGCTTGGCTGTTCATCGTTAATTGTTGTGGATACCGTGAAATCACAACACAGTTTACAACTCTTCATTTGAGCTTCATTGAACATGGCACACATTTGGAAAAGCAGTACAGTAGCCTTAGCATGTTATTTGTCTTGACTGCAGCTGTTCCAAGAAACACTTTTCAATTCAGGTATGGCTGCATGATGGGTTATTCAGGTATGAAGTACAACCATCTTCCCAAATTATAACCTTAGGGTTAGGGTTAGGCTCAGCTTGTGGTTGGCTCAGCTCTCAGATGACGTTCATGTGGAACTGCAAGTGTGACCTTAATTGAAAGCCCCTGCACTCATTCAGAGACTGCTGTAATGCATTTCCAAGAACTGCTGTCCTTCACCCCTCTTCTAGATGCCTCTGAGACCTTCCAGCTGTGTTGCCTTTTTCACACAGACACTTGCAGAAGTCCATATCTTCCTTCTTTGGGCTCAGAGAGGAGCCCAGCAGTGCAGAATAAGTAACACTGACTTTTTTCTGTGCTCTATATTATCTCAAAAAGTTAATGCCCTGCAACATCCTGAAATTCATAGATAACAGGCATTGAATGCTATGTAATGCCTTCAGCTTAATAAAGATCTAGTTCCTTAGTTCCCTGGCTCTAAACTTAATGAATGATGATGTATTTTGCTCGGACTTGCTGCCTTCACACCTCTCGCCATCAAGCAGGACAAGGGACAGTGAGGATTTCCATGAGA
This sequence comes from Phoeniculus purpureus, assembly GCA_028565055.1. Taxonomy (NCBI): domain Eukaryota; kingdom Metazoa; phylum Chordata; class Aves; order Bucerotiformes; family Phoeniculidae; genus Phoeniculus; species Phoeniculus purpureus. The sequence continues at coordinate 41,746,875 of JAOXOE010000256.1, forward strand.
TTCAGAAATCAGTGTCACTCAGCATTACCCACAGAAATATTTCCTACAGAAGTGAATCTCGGTCTCTCTCTCCCCACGCTTGCATGCAGACTGGAACTGCACAAATATTTAGTGGAAATCCATGCATCATGTCCACACCTGTTGAACCAGGCATGGAGACTATTATTTAAAAGGCTGAGTGATATCAGAGGGAACTGTTCTACTACAAAGTCACAGCTGGATGCAGGAATTGCTACCACTGCAGCTCATGAGTGGGAGAAATCTGAGTCAGTGCCATGGCAACAGGCATCAGTACCTGTCAGCAGCTGGGAAGTCGCAATATTCATGGTGTGTGCTATTGCTGGCATTCGTGTCACTGACGTGGAGGCCACATTGCTGTTTCCATTACAGAGATGTGCTCACTGTGCAGAGATGCTCTTGGGCAGACCTTGATGCTGGTGGCTGCAAAACCAGATTCCCTCTCTGAGTACACAAAATGTGTTTAAATCACACCTATCAAAGCCCTTACATAAAAATCATAAGCACTGTTTGCTAATTGCTAAGCAATTAGCCAGTTATACTACAGGACTTTTGAAGCATGTTAAATTGACTCACAGACAAAGCTGATTTGTAAACAAAATGGCTGGATGTTCAGAAACCAATTAGAGAAGGAAATTTGGCAGCAGCTGGAATCCTGTCAGAAGCCTAACTGGTGTCACAAAGGGGCTGTTTCAAAGCAGTGATGACTTAGCTTGTTTTGTTGAGCATGAGCTAACTATAATGATTTAGAGACAAAATGTGTATGTATCTATCATCTAATAATTGATTAATAGTATTCTAATTATATAATTTATGTATTTATTATTTACAGATTCATCAATAGCCTAAGTATATACGTTATCAAATATGCAGTATATACAGTAATTATGTACTAATTGTAGTATATATTTTATAGAGTAATAGAGACAATATGTGATACAGTGTGTATGATTTTTCCCAGTATTTTAAATCTAATTAAATAGCATAAAATCTGTTAATTAAAACTCTTGCTTACATATCACATTTGAAAATACAGTTGCATTATTGTGTTGTATGAAAATACATTGCATGCTCTAATGTATGAGAAAAACACCCTGCGACCCGTGTTCTTGTCCCCTTTATGCTGTAGTGGTGTAAAGCATAATTTGGCTGCATGAAATTACTCTTCTTGCAATTGGAGTTGCAATTAGCTCTTCTGCAGGTGAGGCTATGCACGTAAGGTTTTGGTAAGATACGGCATCTGAAGAAACCCAATGACAAGCAAAACCATCCAATTAACATAAAGGTAACATTTACCTCAAGGGAATTTCTGAAAAGGGCCTCTGTTGCTTTAGCATTTTAGAATGTCAGTAGGTCTTCTGTGGTTGAAAACAACAATGATGACAAGTGTTTATTGGTAAATCATGAGTCACATCTGATTATCCAGATTACAGCAGTGGCCTTGGTGTAGTAAACATAACAGAAAACCAAGTCACAAAGCCACAGTCAGTTGTGAGTGATCCTGTGACTACTCAGAAGAGGAGTCAAATCTGCTGAACTTCAAGATTGGTCTCTTGGTTTCTCTGCCCTCATTGTAGCAGATTCAGTCTTACACTCCGACCTTTCCTTCACCAAGAACCAGCATTAAGGGAAGAATTGTTTTTCAAAGCAAACTGGAAAGTAAAAGCATTCAGACAGAGCCTGAAATCTCTCCTAAACGTTACTGAGGAAAAGCTCTCTTCAACACCATTTTAAGTCAGGTGCATGTGGGGAGTGACGTCCTCGTCTCAGTGTCCTCATCGAAGTGCTTCACTGAAGACGTGAAGTCACTCACTTCTAGTGGTCAAAGGAAATGTTAGGAGAACAAGGAGGATTTTCAGCACAAAGGAAGGGCTGAAGGTCTGCCTCAGCAACAAATGCTGTTACCTTTTCAGATGTACTCATTGGTGTAGGGAGAAAGGTGTTCATGCAGAAAAACATAACTGCATGTGTACACCGCAACCACGTAGCTAAGATAGAGAGAGATAGATATATATATATATATATACACACACGATGCCACTACCTGTTATCCACATGTCTTCTGGTATTCTCATTGCTTCTTTTTCACTTTTCAGCAAACATTTTTGAGTGAAGTCTTTGCCTTGGGTGGGCAATCAGCCGCTAATCAAGACTCCTTGACAGTAGAGTTTAAAAAAAACCATTCTTCTTCTTTTGTCTAAAATGTGGATTGTCAGATAATCTCAGTCAAAATCCCTGTTGGAGGTGCCTAACAGATCCACATCTTAATAATAGAATCATGGTGGTCTCTGTTGGACTTTTAAGATAATCTAGTTCCATCCCCCCTGACATGGGCAGGGACACCTCCAACTAATGAACTCAGTGCAGTTTCTGTTCAGATAACATCTGACTGTTTCTAAGTCATTCTCTTTTTTTATTCTGGACTCCCATTTTAGTCCACCTGTGACCACTCTCCAAGCTGCCTGCAAACTCTCATTGATTTGTAACAGAAAATGAGATGTGGTCTCTGGGTGCACAGTAGCCCTGAGATAGTGGAAGGGATAGAAAGAACTGGTGCTGGGAGGAGGAGCAGGGTGTAGAACAATGCTGAGCCCAGAGCAGAGCTGTGTTGCAGAGGAGGCTGGTAGAAGCTGTATGGGCTCAGGCTGGAGTGCAGGTGTCAGTGCCAGCTGCCCACAGCACTACATGGCACAGTTGGCACTGTTGATTTAAACAGACTGGCGAACGTGACCTCCCAGATGAAATGTTAGCAATCATGCAGTATGTGCAGAGAAGGCTCACACTGAAAGCATGTCATGGCAGGCTTCCTTTTTTAATTTTTGTTAGATTGTTTTGAAAATGAGAAGTTAGCTAATTTTCAAATGAGTTATTGTTTGCTGACACAAATACTCGGTAGATATTGCCTGTCCAGTGATCCTTGCCTTGTATCTCCTGTACTAGTTCTTCTTAGAGATAAAAAAAACCTCAACCTAAACAACCATCTTTGGACTGGGTGTGAAAAGGATCAAGACCAATATATGAGATGTCAGTAAGCATTTCCTTTGTTACCTTGTGATCACTTCATATGTTAAATTAAGAGAGGACCTAAAGGGATACAGTTGTCCTTCATGGAAGATTTATCACAGAAAGATACTCCATCAGCATCTCATTAGTAATTGCACTTTTTGATCTTTCTTCAGGTTTGAGTGGAATGAGATGCTCTCAGATAGTTGTTACTGCTGCTTGAGCAAACTATTTTTGCTTAACACCCAGGCTTCAGCATGAATTAAAAGCAAAAAGTAGAGTTCAAAGACAAAAGTCCCTTCTGTCACTTCCATCGAAACAGTGACAAGGCAAAAATATACCCGTTGCAAGTTCAAGTTGAAAGGATGTCAAAGGAAATAAAGTCCTGTGATGTTCTTATGAACCATAACACTGTGAGGGCTACTCTTACCTGAAAAATAGCAACAAAACATCCGCTGCCGTGCTGAAAATAGCTTGGATTAGCCATAGGAATAAAAGTTATGAACATCTTCTGAAAACATCATTTGCAGATATTGCGTCCAGTACTTAACTTGTCTTTTAGTGCTATTTAGATTCCTGTAACACTAAAAATAGATTGCAATTAGGTCATTTTTGTAGCTTCCACCTATAAATTGCAATTTGTCATCAAGACCACCTCCCACAGATCTTTAGAAAATTAATAGCATAAAATAGGCATTAAAAGATATGTATTGGAGCTATTTTATGCTCTTATTAGCATGGTATGTAAAAGCTTTGTAAGGTAACTGAACAAGGAGTTCCTCAGTGGGCTGCGTGTTGGCTCTCACTTAAGGATAGAAGCCCTTGCTCTGTCCGTAGAGGAGTCAGTTAAATGCATGGGAAGATTGTGTACAACTGAATGTGTAATCTGAACAGCATCTTTTCCCTTTCTGAGGAGTTTAAGTTGTCAGGAAAAATTTATAGCCACCTTTTCACCTTCTCATTTGTAAAAAGGGAAATGTAACTATCAGAAGATTAATTGTTTAGTTAAAATACCAGAAGCAGAAGAGTGTCCATCAGAGGATGGGGCATGTCAGAAATCACTCATTGCTTCCTCTGAGCTCAGAAGAAAGAAAACAAGCTAAAAGCTCAAAGGGGAGCAATAATTTAATCGAGCTGCATCATGAGATTTTTGTAATGAGACTATAAAGCACCTGGGAGAGCCAACATATAACTTGTCTAAACTGATGCTGCTGCTTTCATGCCATAAGTTCAAGTGAAAGCAACAGACAAATCATGGAAAAGTGAAAATGAGAGAAAGCAAGACACGCAAATTGATAAGTAAGTTATTTCTCTTAGCTGACTGTCTAAGTCAGTCAATCCACCCACTGAACCAAACTGAGCCACAAAGAAATGACTCTCAAAAGGAAAACATCCTACGGTGATGTGAAGTTTTCTGTATTTGCTATTTTCTGTATTTTTTTTGTTTTTCAAGCTGGTATAAATCAGTTGAAGGTCTGTTACAGCAGAGATTTTCTTCGCTTTTTGTACTGGCTAGGGTTTTGCCTGGTTTGAGTCTTTCTTTGTATTTTTCTTTTTTTCAGTATCTCCCTTTTGACATGTTGAGAGCAGGAAACTTTTGCCAAAGTGTGTGGAAAGGTTGTCACAAGTGGAAGATTACTGCATTGCTGACCATATATCTTTTTCTGAGGTACTACCTGGTTTGAATCTTTTTATGACAGGTTTTGCTTCAGCTCTTTGTTACTTTTCCGTGCCTTTGCCAGCTGTTTGGTCCAAGAGCATAGAGGTATTTTTTTACTGCACTGTGTGTTGATACACAGTCAGTGACACAGTTTGGCTTAAGTCAAACTTAAGGCTTAAACCACGGATGGCTCTGAAGAGCAGGGATGCAGCTTTAAAAGAAATTACTCCATGTCCATTAGGATTACAACACCGTAAGTCAAGTTCATGGCAGCCTCTTTCACTCAGGGATGGGTTTGTCTGCATAGTGGAGCTGATGTTATTAAGATCCCAGTGGCTTGGCTGGGAGTGAAAGATTAGATGGACATCAGTAGCTGAACTGGTGGTACCTGATAAACATAGAGATTTTCAGCACTAGTGAAATAATACTTCCTTCATGTCTGCCAGATTTACCTCCATACACGGTGCCTGATGCAGAGGAGATATTTTCTTTGGATTTTGGAAGCCAAAAGTTGCAGGTATCTTGGTCATTGCAATACTCCAAAGGATTTTGGCAATCTATTGCTTCTCTTCAACTTTTTTCTCATTTTCTTATTTTGTTTTTGTCTTATTAAATCTATTTGCCAGCATATAGTCTGTGCTGCTTCTCTTCAGTCATCTCTGATGGACATTCCTCACAAATACTTTCTTTGTCTGTTCCCTTCAGTGACTGCCTTTTAGCTAGAGGAATTAAAATGGCTGGTTTTCCGTGAACATTTTGAATTTTCTGCTGAGATTTGTTCAGAATAAATACATCTTGACTTCCACAAAATCCGTTAAAATAAGAAATATGAGGGGAGTCATTCTGAACATTTTAAATGGCAGTAATGCTGTGCGTTTCAGGACAATGTGTCAGTAGCATTGCAGTCAGTAGCCTGCAGCACTGGTCACTCATTGCCCACCTGAGAGACCTGTTTTCTCATACCTAGAGCTTTACTTCTCATGGAAACTTGAATGTGAGAGACGTTAGGGAAGATATTATATGCTTAGGCTTCATAAAACTGGATTTTGCCACGGTGAGCTCTTCCCCACTAAATTAGTGCAGCACAAATGTTCTTACATCTTTAGCTGTAGGCACCAAGGGAACACCAGTGACTTGATTCCTAGCATGAGACACCTTACAGCAAAGGGACAAAAGGGCTTTTACCCCACCTCTTTGCTCTTTTCTTCTTCCCTTTTTCCCAGACAATATCTCCTCATATATTAAAAATTATCCAAACATGTAGTTGTACTTTGCAGGAATATTTCTTCCATGATGCAGGGAATATCTAATGCCTTCTCCAAAAGCAGTTCACAGATACAGCTGACTTTATTGGTGGTATATAAGACTACATTTAGTAGAAAAACTTGTGATGTAGGAAGACATCAAGGGAAAAAAAGTCTGTCTGAAAACAGAATTAAATCTCCGCTGGTAGTTCTTAACAACTAGTTCATAGTGAATGTTTTCATTTGGCTTTGAAAGGGTAGAATAGTACCTAGGTGCTCTCTGCCTGCTTGAATTCAACATCTGGTGCTCATGATCATTCTGAAGAGTACAGTCCATCATAGTATGCATTTAGATATTATGAAGATAAAAGGTATTTGGGGTGTTGTCTTAAAAACAAGGTTATTTGAAAAGTCACCTTTTTTTATCAAATCATTTTTATTAATCTGGGTATGATGATTATAGAAGGTTGTATTTTATGTGCATACTGCTGGAAGCAAAAAGGGAAACACACAGTGATAAAAAAGCTTTTATTCATAGTAAATAATTTTCCAAAGGTGGAAAATATGAATTATATGTCAGCCAATAACTCTTAAGTAAATCTTCCAGGTTTACAGATAATTGGAGAGGTAAAGAAAAAAAAAAGGAATAAACATTTGATAAGATTGTGCACTAATTTATAATACAATATATCAAACTATGCAGAAAACTTCAGCTAACTAAATTCATTGCAAAGCCTGAGGCATTCTCTGCTTCTTTTATCAAATAAATGAGTCCATTCAGTAGTGTAGAATGTTAAATCTAATAAAGGACATCCTACAGATACTGCGAATACAGTATTTAATACATATTTAAAAGCCTTAAAAGCTTAGAGACACTGACTTTTCTCTCTTGTTTTCCTCAGTAGATGTAATCTTTAATATCCCCACTATTTGTGGAGTACAAGGATATATACTGCTAGGCCATTATCCATCATATTTGAGAAATCACAGCAGCCTAGTGAATTTCCTCCTGACTGGAAAAGGGGAAGCACGACTCTCATTATTAAAAAGGGGAAAAAAGATGACCCAGGGAACCACAGGGCAGTCAGTCTAACATCTGTGCCTGGCAAGATCATGAAACGAATCCCCTTGGAAACTGGGCTGAGGCATATGATTAATAAGAAGGTGATTGGTGACAGCCAACACCGTTTCACTAAGATCAGATCATGCCTGACAAACCTGGTATCCTGAGAAGGGTTTGAGGAGATCTTACAGTTGCCTGCTGAAACAATCTCTGAGGTCACTTCCTACCTAAACCATTTCATGATCCTATAGTTCTATGATACGTATTTTAATTAACTGATCTAAGATTTGCAGTAATGGATTTTTTTTAGCTACTCCTTGTAGATCTCCACTTTGTATTTGCAAAGGGGAGAAATAATTGCAAACACACGTCAGCTGGAACGATCTGATTTCTTTTGCACCCTCTGAGTAGACGTTTGATTGGCAATATGCAAATACTGAAATATTTCTTGTGAGTTGATAGGCATAAGGCTGTTCTTTTCAGAAGGATGTTATGTCATCCAGGAGCTTAAAATTCATTGACAATCACTGACTTTAATCTGAGGACTGTTTTAAAATGCTTTTCCTCATATTTCTTCTACAGGCTTTCTCCTCCTCAGGAACGAAACCCACAGTGTTTAAAATGAATTTTAGAGATGAGCAGTCCTGTGTCACAGCCTAAAAGGAAAGAGGGTTGGGGCAAAAGGCTAAGTTAGGATGCAACATAAATTAGAGGTGAGGAAAGAAGAGGAGATGGAGTACTGCATTCTCAGACTAAGGCTACCATCAGACTTTGAGCCTCACACTAATTTTTCTCATTAACTATTGTCTCCCTAAACAACAAACAAGGTGTAGGTTCTCAGCAGTGCCCAGGCTGGAGTGAACAGCCCTCTCATTTCACCAAATCAAGGAATCATTAAGTTGGAAAGGACCTCTAAGATCATCAAGTCCTGCCTTCAACCTAGCATCTCCATGAACACCAGACCATGTCCCAAAATGCCACTCCTATCTTTTAGAAGGCATGACATCATGGGGGTTTGGTTTCTTTCTCACAGAGTTTAACTGGGTTTTAGCTGTGGCACCCTTACTAATCACTGTATCTGTTACCAATATCCTGTAGTATTTGTTATTGACATTGCATGGGGTTACACGCTTCATTCTCCAGTTCTGCTATATACAGATATATCCGTATGTATGGAGCCCACATGCACTAATCCGGGTGCCTTTTTAGTTTCTGATGTTACTATGTTAACAATACTAACAAAGGAGCAAAGTTACCCCCCATGAGTGATGGTTTTCAGTTGATGGCTTGAATAGAAGTTTAACACAGGTTTCTCCATGCTTTGAATGACAATAGTTTTACAATGTGGTTCTCACCACTTAGTTGATAGATTAACTTTGTTCGGCTTCTTTGGGAGCAATACCACACTCTCTTGCATTTCAGTAACGTGATGTCAGTCATGTGGAATACCTGATTCTATCTATTTCCTTGAATAATGCTATTCAGTCTGTCAGACTACGTGTGAAATGAATGAAAAGGATTACTAGATAGCACTGACTGACTAGGTTACACACTTCCGACTGACTAGGTCACACTGACTGACTAGGTCAGTCAGACTACCCATATGGGCACTGACACACCTGCTGTAGGAGTTGCAGTGTATTTCAGACACATCACCCTTCTTCAGTTTTCTGTAGGTTAAAAGGAAGAGAAATTTTGGGGGTCTGGACTGAGTGTGATGTTTACCTTTCCTAAAGCTCTGCTAACTGATGTGTGCTAGGAAATCACATGCAGCCTACACCTATGTACTTCTGTGAGTAGCTCCCCGACATCATAGTTGTGACAAGTAATATTAACATGGATCGCTACAAAAAGTTCCTGTTCCTTTCAAACAGCCATGTGCTTTAAATACTGATGTAGTCATGCATGGTGTTTGATTCTTGTGGCCAATGATATAGTTAATGTGAGAAGACATTTTCCTTAATGAGCTGTTTCCTCATTTAAGGTCAGTGTCTTCTGATGTGTCTAAAAATGCCCTTTGCAGCCCTCTACAATTTGCCTCGCTGATGATGTATTGCTCCACCTGTTTGCATCACACACATGTACAGGTGAAACCACAACCTGCCTTGTGAAACACACCAAATTTAATTTCAAGGTTTGGTCCAGCTTAACTACCACTACACTTATCTGGGCTCAGTGATTCCCAGTAGTTACTAGCACTTGTCAAGTGAAGTTAAGATTCTTTTTCTCTTTTGGGGATTGACAAAGGAAAAAGAGTCTTTTACCTAACTGGCCTTGACAGGATGACACTGGACCTGTTGCACTGGCATAAATAGGATTTCACTGGGCTCATGCCGTTGTGAATTAACTTTGTCTTAGAACTGGCATTGGGAAGATTTCAAAAACAACCAAAACAGCAACAACAGAAAAAAATACCCCATCATAAACAACAGAACCTCTAACTCTTACGGCTCGTATTGTACAATTGTCTGTTCGCTCCCTACCAGAAATATCCCAGTTACACCCTGAACACCTGTACGGAATGGAACACTCCAAACACATTTGTGTATTTGTATCTGTGGCAGACATTACAGAGAAGCATTGGTTTGCAGTTTTGTGGTCACAAAGAGGGGGAAATCTTGAGTTCAAATCTTATGGAAAATGATAAGTTACACATGAGTTGCCTTAGCCTATGGCCATTAATGTACAGACCTGGACAACAGGAATGTTTGTTCCCCATAAAGCTTTTAAACAGACCCACTGAACTTCCACTTGGAAAATTTAATCTTCTTACTGCCCTAAAAATGGTCTCAAATGTCTTTAGTTCAGATTTGATAAATAATTCAGTCTCTTAATTCTTCCATAAGCCTTAAATGTCTCGATAATATCAGACAGTTAGGACCTGATTGCTGGGGTGGACCTGATTTTTTGTATCTCTTGCCTTATTCTGAAGGTGTTATTTATCACATTGAGCCTGAATGTTTGAAAAGACCTTGAATTTATTTATTACAATTTCAGAGTGCTTGGCTAGCATTTGCATGTTCTGTAAGAGGGCATGAGCAAACATAATTTCTTCCCGAGTCTTCAGCCTGATTTATTTGTCATATCTAGGAAATATGGGAGGGTGAAGTGACTGTGTGTGTCTGTGTGTGCAAAGGCATAGAGAGGTGTGTGTACAGTGGCCGGACGTGATAAATAGATACAACTCTCACAAACTCTCCCATAGCTGCCAGAGATTTCACTGCAAAATACTTCCTCTAGAAAGGAACAAAGACCCTTTAGGATTAATGGCTGCTTTTGCCCAGCACAAATCACTCATTTATTTTTTGTCTTTTCCTTCACCACTGAAACTACATCACCCTCTGGTGTCATTGTTGGGAAGGTGAGGGTGTAAATGGAATCTCAGATGTTCACCCTTTGTCTTCTTTGCTGTATTACTAGAATTATTATACAAGATACACGTAATGACAATATTATGTAGATGTCATCATCATATATATTATTATATTACTACCTCTGGAGATGTTTAAAACCCATTTGGATGTGTTCTTGTGTAACTTGATCTAGGTGATCCTGCTGTGGCAGGGGGATTGGACTAGATGGTCTTTCAAGGTCCCTTTCGATCCCTAATGTTCTGTGGCTCTGTGTTTTTATTATAGGCAAAAAATAGTGACTCACAAGGAGCCCTTTTTTGATTAGGTTGTCGAATCTTGATGCAGTGAACTTCCTTATGGATAAAAACCATGAGGCATTGCTTGGACAGAAGTAGCTCTCAGATGACATGCAGCAACCCTTACTCCAAAACGTCAGCTTTCCTCTCTTCTCTAAAATGCACGGCATCAAAAGTGAACACAACACTGGGAGTGTGTTAGACTTGCCAGACCAAAACCTGAGGTGATGATCTGGGATTAATAATGCAGATATCCTTCTTGTGGTGGTAAGCTCAGTCCTGGGGGTGGGGGGGAGAAAATCTTCAAAGGTACAACAGCACAGATAAAGAATCAATATAGGCAATATTTCTAAGTCATCTGCACTGGAATAAACACTTTGACTTTATTGGGTATGCAAGAACAAACTTACTCTCCGCAGTTAAATGACGGGGTTTCAGTGTCCCACAAACCACACAAGCACCACGTGCAAAGGAATTTTCAGAACAATCCCTTTTCAGTAGTCAATGCAGGACCGTGAACTCTGTTCCTCTGGGGTAAAACTTTTTCTTGGTTCAGGCAGACAAGCCCCTACCCTGGCCATAGATTTTCAAGCTGAAGCAAAACTAGCAGTTACTGTAAAGTGCAAATAGTTGAAATAATGCCACACAGTTTTAAATGTCAAAACAAATCTCCTGTTGCAGGAAGCCTAAGTGTTAAAGGGCAGAGTGACTGAGCCAAGGGAATTGTATTTAAGCTTAACAATTTAATTATCACCATCCTAATTGTTTTCCTCCCTTGTAGATATGCACCAGAAAAGTGCAGGAACCAAACTATCAAACAGGACTGGAGGTAATTAACATACGGGGTTTTTTTTTTCCCACTTCAAGCATAATTGTCTAGATGCCTGAGGAATGCGTTTGCTGTGGCTATTTGTAAAAGTAGTGTTTTACTAAGGACAAATAGAGAATTACCAAGGAGTGACTCTTAATCTAACGTACATTTGCTGTGCTCATAAACTTTTGCTATCATAAAGGGAAGAAATACACAAGTTGGAGTGAGACTTAAATCCTAGTGAAACCACAGGCATAGATGATGTAAAGAGTTTCTGCTTGGAAGTATGTTAGAACAACATGCTTACACTAACAAGGGCCAACAGCTCACATGGCAAATCCATGTTGAATTAAAGGGATGCAGCAGGCTCAAGAGGAGATGCAATGCTACCACACAGAAGTTCAGCATGAAAGTGTTCATCTATAAATTAGCAGCATGGAGTTCTGACAAGAAGCCACAGTCATGACCACAACCAAATACAGACAATATTATAGAAGAGGTTGTCTCCTCTGCCAGACCTTTCCAAGGAGTGCCACCTCAGTGTCTGTCTGAATGACTGTGCTGCAGCTTGTGCATCTCTGAAGTGTCTAGGCAGCATGTTACATCTGCACACCACAAAGATACATATATATGTGTGTGTGCTGCAGTGTCAGGGAGTCCTCAGTTGTCCAATATGCCTTTCTTCAGAAGTGGCTGAATTGCCATCCTTGGACATGTCTAAAAATCATGTAGATACTGTGCTCAGAATATGGTTCAGCAGTAGACTCGGTATAGTTGGGTTAGTGCTTGGACTCAAATGCTTGAAAACCATCAGAGAATCTACTGCAGCTGTCTCTAATACAGCTCCAATGACAAGTCCAGTGCTGCTGTCGACAAAAATGGCACTGAAATCAGTTTGAAGTTTTCCATTGGTGTGAGAAAAACTGAATCATGCAGCCTGTAAGACAAGGATGAGACCATGGGTACGTCCTGACTCCCATGAGCTGTGCACTCATAGGGTTGAAACAAGTGGTAAAGGCTGCAGGCATCCCTGTTAACAGGCATCATGCAGAAGATGCATCCAAACATACTATTTGGTGTGGCCTTAGAACAACCAATGCTGTGGTCTGCACCCAGGTTGTCCATAGGGGACCTTTTCTCAAGGGAAAGAGCTGCCCTTTAGGACTTCTGTATTTTGGATATTTGCAAAACTTGAGCTTAGTAATGAAAATCCAACAGTGTCTCTTTAAGAATACAACACGGAAGTACTGCTTAGCAGGAAAATGGATGGTTTTCCACTGGGAGACATTAAGCAAAAGGGAAAAGACTGTAGTTTTAGCATTAAAAATGCATTCTAGATTTAAAAGACATTTTAAAACTACAAATATATAAATAATCTTCAGACTTCTTTTTGTTTTCCATGTTACTAGTTAAACATTGTGTGCTTGTGCTTGTATGTGAAGGTGTATGTGCATGTCTTCTTTCATGTAAATAACAGATACAGCAAACCAGTACCTCTTATTACAATTTCCACTTTAATAAAAACGCTGGTAAAGTGTCAAAAACCAAAACAACCCTTAACTACATTAGATTCTTGGTTATTTTTAATAAACTCAAGTGTTTCATTTTAAAAGTTGAGAATGCAAGGAGACTGCAATTTTTATCTTATGCATTCAAAAATGTGTTCTTTACCGTTTTCTAATCATATGAAAAAGAAGAAGGGAATAACTTCTAATAGAGAACCACTTTTTAATTGAGAGTGGAAGAGAGATTCATTCATGGTGCTATAAGTGAAGTAATTATGTCATTACGACTTCTTTTTGTGTGTAACTTATGTGCTATGGAAATGGAGCAATTATGGTATCATGACTTTCTGTTGTTAATTAGAAAATTAGTCTACTGTTTGAGTAATTGCAAAGAGATTCTTCTTTATTGGATCTTTCTATAGTATCAGAAGCAATTACAAGTAAAAGAAGGAAAAAATAGCTTATTTGCAATATAAAAAAACCAATAATGTTACTTTGCTAATATAACTGCCTGAGTTACACACCAGATGAGATGCAGAAAATGCTCCTCATGCAGTGGGTTCACGCTATATTAGAAAAGCACAGAAAAAAAATTCACTTTGTGCTTTAATTATAGAAAAGCTTGATAGTTTTGATCACGGATAAGGTTCAGTTACATTATCAGCACATAACAAGAAATGAAATAATCTTTAGCTAATTAGAATCGTAGAATCATAGAATTCTGTGATTCTACGATTCTAATTATTCAGACCAAAATCTAATATCCCTACTAACAGCAGACAAGGCACAAAGAGTTGCCTCAAACATGATGCTGGTGTCTTAGCTTTTGAATGCACATGATTTGAGCTGAATACCTCTCACATTAGTAGGTTCTTTCTGTGTATTTTCATATCATTAATGAATATCCAGCTCTTAAGATCCAGTATTGTAAACACTTACAGGAGGACATTCTACTTACTAATGTAATAATTTCAAATTGATACTTCGTGATAGTGAGAGTTGTGGACACTCTACATTATGTCCTCAAATTGAAATAGTAAAATTATTTAGTAATTATTGCAGTAATAATAATTTCATATTAAATAATAATATTACTATTAATAATTTAGTAATAACGGAATTAGTTGCAACTGCTTTTTTTTTAGAGGTTTTGCTCTATGTCTACACTAAAACAAGAAATTAAATGCTAATATCTAAGCAAGAATCTTTTTCATATGAAATAAGCCAATTTAGAGCAGTCTTTCCATATCAAAATATGAAAACTTTGTTAGTGCCACGTTCAACAAACTTAGCTGTTTAAACAGCTGGGTTCAATAAGAATTGCTTCCAGTTTATTGAGACTTAGCTCTCATGTTTCATTATCTTTAGGAGAAAACCACATCAGTCTCCTTGGTATCTTATCTAATTTACAAGTTTAGAAATGTATTTCATTTCTGTATATTGAAACTACTCTGTGAAAGCATTGCATGGTGTCACACTTCTTGTCCTGGTAGCCCTCACGGCAGTCCTTCAGGAGTTAGCCAGAAGTTCAGCACAGTTATCAGACGTGGCTTAGCTTAGCCTCCATGCTCTCCAGTGTCATGGGTAGACCAGTTGATCAGGTCAGAAACTGACCAACTCATTTAGTTAATATGCTAAAGGGTCAAAACAAAACAAACCCCAACTCACAAGGAGGATTTATAACCACTTGTAAAAGTAGCAGGCAAAACCAAAGACTGGCTCAATCTGGGGAGAAACAAGAAGACGCATTTAATTCACACAACATAAAATCCCCAACACAAAGACATACAGGAGACTCAAACTCTTCTGACCTCTGAGAAGAGAAACTGAACACCCAACAGAGGTCCCAGCTGCCCCTGCAATGCTCCTGCAGTACACCTTTGTACACTCAGTAGTGCAGAAACCCAAACATGCACCTTGTGCTTGAGAACAATCCAGCCTCCAATTCAGCGCTCAGTTAACGAATATGGACCAAAAGGTGAGACAATTATAGCTGCAAGGAATTAGAGTACCCAGGACTTTGGAAGTTGTTTTGTATCTCAGTAAAAAGCTGGAATGTCTAAGTTAGAGATCTACTTTGAATCAAACAGAAAGAAAATCTAAATTTAAACCTCATATATGCAAGAAGAAGAAAAAATGTATCTGCCTGAGATGTTTGAGCATGAAACGCTCAGTTCTTGCAGTTGCTTTTCTTGCTGCTTCTTTTTTGTTGTTTCAGTAAAGATTTTCTGACACAATGAGCAAAATAATGAGAGTGATTCTCTCCTCTAGCAGTCTGGCTGTTCCCTTGCAGGGCTGGCTTCTTTTGCACTCTGCACGAACACGTGCAGAGCTAAAGCCAGCCCGTGTGAATGTTCTCACACTGTACTGATACAGGTAAAGAACATTTCCTTACGTAATTTTTAAGTCTTATTTTTGTTTCTCTTGCTGTTATTGCAGGGTGAACAGAAGTTTGCTTCAGTGAGAAAGAACAGAAATACTAATTCTAAATTCAAACTGCTGAAACTTTGCCACACATCCTTAGCTAGAAATCAACAGTAGTCTTACATCCACATGGAATTTGCATATCTCTGTGTGTGTGTGTGTGTGTGTGTGTGTGTGTAGGCTGCTATTGTTTCTGCCAACAGGTTTTCCAGAGGAGCTTAACTGGTTTTGGACTTCTTTTCAAGTCTATGGGTAAAACAGGATTGCTGCTGCACCTGCTGTTTTAAGGGATTCACATGCCATAGCAACATCGTGTCAAAGATATTAGATTTGTTTAGGGCTACGTGAAATCTAAGGGGGCTTACTCCATGTGCAACACGGGGTTTGTATGCAGATCTGCCAACACCATTTAAGATGTTTGTGTCTTGTAAGAGACAAAAGACAGTTTACAGTGTAATTCCTCTTTGAAATAAACACCTTTATTAAAAAAACACCTTAGGAATCACTGTTTTCTTTTTCTCAGAGATTCCGTGTCACATATGTTCTGTTTATAAGCAATAAGGTTTTCTTTTATTGACTGCCACCAATCGACTCAGTGTGTGCTCGGAGCTCTTTTATTTTCTTGCAGCAATAACAATAAAGGGTCTCCAAACAAATTAGGCCACTGCTACATCTGAATAAACCAATGGCATTCAAATTATGCCCTCAATGAAAGCCACTGGGTCTCGCGGGTGTTAATGGTTTTGAACAGGTTTTCAATAGAAAATATTACAAAGCAAACAAACAGAAACAGCAGAGCTGCTGATCAGATCTTTGCTCTCCCACTGCTCATTACCCCAGTACTTCAGTCCAGCCCAGAATCCCAGCTTTAGAGTTTCAGCAATGTCCATATGCAGTCACAGTCCCAAACAAGCCTGAACTGGGTTTGGGTTTCACTAGTGCCTTCTTCAATATTGCACTTCTACTTCAGGAAATGCTATCACCGTGCTGGCTAAACTTTTTGGACTGAGAGCTTTTTACTTACCAAAACACTTCAGAGCGTGCGCCCTTCCAGCTTCGTAGAGAAGTGCCCTGATATGCTCAGACTGGAGAGAACTGGAAGGGGAAAGCAAAAGGATTACAGATACTTAACCATAATTGCCAAAGGCTATTAATGCAGTTTGTTACTCATTTAAAAAAATTACAAGAATAGTCACTTATGCATTTATATAGTTCTACTATATAGTTACCTAGTTATAGATATATATATTTATACAGTTTTTACCGTATTTCCATAGTATTTCTATAGTGTTTTATACAGTTTTTCTGGGCATCCATGATCAATCCATTATTTTCTGTTTTAACTGTGTGCAGACTGGCTACCTCCCATATGCCCTGTGTTCAGAATAAACCTCATGCCTGTTAAAACAAGCAGTAGGAATAAATTCCTCTCACATAATGAAACTACCATGTACTTGGTGAAATTTAGCCAAATCAGTAGTTCATTTTTGTAGGTTAACTCCTAGAACATGAACACAGAGTTGAATATAGTAGAGTTTTAGCCCTGAGCTAGTTCCCCACAGCCTTGCAGGCATGCTGCTGTTTATCACAAAATGCTAATGGCCTCACTAGCCCATGCACAGAAGACAATATAAGATCGAGCAGAACAAACTTGAGCTTGTTGGCATCTGCTTTCAGCATACTTGATCAGATGCAAAACTACTCTGAATGCAAACAATCGCTCTCTTTCTACTTCAGGGAAGAAAGAGTCAGCAAACCTTGAAGAATATTTAAATTGCAGAGTATTAGTGGTTATTTGTACGAGGGATTCTACATAGTGTCTAATCTCGAACTCTTCATTTATTTGTAGTTTTTAATTCTGATGCCGTTTGTCCTCGGAGTAACCTTCAGTGAAATAATAATAATAATAATAGTAATAAATTCCCTGTGAGTTCCTCAGGCGTTTTGTTGTTGTTGTTGCTGCAGAGGAATAGGCACCGTGTTGGCAGTTACATTTGAATCTGTTTCAAATGTAAGTTTGGGAACATCCCTAAGGGGATGAGTTTAAATACAATTCCATTTTTTCCTACATATAGTGTTTATATCACTAAATTAATAGATGCTTCATCTGCACAAACATGTGAAGGAGCTGTTGTTGGAGGTATGCAGAGCAGCAATTTAGGTCAAATTTGCCTCTTGCATGTACTGACATGAATCCTATTCACTAATGGAAGTGCAAGAAAACCACAATTTACATTGCATTTGGGTTTATGGGCTGACAGCACGTTCTCAGAGATTAAGTAAACCACCCATAAGAACGTGTTTGAAAGGCTTCTCCAGTATGAAACATCTTTTAGGCTCTCTGAGATTACTATCAGGTCACTATTTTTATATCATTTATCTCTGCATACTGCACACTTGCTTTCCACACACCCTTTAATTGTAGCCTGTGAACTGCAACTCAGAGCAGGGTTGAGACTAAATGAATGGGACAAGCTGAACTGAAGACAATGCCTCATTTTAAAGACTAATAGTCCCTCTTCCCTGCGACTACTATGTGTCTGCTGCTCTGTACGTGGCCTTTCCTGATATTTAGAGTATTTCACAGTTTTGAAGAGGGTTAAGTCCATTTTTAAGACAGTCCAGCTCCAGCTTTAAAGGTAGACTAAAGGGCAGAAGATGTTACTGGTAAGAAACAATGAATTACGGTATTTCTGTGGAAACCTAACTGATGGCTGCAGAGATGGCAGGGTACACAGACAGTTCAGGCAGCCAAAATACAGGAGAAAAGGAGTGTGCAATATTGCTGAGCACAAGGGAATCTTCATTTGACTAGCTATTTGCATCAGTTCTAAGCAATTCCAGCTCATGTGTGCTTGGGTTTTAATCCACATTTCCTATTTATTTTCTCGACTCCTGGTTAAATGAGGCTGTTATTCTCAGCAGGTGAGGTGTCAGTTCTGACATCAGAATATGCTCAGAGACAAGAAAGCTTTGTAGGCCCCATGTGGTCTAGAAAGAGAAGGTGGATGTTTGTTCATGAGATTTTATAATCAGCAAATGCAGTCACTCAGAACTAATTTCTTATTCATAATGATGGGATCTAAAGCAGAGCTACTTCAGCTTTACACAACCTCCATGAAATTTGCACTCCAATGGTATTTATCTAAAAAGTCTACTCTGGGTAAAAGCTAAAAGTTCATGTTAGCGTAGAAGACGTGTGGAGAGAGCGTTTTCCACTGGCCACCTGTGCATTTGATCCTCACTTATAGAACATACAATCATCTTAGGAACAGAGACGTTCATCCCATATATCTCCATATGGAATGAAACTTCTCTGGTTTATTACTGAACGCTATTGGATAACAAATACACTACACGAAGTGGCAGTTAGCATGTTCCAAATTTTTCCCCTGGTTCATACACTAGTTATCTCTGTTCATCTGTATTTTATTAATTATGACGAATATATCAACCTATACTAATAAAATAATAACTAATAGATAAAATAGACTAAAATAATACAATAACTAGCGCAACCACATAGAATTCTAGCCTGAGGATGTTAACCACAAGTGTTAAACACAAGGCTGTCGAAACAATTAGTCCTCAGGCCAGAGTTCTATGCAGTTGGAAAACTTGAAATTCCATCTAGTTATTTTATGATTTTTTTAACAGTAGTATTTGAGATCAGACACAGTTAACAGGTTACAAACCACGGTTTTACAGGAGACTTTTAGAAGCCTCCTCTTATTTATGTATTTGTTTATTGAATGAATCATAGCTACACACCTTACATTGTACCTGAGGTTTTCATCTTCTCAATTAAAGTGTTGGTCTATCTATGAGAACTGTGAAAATCCACTGGTTTTTCTTCAAGGATTGAGATTTCTTTGTCTGGGTAGACCAGAACTATCTATCCACGTGTTCATCTCTCATGATACAAAGAGAAAAGCAGCAGCACAGGTTAGGGAGATTTAGACATGCACACATGCCTACCAAACTGTTGATCACTGTAATTTTTCTGCTCCGTGAGGACCCTGCTGTGGCAGGACATTGGACTGGATGATCTTCCACTTCCTAACGTTCTGTGATTCCATAATAAATAAATGCCTTACCATTTCAATAGTTCTTTTTTACCCGATCCAAGAACAACTACCCTGTAAATTATCTTTAATGCAAAATCTCTTCCCACATCTGTGAAGGATAATCCTTTCCCTTCTGTCTTTTTCTTTTTTCTGTCTCAAATCTGAGTGGATGGTCCACCCTGAATGGTTTTGGATTGCTTCCAGACCACTGCAAGTATTCCTGAAGATGGAGTCATAGCAAAAAGTGAAGGTAATGCCCACAGTGCTTTTCACTCTGGTATATCAATACCATGATCACATATTCCATGTGGCCTTTCTTTACCCTGAAAAATCTTCACATATCACACATCACCCATGACAGAGTAAACTTTAAATAAGTGCATGGACTCATGGATGATGTGCACTGACTGGAACTGTCACTTGGTATCAAGCACAGTGCTATCACAATTGGGGCAGAGCAGTGTCACATTTCACATCAGATGCAAACCTAGAATATTGTCTGTGCAATGATTTCCTTACAGTTCATTTGTGATATGACATGCAAACAACAGTGGTAAATGCTTACCAGCTTACACATATGTTCTTTTGAAGATCATAAAACTCAGTAAACTATTTTTTTATAATGTGTGTGAGCCCCCAAAATATTTACACCTGAAAAAACATCTTGTGCAGCCATGCTGGAGAACATGTTGCATTATTTTATCTTCTTTTTTTTTTCAAGAGAAAAATAAAAGACAGATGGAAGAACTGACTTTCCCTATACCTGAAGAAGTTATTGATGATCTACTCACAAAGGTTTGAGGGATTGACCTAAAGATACGCTGCCAACAGGAACTTGATACTGCAGAAGTCAGCAGCATAAGAGCACAGCCAGGAACCAAGGATGAGAGTCTACAATCCACTGTCAAGAGACATGAGATTTCCAGATAATAGTCTAATGATTATTTATTTTTCTGCAGGTATATAAATCATAATGCATTTGTCGTGATATAGACAGCGGCAGTCAGGAGCAAAGCTTGCTGGAGGTGTAATTTTAGTAACTCCTTCTATTGGGAATCACTGAAGCACAGTCAAGGAGTAATCAAATGGCTGAAGAGGGAGGTAGCAGCATGAAGAGAATGCTCATGAACTCAGTACATTCAGAGCTCTGGTATCAATTGATATTCCAGTTCTGTGTCCCCTTAGAGTATTAAGAGGAGCACTATGTGCTGAAAACTGCTATCCTACTAAACCACCCTGTATCGCCATACTACCTGGCCTTAAATACTTCCAGGAAGAAGGCATCCACAACCTCCCTGGGCAATCTGTTCCAGTGCCTCAGCACCCTCACAGTGAGGAGTTTCTTCTTAAGATCCAATCTAAATCTGCCCTCTTTTAGCTTGAACTATTCCAAGAACTCCTAGCTACACTTACAAAGCAGAGACTAAAGATTTTATAATAAAAAAAATTCTGAAAAAAGTGAATTTAATGTATCTGATAAAATTAAGTTGTAAATAAAATTAAATATTTTCATAAGGTACCTGGAAAAAATTTCCTGTTAACTGTGAGTTTCAGGATTTATGCATCAAATATCTTTCAAATCTCCTGACGATGCAATCACCTCATTGTCATCAGTCTATCATCTGTTCCAGTGCCACCAGTTACAGCTGTGTATCTGACATAATCTTTCTACCCTGTCAGACATGTCTGACCCTTGTGGATGGTAAGGTTGGTAAACTTTCAATACTGTGTTATCATAGCTTGTATTTTTGTGCATCACTTAGTGAGTTTAGTTTCTAATTGCTTGCAAAATGTGCTGTCTGCAGCTGGACTGGAGGAGCTTTTCTTGTTTGATAGTCTATTACCATTTTGACCTATTCAGTATACTCCTTGGCTGAGTTCACCATTCTGTTTCCAGTGGGTTTGTAACTACAAAGTAGACCTTTGCAGTAATAGCAAGGAAGGATTGTCCTTACAAAACAGAGGACTCAATACAAGATCATCAGACTGCTTTAGCCTGGATCAATTATAATAGAGCTAACTAAGCTTTGCAATGACTCTTGTTTCCTTAGTTCACACTGTGGATTTCCATTCAGTTTTAAGAGCTGTCTATTTCCATAGTGCAAATAGGCTAATATCCATGTATTCCTATTGCACTTTAAAGTTCTTTTACACTCTATAATTTGTGCCTGGGTTTTCCTGTACATACTGTATTTGAAAGCAACCTTTTTATCCTCCAACATTTTGTATTTTATTTTTCATTTCTATAGTGGATGTAGCTCTCATAAAAGACAGTGTACTGACAGTTCTGGAAGGTGAAACGTGGCTTATCCATGCAAAAGGGTGTGCCAAAGTAATCTTTCTTAAATGTTTCCAGATATCTTATGTTATCTTTGGATAAGAAAGAAATTACTCAGGGCTGAAGGTAAAAGTCCCTGTAACAGTCCAGCTAGCATGAATCTGCTACAATAGTGAGAATTAAGTATAGTAAGTTTTTACTGCTACCCATATATTCAATAATTTCCACAGACACAGGAGCAGTGGCAACAGCTAAAGCTACCTTCTGGCCATGAAATCTACACTTGTGACCTCATGGCTCTCACTGCTCTGTGTTTTCTTACACTGATCTTAAAAAGATCAGGACAACTTGCTCTGGGAACTTATGTAACACCTTTACAACTTAACATCAAGTGCAACGTTTGCACTATTTACATATGTGTCTAATTTAAACTTGAGATTCAGGTCTTTGATGCTTAGGAGCCAAAGTTTCCCACATAGTCAATGGTGGTAGATTCTAGTGAAGTTCACAAAAACACCTGAAATGGAGAGCTACAGCCTGAGGTAACTGGGCACAACATGGAGCTACAGCAATAATGGGGTTAGAGGTAAATTCCTTGGGCTCATCTGTTGAGAGTGTTACATTGATTGCCATATTTTATACCTAATTGAAGTTGGGTGGGTTGTAGAAGCTGTTTAAGGACATGATTTAGCAGTGGGCTTGATAAGAGTTAGATCAAGGACCTTGAAGGTTTTTTCTATGATTCTATGAAATATGGTTAGTCTTAGCAGGTCTCACTTTGTTGCTTGTGCAGAGCTTTGGACAGTGAGAGTTCTTCAGCTCCTGCCACTCTAAGACAATAGATGGATACGCTGTATAAAAAACAATAACTGCTTTGTTACAAGTTACTTTCTGAATAGTGGAACTAACAAAGCTAATCCTTATCTCTCACCCATATCCCCCAAGCTGCTCACCCATTTCAGCCCCTCCAGTAAGATGAAGCAGTGTGTAATACAGGTGTTATATATGTGGTAGCTAGAGACCCAGCATGCTATTTTCAGCCAAGAAAGTCTGACTTGTGGAGACTCCTCTGAAGACATCCAAAACCCACCTGGATATGTTTCTGTGTGACTTGATCTAGGTGATCAGGAGAGACTTCATCGCTGTCTACAACTATCTGAAAGCACATTGCTGAGATGTTGGTGCTGGTCTCTTCTCATAGGTAATTAGTGACAGAACCAGAGGGAATGGCTTCAAGCTTCAACAAGGTAGGTTTAGATTGGACATCAGGAAAAAAATCTTCACAGAGAGACTGGTCAGGCACCGGAATGGGCTGCCCAAGGTGGTGGTTGAGTTCCGATCCCTGCATGTGTTTAAAAGTCACTTTGATGTAGTATTGGGGATATGGTTTAGGGGTGAACCTGTAGAGTAGGATTGATGGTTGGACTCAAGGATCCCAAGGGTCTTTTTCAATCTGAAATGATTCTATGATTCTATACAAAGCACTTAACATCCTCTTTTTTCCTGGCTGCTGCTCTGACACGAACAACCATGGCAAAAGGTGTGACCAATAGCAGGCAGCAAGGGAAGTAGGTGAGGGTGGGACAGACAAAGGCATGGTAACTACATTTATTTCTTTTAAAAATTCCAGGGGGAAAAACGTCAGCAAAACAACTGTGTTCTTGCTTCATGTTTCCATATGCAAGTGAAATTGAAAGAAAGCAGTCTTATCTTGAAAGAGAAACTTTTGCTTTACAATGGATGCTAGCATTTGTTTTACAACACAGCCTATTTTCAAAGAACATACAGTATTTAACTTTATCGGGTTTAAAAAATACTGTGGGATTTTACAGCATTGATTTGAGAGGTTCAATCTTATTGTAGTGGCACTATGGAATGGAGGAGATTATTGTTATGGGGTTTACCATAAACAGTCCATGCAGGGAGGAATCCTGTACGAGTGAAAATAAGTGAGCAAATTTTAAGGCTGGCTTTTGTCTCTTTTTCTGACAAGAGCTGTTCAAGAAGCTGTAGGTGGGGGAAATGTACTTGAGTCTGTGAGGGGTTGTTTGGACATGCATAGGCTGAGAACTCTCCCAAATAATTAATGCTATAAAGAGCATTTGCAACAGTACAGCTAACCCATACAAAGAGCTGTGAAAGGAAGATTCATACAATATAATCTTTCTGTGCTTCCCTGCATAAAAGCTTTTATCAGTGCTAGAACAGGGGCTATCATTTGGTGAGCACCTATTGGTGCTCCCCACAAAATCTGTAAGCCATCACTCATCAATTACAGTATTTTAACAGAAAATTATTCTTTATGGATAGCAAGGACTGAATGCTGCTGCTAAAGAAGAACAAAATATTTCTGAGTAATTAACTTCACCCACTGAAAGCCATTTGGATTAGATGGGGCTATGAGAGAAATAGAGCTTTTGGGGGCTTCTTCCCCCTTCCTGCCAAAGTACAGTGATCTTTGACCCATCAAAATTCAAAGGTATTTGCTGTACTGTGTTGGCCAGTGCGTACATACTTTTGTTCCATTTTTCTAGTTTTAAGTATTAAAAATGCATAAACAGATTATCTGAGGCTGATATTAGCCCCTGGGCTTCCATTTGAGCCCAAACAGCACAGCCACAGAAGCTTTATTACAACTTCAGAAAAATCTTTTGGAGTAAAAATCTGTTTTCAGACAAAGTAATTATATTTTTTTTCCCATATAAGTGCATTCACCATCAGATAGGCTACACAAAACTGTTTCACTTTAATAACAAATACGAAATTGGTATTAGGGCTCAAAGCAGTTTCAGTCTGCCTGATGATTGCATCCTATTTAATACTTGCTAATGACTGATAAGGGAGTGGAAGTGCATACAATTTTCTTTTGATCTTGGAGATGCAAAGCACCTGCCTTCCCTTTTCTTCTTAACCAAGTATCTGTTCTCCTCTCAAGAAACTTTACAGTTTCTATCAGTTATTTCTGGATGTCGATAGCAGGTAGGTAAATACATGCTACACCAATTAATTTGCAGTTAGATGCACAGAAATAGTCCTCACTGTGTTTCTCGTGCTTCTTTATGCACCTCTTTAGTGATCCTGTTACTCTGCACACAAACACTCCTGTCATCTGACACTCAGTTCCTCAGCTGTGCAGTCAGATGACTGATAACCTACACAGTATGTCTGGATCCTAAACAATTTTTCAGAAAAAACAAGTGCTGTGGACAGTGGCACTTGCTTTTCCAGCTGTCTATTCCACACAGGAGCCTAAGAGCTTTTGCATTTCTCTTGGAAGCTATCTATGAATTATCATAACCTCCAGAATTTTTCTGAAGTTTCACATAATCCTCTGTAAAGGAAATACGACTTTCAAAAAAAAAATCAGAAAATAGAAGTTTTGGGATAAAAAAGGCTTTTAGATAAAAAAAATATTTTTAGATTGCTTTTTCCCATGTGATATTACTGTGATAAAAGAGTTCAAGAGGTTACTCATGAAGTTACTTCTCCAAGTGAAGAGTCCCTGTCTGAAGACTTCCTAACTGCAGTAATTTTCTTACAGGATAAGAGCCAATCTGAGTCAGTCTGCACTGAAACATCATCAAGTGTTCACCTGGAGAAAAGCAAATGGATAATATTAAATTTTAATGGAAATTAATTTTCATGCAAATTACTACATAATATGCAACTGATTATGTGGGGGATGCTCTTATAGGCTTGAGATAATAGCATGAAAATTAAGCATGGAAATTATTTTGATATTTAAATCAGAGGTGGGCCATGAAAATTATCAGAATGCAGGAAACTTCTCCTATGAAGAAAGGTTGAAAAAATTGAGGTTGTTCAACCTGCAAGGAGGCTCCAGGGACAGTTACTGTGACCATGTGATACTTATAAGAAAGACAGAGAGACTTTTTCCAGGGCCTGTATTAACAGGATAGAGGGAAACAGCTTTTAAATCTAAAAGAGGTTGCATTTAGCTAAGATTTAAGGAAGAAATTCTTTACAATAAGGGTGGTGAAACCCTGAAACAGGTTGTTAAAAGAAGTGGTGAATGCTCCAACATTGCTTTGAGCATCCTGATCTAGAAGAACATGTACCTACCTGTGAAAGGTAGGTGCCTTCTAATGAAAACCATTCTGTGATTCTATAACCAATCCCTCCTGCCTCCTCTGGTTGTCGCCACGCAGTCTGCCTCTCTAGGTCTTAACAAACCTGAGCACTGGATAAATCTCATCACCGGACACCCAATTTCAGATACACCCCAGTATTTTAGTGAGAGTACAGCTGCAAGAGTTCTGTTGGTCTGCCACTGTCCACTGGTTGTTTAGAAACACTGATTAAATACGTCCAAACCAATTTCTAAACTACCACAGAGACACATAAAAATCCTATGTGAACTAAAAATCCTATGAGAACTAAAAATCCTATGTGAACTAAAAATCCTATGAGAACTAAAAATCCTATGTGAACTAAGTTACTTCTCGTGAAACTCATATAAATACCGTATATATGATTTCAGCTTCATGTCTAGAGAGTCCCTAAATCACGCTTTCATTTCAGAACCTTTGGGTCACAGACTGACACATCACATGACAGTGCTGAGATTTGAAATATTACAATATCTTTCAGTGGGTTTCTTTCAAGCCCTGTTGAGAGCGACACTATACAGACCCACATGCAATTGTAATTTAAATAACTACGGCACCAGTAAGGTGACACCAAAACACAAACAGAGGCAATTTCCTGACCCATGTGCTGTTCAACATTAATCACATCAGCGTAAAAACCCAGCTTCCATAACCCCAGAATTCATGGATCGTGTTCACTAGTCTTCACCTTCTCCTTCACTTGCAAGGCACTTCTGTGAACAGTGCGACTGAAGCCTTGTAGAGAACCACCGTGTTTGACAGTCTGGAAATACAAGACGTCCAGACTTCTTGTAGGGAGGTAATAATTTGTATCAGGCCTAATGAAGGACTGTGCTTGACAGCTCAAGAAGTGATCGAAACCTGTGTGTTACTTCTCCTTGCAGACTGTGACCGAACGGCATTTATTCCAGACTATAGCTACGTCGCGGTTCACATCCAGCTGCCTACTGAGCACCGCGCAGCTGCTCACACTCCTCCCCGCCAGGGCAGGAGGAAAAAGAGCAAAAGGCCTCAGGGTCTAGCCAGAATATGCCACTAGGACCATGGGAAACATAATAAACTTAACTTAAACAACAAAACCCAGCACCGATTCAGCAATAACATGACAGTGAGAAATGCAGCCAGTTGTTAGACACACCTTCCCCCACTCTCACTTCTTGCCAGACCCAGCTCAGCTACCTCCTCCCCCCTCAGGGGGAAAGCCTCTCACTGTCCTGTTAGTATTCAAGGATCACCTCCTCTGTGTCCAGGAGCAAGGTATACCAACAAAGAGGAAAGCAGGGAAGAATGCTAGGAGGCCTGCCTGGCTGAGCAAGGAGCT
>JAOXOE010000256.1:41783841-41843907 GCA_028565055.1 Phoeniculus purpureus
TCATCTTCGTTGCCCTACGCTGGACTCTCTCCAGCAGCTCCACATCCCTCTTGAACTGAGGAGCCCAGAACTGGACATAATATTCCAGGTGTGGTTTCACCAGGCAGACAGAGGGGGAGAAGAACCTCTCTCGATCTACTAACCACTCCTCTTCTGATCCACCCCAGGATGCTGTTGTCCCTCTTGGCCACAAGAGCACATTGCTGGCTCATGGTCATCCTGCTGTCCACCATGACCCCCAGGTCCCTGTCTCCTACACTGCTCTCCAACAGATCACTCCCCAACCTAGACTGATACCTAGGGTTGTTCTTGCCCAGATGTAAGACTCTACGCTTACCCTTGTTACACTTCATTAAATTTTCCTCTGCCCAGCTCTCCAGCCTGTCCAGGTCTTGCTGAATGGCAGCACAGTCTACTGGGGTGTTGGTGACACCACTCAGGTTTATGCCATCAGCAAACTTGCTGGCACTGTACTCTAATCCATTGTCCAAGTCATTAATGAATAGATTGAACAGGACTGGTTCCAGTACTGACCCTTGGGGGACTCCACTAGATACAGGCTTCCAACTAGGCTCTGTCCCGTTGACCACTTCTCTCTGGCTTCTATCCTGCAGCCAGTTCACCATCCACCTCACTACCGGATCATCTAGACTCAGTTTGGCTGTGAGGGTGCTATGTGACACTCTGTCAAATGCTTTACTGAATGCCCACCACACCCAGGACAGGTAACTGGGAGGATTCTCTTAAAGCAAAATGCACATTTTTCTTCATGAAAGCAGAAGTCTATACAAAAATTTTGATAACTTTCGAACTGCAACACCTTGTCATCCTGTCACAATGCCTGATGGTGCTTTTGGTCTGTTTTTTCCAGGTATCGAACCCAAACCTCCTCTGGTGTAATGAGGCCATTTCCTTTTGTCCTATTGCTTGTTGAAGAATATACCAACCCCTACCTCACTACAACCTCCTTTCAGGTAGTTGTAGACTATATTAAGGTCCCTCTTCAACCTCCTTTTTTGCAGACTTAAATAAAACCAGTTTTCCCAACTGCTTTTCATAAAACTTGTGCTCTGGACTTTTCATCAGCTTCATTGCCCTCCTTTGAATATGCTTCAGCTCGTCAATGTTGTACCTTCTTGCATTGAGAACCCTAAAACTGAATCCAGTATTTGAGATATAGCCGAGTACACAGGGAGAACCACTCCCCTACTACTGCTGGCCCTTCCATTTCTAATGCTAACTATGCTGCTTTTATTGTTGTTTGATGATGAATAAGAACACTGCGAGCTTGTCATCCTTGACTTTTCTCTTTTATTACACTGCTTCAATGCCAGAATCAATACTATGCTGTGAGAGAGTTCTAAATATCTGTTTGACATGTTGTTTGCTGTGTAGTATAATCTCTAAATACAAGTGTCAGCCTTCATTCATTCAAGTTTGAAGAGAAGGGCTTCTACTGACTGTTTCCTCATGCCTAGTTGCTAGTGTGTTTTGGACACAACTGGGTAGTAAAGGTTTCAGAGAATGAAATCTGTGTGAAATTATCTCAAAATTCTTCATTGCCAGAGAATGATTTATTTATTTTAAAAATGGCTGTGTCATGTTAAGTAATTAATTTTTGGCCAATTAGCAAAGGACTCTTGTGTTCTTGGGAAGACTCGAAAGTCAACTGAAACCATCACCTGAAACCAGTCTGTGGAGCTGACTATTGGCAATTTTATCACAAAGCACATTTCTGTAGAAATAGAATGCTTGAATTTGCACAAGCTAATTCCTGATTGGATTTACAGCACACTAGGGCAGTTTCTTCCTCCTGTTTGTGCAGCGAAAAAAAAAATCCTAAGCTGGAAAACAAATAACAACAAAGTGCTTGCCTCCATGCTTACTTGTGTACATAAAGGTAATGAGGACTCTTGGAGCAATTTTAGTGGAGGCATAATGCATTTTCATTGCAATTCTACAAAGAAATAGGAGAAAACCATGATGATAATTTTATTCCTGATGATTTTATGATGACCAAAACAAGCTGAGAAAACAGTGAGTGCATTTTTTAAACATGTGGAGGGAAGTCACATGCAGTTGGAATGTTTCTGCAACCTGGATTTGCATTCAATCATCTGAGTTCAGCTGTGTTTTTAATCCACTAATAAAAGTTCAAACTGGCTTCTGTGGCAAAGAATGAACTAAAATCTTGGCATGGGTATGGAAATGTGTTTTACATAACCTTTAATTTCTATAAAGCAAAAATACAGGAGAAAGTTTTTCTCCCCTTACTGATTTTTAAATTTTATTTTTTTATGAAAAATGTTTTCAATATCTTCAATATACTGAAATAATATAAGATATTTAAATTTGGTATAATTTAGCTGGAACTCCTAAGCAGTTAACATAAGACAATCAATACAAATATTACTGGTGTGAAAGTAACCTAGAATACAGTATTTTGTCAGTAGGTAGTTTGTGACCCATTGTTGCAGTACCCCATTTAATATGTACGAGAGGGCTAAACCATGAATAGCAGCTCCACAACCCCTTGCTTCATGGTCTTTCTGATCAGTTTACTTATACCTACAGGATGCTCAGTTTTTGTGCTGGACTTTTTTGTAAACCATAACTGCAAGATCTAGGGAAGAACAACAATTAAATACAGTGAATTCCTACATTAAAGACAAAATATCCTAAATTAAATAATAAATACTAAGTAAATAGCCTAAATTAAAGACAAAAGAGCCCAACAAATCCCAACTAGCAGAGTCTTTTTTGTCTTTTTGCTCTTACAATCTGCTGATCTGGTCCTGCAAAGAACTTAATAATGTGCTGAACTGATAAATTCCATGAGATGATATGTGTGGTTGATTGCTTTGATGGATCCAAGACTTAATCCTAGCTGGTTAATTTTTGTGTTGCATTTGTAGTAGGGCCAAAAGAAGTTTAACTGTCTTACTTAATTTTGATATACAACACGTAAACATGGTGGTCACATTAAGAATCCCATGGAAAGAATTTACTATCAAAACTTGTAGAACATTTTCTAGTAAGTTTGCAAATTGTGAATACAGAGATATATATTGTCACTGTAAGCCCATGGCGAAGTGTGTATTAATTATTTTGTAAAATATAAAAGAGCTGCATAGATTGAAAACACATGAAACAAATGAAATAGACCTAAACCATTTTCCAGTCTATTTAAATGGCAGTTTTCCCAGGGTAATCAAGCATTGTTGTACGGCTAGAACTGGCTGCTTTATTGATTAATTATGTTGCCACCTTCGTTATACCAAAACAAGACTGATATGGAGTTTATAAAAGAGTAATTGCAGCGTAGCTCTGTAAGAGCATTGCCTTTTACAGAAAGCAATGCAACATGAAGTAACACAGAATAGCTAAAGGCATAACCAAAGATCAGGAGAGTTATTCAGACTTATAAAGCACAAATGTAACTTTGAAGTGAGCTAACAAAACCAGTCAGAATTCAATGCCTATGGAAGCCCTCAAAATATTCCCCATCCACCAGAAATTGATGTTCAGGCCCCAAACCACTTTCTCATTGTTATAAACACATCTGGAGTTTCATTGTTTTCCATCTTTCAATCCTGTTTCCCTGTCATTCTTGGACTCTCCAGCTCTTCAGCGCTCTGGAATTCCATGTTATACATTGATACTTGAAAGTTTTGGAATTAAAATGTTGGAAAGAAAACGTAAGTTGTGACCCAGTAAACTACAGTTCTCATACTTTCCTAGCATATGCTTGTGATTTTGTAAGTACTGCATGTGTAAGTGAGCACTGCGTATCTCCCACAACTAATCTCAAGAACTAGAGGAAAAATCCCCAAAGCATAACGATGAGATATAACCTGTAGATAATATGGTAATAAAAGAAGTAAAGATCATCATCACAAAACTGACTTTCCACTGGGATTTGTTTCATATGGAGAAATTCCATCAATTTGCTTTAGTGCTTTCCAAATTCACTAATGATCTAGAAGAAAGTAGAAATATGTCAGTGAATTTCCATACAGTATGAACTAAAATAGTAAAGTAAAATATCTAAAATAGTAAAAAAAGTAAAATACTAACTAAAAAATAGAGAGCAAAGAAATTTAGGCATCTCCGAGCTGTTAGATGCAGAGAACATTAAAGTATAAGTTGATAGATAAAAAGAAAATAGATCAAAAACCTCAGCACAGAAGAAAACTGGAAAACAAGAATGCCAAACAAGCTTTCAGAATACAATATTTAGTAAAGAGGTTCCATTATGTTACAGAAGAAAATCACCAAGGTAATTTCAAAATGTCTCCATGGACAAAACATGCAGTGGAGGAGAAATATAATATCTATTTTTCCTACCCTAGAGGATAGGATAGTTGGATAGTTTTGTTGAAATTTTGGGTACTGTATTATAAAAAAAGATAGTGACTTTTATGGGATGTTTATAGAGGTTAAAAAACAAGGCAGTCAGGAGGAAAATTATCTGATTTACTTGAGACATACAACAAACACCACAATAAACTATTCACCCAGCTTAATGATTTTTAAAGTTCTGGTAATTCTTTCTAGAGATGGGATTCATATTTTCATAGAATCATAGAACATTAGGAACAATGTTGTTTTAATATTTTTAAGAGCTAATTAGATAGGTTTAGTTTGAGAAATTATAAAAAATCTATGAAAAAAGGAACATTCAACTTATGTGTTTTTATCACGATGTGTTTGTGGTGAGTGAAAGATGGCATGCAAACAAGAATGTGCCATTGAGTAAATCCAC
This sequence comes from Phoeniculus purpureus, assembly GCA_028565055.1. Taxonomy (NCBI): domain Eukaryota; kingdom Metazoa; phylum Chordata; class Aves; order Bucerotiformes; family Phoeniculidae; genus Phoeniculus; species Phoeniculus purpureus. The sequence continues at coordinate 41,788,607 of JAOXOE010000256.1, forward strand.
AGCTGAAAACTGCTTTTTCCTTTCTGGATTAATTTTTGCTTTGTCTGTCTGCTGAACTGAAAAATCAGCTCACACATTTATCTGTTTGGTATCTTGCAGCAGAAAACCGTGAGAGACTCTCATAAACTTATTTTATTGAGGCAATAGCCCACACAGTGTCATTGCTCTGAAGGGATGAGGCATGATGGCATATTGCAAATATTGAGGGTGCATCAACATCCAACCCTGAGATGTGGTGCTGATTGATCAAGAGAGCTGGAAATGGCATCCAAAGACATGAAGACAGGGAAACTAGGTCAAAACATTGGAGGAAAAACTGTTGGGGAAAACCACAACGTGGTGGTTAAATCATTTCTTAAGGTGTAAGGACTCTGTAAAGCCTAGCACACTCTACAGGAAAATGTGGAAATAGAAATAACAGTTTCAGGGACATTCCTTTTGGAGCACATAAAATTAATCTGTCTGCAACACTGGTGTCCTTTTTGGAAAGGAAAGCACTTACACTGGATAGAGAAGGAAGAGAGAGACCTCTTACATCATAGATATACTGGCTTGTATGACTAAATGCTTTTAAAAACATGGTCATTCTCATGAATACAGTATCTACTGTCAACATTATAGGGATGGTTCACTTTCTCAGTGTTCAGTCAGTGTGGCAAACAATCTAAATGATCATGTAATTGATGAAGCTAGGGATGGTTCTGCTGCAGAAAACAGGGCTTACGGGATGGAAAAACATACAAAAGCCAAGTACCACGTCTGGATTATGTTAAAGCTACACGTGGTATGTCATGCATCTGAGAAAGAGGGAGAGAATTTGAGCCAGTGAGGGCAAATTCCTAAATTAAACAGGAATGGGACTTTGTTGCGCTTAAGGGGGAAGGGAAAGCATTGGCTTCTTACATGCATTGTGCAAGAAAATGTAATTACTCACTCCCCAGAACGCCCTGTGAGCACAATACTTTGCATGGTGTCAGTGAAGATATGCCAGGGACAAAAGACATCACTTACAGCGTTAAAGTGTTGTGTCAGTTCACTACTCAAACGGGAGCAGTAACCAGCACGTGGCTTTTTTGTGATTTGTTTGGATTTTTCATTCTGCAAGTTGGTTATTTCTGGATGTTTCATTCCTGAGTAAATATTTAGGCACCTTAAGGTAGAGGGCAAAACTGTGAACTGCATTTGTTTTCAGTTTGCAGCGTAAATACTCCATGTGGACTGTACTGCTGAAAAGGCATGAAGGCAGGCAGCTGAGAGGAAAGCTACCTGTGGGCAGTGACCTGGCTGCTGCTAGTGCAGTCAGAGTGAGCATCTTGGGGGACAGATTAGTGTTAGTGTGGAGGAACTCAGCATTGCTGCAATAGATGGACAGAGGTAACAATGAGGCAGCAGCAAAGGTAATCCTGAAAGGAGATAGCTGCTGCATCTGCAATAGGGAACAGATTCATGGCTAAACCTTACTCATAATAAGGAAGTTAGTCACCCAGAAAGCTGGAGGAATGGAAAGTGCTGATCTCATGAAGATACTGTTCCACAGTAAGAGACAGATTTCCCTTCAAGACTTCCATTTACTTTGTCTGAATCTTTCTGTGTTTAAAGAGAAAGTTGTTCTGGTTTAGTTGGTTTTTTTTCTTTTTTGCTTGGTGTTTTTGTTTTGGTGTTTTAACATAAGCATAGGTTTAGAGACCAAGTAGCATCAGTGTCATCTGGCACAATCATTTCCAAAGAAAAGTAGAGGATCTATGCAATAACAGAATCATTAAGGTTGGAAGAGACATAGAAGATCGTCTAGTCCAACTGTGAATCTGACCCCACTACATCACTATTTAGTAGTGGACTTTGTTGTGCTGTAGATAGCTCCACTGCCAATGTAGGATTAGTCGGTGTGTTCATAAACATTATCCCACAATTCACAAACAGCAGAGAATTGTCTCCATAAATTGTTTGGTGGTGACTGTGTAAAAAAAATACCATTCTTTGTTTATGAGCTTGATTAATCTTCTAGTTCACACAGCGGTGTATTTCTTTTCTGAAAAGACTGTAACTATTAACACGTGTGAAAGACTGACTTATTTTACCGAGATACTTGCTTCAAAAATGGGCATTCTTTCTCCAAATACTCAAAGTAATCTTCCTTTAGAGTAGTACTTGTGAAAAGTGAATAGCAAGGGCACATATGCGGTGAAATCACTGATGGATCAAAATTTGCCTGAAATGCTCTTCTGAAAAATTCAGCAAAGTCTAGCAGACTTCCAGGTAGAAATAAGCACTCTTATTCTTCAGAGAGTAGTATCTCCAGCAAAACAGAGTGCGACATGCATACCTCTATGGAAATATTCAAGAAAAGATGGTGAGTTAGCCATCTGAATCTTACTGAAGATAATGAGAACCATGTGGCCAATTCGTATACAGGCTTATAACATGGAAAATTTTTCCTTGTGGCTCTACGTAACATGAAAAAAAATGTTCAAGAATTAAATACTGCAGCTTTTAAATACTTTTTGAATACAAAAGCTGCCCGAGTCATGTTCATGAAGAAAATGTAAAAATAACATAAACATCTCAGCTGTGTGAAAGAAACTGTAACAATCATCAACCATTATCAATTAGAGAGCATTTGCAGTTCACGTTAACGATTTTAGCAAAGTGGCAAAGACAAAGGATGCTTTCTTTAGGAATTTCTACTTAAATTGTATCTCTTTTAGAAGACATAAACAAGCATGTATAGCTAGTAGGCAGTAATTGAAGTAGGAACTCTCTAAGAAATTCTAGAAGGGCATTGTGATTATCACAGCCACAAGAGCCTGAAAAAGAACAAAAGCTCATCACGTCATGAACTGTTTTCCGAAAAGAATGACAATCCTGTTATAAATCTGATGCTTAACTCAGTAACGAGATGCATATTTTACAGGGTGAAACAGGCACTGGATAAAAAAGAAAGTAAGATACATTAGAAAGGTTCGTTATATAAATGGAGCTCTAAGGTTAAAGTCCAGGATTTGAAGAAGTGAAATGGCTGGGAGTAGGAAATTTTGATTGACCTGTGTGTGAAGAATGTAATTCTAACATTTAAGTGTCACACTTTCAATTTTATGGAAAAGGAGCCAGAAAACACTCTTTGTACGTTTTACTTTTCTTGTAGCCTGAGGTGGGGACCATATTTTACAGGACAAAACGGAGGTTATTCTAGCTCAGAACACAAGTTAGAACACGGAACACGGGAGCATATCTGTTCACATAATTCAGGAGACAGTTCTCAGAATGAGTCAAGTGGCAGAATAGTGAGGAAAGGGAGAAAATCTACCCAACGCTGGATAAAACTTCCCTTGTGCTCATTTCTGCTACTGTTCAAAACAGAATGGCCAACCGACAGGATTCATGTCATATGAACTCATCTGAATTGAAGCATGAGGATGAGATTTCCAGCATTCAGACTGAAATCTGTCAGGGCTGAATGTTCTCAAAGGGAAACTGATTCCCAGCAGTTTTAATCCTTAACCTGGCAATGCATGAACATGATTGCCTCTGTCTTTGCTGGGAATCAGCTTAGGCTGAAATGGAAAGACATATGTAGTGTGCAAACAATGTAGAACAAAAACCATTTTAAAAACTCTCAAAGGTTTGGGCTTTTCCCACAGGTTTTTATCAGCTCTTTCAGATCAGATTGATACATTTAGTGATGATTTGGATGAGAAGACTGAGTGTACCCTCAGTGATTTTGCAGATGACACCAAGTTGGGTGGGTGTGTTGGTCTGCTTGATGGTAGAGTGGCTTTACAGAGAGATTTAGACCCATCTGGATCAATGGATTCAGGCTGATGGTATGAGCTGCAGTGAGACCAAGTACCAGGTCTTGCATTTGGGACTCAACAGCCCAGGCTTGGGGTCTGGGGCTAGAAAACTAATCAATAGATTCCTGGGGGTATTGACTGATCATTGACTAAATACGAGCCAGCAGTGTGCTCAGGTGGCCAAGAAGGTCAGAGGCATCCTAGCTTTTATCAGAAATACTGTAGTCAGCAGGAGCAGGGAAGTCATTGCCTCCCTGTATTCAGTACTGCTGAGGTCACTCCTAATTACTGGGTTCAGTTCTGGACTCCTTGTTACAAAAAAAGACATTGAGGTGCTGCAGTGAAGGCCAGCAAGGGTCTGGAGAACAAACCTTACTGAAGAGTGGTTAAGGGAGCTGTGGCTCTTCAGTCTGAAAAAAGGAGACTTAGGGGAAGCTTTATTGTTGTCTAAACTACACGAAAAGAGATTTTAAGGGTCAGGGTTGGTCTTTTTTTCACAAGTAACAAGTGATAGGACAAGAGGAAATGGTCTTAAGTTGCACCAGGGAAAGTTTAGGTTGGACATGAGAAAAACCTTCTTTCTGGAAAGGGTCATCAGGCCTTGGAACAGGCTGTCCACGGAGGGAGTTGAATTAGCATCTCTGGATGTGTATAAAGTCCTTTAGATCTGGAGCTTAGGGACATGGTTTAGCAGTGGGCTTGGTACAGTTATGTTAATGGATGGACTCAATGATCCTGAAGGTCTTTTTCCGACTGAAATGGTTCTATGATTTTTAAAATTATTTTATAAACACTTTTCTCTTTAGCCTATGAGTTCATATTACTCAAGAGTTTTTAAAGTGTTTTGGCTGAAGCTGTGAACAGCTTGCCTACACCACTGTGGATTTGGTGGAAATCCTAACAGTTTCCTTAGTCAAGATGGAGGTATGATTTTTCCACTTTATTTTGGCAGACTCATTGTACCACAGCGCACGTATGCTTTACATAATGATCTAGTACTTGTTGTAAGTGTTGGCCTTTCTCTTGAAATTGTTTCCACAATGTGTGCAATAGAAGATTTAAAATTACAGAGTTCAGGAATTTGTATGAGTACTTTTAAATGGTGGCATATACAACAAACTGATGTTTTGAGACTGTAAATATTCATTTAGACCCCAGGCTAATGTCAGAGAGACAACTCAGATAAACAAAGAAAACGAAATTATCTAAGGCTGCTTTTTACATAATGACTAAATATTAGGTTTGTTTTGGAGAAAAGTGCAGAATCTTCCCCACTGTCCTCACTTCTTTCAAATATAAGAAAATTTGGAAAAACCTCAGTCACTGAAACAGAAACATGCGATTTCATACTTCAGTGACAAGGATTTTATTTCTTTCCTGTAATTGGCATTAAAACTGTCAACATGTTTTCTCTTGAAAAGTATCTCCAGTTATAACATGACTCTCATGTTCTTAAATTCTTTCTTTGTGTTACTCTCATTTTTCTAGGCTTTCAGAAATCTGCATCAGTGTTTCCCTTTGGTAATGTGGAATGGCAGAAAAAGCCATAGGATGAGGAAGATGGATTATCAAACAAGAAATGCACTCCCTTGAAATTAACTCATTTTATGGCTATCAATTAAGTGTGAATAAGCCCCTGCACGTGCACAAATGTACCGATCCTATGCACATACATATGTTTTACATGTCCTTGACTATGTCCTAAATGTTATGAATCCTAAAAAATCATGCTCCAGCCTGGTATACTCAGATGATCCAGACAGAGTGATCTCAGTCCAGAGTAGTATCTAACTCAGGATGTTTAACTGAGTAGCTATTTCCTTGCTATCTTTTTCTTTTGGATGTGTATTATGAGGATTTTAAGGCCATGAGGAAACTTTATGATCTAATGTCAACTTCAGCATAATATGGAGAATACATTAAAAATTAAAAAAAAAAAAGAAAAAGCAAAAATGTATTACTCTATTCTATGAACTGATCTATGAAAAGTCATGAAGCCAGGAAAAGTTCATAGATTGCAGATGGGAAATGCTCTGGCTATTACAGAGAAGACTCTGCAGGACATGCAGAGCAGCATGCATTCCCAGACCCAGCAAAGAGGTGTATTTATGCAGTGTTACAAAGTACTTTAGTGATAAGACTCTATCTGAAAATGGTTCCAGCGGCTGTATAAGATTTCCTGTTGCTTCGACCTCTTCCGTCATTCCTGTTATTTTTTTTCCCCTTTTCCCCTTTTTTCTTTCTTTTTCTTTTCAGAAGGAATACACACATAATTATATCTGTATTTATTCTGTGAAGTATTCCAAATACAACTGAAACAAACCAAAATACTCTCACTGAATTCTGAGTCCTGTATTAGGTTCCATTTCATTATATCTCATCTATTAATGCCTTTTTTTATTATTATTATTCTGGATTAATTGTCAATACATCCTTAGCACAGTTTCTCCTAGAAGTAACATTTTCAAGTACTTTGCTTACCTAGCTGCCAAAACAGTGCAAATCGTCTATCACACTGTAACTGTACTCAAAAATTGTTATACAAATCTGGACAGTTTTAAGAGTTACTGTCACCTGTGAACAACTGAATTTTTGAAATAGAGAGGTCTCTGTGAGTATATTAAGAAAAGTTGAGAACTGGTTTTGATAGCTCAGAACATGGATAATCTTGCAAACAAATGTGGTAGGATTAGACGCAACAGAACCCATGTTAACAGGTGGCTATATTCACACAAGATATACTCAGGGTTCCCATACTTTGGTTAAGATACCTGGGAAGAAGCAGACTGTGCAGCTCCTGACCTATGAGTGTGACACCACCACACTGCCCTTATTTCATGTGATCTCCATAATGAGCCTGGATATCCTCAACCATCTGCATATTGGGTGAACTTTGTATAACTGCTCCATCCTATCCACATTGGGACTATTCATAAGCTCTGAGCACGCACTGGGGCTGTTTGGCTGGGACCCACAAAAGGTCAACAGCTGCACTCAGAGCTGCTGAGTAGGTTATCATGCTGGAGAATTGCTAATAAGGAGCTCTCACATGCCTTGGCTCCTTCAGTAAGTCCAGACCTGGTTATCCTGTAGAAGACGCTATGCCCATACAAAGATCACATCCAGAAAATAAGCTTGGAGAGTAAACATGCTAAAGGCAGAAAGCTCTTTATTGTAATTGTTAACACCTTGTCTTAGTGTTTCTGTGTGTCTTTCCAAGTCCAGATGTTGCAGTTCCAGAAAAGACAGGGACTTGCTTTTCCTTTTTGTGAAATTCTGGCTGAATGCCTTCACCTGCATTTGTCTCAGTGCTGAAATTTCCAAAAGGAACACACAAGAATGTTGTAACTAGCTCTGCCAGGATTTAAATGGTAGTGAACTGAAGCACGTTGCTTTGAAGGGGGAACCTGAAGGATTTGGTATATTGCACTTTAATTTCACGCATTTTGTTCATTCATCCTGACTTTCCAGTATCCCTTGGGAGACTAGCCCTTTAAACTATGTGTAGTTTCAGCACAGACCATCATTCTGTTTGCAGAATGCTTAGTTCAGTGGAACTCAGACCTCCACAGTGCCTCTAGGACTACTACAAGACACATGTTAAGTAATAATACAACAATAACATAGCATCTAGACGCACTGAATGTGTCACAACAGCATTCCTTCAGATTTACAAGAGGTCGTGCAAAATAAGATTGACCTCCTGATCCATAATAGGTATCCGTTGCAAATGTCAATTGTTATGAAACAGAAGCACAATTTGCTGCAGGCTGTCCAAGAAGATCTCTGCAATTTCTTCTGGATATTCATGCAATTAGAGGGGTAAGCTGCTGACACCTCTGCTGCTAAAGCTAGTATGAGAAGATTGTTATATGTAAAAACCCCCCACTTTTTACCAATGAAAAATATAGAAAAGTTGGCTACTAGTGAGCAAAGTACAATTACTTGTAGAGACCTTGCACTGCATCAGTTTTGTATGATCCCTAATGGCTTATTAACTCCAGTGAATAAAATGCTGAGGAACTGAGAATAACAGCTGTTGCAGCATCGCTAGAGGCTCAGTGTTGTGCCGAAGTCTACCTGTTACTGAACTGACACATTTCCTTATAGACTAAGCAAACAGCCTAACCACACTTGTCACAAACAGTGAAATGATCTATAAAAATGAGCTATAAAAATTAGCTGTTCTTAAATATCTACAATAGAAAGTTCTTAATTTCAGGGAGGCTCATAAAGCTCACCGTGAAGACGGGAACACAGAAGATGTTTATTAATCTTAAGACACAGGAGTTGTGGAAATATGGTCTCTCCCATTTCCTGGAAAAGGACTTTTACTGCTGATATGAAGAAAATGGCTATGGTCATTTTAGTAGGAAGTAATACCTGGTAAGCATGTGAAATAAGAGCATGAATAAAATTCTGAATTTGAGTTTCATAATATGGCAGAACAATTCTGAGACACATATCTGAACCACTTGTTCCTCAACCCTTTGTATGCCTGTCTTAAGATTCTCTGTATACTGACTGTGGTGAATGCTAATAAGTGCCTCATTCTCTTTTATTCAGTAACAGTGTATGCCCCTGCTTCAGGAGTCTAAAATTCACTTGAGGACTATGTCAGTTTGGTTATCTGGATATCTATATGGATCAGATAGCCTAAGTCCTTTGTCTCTGGACAATGACTACTCCTCTCGGTCTTTTTCAGTTCTACCCTGAGACATCCTTCACTTTACATTCAACAGACATAAATTAACTTACATTTGTTTTGTTATATTGCTGTTATTCCAACAAATGCAGTCACACTATTCTCTCCCCAAGAGAGCATTCAATTTATTTAAGACAGTAAATAAATAATGGAATAGTCTCAACTTTCTATTTCTGTTCTGTGAGACTGAAGATCTGCACCCTGAATATCCATCCCATTCTGAATTCTGCTCAGCTTTAGGCAGCTCCAGTGAAGTAGTTTATGGAGACTTTAAGAGATAATGCTTAACTGGATGTATGACATAATAAATATTTAGTGATAAAGGCTACAGTATTCTTGTGAGTTTCAGGGATAAAAAAGACAGACTATATCTATGCAGAGGTGGAATACAAACAGACCATGCATCTATAACTTCTGCTTCAGGGGTAGGTTTTCCTTGCATTGAAACCATGGTATTTCTCTTTTCTATCATAACCAGATTTTATGGATATATCAGAACAAATAATGATTAACCTATAGAGGTCAACTACATTATTCCTCTGAGGAAGATCTTTGAAGAGTAAAAACCCTTCCACCTCATATATTTGTAGGTGTAATTGTATAAGAAATAAGATTGTTTTACCTAAATCAGTAAGAACTAGAGTGAGTTATGAGTCTTTTTAGCTAAGGCCAGCCTTTCCTTGTACCATGGTATTCACAGAATCACAGAACATTAGGAATTGGAAAGGACCTCAAAAGATCATCTAGTCCAATCTCCCCGCCACAGCAGGATCACCTAGACCTAGCTATGAAAGAAATAAAATCTCGGGGGTTTTTCCTACACCTTGATGAGGAAGGTTTTTTAGTTAGTTGGGTTTTTTCCTAAATCAATGCTTAAATAAAGGAGAAATATCTACTTGCATTTGAATTTTATGGCTTAATTAAGGGCATGTCATAAATTCAGTAGGTTTCAAGAGTGAGATTTATTAGGTATACATTATTAATGAATTAAAAGATAGGAGTTATTTTTAAAAGAAACATTAATTTGTTTTAAAAAATATGCCAAATAGTGTGCAATACTGCACAAAATTCTAGCAAAATAGATGAATATTTTCAAGTGTTTAAAGATGAAAGTGACGGTTATTAACTTAAGATCATGAAATGTAAATAAAGAGACAGAAATAGGATGCAAAAAAGCAAATTTCATCTTTTCTTCCTCCTCAGGGAGGATAAAAAAAAGCACTGATGCAGCCTTTTTGCCATGTCCAGCGAGGATCTCTTTAGCAGTTTTGTGATGTAATGTACTACAGACCAGATTTAACCATTCACACAGAAAACAGCAAGATCGTGTGAAGAGAGGAATCAGTAGTTACGAACGTAGAAGAACAGAACAAGTACAAACAATGTGGGTTTCTAACAGTTCTTTCACAGATTAACTGCCTTTACCAGAGCCATATAACACGGACAGCATTTCCAGTGAAGGGCAAACCATGTGAAGCTCCATTCTAAAGGTTAAGCATGGACCAACAAGCCTTTAAACTTTAAATGGCACGAGATGAGGCCATGAAGAAGCGCTCTCATTTCTTTTTCACCTGCTGAAGGTTTTTACCTGTTCATTAGTGTTACGCAGGTATTCAAGAATTATCATCTCTCTTATTTTGTGAAATATGAAGGCAGTAAAGCCTCCACTAGCCCACTAAGCCTAGGATGCGAAAAGCCAAAATAATGCTTATGTGAATGTCCTTGACAATGGTGCAAGCACTAATATTTTTGCTTGTGGCAAGTGTCGGCAATTTTATAAATTGTCCTTTGGACTAGTTAGCGTTTTCATTTCCAGCTTCAAAAAAAATGTCAAGATGCTGTGAAGTTCCATTATATTTAAAACACATAGGTTTGTATGTTTGTAGAATACAGACGTATCTCCTGCGTGACCTTTCTGTAGAACCTGCCAAGAATCCATCAGCAAAAATAAGGTTCAGCGTCAGAACTAAATCACAAACTGCATTATCTTCTTGTACATAATGGATCTTTTATAAAGAGACAGGATTTCTTTTTTTTTTAGACTTAGAGAGATTAAGGTCACATCACAGTATGTTAAAATACACAAACCTCGATAATCTACGGCAGATTTATTACCTACCACACACTCATAGATCCCTGGGAAACTTTGTAATTCTTAACACGAACAGCTGGTAGTAAATAACCAAACACAAAGTGCCTGATGGAAAGAGAAAGACAATTTCTTATACTCATGACGAGGTTCTTCTCTGGAAAGCTAATCAAAGACTGTTTCAGAAGAAAAATGACAAACAATGTTCCACTTGTTTTTGCAGATGTCCCAACATTTAAGCTTCAATTTATAGTGCAAATATTTCACTACAACAACAAATAGAGGGTCTGAGTGAGGCAAAATTTATCAAGAGCTTCCAGTTAATTTTTTTAAACCCCATCTGATGTAGCAGTTTTCTATCTGTGAATACTTTAGTCGGGTAGTTGCACAGGAGAAAGCATCTAAAACAGTAGGAGGTGGAAGAAAGAAGAGTGACATGCTAGACATTGCTGTTGGTTTTTTCTTTTAGCTTGTTTGCATGCCATCTTTAAATTGTGAAAGGTTTCTGAAGAAGTCTTGGAAGGAAAGTCTTGCAAGAAACTCTGCCTTTGAGAGTATTTTTAATGCTTTCTAGAACTGGCTTGTTGGCAGATATTCTCTCTTTTCCTGGAAATCTTTGAACTTTGTTTATCCATAATGATTGCTCACTAGATCAGGGTGAATATTGCATTCCCAGCATGGTGCAGGGAGCACATAGTGTTCAAAGACTGACCTCATGGCAATCCTGTAGACAGTAACGGAATCATTTTTGCTTCTTCTAGCATCTTTGCCAAGTGCAAAAGAAAAAATGCAGCCAGTACCAGAGAGTGAAGGAAGCTGTATTCCAGGTACTTGCTCTCAAGAGTGACATTGTGCATGCTCTCAGGTCTTCAGAGAGAGGAGGAGTGTGTGATGTCCTGCAGAAAGAGTTTGTAGCCACATTATGGCCTCATTTAATCTAAACAGCATTCTCACATATATGAAGTATGTCTCTGTGCTGTCTCTGCATCATGGGACGTCTGGATATGGGGTTGCCTATCTCATATATCAGCCCTTGTTTAGGTCCCTGCTTAGTCCCAACATCTGTTCTTATGAAATTCAGATAGGTCTAGAGGTTTTTCTCTGAACCTTTTTACTGTGTCTTTTGCTTTTCACTGTGCTTTTTCACTTTGCATTCTGTTATGCTATCTGTCCTATATATACTCCTTAGCTTTGTACAGGTCCCTGACCACTGTAAGCCATAGCCCTAATTATTGCTTATCTCCTCTCACCTTAGAAACAGGAATGGAAGAAAGGAGGACTCTGGCATCTGAATTTCTTTCACTTTTACTTCCTGAAAGATTTGTCATTGTTCAGTTCCAGAGTGGAAGTGCCCTTCATGTAGTGACCATCCTATGCTGAATCTGTTGATTCCTCTCCAAAACCAACTTTTAAACCACATATTTGCATTCATTCCAATGGTATCATTTGAAGTTTTCCTTTTTTCACTTTTTCCATTCCTCATCCTCCACCTGAGTTGCTGACTCAATGGTCCTTTTCTGTTGGCAACAAGAAAAAACTATGTGTATAGAAGTTGCCATAATTATTAATTCTTCATGACTGTTTCCTCTCATCCTTATTTCCATTTTCCCAAATCTTTCCTTATGTCCTTGAACATTTCATTTCAATAATTAAAATTTCCAAGTTGTCCTATAATGCAGAAAGCAGATGCATCGTCTTTTTTTCTCTCTTCCTCTTTCTTTCTTCTTGGCGTGGTAGGAGTCAGTATTTCTACAAAGATCTGCCACAGACGTTGGGCTCTGTGCCTCTGGAGAGTGAAACAATGTTGGGAGTCAATAGGAAACTCTGTGTGCCAGGGAATCCCTCTATTTCAAGTGTTCCTGTTCCACTGTTATTTTTTCCCCTTTAGGTTCTTTTGATAGTTTCCAGGTCTCTCTTCTGGGACTGGAATGTTTTATTTGTGTTGCTACTAGGAGGCATCATCAAAACAGAGAAGAGCTGTCCAGTCTTTTTAGTTCAGTTTGACATGATTGTATGAGAGGGATTCAGCAGCAAAAGCATTTGATGAATCTGCAAGTGCAGTTTAATCACATCTGGACTGTAGTGAAACTGTCCTGAAATTGTCTAATGCTAAAAATAAAAGCTGGAGGGTTTTTATCTTTTAAAGCATGAATTCATTATCAAAAGAACAAACATGATCACACATTGGCAACTGGTGCCTTAGTCTTTTCCATCTCAGATGAGAAACAATTTGCTCAACATTAGTGAGAAAAGACTTCTGAATAACTGTCCATGGGAATGTAGATTATGTGTTTTAAACATCTCTATCCCTGTAGACATTCAAAACCTGCCTGCATGTGTTATTACATGATGTGCTCTAGGAGAACCTGCTCTGCAGAGGGGTTAGACTACATGATTTCCAGAGGCCCCTTCCAGCCTCTGCTTGTAGGTTATTCCTTCCAGCCCTCTTCTAAGATCCCCTGGTTCACTGAGGCATGTTTGTCACAGCGCAGGGAGCATCACTGGACTGTTTCTGTTTGTGCCCTCTCCTGGCTTTCAGCTGTGAACTTCAGTGCTGTGCATGCAAACATTGCATCCAAGAGTCAGTTGGTTGCTCTTGGTTTAGCCTCACTGGGATTCCTCAGTATTTTCTTAGTTTGCCAACAAAGAAGCTTCTTCTGCTGTTTAATTCTGGAAATGGGTAAGAATGATGAAGGCTTCAGGCCAGCTGTAAGTGTCTCAGGTTCAAATACCAAATCCTGGCACTTTCACTCTAGCTTTGGGCAGAACCTGGCGATTCAGCAATGAGAATCTTGGAGAGGGGGCTGTATCTAAGAGCACAAGCATTTCAGATAGGTGATATTACAGAATCACAGAACATGAGGGTTTGGAAGGGACCTCGGAAGATCATCTAGCTGAATCTCCCTACCAGAGCAGCATCACCTAGACCAAGTCGCACAGGAACATATCCAGGTGGCTTCTAGGTTTGGACAAACACAATTCTCAACTCCTGTTTCCCTACTTTCTTTTCCTGCTTCTATTTCACAAACAGAGAAAAGGTCACCATTACTTTGGTCACTATTATGGTTCAGTACAGGATTCCTAGCAATGATGATGTCATCTGTTTCAGATTCCCTCAGTAAACTTGGGTGCTGTATGAAAGAGAAAATCTTATTTTAAAGTGTGAATCACAGACTTGTCTGAAGCTGTAGTTTCAGTTTCAGGCTTTTACACTTCAGCTGATTAACAAGTGCAGTCCTTAAACTGAAGTAACAGACCATGTGGGTTATGTACTGGTTGCAGTGCAACTTTGCTGCTCAGGCAAGCCTGTGAATACACAGCTGACAGTAGTTGTAGCTTTATATTCCCTAGGAAACAGATACAGAAAGAGATTTTGGCATAAAATAACCAAAACAAGGGCAAAAATATGTATTTATTTCAGTATGTTGGGGGTTTTTAATATTCAAAGAACAAAACTAGAATTTTGGAGAAGACTATGTATAGAAATGTTTATGCAAAAAGAATAAAAAGCATCAGATATGCAAGTTTAATTTTCAAAAGTAGCACAAGTCTTCACTTGGTGCCTTTTGTCTCTGCTTCACTCCTAACTGATCCTCAGAGCAAAGGCAGAGGCAGAAACGCCAAGGATTATACGTCAGGTGTTGTGACAGAGTGACTTGAATGCTGCCTTTCCAGACAGACCTCATACCGTCCCAGTTCCTCAAAATCAAACCATCCTGAGTGTCTCCTTCTGGGTGTCCAGCCCCTTGCCATCACTCTTCATTCACAACCAACCCTGTGACAGTACGTAACAGAACCATAACTGTCTGCCACACTAACCACACACAAAACTACAGCCCCACAGCCACAAAATATAGCTAAAAATGAGCAAGAAGGGCAAAAGAATTCCGTGTTGCTGCCTGGGATGGGGATGAATCGTGTCACAGTTGAGAGCACCGCTGTCGCTCTGGCACCAAGTCACCATGCTCACTGTCTGCCAAGGCGGGTGTCAGCTGGTGAATTGTAGCATTGGTAGACAGGAGAGAGATAAGCAAAAAACACAATGACAGCTGCTACACAGAACTATTCTTTCTGGCCTGCTGGATACAGAAACACATTGTGTAAATAAAGACAGACAGCTTCATTATGCAATTGCCTGCTATGATGTCGCTGCTGAGGAAGTAGTACTGATTCAGAAAACTGTACCCGAGCTCATCAGACCAATTTGTCCTTGCTTTCAGACTCCCAGTGCAGTGAGAAATACAGAAATGTAGCTAAAAACAACAGTTCTCCAGAAATTTGTGGTCAATAGGAAAAGAAGGTCCTGATGATTATCTAGTAATTTTGTGTCTGACAAATGCTTCCTACGTCTACTTGAGTTTAGCTCATGGAAACAGGTACATTCACTTTATGTGTCAGATGTAAGCTGTAACAGAGGTTATCAAATAATTTCTATGTAGAGATGCCAAATCACAGAACCACAGAATGTTTTTCTCTCTTATGTTCTAGCTCAAGTGGGAAAGAGACACTGAATTGGAAAGTCATGATAGATAAACCACAGGTATGAGCTGAGGTTACCATAGTGTGTTTATTAAAATGCTGTTTCTACCTTCTTTCATGCAATTCTCCTTGCAAATGACTCAGAGACACACTCTAGAGTGTGGGTGACAATGAGTTAGCATTTGAACAATCTTTCCTTTAGCCTGACATTGCTGAGTTCCTTTGCTGAACAAGGTGAAGTGAGGAATGATGGCAGAGAGGCTTCTCACGGGTGAAAGCAGGTGAAGCTGTTCACTTTGAAAATAAAGGAATGGAAAGTTAAATCAGAAGCATATTGTTCTGAATATTGTAGGGTATTCTTCTTTGGGAGTGCTAGGGAATAGAAGACTCTTATAAACAGTATGAGTGTAAATTGGGTGTAAAAAAAAGGGTAAGCAGCATTGTTCTCAGTTGGCATTAGTCAACTCTCTAAAGCTCACGACAATGATCCCAGTTTTCAAGGAGCGATTGTGTCCGAATTGGCTCAGCTATACATTTACTGAGATCATGGAAGTTGAATGAATTGTGAGCAGCATATTGAAAAGGGAGGAACTCTATGAGAAGCTACTTCTGATGCCTGAACTGACTTTTTAAAAGTTGGATAAAGGGGTAGGAAAAGAAAGAACTTTTCAGAGCATCCTAAATTTCAACAAAAAGCTACGTTTAAGTGTACTTAGCATGAAAGGTATCCATAAAGTTTTTGGACTATAACAGTAGGCCATCTATAATGTTATTATTGACTTATGAAGTAAATGTAAGCATAGGTAACTTTATTAGTAGTTCACACTTAAAATTCAATACTGTTGGCAAGCAATTGTCTTTCAGAATGTTCCAGTAAACTATATACATGTTTGTAACTGCTATACAAAAGAAGGAGATGGTGCTTGTAGTTTCCATGATTTAAGCAAAAGCCTTTAAAATGTCAGCAGCAGAGCTTTATTTGAAATATTATGCAATTCTGAACTCCAGCTTTAAATCACTTTATGTCACATAGCAAAAAATACCCCTAAAAAAAAAGTTCTCTCTACCTCTTGCCATGATCTTCCCTCCTTCATTTTCCTACTTCTCCTGCATTTATCCCTGCACCAGAGAATCCTGAAGCTGTTTTCTTAGAGTATCATCTATTCTTCATGGAGCCTGCCTCCACACATGCACGTGAAAGTTGTTCTGTTGTTGTTATACTTACTTCTGTAAGAGGAGGGTCTTCCCCAGTGAGGCTTGTCTTCTGTCTTGTTTAACATATGGCAAGAAAATCACTATGGAGAATGTATTTGAGAAAGTCCAAAGCCACTCCCTTCCAACATCCTCAATTCCTTGGCTCTGTTCTAAATCTCTCAATGCAAGAGGCTAAGATACACTAGGGATTAATTTGGCTCAATAATTTCTTGTGTTTACCTAGAAAATCCTGATCAAGATGAAATGTAATTTAAAAAAATGAAGAAAACATCCTTCACAAATCGCTGTTCTAAAATATGTTTTCCATGTTCGTATCACTTCTGAAATTCAGAGAAAGAAAACTCTACAAATGGGAACAAACCCTGTCCTGACTCTGATTATTAAACCAATGAAATAACTGACCTGATCTTACCTGTTCATGGCTGAACATTAGAGTAAATGCTGCATGTGTTAAACCACTCCATTTCCTAAGTAAGAAAGCAGACATAAATTCAGCCTCAGGGTTGCTTCCTGCTTCAGAAATAAAAGGCTGGATACAGCAAAGATTATTTATCCAGGGAACTCGGTTCTCCTGCCCACACAAAGGCAGAGGGATAGGAGACAGAAGACTTACTCTGGACTCCTCATGTCACATAGCTGTTGGCTTGGGCTGTGAGGGGTCAGCTCATTTCCCAAATGCACAGCTGAAGACCTGAGCTGAGTATATTTCTCTAAACTCCCCTGATGTCTTGATTATATATGAACGGTTACCAACGCGGTTTGGGATGTCAAACGCCCTGAATTAGGTATAAGGCAGCTATCTATTGTACCTCTGTAAGCACAAGGGGAAGCAGAAAAGCTGCCCATGAATGGAATGGAGTGAAAAAGGGAGTGCTAGATCCACATTTTGGATGCTAAGATTTTTAATCAAGTCTACAACCCTCTTCATGATTATTTCCACCCCAACAGTTGCCCTCAGGCAAGCAGCACTTCTGTCTGAGCAAAGTGCCCATGTTAGCAAAAACATCACAAGTTTTCTTGCTGGTGTCACTTGGCACTGATTTTTAAAACAAGCTGTAGACACAAGAAGTGACAATGATAATTTATTCAACCAACAATGTGTTTGGAGAGGTGAAACTAAGCTGAACGTCCTTCCATTTCCCCAGTTCTTTCCAATTCTATCTCTGGTAGCTGTGCTCTCTCTTTTGAAACTGCTTGTGGTGGGCTCCTCCCTCACATCCAACAGGTATCCAATGTCTCTCTTGTTTCTTTCTCCTCGGTGGGGACACCTCTCCTCAAACTGTTTCCTTGTCATGCCATATGGCTCCTTGTGAAAGCCCTCATAAAAGGCTATCAGGTTGGTCAAGCATGACTTTCCATTGGTGAAGCCATGCTGACTGTCTACAATGGCCCTCCTGTCCTTGAAGTGCCTGGAGACAGCCTCTAGGACAAAATCACCTTTCCTGGGATGGAGGTGAGGCTGGCCAGTTTGCAGTTACCTTTCTCTTCCCCACCATGTCTATGGTGGTGGAATTATAAAATGCTGTTTCACAGTTAGAAACTCCAAATAAGCACATTTAGTGTTGTTTACAAATAGGGTTGGACTTGCTTTGTCCCTTTAAAAACAGACTGTGTGCCCTGCTAATTTACTTTGGCTAATTTGTGCTCTCTTTGTGCCCTCTTAACACTTTAATTCCTTTTGTTTGAGCTGTAAAACCATGAAAGCTACCAAAAACTTGTTATTAGTCCTGTGTGTATGTGTCTCACTTCCCTGCAGTCCCTGACACTGTGCAGGAGTGCAAAATTATATATCTGCAAGTGCATCACATATTAAAATATGTGATGTTAGAATGCACAGCTTTATTTACATTTTTACCAAAGTACCTCTTTATTTACCTGTTATAAGCAGACTATATATACTGAAGAGGCAGGACTTAGGGAAGAAATGCCAGTCACAGTATTTATTTGGTGTCATCTTTCATGGGAAAAGACTTTTATTGCTCCCTTGTGTCAATGCAATACCTCCTGAAGCTATAGATTACTTTCATGGTCCTTAATCATGTTTAGCCATTTCTTAAAAATTAAGTTGTTATTATTAGTTATAAATCTCCTTCTTTTAGCATCCACATCATTTCAATCATTTCAGATGCTGCTCCTGGCCTCTCAGTTAATTATGGAACCATTTAAAACTTTATGGACTCATTTGTGCTCTAACAGGGAAGGTAAGGCTGTAGAGAAATTTGCCTTTCTTTAGCTGAATTTGAAGGATAAGGATCACAGCTGAATCTGAGTGCTGTAAGTACAAATTCCATGTGTGTAACCCCATCCCCCTGAGATCATGGGGATTCTTAGTTCTAGACAAACTGCCTGCCTATCAGCCATATAGTCTCGGGATGCTTGTAAAGCTGTTGAGTTTCCTCACCAAATGTCCCCATGAGATGAACTTGTTCACCTCGGTTCCACTCTGCCACTGGCTGCTACTTGGCAATATTTCATCCCTTCTCTCACTTCATGCAGCAATCCCATGCTATCAGCCTCTGCACAGCATTCCCTGTATGCTTGCACCTCAAAGCCACAATGACACCCCTGGCAGACTCTCTTGGTGACTATGAAGAGGCTTTAAGTGTGAGGTTAGGTCTGGGCTTTACCTAAAGGTAAGTAAGTACTCGCTAAAAATAGAGACCTGACTGCTTACCCTTGTTTTCAACACACACCAGCCTGCTTTTCCTCCCTTCACACTCCAACAAAACACATAGGGCCTGAACCACTGCTTGCAGAGAAGCATTATTAAATACTTTTTTAACTATTTACCTTGATTTATTTGTGAAGATTTATTTATTATTATTTTTGATTGTATTTATTTATGTATTGAATACTTTTATTTTAATGGTGAACAATTACTTGCGTAGAGTTTTACTGTTATTTATATGTTAATATAAATAATTACATGTTAAATGTATGTTAAAATCAACCTACTGATAAACTTCAAGATCAGCTGAGCAGGGAATGTGATGTAATCCAAGTTACTAGCTTGTTAGCAAAGTTTTAGGGCTGAAACTATGTCAATTGTGAGTGCAGGATGGTTACACTGCTCACAGTTTTCATGAAAGAAAATTGCAATACACATGCTAGGTAGGCGTTCAGAATATGGGACACAGCTTTCTTCCCTGGTAAACTAAGAATTTCCCTCTTGGTTTACATCAATTGCAATAAACAGCTAATAAATATTGTTCTGTGAATAAAATTATTATTTTTTTTTTAAAAAAAATCTTAAGACAGAACTGAACTCCAGACCAACTTCTGGGTATCCAGCTGTTTGCTTAAGTAAGTCTTTGAATTGCTGACACTTCATCCAAATGTTTTTTGTATACATGCTCAGCTTTCTTTAAACACTTGGATCAATTTAATCTTGGCAGAAAATACAACCAGCAGCTCTGTGGTGGCGATCTGACTGCAGGGAAAAAGCCAGTTCATGGCTAGGTAACATGGATAAGAGGAACACTAGAGTTCATGTTTGAGGGTGTTGCCTGTTGGAAAACACCATGCCTAAGTAGTGATCGCTGGTAAGTATGTCCTCTTCATTTCCAAAGGGAAATGTGGAATTCAGAAGATGATTTTATTTTGATTCCTTGGGTCTTAACTCTGTATGCTGACAGAAGAATGGGAACTCCTTACTGAAACTTGGAGCAGTGTGCAATTCAACCTCCAATCACTTCTGGATCATGTTTTGTTTTCCTCAACTTTGATGGATAAGCTGATATTTCATACTTTGTGGCCATGGAACAATGCAAGAAACTCTCTGTAGAGACACAGGCCAAAGTTCCTGGTGATATTGCCAGCAACAAATGAAAATTCCAGTTAGGAAGCAAAGAATTAAGTGTCGATGTAGTAAACATTCCTGGTATGTAAACAATTCTCTGGGGCAAAATGGACATAATTCAAAACAACCTCAAAACAGAGAGCAGCTACAGTTTGAAAATAAAATTCCTTATTACAATCTTAATTTTCCTGTTAAAAAACCACCTCAAACTAAAAAAAAGCTCCCTCACACCCCAAAAATCCGCAAATAAAACCACTCTAGAACAGTGTGAGGCAAGCTCTTAAGTTCAGATAGTCAATAACAACCCCAGTGGAGCAGTTTACAAATAGATGCAGTAGATGTTTACAGTCACTTCTTTTCCCTCTATGTTCTGAGCATTATTGTACCCATTTATCATTCAATAAGGGCAATTTACAGTTCATATCAGGATTTTACAGAAATCAATGTTTTTCTCACACTGGATTGGACTTTGAAAAGGGTATTGATCTCAAATGAGGTTTTTTGACTCCTGGATTTTCTTTAGAGTGTTTTCATCTTCCAACATTACTGGACATTTTTGGTAGGTGTCAAAGGACTTTAACCACACCAGCAGAGGTGTTGAGAAGTGGACATAGCTGAAAAGGCAATTATTTATCCCATATTAGAGGCACCCTCTTAGGCGATTGCTTAGTTGGTGCATAATGTTCTAATGTATTGGAAATTAGCTCAAGATGCAATTTGTTTTATCTTGGATCATCATCTCTGCCATCGTAGGTTTTCTTTAAAAGTCTGCTCTGGTACTCTAACTTGTATAGGTTTATGCACACCAAAAGCATTGCAGGGGATACTCTTCCAAGCCCACAAATAGGTTTTCATCTGTGAGATTCCAATACAAGTAATTATTTCTCTAAATTGTGTGCCTAACTGTACCTTAATGTTAGAGAAACAATGAGTAATCCCTGCGCCTGTTTTTTTTGAGGAACAGAGAAATACTTTTTTTATAGAATAGAGATCACACATGGCATTTCTTCCCTGTTTCACAAAAACACTAGAAAGCAAATCTGGACGAGAGGAGAATTAAGCAAGCAAATATAAACCAAACCCAGAAATAAAAAAGGAAATGAAGAAACAAAAACATTTCATTCCTGATTTACAGAGTTTTTCCAATTGCAAGAAACTGATTTGTAAGAAACTTCCTACTCAGTTGAAGGCAAACTTATTGTCAGCTTGTTCTAACCCACCAAAACATCTGTATTTGTCATGGCTATTCATATATGTATGAGGGATCACCAAAAGTAAAAGCCATTTTAGAACACCTTCTCAGTGGAAGGAACTGAACTCGGTCTCTCTCTAACCATAAGTAAAAAATAGTGAAAGATAACAGTCAGAAAAATCCATCACTTCCAGTTTATAAGTTTTTACTACTTATAATGGCTACAGAAAGCTTGCAGCCCTGGGACTTTCTCATTTTGCTTTCAGAACTGAGTGCAAAACTAATACTGTTTGTATGACTTTCTCAGAAACACGAGAAGATTTCTTCCTTAAGGATGAGACATTGCGTTGAGGGGTGAAGGGGAGACACTTGTCCTAGAAAAGACACTTGTCTTAGAAAAAAAATTAAAATATTCGGACTACTCTTTCCTGCTAGTAAGATTCAAACCAGTATCTAGATGTCTGTAACTTGAAGAGAGCCAAATAGGAAAAAACCCCCATGACTTACAATTCTCAAGAACAAGAAGTGTCAAAGAATGCCTTAAGGCACTGGAATATTAGTGACAAGCCACGGCTCAACATTGCAAGTTATCCCTGAGACTTTCTTGGAGATAAGCTTCCTGTGGACCTATTTCAACTGTTGTCTAATGATTTGACAGTATCAGTAATTATTTTTCACTTTTCTGAGATCAAGTATGTATTTACTTAATTGTGAAATAAAGATCAGATTTATTCTGTATACAGTACTGTAGACTCTTTAATAAAATGCTCAAAGCTTTCATTAAAATGACACACAGCTGAGCTTTGGGTTTGAACACGCTCTGGTAACACAGCATGTTACCAAACACAGCAATTCATCTAAGGTAATAAACTCTTTCTTCTGAAAGTCAACACCAAGTAAAAGCTAAGCTACAAGAAAATGTAGCTTATACCATTTTTAAATGCTTCTAAGTGGGTCAAAAACTAATCTGGAACAACCAAAACCTGTCACAGTTCTAAAGGAACGGTGAGATGAAACAGAAAGAAACTTCAGAAGAGCACAGCAGGTCACCACAATCCCAAAGTGAGCAGAGATAGCACAGACAACTTGCACTGCCTGTAAGGATCTGCATGTAATACAGTAGTACATTGTCAGGGCAATTGTGGACCTTTTAAACTTGCCTCAGTTCTCAGAAGACTGGTCTAAGGACTCTGTGAGGGGTTTGCCCTCTGTGGAGTGAAGTTAATCTGCCTAAACTTCAAGACTGTTCTAGAGGCACATTCTACTACTGCAATCGTTGAAACCTGAAGTAACAGGAGCCTAGTAGGGAGAACATGAAAAGGATTCCTTATCCCTCTAAGCAATACTTTTATGTATCCCATACAACTTCTATAGTACTTCTGGTATTGCTTATTAAGTATTTAGATGCTAAATTGCCTGGATTACTGGAGGAAAAAAGTTTATTGCAAGCACAGGCTGAAGGAACTGCATGCCAGTCTCTCATTATTTCTTTTATAAGGCAAAAGGCACAAAACTTTTATTTCCAAGGTGTATAAGTAACTTTTAGACATTATTTTCCCTCTAAACAGGCCACAGAATTGCCATCCTTGAAAGCATTTAAGAAATGGCCTTGAGTCATTTCTTTTTCAAAGGTTTCAGGACAAAAAATAATGTTGAAGATTTCACGCAAAGATGAAACTGACCTGACTTAGCACTGGTGATTGTCTTGCTCTGAGGTGAAAGTTAGATTATACGACTTCCAAAGGTCTTTCCCAAACCATCTTTTTGTAGTTCTGTAGGTACTTCTGTCCTAGAAGCCAATTTCACTAAACTTCCTTCATACCCTTTGTTTCAATTGTTAATGATGCAAAGTATTTCAGATGGGAAGTATGCATCATTTTAATTTGCTTGCACTTGCTTTCAAGCTATTACTTCTGAGTTAGCTAATTTTTAGATAAGAGCACTCTTTACAACTCAGTATTTTTGTGCACACCTAATTTTTACATGAGCACAAATATACCTACTCAAGTAGATTTCTACTGAAAACCCTCAAAAAGTTTACACTTGTTCTACAGCAGCCTAACAAAAAACTGCCTTTCTGAGTAGAATTGCAGAAGAGTTCTAGATAGGTAAGTAATTCATTCTTACTACACCTCCACCGCTTTTGAAAATCGGTAGGACAGCAATCTGCCCTTCAGACAGTAATAAGTGAGACCTTGTCACTACCAGTTGTTCTCTGAAGCATACTTCTGTACAGTCTCAACACCACTCAACCCTTGGATTACTGATTCCAAGCAGATCTGCTTCTTGAAAAAAGCCATCACCTGTATCTTAGTCTTGAGCTTCAAGTTATTGAAGTTTAGACCATATTTTTCTCTCTTGCAGCTTCATACCAACAAATTCCTGAAGAACACATTAATTTCCTAAAGGCACATTCACGTTTGGAAGAATTTTCTCATGACTTTACTAAAGTTTGAATGACATTTATCAGTTTAACTTAGTAAAAATGATTCAATCAGTAGGGCTCAGTAGCAATGGAAGAAAAACTTACTGTCATATCAATATTTGAAATGTATTTATAATAAACCTACATCTGTTTAGTTGGCCTTCCACAGATCCCTGAGAATTAACCCGCCAATCCCAGAGAGCTGTGTAAGGTTGGAATGGGTTACTGGGTGCAAACTATGAACAATTTAGACTAAAAAAAAGTGACATATTTTTACCTTGACTTCATGTAACACCTGGGAAATTAGCCATTTTATACATTATTATTTTCAAGCACCACTGCAGCAAATATTTTAAAAATATATAGGTACATAATCCATCTGTTTGTGATATAACTCAATGGTTGGAGAAAATGAAATCAAAACATTCTACTTATTTCTTACAGAGTCTCAGACCCAAGTGCATCTGTGGATACAGATACGGAAATGCACACATAACAGATCCTTTAACGGAATTTTTAACTCTGTAGATAATATTTTTGGTTTACTATTATTTTTGCCAAGATTTAGATGTCACATACACCGGATCATTCTGAACTTTCTGATTATTTTGCTGCCTGTAGTGTAAAATATGGATGCTAGCTAGGAAAATTCTTCCATTCAGTTTGTAACTATATCTTGCTATCACCTAATAGAAAAGTGTTGGGAGAGATGGAGAGCACAGTGTCTTTATAACTTAAATGGTTTATTGAAAAATAATAAAAGAACAATAAAAGAAAGAACAAATAATACCCAAGAACTTGCCAAAATCTTGGGTAAAATACGACAGATGACCAGTACTGAATTGCTGTAGCCAGGCACAGAGAGGAACTTTAGTGTCTCTGCCTATGAGAAAAGGATTAGTGTTGAGCACAAACGGGTTTCTTGAATGCTTTGAGCCAACACAGCTATATCGTGTGAAAGCAATTACTTTATACAGCAGCCCTTGAAATAAAAGCAACTGGAAGGGAGCTGTTAATTCTTGTCAGTATCAATTATGTTGAAAATGCTACATTTTCTCTAACTGTGGGATCACAACCCATTCTGAAGGAAATGTTAGCTTAAGCTGAATGGGGAATTATTGGGCTTCATGTAAGTAGTCTATAAAATCAGTATTACTTTGTTACTGCAAGATTATGCAGTCTGACTAATGGAAAAGGCCCAACTGGACTAAACAGTATTTTATTGGCTCTTTAGTTAACATCCTGCAGTGGACAGTCATCTGGACTGCATTTGAAATACAGCTTAATGAAAACCCACAGGCTAAAAAGTGAGTGTTACAAAGTAGAGCACAGAGCAGTCAGTGTGCTCAGCACTCACTGACTGTTTTATAAATTAGTAAAAGAATGCCTGAAAATCAAAACAATCTGAAAATACACTTCCTGAACACAGCACATGGGTACTTCAGTCCCTCTATGATCCAGTATTTCATTTCTGTGCTGTGTCACATGCTGGCATCTTTATTTGACATCCTCCTCTGTAGAGTCAGTGAGCATGTACGTGTTCTATTCCCATTCTGACAAACTGCTCTAGCACAGATAAATATGTCACATACTTCTCTAGACGCCCAGACAAACCAAGAAAGAGCTACCCAGCTGCAACTTCTCTGGATCCAAAGAAACAGGGTGAAGGTGCCATATACAGTACAGAAGAAGCTAGAGACTTTGACCGTGCCTTGGGCAGTATTAAATCTGTAATGCATTGAACCTGTCTTAGAGCATCAGTGAGAGTTTTTGCCAGCATGTGTGTCAGATCTATGTTGCATTTTGAAAACATCTCACCATTTTCTCTTGCCATTCTTCCTAAGCTGGAGCCTTCTTAGCCAAGCTGATTTCACCTGCAGCTCTCCACGAGGCTCAACATCATTCTGGCTTTCTGACTCCCTGTTCTTAGAAGTATCAATGAGCTGAAATTCAGCCCAAACATATCAGTATTGACTAGCCCAGACAACTTACTAGTCATCTCTGTTAATACTCCCAATTGTATACATCCCACCCATCTTGCACTGTTTCATATGGACCATGGAAAGTGCAGCACACAAACCCAAAAAGCCCAACCAGCTGTGGACCCTGCATCCAAGAGTGCAAAATTCCTGCTTTTCCTCACATGAGATTCTCTGTGTTTTTGAAGAATTCAGAGCCTTTCGAAAACCAGGATGATGTGTAGCTGGATTTTTTCTTGCACAGCCTGAAACCTTTCATGTTTCTGCAGCCTGGACACCTATACCATTGTGAACGTACAAGCAAATCTCGTTCATCTTCAAAAGAAGTAGCTTTGTCCTAAATATTTTAGTAACCACACATTTCTGCCTCCAAGCCACAAAAGGTGTAAAGGATTAACTTTAATACTCCTTGCTTTGAATAAAACTTTTCTCAAGTCTGTTTCTTTTTTGAAAAGGTTATGAACATACTTTTGCAGCGCAAGCTTTGAATGACCTGGGCAAATGTTCTGTGGCAAACAGCCTGTTAACATGACAATAAGGCTGACCTTGAATTAATCCCTCTCCAAGAGTGCAAATTGCATAAATTCACGTAGAAGTGAAAGAAAGAATTACTCTTTGCATTTTTTTCAATCGCTTCACACCTTCTGGAAAGATGCATTAAAAACATAGTAAGACACAGCAGGAGAGACCTAAAGTAGGAGCTGTGAAAACAATTGATGTTTGTTTGCTTTGCATTAAAAAAATGATCATTTCCTCCCTGAAGACTGTTGATAAGAACCTCTAGGTTTTTTGGTGATGTTCCAGATAAAATTAATCTTTCTGTACGATGTCATATAAAGAAATAGTGTCCCTCATTGTTGATTTACACTTAAAGGCTAATTGGATATAGATTAACATTTTTTTTCAACTATTTTAGTCAAAAAAATTTATTAGATAAACATGGTAGAGTTCACTTACACTTGTGTGTAAACTTTTGTCAAGCGTTTATCTCAACTCCTGCCTGGCTTGCCCTTCTATGTCATCAGTTGACCAGATCTGAGATGAAAATAAGCAATTAATTAACATACTAATAAGCTAAAACAAAAAAAAAAGAAACAAACCAAAAAGGGTTGTATGTTGAGCGTAGCAGCTTTTGCGTACAGTATGTCACTTGCTTCAAGACACTAAGTAAAACCAAAATGAAAAATATAAGAGCAAAAAGTCTGTAAAAGTACAAAAGTAAGGAGAATTTTTACCTTCCCTTAAAACTTCAAGTTCTAGAGATTGTGGCGAGGGATGTTCAAATCACCTCCAGAGAATATGAGCAGATGTTTCCTGCTTCCTACATGCTACAGTCATAAGGCTATGGGGAACAGGGTAGCCATTGCCATGGGATCAACTATGTCTTCATTTTGCCAATTGGATCAGGCATGGAAGACAAACTAAGCAAAACAGCTCCTGGCTTGTGTCTCTGTAAGATCACTACAGAAAAAATTAGTTTTGGATGGAAACATTCTTAAAAAAAAAAACAAACAAAATAATTTTGAAATAGAAGTTGTTAATTCACTCAAGCCAAAAGGGCTGGACTGTACTGTTCAATGTTCAACTAACTTCTGCTATCTCAGGCAAATTTAGGAGCAAAACCTGCTGATCTCCAGGCAAGTCAGGTGCTGTTCTGAGAACATTTTAAGCTTTAGATCCCCAACCCTAACACAGCATGTTAAGGAGTCTCTTGGGTGTCATTAGCTGCTTATATGAGCAGTGAAGGCTGAGGGTCTGTTCGTCAGTGTAGACATCCAGATGAAACTTAGAGTTCAGAAACATCTGAGAAAATTGTTGTTATCCAGTCTGAAATGAAAGGTAAGGAAAATGAAACACAGAAAATGTA
This sequence comes from Phoeniculus purpureus, assembly GCA_028565055.1. NCBI lineage: Eukaryota > Metazoa > Chordata > Aves > Bucerotiformes > Phoeniculidae > Phoeniculus > Phoeniculus purpureus. Next base: position 41,816,148 of record JAOXOE010000256.1, read on the forward strand.
AGGAAAAAAAGCAAAAAGAAAGGGAAAAAATTAAAGCAGATAAGAGAGAAGGGAAGGGGGAAGAGAGGCAGTAAAATGGTTTCCAGCAAATTGGAAAATCATATTGTAACCCAAAATTTTGATAAAATATGATTATTTCTTTAGGATGTAGATTTTCATCAGTGTTAGGCATGTGTTAAAAAATCAAATGCTTTTTTTTATTATTAGCTCATTTTAATAAGAGATAAGGAAGGAAAAAAAAATGAGAGAAACACCTAAGTCCATGTGACTTTTTTTTGGTGACAACCAGAAATTTCCGTATAAGCAGAGTCAGTTACTAATTCAACAGATATTAAATGTTGACATAGCTTGCAAATTCTTCTTTCTTTTTTCTTTTACTTTGCAAAATGGAAATGGTTTGCTTTCTGCTACTAAGTCTATTAAGTTTACTGCCATCCCAGGAGGACGTATGGAAAATTCTTGTGTATCCCCTGTGGAAATATATTTAGTTTATTACAGCATTTCCTCACACACATTTTATTTCCTTAGACCCTCAGTGGGAGAATTGCCTTACACTATTCTCAGGAATTTAAAAACTAAAATGGATAAGGACATATTCTGGTCTAACACTAAGTTGTTCATTTGCTTCACTGTCATTTAATTTCTGGAAGCGAGGAGCTGGCTGAATGGTCGCACCCAAAGAAAGGTGATCAATGCCTCAGTGTCCAAAGGGAGAGGTATGACAAGTGGTGTTCCTCAAGGGCCAGTACCCAGACCAGTGCTATTTAACATCTTTGTCGGCGACATGGACAGTGCAATTGAATGCACCCTCAGTAGGTCTGCAGACAACAGCAGACTGTGTGGTGAAGTCAACACACTGTAAGGGAGGGAGGCCATTCAGTAGGACCCTGTCATGCTCAAGAAGTGAGCTGTGCAAACTGCGTGGAGTTCAGCAAGGGTAAGTGCAAGGTTCTGCAGCTGGGTCAAGAAGAAAGGATTGAGGACAGCACTGAAAAGAAGGACTTGGGGGTGTTGGTGGACCACAAGTTTAACAGGAGGTGTCAGTGTACGCTTGCAGTCCCGAAAGCCAACCGTGTCCTGGGATGCATCAAAAGCAGCACTGACAGTCAGTTGAGGGAGAATCATCTTGTGAGACCCCACTTGGGGTACTGTGTCCAGTTCTAGACTCCTCAACATAAGAAGGACAAAGAGCTCCTGGAACATGTCCAGAGGAAAGCAACTCAAATGATCAGAGGGCTGGAGCACCTTTCCAATGAGGCAGGCTGAGCAAGTCGGGGTTGTTCAACCTGGAGAAGAGGAGGCTTCAAGGTAACCTTATAGAAGCTTTCCAATATCTGAAAGGAGCCTACAAGAAAGTTGTAGTAGGGCTTTTTACACAGGTGTGTAGCAAGAGGACAAAGGGAAATAGTTACAAACTTGAGAAGGGAAGATTTTTAGATTAGACATTAGGTACAAATTCTTTCCCATGAGGGTGGTGAGATGTTGGCACAGGTTGCCCAAGGAAGTTTTGGCAGCCCCATCCCTGGAAGTGTTCAAGGCCAGGTTGGATGGGGCCCTGAGCAACCTCATCTAGTGTCCCTGCCTATGCAGAGAGGTTGGAACTAGATGATCTTTAAGGTCCCTTCCAACCATAGCCATTCTATGATTTGTGATGATAGGATTCAGTTCCTATTCCCTGCTAAAATCTGGTGAATAAAACTAATGAAAAATAACAAGAGGATAATGACTGCAGATTTCTGCAACCCTAGCTGAAAAATATCAGACAATATGGAGAGTTCAGCACAGTTAAGTATGTGTTTGACAGAGGCAAATCTGGACACTTTTCAAGATACGACTGGGGCAAAAGACTATTCAAAAGTACGCACACAAGAAGAAATTCTTTCTATAGGATGTGTTTTATTACTTATTACTTTTTACAACAGTTTCCACATTTAAAGCAAATAAATCATGAATCCCATGGGTGAGTAGTATGCTGGAATAGGAATTCAACCTAACAGTCGAGTCAATTGGCAAGACTCAAATCCCACTGGCCTAGAACATGATCCTAGTGATAAGACTGGATACAAATTCTGACGTGACTTCATTGCAGTCTGCTGCTTTGGATTTGCAGGAGTTTAAAAAAGGGGAGTGAGAGTTTGGAGAGGAGTGGGGAGGATCATCAGACAATTAAAACTCTAACAGACATCTTGGCTGTGGGTATCGGTAGTGTGGTTTTTTAGTAATTTGTTCAGTATTTGTTTCAGGTTTTGACTGACGTAGGGATTAACTGCAAGGGGACATTATTTTTTTATGTGTTGAATTAAGTATGAACTAGTACATAGATGGGACATGTTTTCAGCTAAATTTCTGTAATTATTTTATTACCTCAAATAAAGAAGGGCTATATTGTGCAAAGTGTCAGGCAGCCCTAAGATGAGGCAGTGGTGATGCCAACTGTAGTATTTTCAAATGAGTGGGCTTTGCTAGTTCCCAGTACGCTTACTGAGGAGATGATTTTGGGGAGTTACTAAATTCTACTGCCTTTCCAAAGTGAAACTGAAGGTTAATTAATTCTGCAATAGAGTTTCAAGATTATATCTCACAGAATGTGAATAATAGCCATACTATTCTGTTTCTCTTGATTTGCACCAAGTGAATAAAATTATCTGTGACAAAAAAAATGATAAGGAAGATTACTTTTCTAGTGATATAGTAGTACCTTCTAGTAGTATTTATTAGTGGATTTGGCTTATAAAATTTGGGAAGCTTTGAGTTGTTAGACTGTTTGATCACGTGTTTGTTGCTCCACTTTCTCAGTATGAAATATATTTGATCCTATATCTCTACGTAACTTATTTATCTAACTAATTCATGTGATGATTATCAGTCACAGATTGGTGAACTAAGTTGCATATGTTTGCATTTGTCATGCTCTAGTATGCTTGACTAAACTAACGACCTCGACCCTTTTTTATATGAAGTAAAATATCTCTGTTGTTGTTCTTCATTTTTGCCTTACTGAGCAAAATGTATCTATTGTCCTAAAATACTACTACCAGAAAAAAGATGAGAGTACACTAAGGAACACCATGAAGCGAACGTCTTCTCAACAGAAAAATATAACCCTACATCGACTGAAGCATAATCTTAACCCTAGCTAAGACGCATTAAGATTTGCTCTTGATCATATTGAAATGGAAATTAGGTCAAAACTGATTATACCAGACAGTCAGGTGTTGGCTGAGTGTTCATTGTTATTTCTGGTCACAAAGGAAGCAGCAAAGTAACAAATCCAAAAATCATGTGGGTACTATGAGCCCACCAATTTCAACAATGTAATAGGTAAGTCACATGTATAATAAATATTTAACTTGATATTTGTGTCTCTTTTCAGAGGAAGCTTTTCTGCCTGGCAAAGGTGCTTTAAATTCAGTGTAATACCATCTAATGTAGTCTCCACGTCCTAAGTTCCACAAGAATTTGCAGAACTTAGTGCATTTTGAGGGAGTTTGGAGAGTGTTTTGATGCTGCAGAGCAACAGCTAGAACCCAATGACCTTTAAAATATGGTATTTCCTAGTAAGTACTGCATGATTCCTGCATCTGTTTATCTGACATTAAGAGTCAAACATAAGAAAGTTAACAGATAATGCCCAGTGCTAATTTGCATATGACAAGACAAGGCTAGCTGATAGGTACTCCGGAGCTGCTGAGACAAAGGAAAATGCAGCATTTTTGCTTTATTTGTCAGAGAAAGTAGGGGAAGGGATTTTCAATATATTATCAAGGATTTTTCAAGCTGGCAAATCGTCATTGTTATGGAATATTTTTCTCTAAAGTTATACCAGATAGAGCACTGAATAATTAGCCATGGTTCTGGTGTAAGTAGACATTTTTATTTATGCTTGACTTCTAAAGTTTACCTCTTTCAGTTACACTAATACCAAATGACAGGTAATTCCTCCCATACCAGTAGTATTTGCACTGTGCATTGTACGGTGTAATTCGCCTTACATTTTCAAATTACAAACCCACCATTTTCAGAACACCTGTATTTAAATTGGCTTTTTAACAGATGGTTTTTGGTGCAGTAAGGTAAGACCAGCCATGTTTGTGTCATTTTCGGTTCCTTGACCACTTTAAAAATATACCTTCACCAGGAGGCGTAATTTGAATTTTCCTGTGATGAAGGTGACAAACGTTGAGCGAGGGAATCCTTTAGTCACAAAAGAAATTGTGTTCAGTAAATTCATTAAGATATTTTTCACATTGGCAGATGGTCTCTTGGAATAATCAATCTTAATTACAGCCTTTTTAGAAATCATGGCTGTGTGTTACTTTTCCAAGTGTGCTGGCAGGCAGATTAATGTTACCTATTTTAGGATATAGATAATTCACTTTTTGGATCATAGAGAACAAACATTTTTGCTATATCTATTTAAGAACCCCAAAAATCCTCAGCCTAGATACTGAGTTTTAGGTCTTGGTTGAGTAGCCCTTTACTCATATAGAAGACTACAGGACTATAGAGATAAAAGTACCTGGTGCTGCTTTCAGCAGCACGTTAGTTTGAAGCAGAGGAGCTTGGAAATCTTCTAGGCATCAGCCAAGATTTTTCCTGTAATCTCACTGGCCTTTCATACTAGCATGAAGACCTCAATTCTGAAGACATTTACAATTGTTCTTCATTTTAGATGGCTGAGTCCTGCAGGTATTCATTGAAAATGTTCAGCTTGTCTGTTACTGGTTCAACTGCCTATTCTCCTTCAGTCTCACACAAGTTTTAACCCACTATAATAGTATTCCAAAGCCTGTTCTCTCTCATCCACTCAGTTCCCAGTCTCTGTTCTTGGTGGTTTTTTAGTGTCTTGGAAAGAAGCTCAGATTCCCCTTTGCACAGTGAACCTGTGTGTGCTTTCTCTTAACGCTGCTATGAGCAATCACCCTTTTCCTTTTTTTCTTGATTTTACCTAACCAGGATCTTCATGTTCATAATTTGAAATGCTGGCTTGCAAAATTTACAGATAGAAACCATCTGCTTCCTTCCTTCTTTACAGTAAAAATCTACACTTGATTGGAAGCAATTTTGCTCTCGTATTTTTACGGCTGATTGAAGGGCAAAAAAGGAAACACATGAGTTGCCTGCTTCTGGTATCTCGAGAGAAAGGGAGCTGCTCCTTTTATTGTCCTTTTTTGCACATCACTGACTGCTCTTAACTGAGCTATTAAATGATGATACAATTATCCACAGCGGTAATACAGTCAAAGAGAAACATTTCTCAAGGGCCGCTCCGTGCTAAAGGTAGGGCTCCCTGCTGCTGGAAGCCCTGTAAATGTTCTACTTCTCTCTAGGCACTTATTGCTAGAAACGTTAGCTGAGATTTCGCTCCAGCTGAAAAATGCTGTGTAGGCAGATCCACTATAGCAGTGCGAGTCTGGGCCTTCCTTTATAGTTGAAAACAGATTGGAAGAGGAAAGGAACATTTCTTCCCGTGGACCCACTCTGCCCTCCTGGCAGGAAGCTATTTGCAGCTGTGCTGCTGGCCACCTGTTACAGCAGTGCTCAATAGCTGGATATCCTGTTGTATGGCTCAGCTTCTCGGCTATCCACAATGGCTATGTGGAAAGATAATTATGTCTTTCCAGGGTTTAAGCATGCCAAGATCAGGTATGAAAAAAGGAGTCTGCAGCTTGCCAAACCCCACATCTTTTTGGCACATCGCAAGTAACACACTGAGTTTCCAAGACATGCTTACGTATGCACATGTGTGCATATGAGCAAGTGACAAAGATGTTTGCTTCATCTCGGCTCTGGTTGCAGATTCTCTACAAGCTATTCAGGAGCTAACAGCTAGGGGAGAGCAACGGCACAAATAAACATCAAAACTAGCTACAAAACTCCAGTGTTCAAATGGCAAACCCAGACTGGTTCAAATAAGGATTCATAGGAAAGAACCTCCACTCTGGCCCCTCTCCACGCCTTTGTGCAAAGAAAGCATGCAATTTCCTCTCCCAAAGACATGAGACAGAAAGAAAAGTAGGCTTTTAAAAAGAAGTCTGGAAAACCTTTCTAAGCATAAATCACATTTCTAGATCTTGTAAGGTTTCAAGAACTTTATAGATGTAAAGGCATTCTGTGTATCCCAGGGCCCAAACCTTTTGCCTAAATGGAAGATGTGGATTTACTTCATGATATTACATATTTAGATGAATGTTTTATAGTGGCTGTCCTTGAAGAACTGAGTTTTGCCTTGCAGGTAAGAGAGGGTCTGTCTTGTTTGTGTCTTTTGTAGACTAGTACCTCCTATTCCTCTGTGACAAGGTAAATCAATTACACTGCTACTGGAAACTGGAAAGTTGAATTCACAGGCAGACTCTAACGTAGCTTTAGATTTAATTCTATCTGATGACTAAACAAGAATGGGCTAGTAACACATGACGGTATCAAAAAATCACTCACCTTTTTTGCAGGAAGTTCCTTGACCCAGAGTTTTAATGAATCTTGATATCTAACTAGCTTTTTGAAAGCCCATTCAGATTAAAATTTCTTTAAGCATACATAAAATCTAAGTGTAAAGCTAAGAAAGAAGCAGGTTTATACGATCACTTACAGTCTTGGCTTTACAGCTTTAGACTTAGAAACTTCTTTAATGCTTCTTTAAATACATTTATTGTTACATGTTGGTGAAACTGCAGCAAATGTACACATTTCTGGGTTCTTCTGTGCTTCTGCATATGTGAAATACTGTGTGATTGTTGGCTGTCACTGAGACTGGAGAACTGTCGTCAAGATCTTAAAGCAAATTTAAGAAAAAAAGTTACACATGGTTTTGCAGAACTAGTGGGTCAAATGAGAGTGGTCACAACTGGAAGAACAATAATATAATATGAGATGTGCTAATGTAGCAGAGTCTTCCTTCAAGGTTGATGTAACAGTCATAGGTGCTCAATCACAGGTTAGTGTGTCTGAGTGCAAGACAGAAGGACATAAAACCACATTCATTCAAGCAGACTGATCCAACAACCATGTGTGGTAGATGTGCTCAGAAACAAGGGCACTCAGGAAAAGTGTAGGCTCAGTGTCTTCCTACGAGTTTCAGTGCATTGAGTACAGAAACTGGCTCTTCCTGGAGCCCACCTTTGTTGGTGATGTAAGATGAGGTATATTTTTAACCAAAATTAGACCAGACCACAGTAGTGGAACACCCCATAATTAACTGGACTTATGTTGGAGCTGCATTCGGCCACACATGTGACAGCTAAAGCAAAAACGCTGTCAGATATCTCTGACACAGCTTCATAAAAAGTTCAGATGAACTTTCATGGAAAACATTGTGCGGCATCCCTCCAGTTCCATTTGACCTGCTTCACTTACTGTGGTAAAGTAGAACTAAATCTTGTTCTAATAAACAACTCTCTTCTTCTATAATACAAGATACATTAATCTGTGTAATATTAAAATGTATATTGAAAATGCTATTAATCAAGGAAATTTGATTGCTAGATTTTTTCCACATGAGCAAACACTAGACTGGTATTTCTCAGCGTTGACGATCTCCCCTGTTAATTTCATTGAGCATGCCTTTGTTTTCTTTGCAGGAACTCATCTTTTTCCCTGCAAGTATGTAAAAGGTCATATGTTTCCACAGTGTCTCTGCCAAACACAGTAAACAGAAAGTCTTTTGAATCACAACATGTTCGCATTCATGAGCTCTGGTGCTTCAGAGGACTGCTTATTATTGTTGCTCCTTTTGTCTTGTTTGCTATTCAAGTTAAAGTTATGATCTTAGGCCTCTTGGGAAAAACCTTTTCTTGAAAAATCCTATTTTCTTCTTTGAAGAGCCCAGAATGTTAATATGTGTGATAATACGTGTGGAAGACCAGCTTTGCTATGAACTTTCCATAGGTGTTAGGATGGCTGTCTTTTCACAAGTGTTGTGGCTGACACAGATAACCACTATCCCTACACAGTACATACAAGAAAACACAAGATCAGTCTACATTAATGACTAAATGCTCAGGGACAACCACGGGTTAAAAGTAGGGATATCATTATTACACATGCACTGTAAATTAGGAACTACAGTGCAGAGAATGCTGGGGGAATAGGACAGACTTTTACTGTTTATTAGTGCATTTGATACTGTTGTTGTTTCACTATACTTAGGTTAATGTGGATCAAAACATTTCAGAAGAGAATTCTATTGGCTAGGCTGGAGTTTTGTCCTTCACACAAATATACAGCCATGCTCCAGAGCGTCCGTCAATGCCAGGGTATCTCTCATTATCACTTTTCACCTCAAATTAGTTAGGTGTTGGACCATTCTTTTTCATACAGGTTATAGTTGATGAGGTCCAGGCACAACGCAATTTCAGTTTTGAAGAAACTTGATTTTTAAACCGCTATAAGCAGTAGCTTTTACTCCATGACAAATGTTCTGCAGAAGATTTCACAGTCTGAGAAAAAAAATAGGTCAGATTTGTTTCTTTGAACATGAATAAAATGCTGCAGTTGTACCAGACACATGGTTTTCAAAATCACTGAGAGGTGTAGAAGCAGATTTCCCTTCTCATTAACTATAGGTTCCAGTCTTGCTGTAAAAGCTGCTGTGTGGTATTCCTGCTAAGACAGAGAGTTACTGCACAGTCCATTATGGTTCCCACAGTTCCACCTCATGATTTCCAGCTAGGAAAAAAACCCGGAGGCCTACGGTTTTATTCGAGGGTCAGAGTGAGGTTAGGCTGCAAGAATGGAACAATGACTGCATGGTGCTTACAGCAGAGCAAGGGATCATTTAAAATATTAATGCAAGACAAGATCTATTAATTTCACAAGTATGTGAGCAAAGCCTGGTAACAGTAGAGCCCACAACATGGTTCAGCATACATGTATGGGGTAAGTCTGAAGAAGTTGTCCTCTTCTAGCAAATGGATGGCATTGATTTTAGATTTCAGGTTTGTTTAGTTTCAGAGATAGGCCCCCAGCTTCAACAGATTATCATAGTTTTTCATCATCTTACAAATAAACAAAAATCATTAAACTCCACAAAAGAACAGCCAGTTTGGCTGAAGCTATGCATCAAAATTTAAATACTACTGTCATGAGACTGCACATCTTTTGAGGAACACTAGCAGCAACAGTTCTCTCCTCTTTAATGTCTCAGATATACAGTTATGCGTCTCACCCAATAGACAATCAATAATTTATGCAAGAAATCCTGCATGTGCTTCTCCTAACTACCAAATAATAGATGAAAACTGACACATAAAAGCCCAACTTCGACAACATCTCGGAGAAAGATACTATGTACATGGAGGGAATCTGTTAATTCTGTTCCGAGTATGTACTCTCTGATGATTTGAGCTGGAAGGAACATGCAGGTGAGGAAAAAAAAGATAAAAATCTTTAAATCTTAACAAAATCTACCAAATGTTTAAATTTTTAGCTTTGGGTAGCAATAACTTAGCTTAGTCAGACTCCAGATAACAGTATAAGAAGGTCACAGGACAATTTAAGATACAGTCCTGCTTCTTTCTCTCAATCTCATTTAAGATCACATTGGAAAGCTAGAGAGAATGTTACCAATAAATGTCTGCAGTCAGAAATGTTAAGATTCATAATGATACTAAGAGAGCTAGCAGCCAAGCAGGAGCCTGTTTCCTGCTGCCTGGTGTAAAGGGCGCTCTCCTGGGACTGAATCTTCGTTCCTGTTCCCATGGATGTTTCATCAAGCAGTCTTTGGAAAAATGCTATAGCAACATTTGAAGTAAAGTCTAAATGTCAAGTTCTCCATTTGCAAATGTACCTCCTTAAACAGGGGCTACTGTGTCATGAGTTCAATCTTGGGATCTCATTACTTTTTAATTACTGGCTGCACATTGTCCTGTCTCCAGCGGTAAGAGTGGAGAACCCAGAATCATAGAATCACACAATATCCTGCATTGGAAGAGACCTTTAAGATTGTCAACCCAGCACTGACAGGTGCCCCCTAAACCATGTTACTGCAGGAGTACATCTATCTGCCCTCTAGAAGGCCAAGTTCTACTGACCTCTCTCCTTATTTCTCCTGAGAAACATCTCTAGAGAAAAAGACTCCACAAAAGCCCTGGGCAGCCCTTCCAGTGCTCTGTCACCCTCATGGTGAAGAAGTTCCTTCTCATATTTATGTGGAACCTCCTGTGTGCCAGTTTACATCCATTGCGCCTTGTCCTATCACTAGGTGACACTGAGAAGAGCCTGGCTCCATCCTCCTGACACCTTTCACGTATTTATAAACATTAATGAGGGAAATGTGAGCATTTCACATGAAAAGTCCATAATTAGTGTCTACTTGATGCAGAATTGTGTTGACATTATGTATCAGTACATCTTCCAAGATGGGATGCCTCATAGATATAGATACAGAAACACAACAGAGAATGAACCAGGAATGCACGCACCTACCAGGCTTCCAAACCAAGCAGTAGTAGCTTGGATGTTTTGCCCCTTGAGGTGTTGCTTCTGAGAGCCATTCCTTCTAGATCCTGAGAATGAGGTGGTAGACTTTTTAATTGAATCATTCAAACCTGAGCATCTGACTTGAAACTGGAGCTGTAAAATCAAGTCTCCCAGGTGATGTTTTTAATGATTCTCTTTCTTCAAATTAGAAAAAAAATTTCTTTAAAATGGATTTGCCTCCATTCCATAGGAGAGAAGATGTCCACAGACTGTGGTTTATTATATGAATACTAAATATTTCAGTAACTTATTTTAGTTTGCACTCTTTTATGGAATTTCTTTCAACAATTACAATCCAAACAGAAAGGCTCTCAAGTGCTTGAAGTATCTAAGCTTATGACACTTTTTCCTCGTGTCTCCTGAATTAGATATTCTATTTAGATCACATCGGGCATAACATCTTCAAGTAGCTTGTGTTTTGTTTGACAAGTCATTTTCAGCAGACAAGGATGCAAACATTAAGCTTCTCTGTCAAGGCGCCTCTTGCTCTGTCAAGTGGAAAGAATTCCTCCAGTCTTCTTAATTATCTTTCTTCTGACCTCTCCACCTCACCATGTACAAAGCAAAACATGTCCTTGGTCCAATACAAGGATCTTTCTTTTCACAGGTAGTGAAGGTAATGCAATGATTTATTCTAACATTTTCTTACAATATGCATACATTTTTTTTCCTAATATGACTATATTGGTATTTTACCTCTGATCATTCCTATTTCCTATTTATTTCACTTGACTTGATCTGTAATCCTAGCAACATGATCACTCAGAGCAATTGAAGAGAAGATGTCAGAAGACGTCTACACCAGACTTTTCCAGTATGCAGCAAGCAGTGTTGATACCAGTTTTGCTACCACTTGAGGGCTAGGAATGCACCCAAGAGGACTGGGGTTTGTACCATTTGATATCTGCCAACAAATGAACTGGGTTTCATGCTGCGCATGACCATCTGCTTTGAAAAATGTCGGTATCTTAGCAGACATTGTACCAAAAGGACAGAGGAAGCCTCTGAATAATTGTCCTCTTTGAATAATTGTTGTTTAAATTACTTCCAGGTTGGATATCGAATGTAGAAAATGAATATGTAATGTGGGTGAAGTTTTTGGAGACCAAGGCCTGAATTTTGCAGTTGTGCACTGCTCTTCTACAGTTGATGATAGAATACAGAAATAAATAATAAAAATAACTCCTCTACTCATCGTAATTCCAAGGCCAACTCTTAGTAATGAGGCTCACAGATCTTATAACTCTTTACGACTACCTGAAAGGAGGGTGTAGGAAGGTAGGTGTTCATCCTTTATCTGAAGTAACAAGAGATAGGACAGAAGGACTTGGTGTCAAGTTTGCAGCTCTAGCAGTTATCATATGAAACTGTAGCTTGTCCCATTTGAAAGGAAGTAACCACGGACAGGTCTGCATTATACAATGTTGCCAGAACAAAGTCTTCTGTATTATACAATGTTGCCAGAACAAATTCTTCTGCATTATACAATGTTGCCAGAACAAATTCTTCTGCATTATACAATGTTGCCAGAACAAACTCTCAGTTACATTTGTGAACAAAATGTCACTGCTAAAGTCCTTTTTTAAAGAGTAAATTTGTATTGGAAATGCTGATGATTCCACAACAATGTGACTGAGGTAATCTAAGCAAATGTCATAACACCACTATTTAAAATAAACCCTTTGCAGGATTTTGCTGTTACAACTTTGCAGAGAGGTTGCAGGGGTACAGATGAGTTACAGTAACTTTCCAAGGGCAGATCTTTCATAGGTACTTCCTACAGTACTGTGATTCTGTAAAAGGGAGCTCTTTGGGCAATGTAGAAGACTTAGGTGGTGTGTGATACTCAGTGCGAGCAAATTTGCTCAACAGAAAATTTTCATGTAAGCCTGAAGACCTAGGACGTGTAGACTGTGAAAACAAGGTTTCAAAACTTGCTCATAAAGCTGGAGAACAAGTATGCCCTGGCTTCTTCCAGTCACTTTCAGTCTTCAAGAAGCAAAATTCACTGATTCCAAGCAAGCCAAAAAAACACAAAGGTAATCCCTGCTTCCTCTGTATTCGGTCCTCTGTCCACTGCTGTCACAGTCAGAAGGTGCTTTTCTCTCATCTGCCTGTGAATGAACTCAGCACAGCTGTACCAGCCATGCTCCAGCACATGTCTGCACAGTGAGGGCCAGCCAGCTGTGAGCTCTCACTGGAGAAGGCTGCTCAGAACTTTGGGAGGAGGTATGTAGAGCCATCGTGGAAAAAAATGCCATCCACACGTGATGGCCGGGAAAATCGGTCTGGAACGAGAAGTAAGTGTACAGAACCTAACAATGATTCCTTTAATATGCTGCGGACTGGTAATGTTTTTGACTAAAGCAGAAGAGAATAGCCTAGAGAGCCTGCGGAGGGGGAGGAGGAACAGACAACAGCGTTACTGTCTTTTAACAAAAACAGTTCTGAAGTGTACCTTACCAAAACTCATGGCCTGAAATCTTTTCTTTCCAGCTCAGGCCTGATGCGCAGTGTGTTCCCCTACTCTCCTCCTATCGCTAATTGCATGTGTGACCAAAGACTTGTGTGCTGAGCACATTTTACTACTGAAAGGTGAAAAAAGTGTTGGATTTTTGAGAAAGTGATTGACATAGAATTTTTTTTGCCCTGTCTCTTAAATGCTTTAAGCAGTGCTTCCTTATAGTCTTAGACAATGCCACTGACTCTTTAACAAATCACTGTACACACTGAAGAGTGAAACTTTATACACAGTTAAAATGAAGCCTTATGGCCAGGTTTTGACAGCTGTTATTCTAAAACAATGTTTTGGGCTCCAATCAAAAATGACTTTATTTCCTTTTGGGTTTCTACCAGGAGCCATATGACTCTGTTTGACAGATGTGGAGGAGGGGTGGGAGCAAAAGACCAAGAAGCTGCTTCAGCTGCTTTCCCAGCAGAGCTCAGACTGCAAAAGGAAATGACGAAGGAATCTCATTTATCTGAGGTGTTTGGTGTATAGTAGGTGGTCCCTGATGGGATCACCACCACTATTTGAGGAGATGTGAAAATCATGTGTTCCATATATATTACCAAAGATGAACTGTGAGAACAGGAGATGAGAATACAGTTTGATTTTCTGCTCTTCTCTGTGAAAAAAACAAATATATTAATGCACAATTTATATTGCTTTAAAAGCCAAAATTTGAATGACCAGTATGTTCATTGAAAGCCCCAGCTGGAGCCAAGGCAGGTGGGAGGCAGCCCATGTTCTATACTCAAGTACTTAACTTTCCTTAGCTGGCCTCAGCTTGGCTTTTAACTGGAGGCATTTGTTGTAATTCCTTTTTCCAAAACCCATTCTGCTTAGAGATCAGACCAGTGCAAGGGGTGGTCCAAGCACATCCATGCCATCACTGACTGAATCTGAAAGATCTCTGAAATGCAGTGGTATCCAAAAGGTAACACAGTCCCAGGAGACCTCTGAAAGCCTGCTAGGTTTTGTCAGGAAACCATTACTGGCTGTAGCAGGTGGTGACTTAGAAGCACAGACATTATTTCTGTGGGGATTAAAATAGAGTGTTTAAGTACTAGGATTGTTTGGGATTTCCAGGGTCAGGGAAATGAAGTCCAGTGCCTATTATGATGTTACCTGCACTAAATGGCAAATGTGTGAAATTCCCTTATAAAGGCCACTTTTAAAAATGGAACTAAAAGCTTTCAGTTGCAACTTTTAGCTGAACTCTGATATTTTTTGAGATCTAAACCCACAGAGCTTATATGGAGTTTGTCTCAGCAGCACTTAGCAACCAGACTAGCCAGCTGAATTCTGTCCATCTTCCCCAGATGCTGCAGAAAGGAATATGGAGCACAGCAGCATTAATTCAGGTGTTCTCCACTCTCCTATCACCAAAGTATGCCTGTCCTGGAATTCTCCATATCTGCGATGCACAAATAAATTCTGAATGTAGGGTTTGGATTATATGTAAAGACATCATCTTAGAAAGTGTAATGAAAAAAGGAAATAAACTGTTCAATTCTCTGAAGCAGGTGACATCAAGAAAAGACTGCTCTAGAAAACTGTGTCCCATGTTTGCATGTGTCTGTATGTCGATATATGGACTTCTAGCTTGAAAAACCAGAGTTTAGAAGCTGTTACCTTTTTCAAGTTATAATAAACCTAAAGAATTAAAAACTGTGGACAGAAGGCATGTGTGGGGCAATTGTCAAAGACACATTCAACCACATGGAGCATACGAACTGTTTAACTTTGCCAAGGTCACAATTGCTGGTTGATCCTGCAAGGTACATTACCTCACTGAGCAGATGTGCGTGATATTCAAAAGGAAAAGATGCCATTTTAATACATTTTCAAAGAGTAAAATAGTAACATTTTTAAATTAAAATTAAAGAATAATTCAAAATCCATGAAGTAATGAATGGATCATCTCTTATTAGTATTCTAGAAATTGTCTGAACTGGAAATCAAAGTATTTCTTAATGTTCCTCATTGCCACCTTGGCAATACCTAACTGTACGTAGTAATACTTCATAGCAATTACCAAGATGGAAAAACCAGCATTAGCTCTAATGGACTATGTTAAAGAGAGATAGTCACCTGATACAAAATTGGTAATCACATTTTGGTATCAGCTTCCTACACTCTCCCATCTTTTGCAGGCGCAAGACAGAAAGAATCCCAAGCAAGCCTGCAAGGACCTGACACAACAGTGCAGTGAAGTTCAGTTGGATGGCTCCTCTTATTTATGAGAAGCTCATTAGAATATGTAGTTCCTTCCCTCTTGCACTTGGAGTGCAATGAATAGATAAAATAAAACAATAGCAATAACTCAGACTTCTCCACCTAATGTATTAGAACGCTTCCTCTTTCTTAAAATTAAAAAAAAACACTGCTGAAGGGATTCAGGTAGAGCAGCAATTCATAAGGACTTTCTGGGAAGCGGATTCACTATTATCTGCACTCAAGCTCAACATGTTTTGGAAAGAAGGTCTTTAAAATGTCAACATGTTTTGGAAAGAAGTTCTTTAAAATGTGTCTTCCTTCCTTCGCTTGTCTTCATTTATAAAGCTAACATATTATTTTCGCCTTGGTAAGCGTCAGCACTTTTCTTCTTTTTTCCACTACTTATTGAGAGAAAAACCTCTGTCAGCTTCACAAATGACAGAATTCCATATGCAACGTATTTCGACTAGATTATTTTCTGGAAAACTTGGAAATTACTAAAGGGGCCAGGTCCAGGCTTCATCTACTATTACATTTTATCCAAGAAGGAGCCACTTTAGGGTGGTCATGAGAAAGAGGGACTGTAGAGTGTAATAATTGTCCTTTCAGGTAAATCTGGCCGTTGTCTCTGTTAGTTACTGAATAATGAAACATAAAAGCACAGGGTGTAACTTTTATTGTCAAAATAATCAAAAATTTTCTGTTCCTGATAGCCCTATAAACGTCCAAAGCCATGTATTCTGCTATTCCTGTGCCAACTAAATGTGCACTTGAGATTTTCTGTCTTTTCCTTAAGGCAGAATTAATTATTTTCACATAAATACTGCAACAGTCTGAAGTAGCTGCTAGATTCGTCACCCATGTTAGTTTGGAAAGAAAGCAGGGCTAGTGTGTGTTCTACCTCTCTTCAGTTCTCTGTGTTCAGACTATTTTCTGGCTATTGCAATGGCAGGATTGTGGTCTAAATGCATTTTCCATTTACACTGTGATTAGAACGTCGTGCCTCTTATAGGTACTGGGAACATTTTGTAAGATTCTTGGAAATTAACTATGGGAATTATCCTTTAAAAGGAAATGTTGTAACCTTACAGCTGAAACAATCTCCATAGGTATATTTTAATGGATTCTTACGGATTTCTTCAAAATCTCTAGTGACTAAGATAGTAGGATACTATGGCACTTGTTGAACAGTACAATATCTCCAAACAGTTTTAAAAAGTACTCAAATAATTGCTTTTCCTTTAAGTTGTGAATGGATACAGCTTAGATCTGTAAGCACTGAGAAGCATGAACAAGTAATGCAAGAAGCAGTTGAGCATAGATTATGGAGTATACATAGTTTGAAGAGTCATCAGTTTTACAAGTCTAAAATCTACCTAAATGGGAGAAAATTATTGATCCAATTAGCTGTTTATTGTGAAATACTTCTGTATTTGAAACACGTTTTCAGATCTCTTCATCTGCTAATACTCTCAGCTGACTTTTTTATTTTATTGTTTGTCTCTTTAAGTCAGCTGAACGTGTTGTTTATAATTGCTGACACTATCTCTGTCAGATGTTCATTACATCCTTCCCAAATCTGCTTTTATCTTTTACACAAAATAAAGCTGCTCTTATTACAGCCTCCCACATCTTCTTTGACCTTCTCTGTCCATCCTCCTATGTGACTCATTTATCTGTAACCTCACCACAAAAACAAATACAAGGATTTTCTTAATATGAATGACTCCCAGATGTGCATTCTAGACTAATCTGCTTCTCCATAGACCAAGAGCCACTCCGGAAGATAACTGAAATAGTTTCACCATCTCCCTCTCCATACCGTCCTTTGATAATATTTCAACAGCTTTTTTTCTGATCCACAGCCTGTTAGACCTCTCTGCTAGATCTTCTGGAGGTCTTTCTGTCTAGGCTTTGTCCAAATATTATATTACACTCTCCACCAGATAGAATGTGTTTAAGAACTTCCCTGCCTAAATCTCCAGCTAAAGCATGCTGGTCCTCTGAACTCAAACCGTCTTGCATCCTCTCCTCCTGAATGTTACAATAAAGAGGTTTACTGCTGTGACCATGTCATACAGCACACCCATTCACTTGCTTACCCTTCTCCCTTAACAATTTCAAGATGTTTTTACTGCAGAAGCCACTGCCAACTTCTCCACAGAAACCTTGTTTTTCATCTAAGACTGGATGCAGATCCTATATCTGTCTAGTCTTTCCAAAGAAACTGTTGCTCGGAGACTGGCTGGGTACCAGTCTGCTGGTGGGAGGTGTTGAGTGCTTGCCTATGCATTACTTGGGATCTTTCCCCTCTTTTTTCCCTTTTTGTATACAAGCATCTTTACCTTGACCTATAAATTCTTTCTCACAGTTCACCCTGTATCCCACCATGGAGGAGAATGAATGGTGGTAAGTGGTTACTTGCTGACCAGGGTCAACAAAAAAGTGTGTTTCACTTTTTTTTATAATTGTCCTGACATAACGTAATTAAGAATCCTGCAAATTACAGACATTTGATGGCAGTTGTGGAAGGAAAATCTGAACAAGCTTGTTATGAAAGCTCAAGTATTACAAATCAGATTCATTAAAACTTCCCACACTTTTACTTTCAAACTCGTAGATTTTAGAGCTTCACATTTTGTTTCTTGTTCTTCCACACTCTGAGAATGAATCCTTACCCTGTTTAGAGCATGCTGGTAGGCTGGGCATAGCCTTCATTTTTTCAGGATTTCCTTTGCTAGTAGAAACAGACAGTGTAAAGCAAACAAAGGTTATAATAGAGATAATGACAGTATTCTTTTCCCATCTTCATCACTTAAATGCTAATGGTTTAGAGGGTCTTAAAAATACTGTTGTAAAGAATAATTATCCTTTTTTGCCAAACTATAAATTTAAACAAAAAACCATATCTTGCTGTTTGAGTAAGATCAAGCACATTGAGTTTTGTCATGGGCAGCTGGTTCTCCTACTCTCTTACTCTTCAGCATTGAGATCTGCTTGACATATAAAGTTTAGAATAATAGAAATAACAGAGTAAGGAAATGACTCGTGCTGTTACTGTCCGGACTACCAATCGGTTAACCCCCTGGTTCGAGTTTTATTTTCTATACACAGTTAGCAACACAAAAATCAGAGTAAAAATGAGCTGGGATTAAGCCATTTAGTAAGATAATGTTTCTCCACTTGCAGAACAAAATATTTCTGGCAGATGTTGTGTGCTAGAGAATAAGTATAAAACTTGTTGGCAAACTGCAGTTATGAAGTAATTGCCAGACACTGTGGCCTCAGTTGTCCAGAGTAGCTTTTCAAGAGATAAAGAACACTAAAATAAAGTTAAATAACAAACCAAAACGAATCCTTACTTTGTTGAGGAAATATCACTGGCAACTTAAAACACAAAACACATCCAAATCAAGCAGTAGTACTGTTAGTATTAACAGAGCTCCTTGCACGTCCTGTCATATGCTACTGAGGTTCTCCATGTCCTGCAGAATGCCGCTGTCTTATACCATGTGTGTGAACAGATGCAATAAGTAGAAATTGGTAGAATAATTTTAAAATCATTTACAGCCACTACCAAAACCTGCCAGGCTCAATCTGCAAGACCGATGCTCTTGTGTCTTGATGATCGTAGGCTGTCCAATACAAACTGTTACTGAATTATAAAGCAGCTGCATCAAGCAGAATAGGAAGCATCTCCAGGGGGCTAGTTTGGTTTTATTTTCTCATGGAATTTAATGTTAATTCTGTATTTGTAATATCAGGAACAGCTACAAAACACACAAGATGAATATAAGGCTTAGACATTCACTTAGTCAGAAGCAGTCCTCATTCCACACACCAAAACGTTGGGATTTTTAAATTTTATCATAGAATAAGATGATTTCAATATTGCAACACTAGATGTCATCACATCATGGTACAACATGGAGAAATGATATTTAAGCTCTTGCAAGAAGACAGATGAGTAAATAATTCAAAATGAGTAATTTATTCACTGTATTTTACCTTTTTCTCTGTTGTTCCATGAAATAGTGAAAAGCAAATTATAAAGATTTTTAAAGTATTCTTAACCAAAACTATTTGCAAGTTTCTTCCCGTTGTGTTTCCTATCAAATGGATTTGATCTGTTCATTGTGGATTTCAAAGTTCACAATTAGTAGTTGATTAAAGAGTATTACTGCTGTTCCTGATTTATAACAGGGTAGAATGGTGAATCACAGGATTCCAGAATGGTTTAGGTTGGAAGGGAACTCAGAGATCATCTAGTTCTGACCCCCTGCCATGGGCGGGGACACCTCTCATCAGACCAGGTTGTCCAGGCCCCCATCCAACATGGCCTTGAACAATTCCAGGGAGCTGCAAAGACAAATGAAGGTCAGTGCTGATGAAAATAGTGGTCTGTAACTAAATGTTTCCAGTAAAATGGCAGCTAAAATTTGAATTCATTGAAAAAATATTTCAGGCCTAGTTAAGTATGGGAATTTGTGCTAGTCACTCAGCTTTCTGTTAAATCCTATTAAAAAAGAAAAAGAAATTAAACAGTTTTCCTTGAACTCAAATTCAAATTGTATAGTCAAGTAGATTTGGACCTACAAGTTTTAAAAATTATTACCCTTAAATTTTGCAATTTTCAGCACAATTGAATCCTGTAATTCTTTCCTGCCTGTATCTGCGTAACTTTGTTAGAAACGACCTCACTTACATTGGTCCCTGTGCTGAGCTGATGCAATTTCAAATCTGTTAAGTATTATTGTTGATAGAGTGCAAAGAGCAGTGTACATAATAAATTATTTCTTCCTGTGACCTCAGGTCATATCACAACGTTCTCTAGTCTCGGAAACAACCATCATCAGCGCTAGCAGCTATCATCTTCAGCAGTGCCATCCATGTCACATATTCAGTAGGAAGCAGGATGTCCGGGCTGCCTAATTGTGGTAAAATAGCTGTTATTTTCAAGTCCTCTGCACACGTCACCACACTTTCTTGTTCTTTGAAATCACAGGGAATCTCCTGAGACACTCAGCTTTCTCTTGTCTCTTCTCCTTGCTCCTCCACACTTGTCTATTGCCTCATCCTCTTGAGTGGCACACCAAGAGGGGAAAACTCCCTAATTCCACCAATTTAGGCCAAAGCAAACATAAGAGCGGTTAATATCAATAAAACAAAAATCAGAAGTCAAACACACAAAATGACCATCACATCTACTTTAAAAGCAACTACATGTTCTTCCTTTCAAGTTTTGGTTGCTCAGGTTATTGGGACTTCTGAAATGGCCATTGTACTCCAGTGAGTCTTTAACACAAAATGTAATGCCAATGTGATTAAAGGAAATTCAATGTCCAGCTAACATCCCCGAGAATTCTCGATCAAGGCTCGCTCACGTTCTTCTACTCATAGTCTGATTCCCACAGAGTTTTGTTCTGGGTTGAGAAATTACTCCGGCTGAGGTCAGGCCATGACTAGGATTCTTTCCAGCTAGACTGCACATTTCCTGAATGACTGGTTTACCAACACCTTTGTTTTAAAAGAAAAATAAATTAACATCACGTGCAGGTGCCTGAAGTGTATAGGACAAAAATTCAGACAGTGAATCTTAGTCTAACTGAGAACTTCAAAGCAGCAACACACAGGCATGCTGAGCACTTCCCACTGGTAACTTCATTCTCATGAATTCCAATGCCAGTGTTCCACCACACTTAAAATCTTGAGATAAAGGATGGGTAAAAAAGACAGAACACACTTCACACGATTTGCTGCCATTGAGTACGCCCATTTCATGCATTTCTCTTACTAGACTGAGGTTCCCTTCTTGTTTGCTGGCATTAGTTTAATTTACTATCAACAAGCAACACACATTTAGTCTTAAACCATAGTTTACATCAGTCTAATTGTTTCCATTAACCGTATCTGTAACCATTCATATTTAGTGTGGTTACTGACTTGGTTACCTGTGTTTAAAAATAATTAAATTTAAAAATAACAGATGTCATTTGTGATCTGGTTTAGATTTTGATTTATGATATTCTCTGTCATTTTTTGATATTGCACTGATATTCCTAGACAGGACAACCTGATTTCTTTTGATGGCACCATAGATAAAGAAAGCTCTTCCCTCAAGCTCTGAGCTCTCAAGGCCTGTTTACATCAGCTCATGGTCTTGTTACCAGCCACTTCTTGGGGTGAATTCAGTACAAGTGTGGGCTAGAGCTGCTGAGTGCTTGCTCTGCTTTGGTGGCTGATCCCTTAACAGGTATGTTCCGTTGGAAATGGCGCGAGGAAGGCAGTCAGTTGGACAGGGCTCAGAAGGCAGAGGCAAGTATTTTTAAAACAGATTTGGATATGTCTCTTCGAACATAGGGATCAGTAGTACAACACTTACTCTGATTTGCCAGATAACCTGGGTGCCAGAAAGGCAATAAGAAAATGTGAAAACTATACCATATTTCAAGATGTATACAGCATCGAATGTGACTTGCTACTGTTTTCATGTATAAAACTCGTCAGCAATTCCTCAGAAGACTTTGTAACAGTAGTTATGGTCTATGTTTATGCTGTTATTTCAATATTATCAACAGATAAATAGAAGTGAAGAAATGAGCAAGTTGTTAGCCTCTTTCTGACATCTCTTGTCAATAGACAAAAGCAGAAAGAATCTGATTGTTTGTAGCAAGCCATATATTCCATTATATTTTTGTATTATTTCAGTGAAAAAAGAATGTTTTTATTACTCCATCTGGTATTAGAAGTCACTTAATAAATATTTTGTTCAAATATCAATAGAGAACAAGTACTCTAGCTGCATAATAAAATCTTGTCTAAATCCTGTAGATTTGTTACTATTCCAGTAACTGCTCATGAAGCGGCTTATAAATAATTAAAGAGTTTCACTTTCAGGGATGCAAAGTCATGCTGTTTACTGATCCCCTAGACATAAACCTTTGAGCCTAATCATCACATAGGCACGCAACCACCTTTATGAGGATCAGGTGTAGAAGCTAATTCACTACTCCTATAAGAAGAGAATAAAACAGCTATTTTTGTCCATCAGAAACTTACACTCTACTGCAATAACCATTTGTAACTATATGCCATTAAACTCTCCTGCTGCCTTTGAGCTTTGACAGATTTTTGGAAAGCTGGATGACAGTCATATGAACTCTTAAAATAGCAAATGAAGGATGAAAAAAAAACATGGACCCCAATCTTGCCATGGTAACTGTGGCTGCAAGGATCTAGGAGGCTGTTAACAGCCCACCTCTGTCTGAAACAGGCAGTAATGACATGAACACAGACAGAAGGCAGAAAATAATCAATTCGTAGGAAGAAGTTTTCACTCACGTTAAAATTCAGACTGACACTCCGGTTTTGTGTGTACCTCATGTTTGGAATACAAGGCAGCATCTTTATAAGTGCTTCTGCTCAGTCTGGTGTCATGTATACAGACCTAACCCTCCAGGAGTTTCCAGTCTGATTGCATTTCATGCACAGTATTAGCACAGTACAGCTCTGATTTTAGTCAAGCAGAAAAACCTTTTTATTATGTATTTAACTATTTTCATATTGCAAGCATGAAATACCATACAATATTTTCATAACCAGTGTTTCATCTGTCTTCTCACACATTGTTCAGCAGGTAACAAATTTATGGATGCAGCTGATCTGAACTTATTGCTAGTATTTAATGAAAGTCTGCGACTTCACCTACAGAGTCTTTACCCTGACAGAGCTGAGGCAGTATACTCCTCTTACCATTTCCAATGAAAGGCGTGTGAACAGGATTGTATTACTAAAGGTCACAAAACAGATTTCTGAAAGCCTGCCATTACTTTCCTGCCTGTAAGGGCAACTCTTGTTGTTATTCAATATTGAATCAGACAGTGGGTTAAAAGTATGCTGGATCTTCGTGTTAAATACAGTGAGTTTCCATCAATGCTTTTATTAAGTTCCTCTGACATAAACTATCTGAATTGCTTAGGTGTTCATAAATGAAAGATAATTTGATTCAGAAATTACAAGTTTTTCTCTCCGATGTAGTCCATAAATTAAAACTGGGTTTTGTGCAAAAAAATGGGGAAAAATTATGAGCTGTTTTTAATCTTCTTGTTCAATTTTAAATGCCTCCAAAATACATTATCAACACTGAAAATATTTACATATTTAAATGTACACATGTTAAGAGCCATAGAAAATCCACCATCATAAAATGCATGTGAGATACATGTAGGGATTGACTCTCTTTTGGCCCCATTAGGCACTTCTGTGGCATTTCTGGCGTGTCCTGACAGAGCTCAGGCAGCATCCCAGCTTCACTTAGCTATTTCAAGGCTGCTTGTGTGTGGAGACAGGGTGGAGCACATTATCAGACCTCTTAACAAAAAGAAATGACTTATCCTTTGCGATCAGATATGCACCAAGGTATTGGAGTTTGGTCACATTACAGTTTTGGTACTTGCCTCAAAATCTGTGTGACTAACATATCCACTCTTTTACCTGTGTTCACCGCGATAACAGAGCCTAGTCCATTCTAAGCAGAATAGTGGCACCAAAAATTAATAATTTTCCTAATTTCATTAAGGCCTCTAGAAAACTTTTCCTTTGCACCCTAAGAGTTACTACATAGCCCTTTTCATTGGTAGATTTTTACATCTTTTCTACCATTAAGATGGGTTGATATGTGCGAGGAAAAGGATATAACTGGCCAACCACTCAGTTGTTTAAAAGTGGGTTTTTTTCTTTTCCTTTTCCATGTGAGAGTATGTTCCGTCCTTCTTTGCTACAAAGGGTCAGCTCTTACTTCAGGGAAAACAAGAACTACACAGAACAGGGAAGCCTTTAACATTTCAATGAAAATGTGCTGGGTCAATGAATACCTCAGCCTACAGTGTTTATTCTTAGAAGGCTCCCAGTATGTGATGAAAATAAATTATATAATAATTTATATTGCTATTAAAAAACTGAGTATAAATAGCAAGAAGGAAAATTAAAAGCAAGAATCAACTTTATTGAAGTAGAGGGAGCCCAAGAGAAAGCTAAGTTAACCAATCAAAATGTGATCATCCTAAATTCTAAGAAAAGATCTAATTTTTCACAGACCTTTCTCCAAGTGGAGCAAAAGACAAAGCAAAGCTTTTGCAACTCTCGCATCAGAAATGTGTGAGAATACACTGTGGCAATGAAGAACTTAGCCTACTGCTGTGACTGGGACCATGAGCTGTGGTTTGGAACAGATTGAGTAAGTAGGCTAAACACACAAATATGATGTTGAAAGGAAAGACACAAAACCTGACTTCTCAAAAGGACAGAACTGGTTTCTCATCTTTTCTTATTTAATTTTTCTTATTCTTTAGTTCTTTTCCTACTTCCTGTGTTTTCACTGTGAGGCTGGAGGATATTAAAATGCTCAGAGATTCCAGGATGGAAAAAAAACCTGGTAATACAACCCTGTTCTTTAACCAGACTGCACTTCATCTTTACTTCTAGGACAATAACAAATTGTGCAGGTCTACTCTTGCATGTCTAATCATGCTTGATATGAGCAAGATGTGTAGACTCACATCAAGAATAAATGAGCCATAGAGAAATGCAGAAAAATGACAACAGGTGTCTTGCAAGTGTGGCTCACTACCTTCTGGGTGCCATTACTGGTAACAGGGTAAATTTTTACTCACTGGGTGGGTAAGGTGCGCTAATCGGTGTTACTGAAATTCCATGTCCTGTGGCTTACTCTCTATTTCTTGCTTCTTAGACATTTTCCTTCTGGATCTGCATCTCACGCTGAGGATAGTTGTGTGGTCAACGAAATAGAACCAGTGATGTCCAAGACAGAGGTACCCAGGCTGCGGTTGTGCCATGGCTTCATCTTTACAACTGGGCCAACCGCCTGATGATGCCATCACTTCCCACTGAAAGTTGCTGCGACGTTAAGGAGACTAAAACAAGATCTCAACTAACAGTGTGTTTGTCCTTCTGTTTGCCAGAACATACTAAGAAGCAGTTTATAAACTCCATGGGAGCTTACACTACAAAGCAGTGCCTTGCACAGCTCACACAGGGCCATGTTGTCTGTTGATGTAGTCACTGTGCCAGAACTAATTAAGCTCAGAATGACATTTTCTAGATAAGGCTGTTGCCAAGTTCCATAAAGAGCAGAAAACCTCTTGGCCTGTCTTTTCATACACAAGGACAGATCAGGCCCACTTTCCTGAAGCACAGTAGATATATTTTTGACCTCCAGTTCTGAAAAAATCCAACCACCACCTTGTGTACAAGCTGAATTATAACATGAAGACAACCACCGTTCAAGAGTGTTGTATTCTTAGTTTACCCTTTGTCCTTACGTGATGGCATATTATGGCATCGGCATTAAAAATACACATTGCCGGCAGGAGATTTTAAGACATAAAATCATTAATTTTGCAAAAAGTCAGGGCTGAAGGGAAATTATCAGCTAAAAAACTTGTAGCAGTGTCTGTGTGAAAAAACTACTGGGCATTTGCTCTTCCACCCTGTCAGTTTGATTGTTCATCAGTTGTCTGGGAAGCTTGCACTAATGTAAGAAAGGGACTTTGTAAGAACCTAGAAAGAGAGTGTGGATAAACAACGCTTAGATTATGGACCAGGCTGGTAATATGTAGTAAAGCGAAAACTATGGCATTCACACGTGTGCATTTACATGCATGTGTTTACACACAAGTAGGAAAAAAACCCTGAACTGCTCAGCTGACTACTCAGCAATGGGTTATTCCACAGCGGGAATGATGTGGTTTTAAAGGCTTAAAAAAATCCTTAAAATTTTCACTGAAAATAATTTTTGGAGGAGACAAAAGGGAATTCAAGGGCAGTACTCAGTTCAAGGGAACTGGTGTCAGATAAAACTTAGATCAAGTTGTTTATTGCATCATTTCCTTGAAACTACATCTGGCAATCAAATATAGCTCATTTAGTAAGGTCTAATGTAAGTCTGAAAGAGTCTGTAGTCCATTCAGTTCATTGCACTCTCACAAGACAGTGAAAATGTTGATTCCGTCAAAACAGACTCTGCTTCTCTGACGAGGAGTACCCAGTCCACAGCTCTTACAGGATGCCTGGCAAACAAAGAGAAAATCAGTGATGCTGAATTGTGATGTATCCTAAATGTGGCTGTTATTCGTATACATATAACTGTTACATAAATAACAACTGCTGCTTATATGAAAGTATACTTGCATATATTTATATACAAGACATACATCTACCTTCAAACAAATAATAATGCAGTCACCTATCTCAGGAAATTCATTTCTGTAGCAATAGCTACTTCCAAAAAATCTCTGCAACAAGACCTAACTCCATAGATTTTATCTTCTAGCATTTGTTAGTCCTCAGTTCAAATTTGAGTCTTTTTAACAACAGAAATTTTTTTTATGACTGAATGGATGGCAGAAATTGTTGTTTATATCATCGTACCCTGACAGTCGATGGTACCCTGATAGTTCTGATGGTATCCTGATCCACAAGAGCATCTGTTTCACAAGAAATGTTTTACAGAAAGAATCTGCTTTCTGATGCATGAGGATCAGAAGTAATCATCAGATGGAGGGTAACAAGAGTGGAAGAAGAAAATTCAGAATTAAAAGATTTAATATTGGGTAACTGAATGGGTGAGAAAAATGAAAGTACATCATGTGTCTGGGGCTGGAGGGAGGGTGTTGGACATAACAATTCAAAATTCATGGTGCTAGGTCAACTAAGTCACAGTGTGTTCTTTCTCACTCACAGCTACATGATGAAATAATTAAAAAGTGTCTTTTAAATCTTTTAAAGCTGATGTACTTGACCGTAATTAGATGCTGATTCTTCTGGGTTGCAGATCCTGCATATCAGTGAGGTCTTACAAATGTAAGAACAAACTCTCAGCCTCTACCTGCCCTAAAGCTCTGTGGTCACTCGTTTTCTGTCATTTGTACTGATGCCTTCTTACACATTTCTAGGCTTTCATTTCTACATAAATGAATGATATGTCTGCTGTAAAAATATACTACTGAGGAGTAAAAAATACATTCTCGGATGAGGGATTAGGGTGCACTGTCAGCAAGTTTGCTGAGGACACAAAGCTGGGTGATGTCGCTGACACCCCATTAGGCTGTGCTGCCATTCAGTGAGATCTGGACAGGCTGGAGAGCTGGGCAGAGAGAAACGTAATGAACTATAACAAGGGTAAGTGTAGAGTCTTGCATCTGGGCAAGAACAACCCCAGATAGCATTATAGGTTCGGGACTGACCTATTGGAGAGCAGTGTAGGAGAAAGGGACCTGGGGGTCCTAGTGGACAGCAGGATGACCATGAACCAGCAATGTGCTCTTGTGGCCAAGAGGGCCAACAGCATCCTGGGTTGGATTAGAACGGGGGTGGTTAGCAGATTGAGAGAGGTTCTTCTCCCCCTCTACTCTGCCCTGGTGAGACAACATCTGGAATAACAAGTCCAGTTCTGGGCCCCTGTAATGGGTTGAAAACTAAGAAACTGCTTTGCTCCCAGGTTTTAAGGGGAAAGGAAACCAAAGCAGTCAGGTCTCAGTGAGA
>JAOXOE010000256.1:41844007-41894694 GCA_028565055.1 Phoeniculus purpureus
TGTCATCTGGTGATAGGACAAGGGGCAATGGGTGCAAGCTGGAACATAGGAGGTTCCATATAAATATCAGAAGGAACAACTTTGTAGTTCAAAGACCTTTCGAGGTCCCTTCTGATCCCTAATGATTCTATGATTCTATGATTCCTGTCTGCTATGTCCATCACTCAGCTCTGCCTGTACCCAGGGCATATGCTGTCATGCTGCAAAACACTGTGACAAGGCAGAAGTGAATCCAGCTCATGAGATCAGGGAGGTATCTGTAAAACATTGAGAAAGAAATACATTGGATTTTAGAAGCATTGTGTCAGGTCCTCAGATAGGGCATCAGATGGGAGCTACAGCATGTAACCTTCACATGACTGTACAGCCACTCTAGTCTTCCTGAATCCTTTCCAGCTGGGATTTACATCGGGTCTTGAAAAAAGGCAGAGAGCTGTAGCCATTTACAGGCAACTGCTCAGCTGTATCACAGGCGGGGAAAAGCGGAGTGTTAGGTTGTACCAATTCAGCCTGTTGACAGCCGAGGAAAGGACCCTTACATTTTACAAAGAGGATGCTAATTAATGTGAAGCAGTGAAAGAGCAAAGGGAGACTGTGTTCCAAGTGCCTCTGTACTGGAGACGTTGTGTTTTTAAAAAAGCAAACTGTATAGGAGGAAAAAGAAAAGGAGAAAACCGACAGCATATCATCTGAGACAAAAAGAAATCTGCTGTGGTAGAAAAGGTGATCTGGAGAATCTTTTCTAAGACACAAAAATAAGATTTTAAGGCTAAAAGCCCTGCTCTGTGCTTTCCATCCTGGTTCAGCCTGCTGGATGGCACGCCTGGTTCTTCACCTCTCTGCTGTTTGAGAAGCTGACTGCCGACTGACAAACGCACGGCAGCTCTTTGTTGGTCTTTTTTGTCTTCTCTGCTACACATGCCCTTTCTGAAAATCTGACAATTCCACAGCTACAGGGAGGATAATATTAACACAAGAGAGATTCCTGCCATTATGATCTGATACTGCTTCAGACCGAGCCGTTTGTTTACTGGGTACTAACAAATCAAACATTACTGGTGTCCTTTTTCCCAGCACCTACCACTGGAGTGGCAGCTGTAATTCTAATTCAGTGCAGGTCCATCAGAGAAGGGTTCGATCAGTTGTTTAGATATTTATCCAAAGAATTGTATTCCCTGAAACCATCTATGGAAACTATTTCAATCACCCTAGCAAAGTTAATACTACTGGCAATTCATTTAAAGAAAGGAAATACCATGTGCAAATTACACTGGATGACTTTTTCTGGCTTGTGTTACTCAGGAAGTAAATTCTGGCCTTCAAAGTCTGTGGCTCCATGAAGACGGAATGATCCTCTTTCATTACAACACACGTGTTCTTAAAATCATCACAAAGGACTGGATTTTATGCACACAGTTTCCTGAGAACTTGTTATTCAGTAGTGGTGTCTCTGCAGAGAACTTGAGAGAGAATATAATTCAGTTTTACTTTAGAGCTTCTCAAACACTCTTTTAATGAACGTTCTGTTTCCACTCATGAGATCTCAGAGGCTACAGAGCAGAGCTCTGGAGTTTTTTTAAAAAAGATGAAGCAAGGAAAGAACAGCAATGACAAATGCTGGCATTTCTTCCTTCGTGCAAGACGACCCATACATCTAAAACCATGGCACTTCTGAGAGAGCTGAACTTCTGGGCAATTTTTGTTTTGGGGCTGAACGTTCTGTGTGCTTGAGGTGCTGGCATTTTCAAGGGACACAAAATTTTGCCACGCTCTGTAGAAGCTGAGAGTCGTGGAACATGTTGCAGTTTGAAGTGTTGAGCCTAGAGAAGAAGGTTGAACTGAAGGACTGAAGACAAGGTGTTGGAGTGGGTTTCTTCTATGCTGTTTCACTTGGAAGTGTAAATTAACTCTGGCTTGGTTCACTTGGTTAACTGTCTATATGACCTATGTGTGGGGTCCCTCAGTTACCCAGTGAACTACAGCATTCTTGCTACAGTTCTTCTTCGAACTGACACCCTCTGTGGCCCACTATTAGAAACTTCAAATGGGGTAAAAGAAATCCCTTTTGCTTGTTTTTCAAAGGCATGCTTTGATTGAGTTCTTCCATCCAACAGTATTCTTGGAGAAGTCAAGATGGGAACCTGGGTTCAGATGCTAAAAAATTTACAGAAGCCTGAAGCGCCGAAGCACTGTCTGGCACTCTGACATTTGATTTTGGTTGCAAATTTTTTCTGAGCTGGTGCTGGCTAGACATGGAGAGAATATAGCGAGATCATGACTGCACATCTTACTCCCATACAGGATGTTAGATGTTGTAGCAGTCTTGCTAAGGTCATTTTTTCATGCCTCTCTCCTATACAAATGAAAGAGCAGGGTTTTTCCCACATTATAAGAAGTGTTCAAGACAAATCCTTGATGGCTTGTGGATCTCTCCACCTCCTGCTTCCACCCAGCTGCAATAAGAATGAAATGCCAGGGTAGATGGAAGTACACAAATGAGGAAAAGCTGCAGGGAGTCAGAGCAGGTTTCACTATTGCAAACCACTGGAGAATAAGTTGAATCCCTGCTCCAGCCATTCATCTACCTGGAAAACGCTTATCTTGCCAAGCCAACTGCATAAAGCTAATCAGCTCTGAAACTAGGCTGTGAAATGTCTGAATCTTCAAATATATTCATGAGAGTGTGATGGGATGGGGGGGAGGGAGAATCTGTTTTGCTGGAGCCCCCTTTTCCTATCTGTTTATGCTCCATTAACAAGCTACGCTCTTCCCTTCCAAGATCCTCTCATCTTCTTGAAATTGCCCAGCCTGGGACAACTCCATCAAAAAAAAAGTTCTAATTTTGAATGCCATCATTTTTTATGGCTATAACAGCGCTTGTTGATGAAAACGCTGAAGTTTCACTCTGGAGTAAAGACACGAATTCTGGCAAGTATAACTTTTTTGTCTGTTAGCACAGACAAGGCTGAACTTGGCAGCCTTGCAGAACTAAAACTCAACACGTGAGTGTGTTCTGGCAAGTGTAGAGGTGAGAGACTGAATCCTTTCAGGCTAAACTTCCTGTTTCAGTTGTGGGAAAAAGGAAGATGCGTTGACATTCACAGGCACAGTACTTGCCCCAGGACCAGGCAGCGCTCTTTTGTCCTGGGACAGTGCAGGTAATCAAAGGACCTGAAGAAAACAGAGAAAAAAGAACAGTGCAGGCAGCATCAGAACAGGCAAAGGTGCTTATTGAGTCTTCCTGTACTGGCTGGTTATCCGAAATGAACGTGACTGAGAAAGATAAGGCATAACTGGAATTCGAGTGCTTCCAGACATTGGAGAATCCTGAGTGGCTGCTGTGCTACAGATGATACCCAGCACTGGGTTTAGGTTCCTTTTGCAGCTCTTTCTGCTATTTGGCCTCTTTCCTTCCCTCATATAAAACTAAGAGCAGGCTGTATACAACACCTTCTGCACATTAGCAGGTAAAATGAGATGCACAAGTTAGCAGGTAAGATGAGAAGCACAAATTCTTCCCAGGTCAGCTGATTGTGTTGTAATCTTGTGGTCAAAACCCACAGACATCTATTCCAGAGAGAAGCTGTATCAGAAACGCATGTGATGTTTTCGAATACTCTGCTTCCCTTGATCTTGTTTGTCACATCTTGCCACATCTAGATACAATGTTGTTTTGTAACGTTTTTTCCACAGAGCCTTGTTTATCATAAGATTAAGTGAAATGTTTTTAAGAACAGATGAACATAAATCTCCGCTGGGACTGGTCTGTGCATCTCTAGCACAATAGTGTCTCTGACAGTGACGATAAGAACCGTTGTTGAGGAGTTCATGGGAGCCTGCATGTTTCCTGCAGTCCACTGGCTGATGCTCCCTTAGCATATCCCCATGTCGTGTTCCTGCCTCATCCTTTTAATATCCATGCCTGAAGGCACCTGTTTGAATGTGCTTGTCCTGCCTGCCTCCCTCAGCTACCTGTGCTGGACTTCACTCTCCAGAGGTTCACTATCCATACCAGGAAGAGGTGCTCGCTTTACTACTTGTCTCAGCTTCCTTGTACCACCACCTCCACAGTTTCTAAACATTTGTCATACCATACAATCATAAGATCATAAAATGTATTGGATTGGAAGGGACCTCTGAAGATCATCTAGTCCAATCCTCCTACAACAAGCAGGGACATCTCTTATCTTAGAATCATAGAATCACAGAAAGTATTGAGCTGGAAGGCACCTTTAAAAATCATCTAGCCCAAGGCCCCTGCAGTAAGCAGGGGCATCTTTAGCTAGATCAGGTTGCTCAGAGCCCCATCAAGCCCAACCTTGAATGCCTCTAGAGATGTAGCTTCTACCACCTCTCTGGACAACTCATTTCATTGTTTCACCACCTTCATTGTAAAGAATTTTTTCCTAACACCTAATCTAAATCTACCCTGCTTTAGGTTGTGTCCAGGTTGTGGTGATGCTATGCCATATCCTGGACTTGATGATCTTAGCGGTCTTTTCCAGCCTCAATAATTCTGTGATGCTGTAATTCAAAACCTTTGCCACTCATCCTGTTGCTACATGTCCTTCACCACTTGTCTCTTCCCCAAATCTGAAAAATCCCAGTTTACCTTCGAAAAAAAAAAAACCCTCAACAACTTTCTCTCCAAAAGAAACAGAAAAATCCAAACCCTAAACCCAGCCCAAGCTCCCTGACAAGGAAAAACAACAAGAGGCTGTTATGCCTTTTCTAAGTGTCAGTGGTTCTACAAACGTGCAATTTCCTTGATTTCCTGTAACAACTGCTGGGGTTCTCTTGTCTAAAAGGGAGAATATGCAGAGCTATTATTTTCACAAAGATAATTAGCTAAACAGTTAAGTCAGAAATTCAGCAGCAATTTTAATATCTTCCAGAAATGTACAGTATCTCTTTGGGCATTCTCTTCATTTCATCCTAAGAAATTAATAGTGTCATGTTACATTAAGGAAAATACGGTGCAATCATTGATAAAGACTTCATAAGAGACGATGATAACAATAATACCTGGGGGAAATTTCTGTTTCTCTAAGCACAGAGACAAAAGACAATAAAATCAATGTGATAGTCACTGGAAAACAATGGAAGAATTTTTTGCAAAGGAGTCTGACCTTCATCAAAGTTTTCTTCCCTTTGTTTAAGATGGAAGTCTGTTTGGGGGAGAAAGCTGGATAAGATACTGGCTCAGGCCAAAAACTTGTGAAAAAAGACAGCTAATCAGCCACAGATTTACTACTTTATTCCCTGGAGCTGGGTGGGGGAATGTAGATTGATCCTGTTCAGTCCCTGTAGCTTCATAGAAAAGAATCTTTTCCCTTAAACTCAGCATAGCTTTCCAACAGAGAGATGTGCGAGTTATGCATGTGAAGGGTACAAAATCTGTTGCAGCTCTGACAAATGTTAGGAGGAGAATTATCACTTGGACTGATTCAGCATTTAATGTCTTCACAGTTAACTAATCTTCAGAAAAGCTTACGAAGGAAAGAGTTTGGTTTTGCAATACTCACTGCAGATGGAGAAACTCAGGACATAGGTAATCGAGGAAATTACTGCAGAGTAAATGTGGCTGTGATTATATCATCACCTATTACTTGATAACTTCTGGACGTCAGGCAAACATTCTGGAGATATTTAGCTGTACAATACGTTAGGAAGGTCAGGCTCACTTCAGCAATGACTTGTTCTGTTTCACAGGCACTGTCCAATTTGCAATTTCAGTAAGAGCCAGGCAGCCAGCTTTCACAGGAATGCAGCGCGGCTTGCCTGTGCACCATTGCACATACTACTGGTTTATCTTCTACATATTTCATGGCAAAATTCTTTCGTGTGCAGTGTATACCTTTGTCAGACAACCGAGAAATCTGCGGCAGAGGCAGGAGAATATAGAATTCTATGCCTACTCCATGCTTCATGTCATCACCTACTGTACGTGTTGCACCTCTGCTCAGTTTTATTAGCATTATCAATCACCAATTTAAAATCCAGTAGGTGAAGGAAAGTGGGGTGGATGTTTATGGCATGACGGGTTATCTTTTAACTTACTCTCTTGCAAAACAGTAGGGCAGTCCGATTTCTCATTTCGTGCTTTGCCTCGGTCTTTAATTGAACAGGCCACTAAATAACCAGTCTGGGACATTAATTATTGCGATGTTGACTGACTTTTCATAAAGCAAGCACAATCCTGCTCTTTATTCCTGTGTTTTGCACATACAAAAATTGTTTTTCTGAGCTGCCGTTCAGTCATGGGAGCCTAATTTTGCATTTTTCAGAAGCACACGCCTTTAAAAATGGCCCTTTTAAATGGGGTCCTGCGTGCTGACCCATTTGGTACCACTGGAGGCAATGAACGCTTTGCTGCTATAGATTAATGTTTGTGATTGCTTCCCCCTCGCCTTTCCCAACAGCTACTCAAGACAGTAGCTAAATAGTTATTAACTATTCATGAGTTACTCATATGACCTACTTCTAGTCTTTATGCCTTGTATGAGCTTTGACACGGAGAGGCAGGCCACCACAGTGAGCGAGCAGCCCGGCTCCACTGCTCATCTCAGCGTCGCTTGCAGCTGGCCGCATGTTTTTCTTTCAAGCCTGCCCTGCCATCACATGTAATTGAAAGAGCATATGCTAGACCACATGTTTCAAAGATGGACATTAAATGCAGGAGAACTCAAAATGACTAATTAAGAATTCACAGCGAAAAGGAAGCACTAGAGAAAAGGTGTTTACCGGGAACATTCAGGAGACACACGCTAGTGCGGTCTGGAGCTCTTAAAGTCATCGCTTGCCAGCACTGTCACTGTGAAATTCTTTGTAGCTGGTGAATTTATCTGCTCTCCAACTTGGAATTGTGTTGGGAATTATCAATCTTCAGCTCACTCATTTTCCCTTTGAAAGCTGCCATTCTTTCTGGGTAGGGCTGCATGAGAAATATTCAAACAAGAGCAAGACTTGAACTTCTGACCTTTTGATGGCTGCATGCCAGCCAGCCTTTACTGCTTCCACTTTCTCCCTCAGACCGGTTGGCAACCTTGGGGGTTGCAGGAGAAAAATGTTGCCATAATGGCATTTTAAAAATACTTCTGGCAGTTGCTGATATGACAGTACTTCTTTCCTTCTCCTTCCCGGACCTGCAGAAACTTGCTACGGGTTTTTTTTTGCCTAAAATTTTCCTACCACATGATGCTGACACACATAACTTCATTTCTTTTTCTCCTTTTTTTTTGGTTAAGGACATGCTGAATCTGTTAGTTTTAACCCTTTTCCTATTCTGAAAGAAAGATAAAAGCAAGTGACAATCTGCAGTTGTTGCTTTTCCATAGTATATGGCTGGCTCAGATTTTCCCATTGCACGATTTTGAGTCTGAGGATGCTGTCCCTGCACAAGAAGCAATGCTGATTTTTCCCTCCCAAAATACTGTACCCCACCATGCCAACTTATGAGGTCAGTCTTCTGTGTGGTGAAAAAAGCTACGTTTCAAATGCTTTAGGCTGAGGAAGGAAATTCAGAGATATTCCACTTTCACTACAAGTGGCCCAATAAGTAGCCATAAAGAGTTTCTGTAGCAGCCTTTTTTCAGAAACCATGAGCAACGCTCATTTTGACACTACATTGTAGTAATAGATCCCATGCCACGGGATTTCTGGTAGAACTCACCTAATTGTTTGGCTACCTGTCAGGAGGAAGTAATTCAGATAGTGGTTCTTTGTAGGCTTTCCTGCTGGCTCCTTTAGCTTTCACATATACAGACCTTTTTCAGCGTTCCAAAGAGACCTATGGGCTTTACATTGACATGATGGCATCAGCTGCCCCACTTGTATGACCCTTGACAACTACCTAAGCATTGCAGATGTTTTTTCATGTGACTTGGGCTCCCAAATGCTGTTATCACAAGAAAACTATTGTCTAGTATATACATATACTGTATATACTACATAGTATATACATATATAATATGTAATATACTGTGTATACTACATGTATATACAATATAATATACAGTATATACTACATAGTGTATATATAGTGTGTATATATATA
The DNA here is from genome assembly GCA_028565055.1 of Phoeniculus purpureus. NCBI lineage: Eukaryota > Metazoa > Chordata > Aves > Bucerotiformes > Phoeniculidae > Phoeniculus > Phoeniculus purpureus. Next base: position 41,852,064 of record JAOXOE010000256.1, read on the forward strand.
TACTATATACTGTATAGTATGTGTATATAACTACAGCTAAATGTTGGTTCAATTTTAGTGATGTCATGAGCATTCTGCTTTATAAAACACAAGGTTTATTTTCAAAGACTTCACATATTCTGGAATTTGGACTCGTGTAAGGCATCTCAAATGAGGGTTACTGACTTAAATCCTAAAAATAGCCACCAGTAGTTATTAATTAAAAAGCTGAGCAACGAACTTCAGACACGTATTGGAGAACATTTGGTAAATTAGTCGCCTCTTGGCTTCACTTTTACTATAATAGTCATAAATGTCACTGAAGAGATTGAACATTGAACTGACTGAGATAGAAAGCTGGCCACACAGGAGTAGTATGAGGTTGCTTCTGTCCTTCTCTATGGGAAACCGGCACCTGAAACTGTAGCCAAGAGGAGTCTAAGGGGAAAATTCAAAGGAGACAAACATCACTCAGAAGATACTGACTAGAGATAGTGACCAACTTGTCAACAATAATTTGATAAAAGGCATTTTCCCATTTTTTTTCCTTTAAAAATCATAAATAAAGAAAAAGCAAAATGTTAAAAAATGCCTTGGTATTCCCCCCGAGATCCTGTTTTGGTCTATATTTCTTTCATGCTAAGCTTGTAGTTCACTTTCTACCATACAAAACATAGGATGGCCTCAACTACACAGAATTATTTCTGTCTTGTGTCAGGTATTTCATATGTATAAGATCTGACACAGGAATTCTGAAAGCAGAACAAACCTACATCTACTTTTTCCAGCTCCATTCTTGGAAGAGGCTTTGTCATGTGTTTATCCCACTGTTTAGTTTTAGAGTTTATGTAGTTGCAAACAATAACTGTCCGTTTGCATTGTGCAAACAGATGAACTAAATGAAATGAGCTGTCTTGCCAAGTTTAGTTATGTCCCCAGTTTGAAAGTGCTTTCAAAAAAGGCAAAAGGTTAGTGTTCCTTTTCTGCGGATATTCAGCTTGTTTGCTGAACTGGCTGTGGAAAGGCAAAAAAAAATCCCTGTGTGGATGAAGGTGAAGCAAATGCATTAAAACAACTGGAACAGCTCGCTGTGGAAAATGCATTGCTCAGCAATAAGGATAAGTCATTAAAATTTCCAAGCCAGGAAGAGTTGGAGGAGAACCCACTTGGAAGAAAACCAAGCCAGAATACGCCCAATTACTGAGCCTCAAATGCTTCCAAGATTTTTTAGAAGGTTGCGCTGTTTCATGCTGACAAGTGTTCCCTTTTGGCATCCCAGCCCTTCCCAGGCATACCAGCAGTGAATGTGCAGCAACCTAACCTCATCAGTGGAGAAGACCAGCCCAGTCTTCCCCTGGCAGCTCTGTGTCCCAATCATCTTCACTATTTATTACTCGCCTGAGAGATAGCTCACACATAGACATTGATAATGTTTACACAGCTATTTGAATTGACTTTGAAATAAAGTTGTACAGTGAGCTACGGGGGAAAGAGAGGGATTAAGGACAATGAAATCATACTGTCTCATAAACACATTGCCATTACCTTTAACATAGCGCACTAAATTGCAGCAGCATGTCGTAGTGAGACATTTTGTTCCTATTACAGCATGTACGGCATGTAGCAGGAATTTGATATCCTGACCAGACACTCAAAAGTTGGCTTGAAACATCAGTCTTAAAATGTATAGCATTCTTGGTACAGCAGGATAAGTGTAACTCCAAAGAGAGACACCAGCTTGGGCTGGAAAGCATGGACCAGACTGGGCTGGTAAGCATTATTACCAGGCATTTGCACAGACAGATTAGAGTCAGATCATCAGCAACACTGTCAATACTGAAGTGACAGTTATCTCAAGCCTTCTAATCCTTCTCGTCTTTCTTCTGTGATAAATAATCAATAACATTGGAAGAATTGAAATGCTTGTGTTCTCTGTCGTTTCTTCTTGTTCATTGCATTTAAATGCAAGTTCTTTCAAGCACAAATTTTTCAGACCATTAAAAGCTCCTCTGTCATGTTCATGTAATACAAAGTACATTGATTTGCATTTCACTTTAGACAAATATGTAATTATAAGCAAATAGCGTATATGAACTGCAATTGGAAGTTGAAAAATTTCCATCTGAATGTACACACTTGCTTTAGGCAAACTGTAGAGAGAAGGGTTCATTAGCATGGTCAGAATTAAATTCATGTTCACATTTGCATGAATATTCATGGAAAACTTTCCACTGTCAATGCACCACAGAATGACATTTCTTGTAGTCAGTTTCTCATATGATGGGATGGCCCAAATGCTTTTGGAACTCTTAGGACAAATGGACTCAAATTTCTGTTTATGTCTGATCCGGTCCCTGGCAATGAGCCTCTGCGGCAGTCCCTTGTTCCTACTTCCTGTGGCCAGCATTCTCCCACACTGAATCTACGCTTGGTCAAGAACATCAGAGGAAAGGTGTAAACTTGTGAAGACCATCTCAGATTCCTTTGATAAAGTTTGTATTTTTCTCCTGAAATCAAAACATAATTCAGGTTGGAAGGACAGTGGTGAGGTCTCTAGTCCAATATCGTGCCCATGTAGGGTGAGCTGTGAAGTCAGACCAGCTTGTCCATGGACTGCTACAGGGCTGAAAAGTCTCAGAGGATAAGGATACACTACCTCTCCAGTAAACATTTTCCACCCTTCACTACCTGCAGATATGTTTTTCCTTGTACTGGAAACCCAATACACTTTTTGGTTCCATGATTTTATGGTTCCATGATTTTATGGTTCCATGATTATGGTGCAAACCTTTGCTGTTTCAGTTCACACTCTCTCACTACACTCGTCTATAAAAGCCAGTCAAATGATGCTGTGTACCATGCAGTCTACATAAAACTGTGCACGTTTTAATAGCAGAAAGTACTTGCAGGATGGAGAATCGTAAGTTGCATTACTACGCAACTAACTTACAGACTGAGTTTGGAAAGAAAAGGGAGCAAGGCTGAGCACTCAATAACTAACTGATGATGGCTTCCCAGGGGAATAAGAGGATGAAGAGAGTAATTGATACAGGATATATTTGTGTTAGTAGGAAATCTCAAACAAAAAAGGATGCTTTTCTTACACTACAGGGAGACTGGTGAGGTCCTTAATGGATTTACTATCTCTGGTTCTGATGTGCACTAGCAAAATTTTGAAAGGGAGTCGATAAGCTGGAGAGGGTTTAGAAAAGAAAATGGAATAATTCAAATACTAGAAATCTACTTCAAAAGAGATGAATAGATCAAATCCATGTAGCAAAATAAACAGAAAGGTTATGGCTTGACTATGATTTTAAGGTTATTAATAGAGGAAACATCTCAAAAGGAACAATAATTTAAAGGAGTAAAAAGAAGTACATTGCCCAGAAATTGGACATGGCTGTGTTTTCAGGTTTTGTTCTAAACTGTGGGATGATATTTTGATTTTTTTATTTAACATACCACTGCAAACACCCAACTCCCATTCTGAACCTTTTTCACTGAGTATGTTGAAAAACAGAGTAGCACATTATTCTGCACATCCAATGTAATGACAGCTTTTGATGCAATATATTATTTTCTACCATCAACATTTTGCCTTGCTCTGAAGTGACTCCTCACTGTCTCAATTTTTCTCTCTTGTCCTGTGAGCTCTTGTTTCTTCTTTTTCTTTCTTTTTGTTTGGGGAAGTGCACAGCAAGATTAGACCACAGCTTATTCTCTCTTGTAATAACCTCAGCAAAGGAGCTGAAATTGGACAGACCTGCAGCCATACTTTAAAGATGGTATTCATGAACAAGGGAACTCTTTTTTGGCTTCATAGGTGACAAGCTCTATCCATATAGCAAATTTAAGCAGTACAAGTCTCTCTAATGTGTTTTGTAGCAGCAAACGCTATAATGGCCATTAAAGAATTGTCTTCTGATTTCTTAGACCGTATCAAGTGCAGTCCAGTCAGGGTACTGTTCCTCGAGAGTCTATAGACTCACAGCAGTCTTTGATTTCAATTATGTAGAAGCAAAAACATACTGCAGAATGTCAGCCCTTTTAAAGGTGAATGAATGGCTGAAGTTCAGGATTTCTGAGGGTACTTTATAGAGGTCAGGTATTTTACAGTCCTGCAAACTTCCTGTGGAGTTAATACAGGCAGGTCTACAGCTCTGAAAGGTGCTTCATCACACCTCTGTGATTACTGTCTCGAGGTGAAGACCTTACCTTTCAGAATGCCTCCATTCTCTGCAAAAGGAGCTCAAACAAATAGTTTGCATCTAACTTCTAGAGCTGACATAGACATCTGCCTCACTGAGCTGTATCCCACTGAAACATCTAGTGAGAAACCAGCATAAGAGCAAGATCAAGAAATGATTTATTGTCACAAACAAATTCCTTGTTACAAAATACAGGTTTATCCTTACAGAGGACAGTAGATCCTTCCTCAAAGGTGATCTGACAATTTGGAATGGGCATGGACAGGAAGTAAATAAGCACCTCTACCTTACCTTTGCCTTTTGCTCTAGGTGCAAGAACATTTATCTGCCCCCTGTAACATAGAAATAGACATGTACGACTAAAGGTAAGTGTTTGTGTATATATATATATATATGCATGTCCATCTGTGTATGTATGTGATATAGCTGTCTTCCAAAAAAGCATTCCATTCTAGCAATTTTAACGCACACGAGCTTTCAAATAAACCCATTTTCACAATACTGGGCTGTGATTGACAGTTTCTACAAAATCAGAAAAATATAGTGGGTTTTTGATGGAGTTCTGCTTTGAGAATATGAAGTAAAACTTGAGGATCATCTGTAAAGAGATTGTTACTGTAGTCCCTTTCCACCAAGATGCAAGGTTTTAAGCAGCTCTGTTGCTGGTGAGGAAAGGAATTCCATTTTGTAGAAGACAATACTGCTGACTTCTGGCCATTGACCTTAATGATGTTCTCACGATGGTTAAATTCAGTACCTAGAGTACAGCACCTAAAGTAAATTTCCCAAATTAGCATTGAGATGGCAACAGCATAATTTCTTCTTCCATAAACTATGCCTAGGAATCTACAATAATTTAAGTTTTAATGAATAAAGGCAGTTTGACTTTGAAGTTTTTGTTTCTGATATGCAGTAAACATGTCTCGTAAATAGTTAACTAAACCCCAATTATATTCAAAGGCTGTATTTAAATTCTTGAACTATTTCAGTCATGAAACATCTTTCTGGAGCTGATGAATTTAACTGGAAACAACTACAAAAAAACTTTGAACATTTTTAATACAACCAGAACCAAAGGAAAACAGTGAAATTCAGCTCTTTTGTTACTAATGAATGGCCTGTTCCTTCCTTCCTCTCAGCTGACGTATGGATTTCAGTAACTGGAACCAGAGTGTCTTGTTTCAACCCTAAACTACCTCAATCTGCAAGTCTCAGAGCAAAAAAGTAATTTTGGCATTATTCTACACAGCAAAAGGTTGAATGTAAGTGGGAGAAAAACTAATGCTCTAATGAGCAGGAATAAAACTCATGTCCTCCAGTGTCATAGTTGCAGATGATAATACAGTGCTCCAGCATTCATAGGTGTTACTAATTAGAGATAAAATAAAAGAAACCATCAGTTTACAGTATTTGCTCACAGTCCCATGAACTTTGCTGGTTTAAAACTGTTCACTGTTTGCCTTGATATTGATATGGTATTTTGCATATGCTAACACTAAATACCTTTTTAACCTGAATGCATAAACGTGATGCAGAAGACAATTTGAATTCATTAAGATCGGTGGCTGTAATGAAAATGTGCTTATATATCTGCTGGAGAAATGTCACACGTATATAAGGACATGTGCAGATCTTCATAAATACAGATACGTGAACAAACACTGATATGTGAAGACAATTACTTTGCTTTTTATTAAATTTAATATTCATGAGTCTGTTGATGTATTCTGCAAAGACACACAGTTTACACCAGAATACCTGGTGAAGTCCTTCATTAATTAATCTCTTATAAAGAAACAGTTTACATGATACCTAAAATCAGCAAAAAGAAAAAAAAAATAAGCAAAGTGCTAAAATAAATTAAGCAAACCTCCAAGGAATGAAAAGGTGGGGCCATGATTTGTTTCTAGCACACATATTCACGTGTATTCACACATACTGAGCATTGGCCCATGACCCCATGCCTGTGGAAATGGGTAACTGGAACCCACCGAATGGGTGTGGAAAATGGTATTTACTGAATCGTTTCAGGTTTCCCATCAAGGCTTTGTTTCCTTCCCTCCTATCCGAGTGTTCAGATTTCTAGAAGTGGTTCTTTGATGTGTGCTCATAAACACAGAGAGATTTCCCCTCCCTTCTCCTTCTTTTCAATTCCCCCTTTGTGCTTAGAACAGTAATTCAGCAACTAGCCTTTGTCTGTGGTGTATTTACAGCTCTGCTCCCCTTATAGGTGGGCTTATTTACTTATGTATTTATTTATTTACTTGTTTATTTGTTTATTTTTATATATTTGATTGTTTGTTATTTATTATTTCAAATAGGAGGGGACAAAGTCCACACTAGAGACTTACTTCTGACATCCTTGCAGGCGCTGCTCGAATGAGAGCAGCCCCTTTGATGGGGGATATTTTTGGTGTCACTTTCACTGTTCCCCAGCAGGAGATGCACCATTGTGCAGTTATTTTCAATTTGCCAGCACATTTTTACAAATAATACTATAGCATTTATCACAAAAAAGGGGCTCGCTCTCTTCTATTTTCATATTACTCATTCCCAGACTGGTTCGTCAAGTCAGTTAAAAATTACTTCCATGACCTTTCCTGTGTGCAACACGTTCTTTAGCAGTGGGAAACCTCTCCTCTGTTCCTGGATGTTCCTATTAAGGGTAGAAACAAATTGGCCCTCTTCTCCCAGAAAAAAAGGGGTTGCCCTTCTCTCCCCACCAAAACCTTCTTAGAAAAAAATCTTTAGAGGCCTCACACCTGACTTTCTTTTTCAGCCACTGTAGTAACTTTGAGGAAGATTTCTGGCACTTCATGTGACTCTTCTGTTGAGAAAAGTTTAATGTCTTGCTTTTACTGTTTTGTTATCATGAAGGATTGAATTATAAGTTTCTATGGGTTTTTTTCAATGTAAAGCTCTTACAGTGTCTGTTACTAAAAACAATTGTTTTTAAACAATTTTTATTATTTTTATTGTTTTAATGATCTAAAGTGACTGCAATCCCTCAGCATCTCCGGCTCTGTGAAAACACTATGGCTGTTGAGGTGATGATGCACCGAATAATTGTCCGTTAGTGAGGTCTGGTGTGGCTTCTCTCTGCTGAAGAAATCACAGCTTCTGTGAGAAATGGTGAAGATTTATATCTAAATATGAATGACCAACCAAACTGATAAAGAACTTAATTATTAGTAGGCAGTATATGGTGGGATTTTTAAGAATGTTGCCATCAGTATAAATAAATAAATACTAAATATATCCAGCTTAGCTACCATATAATTTGTTCTCCTCTCGTTTATCCTTCTACACTGTTACAGTGTCAGGATTATATTTAACTGTTTTTGTTTGCCTAAAACAAAAGCAAACAGTGTTTCTTTGAGAACATTTGCCCAGATCCTTTGCTGCTGTTATCATCCATGTAACCTAAAGTAGTAACATTGGGGTAAATTATGGAAAAATCACGGAAGCAAAAGTCACCATTTCAAGTTTCAAGTCATTGTATTAACCTCACACCAAAAAGTAAAGGAACTGTGGACAACATGCCATGCAATACCTCAGTTCAGGGTACTCATAAAGCAACCTATTTTTTCAGAGGTAGAATGTCTGATTGTTTGAAAAAACCCCAAAACCCAACAGGTAGACACTATACACGATTCTACTAGTTTGTGATTGCTTTTGGAACACAGAGGCATGTTTGGAGGATCTTTTGCTCTTTTTCTTTCTGTGAATTTGCTGAGGTACTCAAAGGGTTCCTTTCTCCCTCAGCACCTTCCTGCCCAGCACCAACTGATCTGGGCCACTCCGGTATCATTCCCAGGTTGGTTCTATACTGAATGAGAGGTGCCTTAAAATGCTCTTTTTCTTCTACTCTGTGATAGATATCTTTGATTTCTCTCTCTTTTCCCCCAATTTAAATATTGTCAAGGAGACAATAATGTGAAATATGTGTGTAGTTTTGTACATGGACAAAGAAAAACCCAATTTATAAAATATTCAGTGTATACATAGACTTCCAATGCTTTAAGAGCATTACTTGTCCATAGGAAGGAAATTTACCTTTGCCTTTTCTTGAAAGTGTTTAAACATAAAGAATAAGAGCTACTTTTTCTACTTGGAAGGTTCTGGTAATTGCAGGTGTAATGACCTTGTAAATGCATCAGTTTTGTTAGAAAAAGAGTTGGCTGGCGTCCCTTTGACATGAGATGTCACGGCAGGGTGGTACCTCTACTGGCTGCACGGTGTCTGGCTTTGTACCGCTTGCCTTCGTGAGTGGCTGTACCCCTCACTTGGGGAGTGGCTGCGTACACCGAAACTAAAGCAGGGTCTGGCATCGCATCTGCTCCTAAAGCCAAGGCAACGAAACAGAGAAAGCTTTCCAAACCTATTACATGCATGCCATTGTCTGCCACTCAGCCAGCCAGCTGTGGGGGCTCTCTTTTACTACTGCTATTACTATTGTTATTATTATTATTACAACCCTCTTTTCCTTCACAGATGCTACCGTGAATTTACTTCTACAGTAAAAGGGATTCGTGGAATACTGAGGAATGAGAAGTACAAGCATGGAAGTGCTCAGCAGGGCGAACTGGAACCAAGGAAAGGCAGTCTGCTCTCTGTGCAGTTTCTTGCAACTAATCTCAGTGCTCTGGAAATGAATAGCTAATGCTCACCATGGGTGCTGCAAGGCGTGCGACTCTCATCTGCCTGCCTCCTGCTCCCTTGTCAGAGGGGGCTCTGCTAGTGAAAGGTCAGGGGGATAATGGTGCACCTGCACCCGCAGAGGGCCGGGCCTGCAGCTCCCCACCGACCCTGCCCTCACTGATGCTAATTGTTATGGAGCCAAGGCGCCCATCCATGGAGGAGCAGGTGGGAGCCTTTGTTGTTCTTGGGACCATTATACTAATAACAAGCTTACGATTCTCTGCACGGGCTTAGGAATACAAAGGAGCAGATGATACTTTGGAGAGCCCCTTAAAAGGTTTGCTGGGCATCTCCTAACATGATAAAGTCCCTGAAAGTGAAAGGGCAGAACAAACTGAAGCATAAAAAGGGCAGAACATACTGAAGCATAAAAAGGGCAGCACCTTGTGCTGGTGAAGCCCTGGACAAACCTGGGAGATAGGACTTTGGCAGAACAGCACCTGACAGCCTCTGTGCAGACTGGGAGTTTTCACCCTGTCATCTGTGGGAAGAATCAGGTGTAAGCAACTATTCAGGGACCTAGAGGGGTCCCGGGGGAATTTTCTCTGGAGCTGCCCATCTGTTTGCAAGTTTTGATGTGAAAAGATAGGCTTAGAAAGGAGACTAGAAAATGAGAGGAAAAAGAAAGGAAAAGAGTCCAGCTGTCAATATAGCACTGGGTTATGGTCAGACAAAAAGCTAGCAATTGCTAATACTGAAACAATGTGGGGCTTTTTTCTTTTTCCTTCCCATTTTGCTTAAAGGGATCGCTCCTCCCACCCCATGCAGAGCACCAGACACCCAGCTGGAAGAAAAAAAGTGCTGATCCCATGAGTGTGAGAATGCAGTCCACAGTGAAAGACACAACCCAGGGCTCTGCAGTCCGGTTGGTGGCACTTAAGTAAATATCTCAGACAAAATCCTTACTGAACACTGGAGGCACCATAACTAGATAAAACACCATGAAAAGGGAACCAAATAGGGTAACTCGGTGTGTTTCAGTGAATGGTTTGTGTGTCCTGTGTAATCACAGAGCATTACAGAATCACAGAACATCAGGGATTGGAAGGGACCTCGAAAGATCATCCATCCCAGTCTCCCTGCCAGAGCAGGGTCACCTAGAACAAGTTGCACAGGAACATGGCCAGGGGGGCTTGCACAAGGGAATGTGAAAACAGTAAGCGCATCTGCCCCAAAGCCCACACAAGCTTCCTCTGTATTCAAACAAACAAAGTGAGGCAAAATAAAAGAAGATAACAAACAAAGTGGAGGCTAAGCTTCACAGCCTTGTAATAAATCTTGAAAAACCACGCAAAACTGCCTATGAATTTCTCAGAAACAAATTGGAGAGTCCTTTTAAAAACCCTGGGCTGGGTGACCTTCGTGATAGGCTTTTCTCGTCACTGATACACAATAAAGTGATTTATAGCACAATCAGTGGATTGCATTAAAAAGTTAATGCATGCTGCTGGAGGATGTCACATTCTGCAGCAGGTGGTATAGATTATATTGACCATTTCATGTAATTTACTGTTATTTTTTTCAGAGCCTGACACGGAGGTGTATTTAAGCTCTTAATTTAATCATATGCCTCTTAGCTTTATGGGATCACTGTGCCTGGGGAAACGGATGTGATGATCCATTAAAAAGTCAGTTACATCTTTAAACAATATAAAAAAATATTTTAAAATAAAATGTTCTTGAAGGCATTAGGTCAAAAGCAGAAAAGAGAGAATACATTTATGGAAAATCATAAATCCTTTCAGATATCACAAATAATGCACATTTAGATGCAGATGTTTGATTATTCAGGGATCAACAATAGTCAAGCCGAGCATCACCTGCTCCTCTAGATCCCTTCTAATAGTCGTGGAAGCATGAGCAACCTCTAAAATTTTGAAAACAGGACACAGACCTTTGAATATGGTCTGAAGATGTAGTGAATTTGGCTTGAGAATTATAGCAAGTAAATGAAACCAAAAAACAAGCCCAAATGTACTAGATGGGCTTCTTTCTAATGGTCTTTTTAGTGCTTGAACCACAGAGACTTGATTTTCCCTATACTCTGAATAATAGCGACTACTTTTCTTCCTTAGGAAAAAAATACGTGAAGATATTTTTGAGGAATCATAGAGCTCCAGGAATTGAAAAATCCAAACCCCCAGCAGAGCTGACTTCAGTTTATACTGTTAGAACACTTGGAAAATTCAGAGCAAAGATTTCAACTGCTCAGACATTGGAAGAAAAAGAAATCACCTGTAATAGCTGACATTCTGCTTGAGTTAATGTGTTGGCTTCTCTGTGCTGCATCACACAAAATCACTAGCATGTTTGTTGGGAAATTAACCTACAGAAAAAATATGACTCCTACTTTTTGCATCTCATCAGCTAGGACGTGATGAAAGGACTTTGGGCAGGTCTGCCTGCTAAGCCTAGCAGACCTTCTTTTTTTTTGTTCCAGGAGCGTCTAAGACCACTGGAAGAGAAGCAGTGAAGTTTTGGGCAGATGCATGTTCTCAGGTAGGGAAGTTGGGTTCCTAAGTGGCTCTGCAAGCTGTCTGCTGGCAACAAAGGGCAGAGACTGTTGTCCTGCTGTGGGTTTGTGTGCAGATTTGAGGAAGATGGTCACAGCAGATGCTTCAGATTAACGTCCCATAATTTCTCCACTCCGTGCCTCAAGTACCAGGAAAATCTGCTTGGTGGGCGCTGTGCTAGGACAGCAGTTTGTATCTGGCTTGCAGTACCTGGCAGCAGAGGAAGAGAGATACAGCTTAAGCTGTAAGAATAAGTGGTAACCAAACCAGCTGTGTGATCCCCAAACCCAGAAAGAAAGCTTTAACAGGTCTGTGTCTCTGTACCTTGGGATCAGTTGGTGGACAGGGCTGGTCCATGGATCAGAGATCTGTAGCCCATTCCCCCATCACCCAAAGCTGGGAAAAATTCATCAGTCCACTCTGGAGAGCAACAACTAAGTCCGAGCTCTTAAGGATGCTCTTTGAGCAGACACAGAATGGCTTTGTAAGCCATAGCAATGGAGGTAAGAGGGTTAGCCAAAGAGTAAGGAGACAGTGCTCTCCTTAAAAGTATCCTTGAGATGCAGTTAACTAGAACACACAGTTCCTGCTTTAGCACTGGAGTAGGAGTTGCAAAGCTTCTCATTTAGTGGTCTTGTTGGCTGCCCTTCACTACTAATTCAGGCAGGACATAAATAGAAGCAACAGGGTAGTCAGCAGCCAAGAAAATTAGAACAGTGGCAGCATCGAAGTGCAGAGCACCAGTGTAATTGCCTGGAAATTACAATGCTTTGCAAAGAGCTAATATTTGTATTCATTCTAGGTACTGAGGACCAATTTTCTGATGAGAATGCCAACAATCTGAATGTTAATTTTCACACATTCCTTCAGCCTGAACAAAATGAAAGCCTTACCAACTGGCAAAGACAGTAAGTTATCTGTATTCATTTTTTAATCTTTCATGGACATTCTTGTCTAGATAAGAAGCAGTCTGTTCTTTTTGAAGGAAATCCGTTGTCAATAGTTCCATAACCTTATCCTACACTGATAGAGAGCACTACACTGCTAGAGAAGAGAATCAAAAACGTGATTGTTTGCGTGTTTTGGTTTGCTGCACCCACAATACAGCATCTTTCGGAATTTCCCAATGTGCTCTTAACACATGTCTGTTTTATGAGCAGCAATGGACCAGGAGGAGATTTGCATAGACATTCTGGAGAGCTGCATGAGCTTTTCAGCAGTGCTACAGGTGGAAGACAGACTGTGCTATTATCAGCACACTGCGCAGGGGATGCTGCAACCTTCCACCTATTTAATTGCAAGTGTACACTTGTGAAAAGAATTCTTGCTCTTTGTGATAATCCAAGGCATTTGAGAGAGACCAAAATGTCGAAACCAAAAAGTTGGCGTGTTGCTTTGAATTTTCAAGGGCAATTTTCACAGGGCTAAAAGGTCTTTGATCTTAGTGAATGGCTTCCTCCTATTTTCAATAATGCAATAAGCCATTTTCTTTTGAGACAAAGGTATTTCCACAGAAATGTTTTATTCAAATTGCTTTCACAAAAATACTAGCAATTAGTCGAGAAGTCACACTGGCCAAAGGTCACAGGTCTGTAACAAAAATACTGAGGAACATAGAGTTTAGGGTATGTTTTTAATAAAAAATGGAGGAAAAGAGCAAAAAGCATTTTATTGAGATCTTGATTGGTTTTGAAACTGAAATTCATCTTAGCTTTACCAAAGTTTGGCAATAATTCAGTAATCTGGGGATAGAATTTGAATACCTTTTAAGATGTTTTCCATGCAAATATTTTTGATCTGAAGCAGCATGACTGATTTTTTGGTTTTTTGCATTGAGAAAACTATTTGTATTTAAATTTTTAAAGCAAAATTTCACATCTTACCTGCCAATATCCACCAGCTTAATGTTCCCTGGCAATACTAATGCAAAAGAATTTGTTCTTGAGAAGGATCCTCTGTGCCACAGAACACATTTTCAGTTCAGTATCGATGGAGTTTTTTGCCTCACGTAGTCAGTAGCTGGAAGGACTGGCTTGTTCCAGCTTATTATTTTCCCTTGCTACATCTTTATTCAGTCATGCTTCTTCCTGAACAGATACAGCATGCTACAGAGTCTGTTAGCTTGCTTCAAACACCATGCAAAAGAGCTTAAGCAATTTTGTGACCGCTTTGAAGGCCATTACTTGCAAGTTATTAAATATGTTTGTTAATAATGGATAAGACTGAGAACCAGTGTAGTGGGCATGATTTCCCTTGAAGATAATGGCTCTTTGCCAAAAGAGTTTGCAGCATTTGTGCCAATTGTGAAATCTATTGGGCATAAACTGAAAAAAGTAGGAATGGCTCTTCAATGTATTCAGTAATTATTCCCTTAACTACACTTTAAAAGTGCATCTGGATGCTGGACAAAGTCTTCAGAATCTAAATGAGCCAAAGACAAGCTCTCCTCATAGCACAACAAGGGAATTCAACCAAATGCATTTATTATACTCTGAAATCACAGCTGACTTCTATTAGTCCCAAAAAGGAAAGGTTTATACAAACTGCTCATAATTTTTTAAGAACTGATTGCAGCTGAAGTGCTATTCTTTATGTGAACAGAATTTTTTACCAAGTGCCATGTCACAGAATATAAACTTTCCTTAAGTCCAAAGATTCAGATGTTGCTGCAAATGTAGTCATAGAAGGAAAAAAAATCAGGTTTTATCAAGCCTTTACTAGCAGAATAAGAGAGAAAAAACCCCTTGTACTCATTTGCTAACTTACCCTTGCAGAATTTTAACTTGTAAACAATAGGACACAGAAGTTTTCTGTAACAAAATTACTGCCACTAAGGCAGTAACCATAGCTGGTTTCTTCATTCTACTTTGTTCTCCCCGAGTTCACAAATCAAAAGTACCTGGTAGCATCCCTGACCAACAATCATAGGTGCAATACAGTTTCGTTTTCCTGAACACTGTAGCACTACCAAAATTTTCCTGGGTTACCTAAACGGGAACTGGGGACCTGCTCTGCAATTGCTAAGAATTAACTTTGCTGAGTGTCCCCTGCCAGGTTGTTCCTGTGTGCTGGGGCATTAATATGGTAAGTGGGGTGGTTAATGCATTTCCTATGCACTTGTTCCCACTGTTGTGCATCACTCTTGGTGGAGACAGGAGATATATCACCCTAAGTCATAAAAATGTTCATCACTGTGGCCACAAGCCTGGCAATCACAAATCAGAGCCCTGTGTTTATCTCAAGGGTGAGGTGTCCATCTACGAAAGAGTATTGCTCCTGGAAAACATATTAGGGAAGGAGAATTGGTACCTCTCTGCTGTACTGCCAAGGTAAGTAGCATCACTAACCAGCAATCTGTGCCTCAATGGGCTAGCAAGCTGAAGTTTAAAGCCTTAGCTCAGTCTCTGAAGTGCTGTAAGTAGAACTTAAGTTTGTGGAAACACATTTTAGTTCTGGCTGTCAGCCTTTCCATGAAGGACCTGGGTTTGCCATGTAATTTTTATCCTTTTTCTAGAGTGCCTGCACATTCCTCACCTAGAGAAAACCGCAACACACCTACAGAGCTTCAAAAAATCAACAATTATTCAGTGTACAGCCCAGTTTTCAAACTTCTTGCAATCTGTTATGAGCATTAAAAACAATAATAATATTTATAGAATAAATAATAATAAAAGATAATTAAACTGAAATGGAATTATATCCCATTCAGAAGTCATACTGAGAGAAGTTTTTTTCAAACCTGCATCTCTGGTGTATCTTCCTATTGTAATTATTTTCCACTCACACATTGCCTATGCAAAGCATTTTTAAATGTGTTTACTAAAATGTACGTTAAAAAATTAATCAGACACGAGGTTTTAATTTTATAGCAATCTCTTTATTCTCAATTGTAAACTCTTTACATGCAGACAATAAAGCATTTTTTTTTTAATTACAAAAGTAAATCTGCATACACCAAGAGGACCTTAAAATGGATTAATGTTATTAATAAACCCCTCAGTGTTCTTCTGAAAAATGCACTTCAAAATAATTGTCATGGAGCATCCCTAAAACCACAACCAACTCTCCTATTCCCATGGTGAACAATAGTAGAAAATAGCAGAAACAGACAATTAATTTCCTATGATAAACATGAATCAACTTTAGGACCATTAGATCTGTGGGGCTGCGTATGTGTGTCCATATATAGACAGAGAAATTCAGCTCTCATTAAAACATCTGAATATGTGATGAAGAGATAATGTAAAAATACTGGACTTCTCACCAAAATCGAGTTAACCCTGTGTGAGTACTGATGACAGAAGTAGTCGTTGTTTTGTGGCCCATATCGTACTGTACTTCTCCAAGCTTTTTCAGCCAGGGGTGTTGTGTTGGAAATAGCAATTTCTTTAGCACGTTAGAGGGACATACGTAACTGCATACACTTCTTAATCCACTAAACAATGTACACCCTAGAAAGATTTAGATTGCACTGTCAAAATATATCTGAAGGGAATGTTTCCCACTCGGGTTAAGTCAGCCTTGCAAATGGCTCTAATGATATCTTGGGGTCTAGCGCTAAATTTTCTGTATTTTTACACAATAACACTATGCTGCCTCTCCTTCCTTTTTTCAGATAGTTTGCAAAGGACCTTTTCCTACAGTTTTTCAGGTACCTAGAATAATTATTTCAGTATCAAAGCAAAACTAGGAAAAGAAATAACACTAATCAGTTATGTGCCAACTTTATTTCATGCTTTGGCTTATACCAGATTCCTTGTGCCTTCTCCATTTGCCTGAAGTTCCATTTCCCTTAGATCTTTTTTATCATGTTCGAATTTATTCATGAAAATGCTTTTATAAGTTTCAGTAAGACTAGTCATGGAAGTGAAAAATTTTGGTGCAAGTGCAATAAATCAGTATATCTGATAACTGAGGACCTGTCCTGAAGGTGCTCTTGGAGTCCGCATTGTGCATGGATGAAGTGCTGAGAAAGTTGGCACACGGGTGCATCTCAGCCAGGTAAAAGGATCAAGGCTGGCCAGGCACCTCCTGCCGTAGTCAAGGGCAGCTCCACTGCTGGATGCAATCCAGTAGGCGTTGAGTGGTGGGGACACAGGACATAGCAGACCTTCATATGAGGGATGGCCCCTTCTGTTGGCAGAGAGCCACCCAGGAGGCAAGGTTGAGCTCATGAGAAGCTCTTGAGGGGCATTAATAGCCCTGAGTGACCACCCCTGGTGCCCCTGTCAGTACAAAACCAGGGCCTGTTTGTAGGGGCAGCTGGCAGTCTGTCTGTGGGTGGATGCACCTTGCAGGACTTCCCTGTTGTTGGAAAGAAGGCCATCTCTCTCGCATTTGGAACAGTGAGGCGCTGGGCTACACTTTTCTCAGGTATTTTCCATGGTTGTCCCTGTATGGCTGTGGCAGAAGATGGACTACGGCTGATTTCTCTGTTGTTTTAATTTTTGGGTCAGTTTGTTTTCTGTCGCAGCTGCAGTGAGCAGGTCTGTTGTTTTGTTTTCTTCCTCTGCTGCTGGTTTTGCTGTTCTGTTTCTGTGCCCTGTAGATACACATCATAAAACCTACCAGTGTTGGCTCCATCTCTTTGCTTAGGTTGTGATATCGGCACAGCGGTGGAGGACAGGGCAAATGTTGTGTTGCAGGGCGTGGGCATCTTTTGGATGAGTTTCCGCCAAGTTTGGCTTGTGTGTGTGTCTGTGGTATCTGACCTGCCGCCCGTAACGCAAATCGTAACCAGCAACAGCAGCTGGGGCTGCGACACTTGAACGCTGTCAGCTGTGAGTTACTCACGTTTAGGCCGATCACCTAATCCTGAAGAAGTGCCGTGAACAGACCGTAGGCTTAGCCAGAGATGTAAGCACAGACTGCTTTGTGGCCTAGCTGTCTTCTACATGGTTTTGACCCTCACGGAAAGCTCCGGTGAACGAGAATCCAGAATACGATGCTCTCTGCTAAACAAAAATGCATTGAATCCTTTAAACTCTGCAAAGCCACTGAAACTACTGAACTTTGATGTTATTTCTGGCTACTAGATTTGATTTCTGCTGGAATGTACGTCGGACTAACGCCACGGATCACTGGTGCTCCACTGATCTAAATCAGACTGGATTTGTTCTATTTTCAGTCAGTAATGAAGTTGTTACGAGGCGTTTGCTGGCTTTCAAATTCTGTAGGTTCCTAAGCCAAACACACGCTTGTGGCTTCACTCATAGGTTTTTCTTTCCTTTTAGGTACTTTTGATTCCACTTCCATTCAAGGGCAGGTTGCTGGAGATTTCAGTCTGTTATGCTTAAGGCAGATAATCTGCCTCAGCTATAAAACAATCACTGTAGTGTGGAGGACAGGGTGGAGGGATGCTGGGCCTGGGTACAACTGGTCCTCTGAGAAGCCAATCAGAGGCAATGGGCTTATTAAAGCCCTTGTTAGCTACAGCTCTATGGCTCTTTACCACCACAGCAAATCTGACCATGGAGTTGTTTTTGACAAAACTGCTACCAACTTTATTTCTAGGGCTCAGTGCCACAGTTCTGATCTCTTCAGTTCAGTCTCTTTCACTAACTCGAGTGTTTTGCTTTAATCCATTGACCTGTCCTTAGACTTCAGATGTGGAGGCTGGGAGGTACCTTCTTTCTTTCTGGTTGACAGTTGAATCTGTGGGCTTTACAGAGTAAGGTTTCCATTCTCTCAAATGTTCATTCCTTCAAGAAAAGGAATAGTTGTTGAAAAGCAGCAATTTCAGCAAAGGAGTCTGAAGATGTTTGTGTTTTGCAATATGTGAAAGGGGAAACAATAATCTGATAGTGAGCACATCAAGGGGCAATCTTTATACAGCTGACTTCTACCTCAGCATTTGCCCAGCAGTCCTCCAAGAAACCCAGCACCAACTCATGCCTGCTCTCCAGTCAGAGGGGTTTACATTTACACCTGCTGTTGTGTCCAGCTCACCTCATGCTGCAGCTAAGGTGAAGGTAGACAGTTCTGTGCTGTAGAATTATTTCCCAGCCCTATTGTCTGCCCATTGTCTGTAGGGTTTTATGCCCCATAAATTACTATTCATTCTGCAGCTTTAATTTGCACCCCTCTGGATGGTTGTTAAACTCTCATCTTGCACTTTCGACATAACCCTATTGTCTTGTTTGTGTTTCAAGAATAAAATATGAGCAGACTCTGATATTTCCGTCTCTTTTAAGAGTGATACCATCTAGAGGCATGAAAAATGCATTATTCCCACTGGTCTTCAATGCAGTGTCACAATGATTACAAAATTACAGATGTGAAATTACTTGTAATGATGTCCACTGGTTTTAGATGTGTAAAGGACTGGGCAGTTCTCAGGAAAAATAAAAATACTGCCTAAAGAAGAAGACAGGCAGCAAATTACACCTACCGTTCTTGAAACTACAAAATATCTGTGGTTCTGTAGCAATAAAAAAATGAAGGGATTTTATCTGTAACAATGCCTATGGTATTCTGTTTTGTTCATGTACCACCTTTACTGTGGTAATAGCTTAGAACATTCCAGAAAGAACGTTCTAAGATAAAACTTCCTTTTAGGTAGTTCTAAGATTAAACTACCTTTAATCACCTATGTTTTGTGCTTTCTAAACTTGTGTCCTACTATCCAAAGCATAAACTACATGCCAAGTGTGGGATTTAAAAGGGTTGGACAACAGGTTTTATCAGATGGTGGGGTGTCCCTGCCCATGGTGGGGGGGTTGGAACTGGATGATCAGGTGGTCCCTTCCAACCCAGAGTGATTCTGATTGTGTAACTTCTCCAGTGAAGTGATCCTGCTGTGGCAGGGGGTTTGGACTAGATGCTCTTTCGAGGTCCCTTCCAATCCCTAATGATTCTATGATTCTAACAGATTTTATCAGATTTTCCAAAATTCAACAGTTTATACTAATCTCTAAGGGTTTAGTACAAATATTAAATGATGACCTTAGTTCATGCTTCGTAATAACTCCAGTAATCTCAGTGGAGTTTGGAGGTTTGGAGGGAGCACAGCAGCCTGCTCAAAAGGCAGAGTGGGAGGATGGAGCCCGGGATTTCAGGGTTCAGTTCTGCTTTGTGCAGGGTACAGCACCTGTGAGGCTGCCTAGAGGCATCAGTCCTGGCTCTCCCAGCAAAGGATTGCTTGCCCTGGGGAAAGGCACAGGGAGTCACCCTCTATGACTGACTACCTGCAGCACTGGCCATGCCACAGCCCAGGGCATAGCTTGTTGCCCTTGGGCACTTGGTGGACCTCAGTGTGGCCTGAGCAAAGCTTTTTCAGCTATTTGGAGCTGTTTCCTTGTGCCTCCTGCTCTTCGTCCCAATCCCATGCAAGCACAGAGAGATTTTTGAGAAACGTGTTTTAATAGAAAAGTAAAACTACAGACTAAAGAAACCCACCTCCCACCGCCCACCATTATTTGTAACCCACAACAAAAAGTCCTAAACCCACGATCCTATCCCAAAACAGTTCAGACCTCCTGCATGTGCACATCAGTGGCCAGACTGATGTCCCCAATGAAGTTTTCGTCGTCCATGGGGACATAGGAGGCCAAGCTGATGTCCCCAGTGAAGTGGTTTATGGCCAGCTTGATCTCGGCCTCTTTCTTGGCCCTCTTCACTGGCGTGCTGACCTGGCGACCATCCCAGGGCCTTTTTTGACCTGTAGGGCGGAGAGCAGATGGAGTGGGTTGGTGGACACTCACTGAGCCAGCCCTGAGCACTGGTGTGGGGAGCTTGTGTCCGAGGTGGTCCCTGTGGAGCAATGTGCTATGTGCCTGGGCTGGCAGTGCAGAGCAGGAAGGTGAAAGGTGAGACATGGCCTGAGGGCACTTGGAAATGATGTGTAGATGAAAGTGTCTGGGCAGGCTTTGCCCCAGTGGCAGCAGGTGTGTTGTGTGGCTGTCGCTGGCCATCGCCAGGTGCCACAGCTGTCAGAGACTGGGGTGCAGGGTGTGCTGGTGTTGCCAGGGTGGCTGGAGGAGACTGGGGAGCCACGGGTAGTGGAGAGGCTGGGGCACGGCAGATGGGGATTCCATACCTGGCTGCGGGGCCCAGGGTAGCAGCATGTAGGGCTGCCCCTGCTGCTGGTAGATGTTGGTTAAGCCTGAAAGAGAGACACAGGTAAACGCTGGTGGTCCCATCCCAGGCTGGGGTGTGCAGGCACACAAGGCAAAGTGAGGAGGAAGAGTGTGGAATTTCCCCCAGGCCGTGCCTGGCTTGTTGGAATCAGGCTTAGTCCTTACCTGCTGTGATGAAGGGGCTGGGGAAGGTAGATGGCTGTAGGAGCCAGGGCATTGGGGGAGCCCAGGAGCCACACAGTCCTGGCAGTGTCATGGCTGAACCTGAGCAGGAGTGGCCTGGTGTGTCTCCTAGGAGATGGAATGTGGGGGGGCTTCCACATTCCGTGATGTGGCGGAATCCCAGAAGCGCAGAAACATTTGGATTGGAGGAGAGAGACCTCTAAGATCATGGAGTCCATCTTTTGACCGTGCACTGCCAGATGCCCCGTAAATCCTGTCTCTCAGCACTACATGTCCTCATTTCTTCAATGCTTTCCTTAACTGCCGACTCCAGCACTTCCCCTGGGCAGCCTGGCCTGGTGCTCGACGACCCTTCAGTGAAAGCACTTCTCCTGATAGCCAGTGTAACTCTTGCTTGGCACATATTGAGCTCTAGGTGTGGTGGCCAGCACCCTGTGCTGTCATTTGCCATTTCTTTTGTAGGGAATGGTTCAGTTGGGAGGGCCCCTTGAAGATCGTCTAGTTGCAACGCCAGCCACCCTGGGCAACATGTTCCAGTGCCTTAGCACATAGGTGCTCTCCTTATAGGCCACCTAGCACGTGGAGGAGGAAGGTATCATCCTGATGCACTCCAGGAGTGGCCCTGTGAACATGACACTGCTTCAGTCTGTTGAGCCAGGCACTGTGTGGTACCACGAGTGCCAGTGAAATGGGCTGCGCTTGGGAGGGTTTTCAGAGCACAGGCAAAAGGGCCCCTTGCTGATGTGCAAGGCTCTTTCCCTCCAACCTGTGTTTCTCAGAGGTATTTTTTGCTGTAGAGGGAGATGAGCTGCAGTGCCAGGAAGCCCCGGAATTTTGCCTGTGTAGTTGGAATTTTGCCTGAGTTGTGGGAATTGCAAATAGGATTGAAGCAGTTGCAGTGGAAAGCAAGCTTCTCCAAGGAGGTGTTTCAAGACGAGGCAGGTGAGTGTGCTCTTTTAAAGGAAAACTGGAGCAAACATTGCAGTGTTCTCACCTCCCAGCCTGTCAGTGATCCCCTTGTGCCTCAGCAGTTGGTAAATGTCATGTTCAAGCAGGTGGCAGTCAGTTACCCACAAAGATCCCCCCGTGCAGGTCCCTGATGGTGCAGGAATTGTATGAAATGACCAGACAAGCTGACAGTAGTTGAGACTGAGATGGAGGAGGACTGTGTGTTCTCCCTGCAACAGAGAGTTGGCTTTGCAGCCTCCAGCTCTGGTGTCAGTCTTTCCTGGTGCCTCTGTCTGCCGCAGCTGGAAAAGGTAACCTGTGCAGGCACTTCTGTCCTGGCTTAATTGAAATGCTTTTCTGAATGGAAAGACCCTTTGCTTAGTTTAAATAATTGAGGAAATGGAAAGAAGGGACTGTGGACAGTCACTCTCCAGCTTCTCCTGTAGCTTTCAGGGATTGGAAGGCCCCTATAGGGTTTCCCCAGAGCCTTCTCTTCTCCAGGTTATACACCTCCAACTCTTCAGAATTTCCTCTTAGGAGAAGTGCTCCAGCCCTTTGTTCGTTTGCATGGCCTCATCTTGACATACTGCAACAAGTGAACATCCTTGTTGTGTTAGGAGGGCGACTCCAGAGCTGGATGCAGGGCTCCAGGTGAGGTGTCACCAGAGCAGAGTAAAAGAGAATAATCACTTCAATCTGTTTTATAGGAATGGCTGTAGTTTGTTTGCCTCCTGTTTTCACTCTTGGGCCATAGCCAGAATGGAATGCCTGTATTTGGCTCAACTACCTTGACTTCAGAGACTTAAACATTTCAGGCAGAAGACTCTGCCACCAAGCAGCACACCAGATTGTAATTTTGAGTTGCTTGATCACCTGCTGCACCTTTTTTGCCACTGCCTTTTATGCTGCTTTCCCAGACTGGGTGCCAAAATCTTGAGACTTTACAGTGACTCTGTCTGCCAAAGGGTTTAAGTTTTGGATGTGTCAGAGTGGCGGAGAAAGGGTGTACTTTTTAAATACTCAGTGCAAAACTTCCTTCTCTTAATCTTGTGCTGTGTGGTGACTTCCACAATATTCACTGCTATTCGAAAAGTGTTTTATTAGGTTGGCTATAAAATGCAATTTTTTCAGAGTGAGAAGGGGAATCATTACAGTAAATACTAAGAGTCAAATTCATGAGCTAGAAGTGCATGGAATTTGGATAACTTACTAAGAACAGATCCAGAGAAGACATAATAGACCCATTCGTATCCATATTTAAATATAGTAATATAAATTCAATCCATATATTTAAATATAGTTATGATCCATTATAAACATATGGACTGATCTCAAGTTTGTGTAAATGCCTATACATAGTTTTATATTCCAGTCTTGCTCTTATGAACTCTTACACTTCCATGCATTCCTTGAATGTGTGCATATTCCAAACATCGTAAGAATCTAACCAACTAAACTTTGCAGCCAAGAGTTGAAGCTAGCTTATGGTGCCTTAGCCAAAAACTTCTAGGGAGGGTTTGAACTACTACTTGGGCACAGATTGAGTACATAATCCCAATGTAATAACTCTGCTGTCATTCCAAAGAGCAGGATTTACAGTGCATGTTCATGCTGACTTAGATGCATGTGCCAGGAAAGCTTCAGAACTGCAGCTGACAATAGTTACAAACCCTACAAGCTATAGATGTCTCAATTTCTGGAGCTATGGCAGCCTGTGAAGGATTGTCCAATGTTCCTGTACTTAAATAGAGTTAATAGACAAAAAATGGGCTGAAAGAGCAGAAATTTCAATCAGAAATACATTTACAATGGGAAAGGGAATGCCTGTTAAGAATCTATCTAGGTAAGGTTTTGGAGTACAGTTAGAGAAAATGCCCAGGAAGAGCACACTTGACCCCTACATTTCCTTTTCACCTTGAAAACAGCACAATTCCATCAGTCTGAGCAAAGGACTGGTAATATGAGAAAAAGAATAATGTACTTTTAAAAGAAAAAAAAAATTGTAGCTATTTTTTCTTTAATTAAAAAAAGCAAATTTTTATTTTAACAACCAACATTTTTGCAAGGTTAAGGCTTTAGTTGCAGTTTAGGAGGTTTCCCTTGGGGAAAAAAAAGTCAATCGAAATGTCCTTCAGAAATTCCTCTAAAAGACCCTCCCTTTTTTTTCCTGTTGTAATGACCATTTAAAAATGTCTCAGATAATTTATTTGTTCTAGAAGCCTTTTTTTGTGTCCTGTCTCTTGTTGTGACTGATGGGTCTCAATTTCTAACTAATGGCATCCTGTAACATACTGCAAATGTTGCTGAAATTTCAAGTACTGTACAGGCTTTCCTCCTGCATTCCTTTTCCAGCTCCCTTGGGAAAATGCATCATGCTTTTCTGCTCATGACCCGGGCTCCTGTCCACTGCTTCATTTACCCACCTTTGGGATTAGTATTGCTTTGTTCTCTTGGGCAATGCCAATAATTATTATTCCCAAAGGAACCATTGCAGTCTTCTCTTTCATAAGGCTTCAATTAAAAGTCCTGAGGGAGAACATTGAAAGAGGTATTTCATTTAAAAAGCCTTTAAACACTGCACAACTGCTGCATTCTGAAGAGTTCCCTGCCATTCAGTTCTCTTCCTGACTTTTGTCTGTCTTGGTCACTAATTCTGCAAGCTCGGGAAAGCTGCTTTTTAGCGCAGTACACATGTGCAACTGTTGTGATGGAGTACGTTCAGTGGTGCGACCATGCTGCTTACACTGGGTATCTATCCTCCTCACCTAGGTGAGGGGTCAAGCCTGAGTAGGCAGTGAAAGAAAGAGGCTTTCGGTGGGAAACACAGGACAGGAGCATATTCCCAGTTCTTGGCTTTGTGCTCTGGAGAAGACTTTCAGTGTTCGTTGAGGATATTAGTAGGGTGTCTAGTTCTTGGGTCATCAAGCAAGCAGCTCATCATAGGAGAAACAGCTTTCCACTCATGAACTGCTCTGGAAGACATATTGTGCATACACTATGGCCGTAAGCTATGGGAATACTTTGGTCTAGGATCTACAGATGCAGGGTATAGGCCATCCCTGCTGGTAAAGGACTGTAGAAAACCAGATGCTAAACCTGAGTATTTCATTGCCTAAATCTGATATGTGACTATTACCAGCTTTCTTTAACCTTTGTCACTGAATTTGATATTTCACTGGGAATAACGTGAAAGTGTTTTTAATCCAATTAATTTCAGACAAACCAGGACTTTTTCCTTTACTATGGTTTCTGCTTTGTTGAAGACCAGAAACCTTAGAACTTTGTCCACTTGATATTAAGAGTTTGTTATTCTAATTATATAATGCTGTTATAACAGTAATAGTTATGGTAATTATTAATAAACAAAAGATGAACGTCCATCGCTGCAACTGAAAAACAAGTGTCTCTTGGCAATCAACCCCCAGGGAGAACATGCACCACCAGAACTCCTAAAACATAGCCAATATATAGGCTGAATACAGAAATTGGGAATTTTGATAGTTTGAAAGTTTACAATTCAACTGTGTATTAAAGGATGTGGATGTAGTAAGAATCAGAAAGGAGAGATACTCAGCATTTTAGAGGAACAGATATAGTTATGTAGGAAAAACAATCCAGATACTCTTGATGGAATAAAAATGCTGACTAGAGTATTAGTGTTTCTACTGGTGCACATAGATATAACAGAGTATTAGTGTTTCTACTGATGCACATAGATATAACAGTTTCAGTCATATTTTAAGAGTTAGATTTATGCCAGTTGGTGGGGACCAATAATGGGACATCATGTGTTGCTCACAAAAACAGCAAAGCAGTTAAACCTCATATTTTTACCATCTTACAGCAAATTGTTATTTCTTTAAAATATTTTAATCAGAAGAATTGCATCAGCTTTATGTCAATATGGTCATACTACTCCTCTCATTTCTACATCTTATTTATGATCCGCTAAAGCATTACCCCTATCCAAACTGATTTTTAGTTTATTACAAGACATAAAGAGCCTTTTCTAATTTTTTGACCTTCCTCATAAGCCATAATAGGGCTAAACGATTTGAAGACTCATTGGATAATGTGTTTTGATTTGCTTCAGGTAGACTCAGGAAATTTTTGATCCAGATGGCAGCCTTAACTTTTTATGACACACTATCTGCCGTAGTCTCTTATTACAATTAGGGCCATGGCTGCTTGATATTTCTGGAAGCACTTTGAACACACACGTGGGTACTAGGCAGTTGAGGAAAAACAAGTAGTGCCCCTCTGTTAGGGCAAAGACAGTCAGCCTGGGAAGGTGCACCTCTAATTGTGAGACACTGCTTCATCTTTCCTTGCTGACATCTGTTTGACTCTATCTTGTTGCAAAACATCCCACTTCAGAAGCTACTAGCACAAATGAACATATTCATCATACTGTGGCTCTCCGGAGTGTGGTGTGTGGAGGAAGGATTGCACGCTCCCTGATCCTTCCCTGTCACAGTCAATGGATAGAAAAAAAAATCTATGTAATCTAATTAAAAAAATTAACTAGAATTAGGCTTTAATTTGTACACAGTTTACATAGTTTATTAGGGTTGGAAGGGTCCTTCAAAGGTCATTGGGTCCAACCCTCCTGCTCAAGTAGGATACAAATACTGAAAAGCATAACCACCTAATTTTTCCTTTTTTCTTAACTAATTCTCCATTAATCTATAATGATTTACCATTATTTTGATTATCCAGAAGTCTAAGGGCTAAGGTTGGCTTATCTACCTACTTAGTACTGCTCAAACAGTCTTCTAAGAGATTAGAAGACACGCTCAGGTATGCATGTAACCATTTGAAGAGATTGTGTGTCTCTAGAGCAATAGCTGGATCTTTATTACTTGGCTACAATGCAAAACCTCTGAACGTCTTAGTCATGGACTTTAGCCAACCACTTCTAATTCCACATTTGACTGGAAACCACAGACTGAACCCACCTTTACATTGATCTCACATGTAACTCAAACCATCTTTTTAAAATTAAAGCCCAGAGCTAACACTTTTTACTTGTGTTATGTTTCTCCTGATGATTTTCATAGCCGGGACATGTATTGAAAAGCTGGAACTGTTTGCAATCACCTTCAGAAATAGTGCTCTGTGATGAAGTAAGGTTTTCTGAGCGGCCAGATAAGGGCACCTAGTTTTGAAGTACAATGGCATGACTGATTTTTCATTTGGACTTGATGATCTTGACGGTCTCTTCCTACCATAATGACTCTACAATTTAATGGAATAGCGTAGCAAGACGGGGTTAATTTCTGGACCTTGTTTGACATATAGCCAAAAAGGAGGTAGTGTACATGTGTGAACCCAAGAGCTGAAAAATCTCAGTTTATGTAGCCTATTATGGCAGCCTAAAGACTTTTTTTTTAAAGGACTGCAGTAGTGAATCATGTTTTTTATTTATGTTTATGTGTTACTTTATAATTTCACAGTTAGCTAATTGGCATATGAATAATACTACAACTTTAGTTTTGTTTGCAGCCTCTTCATGTAGAGATGGTCCAGATATCTGAGACTGTAGTTTTTGTTCAGTATAGACACTAGCAAAGTCAAGAAGTCTTGTTACAGCTTTTTTTGTTAGAAAATATGTAACAGAATAAAATCTGACTTAATGCTTATTCAACAGTAAATGAGGTCCAGTCATTCAGAACTCATCACAAACTGACCATTATGTCCCTTTCATCACAATCAGGAAAAGAAAAGCCTTGAGAATGATATTCACCAGACAGAGCCTTAATGATAATGTTTCTTGGAGCACTTAATCTGGCTTATTTTATTGTAGGACAACTCCATTAAAAAGACATTCAGAGTTCTGCAGTGCTTTTCAAGTGGAATCCAGTGCATCTCTGAGATGAATATATGCTTAGGAGTGTCTCATTTTTTCCTGGATATTTCACAAAACCTCTTTGAAGTCTTCGGCATTACAACAGGTATAAAATTAATCCTATTGCTGTTACACACTGATTTGATACAGACCAGATAAAACTACTGAGAAACTGATGACACAGATCTCTAGCTGGTTCTTGCCAGTGTAGCTCACTGAAGTCAGTGGAGCTCTTCCTATTTGCAGTTCATGTTGCATTATTTGCTTTTATCGCTGAATACATATATGTATTTCTGCAACTGAATTTCAAATGAGGCAGTTACACTTATGCTATTTATTTGTCCTGCACCAACCAATGTATTATATAGTCTTTTTGCCCTTAATATTACTAAAGACAAGCTATAGTAATGAGGCTATTTTTAAGGAAGAGCTTCTAGACTTTGAAACCATTTCACTGAGTCATTTTCACTGTTGTCTCTTTTATAACAAATAAGTCTTCATCATTCTAAACCATAATTTGCACAATAATTGTTTTCTCAAACATACATTACTTATTTATTGTAGAACTGCTTCAAGCCTACAAGTACACAGTGATAATGAGACCATAGCTCTTCTAGACCAGTAACCCTTCTGCAAGTTGGAAGAAATGAATACTGCAGGAAATAACATAAAGCAGGAAAAGGACAGATCCCCAAGACTATCTTCTTCTCAGCATCAAGTGAAGCCAGATCTGTTCCCCTGTGCATCAGCAAATAACAGATAGTTAAAAAGAATGCCACAGCCTGGATAAGATTTTTGGAAAGGACATACTGATGTGGTACCAGTCATTTCCTTTCCCCCATAATTGCAAAGACTTTCAGCAGCTAAATGAGCTAAAGTATTCCACAGGAACCAGTACAAGCTGACCAGTACAGACATCTCCCTGCTCTTTCCTTCACACTCCTTTATGCGCAAATGCGTCAGTGTGATTCAAACCCCTACGAAGTTTATGAAGCCTTTGCTATCATGTCATTGATTGCCATGAGATGAACTAAATAAATCTATAGATAGGTGCAAGGTAGTGAAATAACTGACAGTTACCAACTCTTAAAGTGTTTTTTTTATCAAAGCCAAGCAGAGAAAGAAGGTTGCATGTCTTATGCCTTGTATAGCATAAGAGAGTATAGAGAAGAGAGTGCAATTATGCATTTTATTACTCACCAGGGTAATCCAAAAGTGACTTCTGTTGTCTCTAAGCTTAAGACATTCAATCGTTTTACATTAGAAAGAGTGACTGAAAAGCACACCTATTTCCAGGTTGAATGTTTACTATGCTTGCTCCTGCTTTGAGACATTTATCATATAAAAAAATCAATGACTTTTTATGTATGGCAAAGAGTATTTCAGGAAAAGAGACACAGAATGAACTTTTCAGCTATTACGCCAAACATGCGTGCAGGATGTGAAGAAACACAAACATAGAAGGATCAAAAGAAGGGAAAAAAGATCAGAAGGGGAGGAAAAAAGCTCCCCACCAAGCCTGTCCTCTCCAAAACATCAAAAAATTTGAGGGATTGCTGCATATCCCTCTGTTTACTGATCTTATAGTGCAGTCTGTGAGAAAATGTGGTGAAACTCCAATTACGTTAGTCCTAGCATGAATGAGAAGAGGTCAATTCCTTCAGACCAGGAATTGTCTGTTCAGCTTCTGCCTCACCACCTCTACCCTGCCATTCTCCCCTTGTCCTGGCCTCTCTGTTCCTTGGTAGCTGCTGCCATCTGGGACTAGTTTGCAAGCTGCTGAGAGGGAGTGCCTAGCCTGGCAGCAAGCAACATATGAAGAGTAGAAGAAAACAGCTGAGATGAGCAGAAGCAAGCACCATGCTTGCCTGAATGCCTGGACAGCTGCTGGTAACTCTGAAGGCCTTATAACTCAGGGCTGTCTTTGTGGATAGTGGAGTTACAGGTTTTCATTAACCTCATAGCTACTCAGTCCTGTATAGTTTGCTTCTGATAGCACTGGGAGACTGCAAAATGTGCTGCATGCAGTGTGTTAGGTTAGGAGGGAACAGCAATCATACTGTGCTTCACATTCCTATTGTCAAACAAACCAGACCATGCCAGAAAGGCAGCTTGCCTTAAACCAGCCTGCACTCATTTGGTTTTGTTGCTGCTCATTTTTAAAAGCCACAAATATTCCAGAACCAAAAGGAAGAAATCTTAATACATAAATCTTTTACTTTGTGTTTTGGAGTGGTGGCAAAGACGAGGTGGAAAAACATTGCAAACCTTAAGGGCATCTTGTTCTGTCCATTTTGTCATTTCCGTGACTTCTATTAATCAGTGTTTGCTTGGCAAAAAAGAACACACATAAGATGATGGTGTTTCAGCAGATGGTTTAGTGGTTAGGAGTTATTGGATGGATGGTTGGATTGGTGATCTTGAAGGTCTTTTCCAACTTTAATGATTCTATGGGCTTCAGAGCACTGCTTGAGGGCCTGATGTAGCTTCAATTGGTTCAAATATGCTGGCTGGAAGGACTACAGCTTGCTCTGCACGCGGTGTTAGCGCAGTGGGTGTGATAAGAGTCTGTCTTGTTAGATTTTCCCTGCTTCCAGTAAATGTATTTTTGCTGTAATTTGGTAACATTACTGTCAAATGCTGCATCAGGCACCAAGAATCTTATTTAAAGCTCATGCTGCTTGGTGCTGTACTCTTCAGGTATAGTGATGCTGTCTAGTCGTGGCATAGCTGCATTTCAGTGGTGAACTGAAGGAAGTGTTACTTTTATTAATGTTTCTGTTAATGTTGTTAATTAATGAAAATGTTGAACTTGTCTAGACTTTTTAAAAATCCAAGATCCCTTTGCTGAGGCTGAAGTGTCTTGGTATAACTCACCCTTCAAAAATAAGAACCCTAGGGATAGGAAATGGGAGTTGTATTTGTTCCCCTTCAGGCTTCTCATTCAAATGTGTGAAAAGCTGGTTTTAATTAAATGCACAGTGAATAAAATACTTGGGAAAAGGATATTTAAAAATAAAAATTAAGACAAAGCAAGAATACTCTGTAGCAAGTTTCACACTCTGACAAAGGTTTCTTATATTTGCACTATCAGCAAACAACACATTCTGTTGAGCCTTGGTTTGGTAAAGCAACTCATGATTTAAAGGCATGAGAACCACTTTTGTTTTGCTTAATGAAGAAAGCCCTTTAATAATGTTTTGTGGTCTAAATGGAAACTTTAAAAAAAATGTTTCATTTATCCCAGTGAGAATCAGGAGAAAATGCCATGCTGTTCTCTAAAACAAGATCAAACCCATTTCATTATTTCCCAACATAGAGATTTCTTACTGAAATATGTTATACGTGAAACAATAGTACTTCTTTTCCTTTTTCTCTTCAGAAGAGTAGAACATTAACTTCCTAAATCTGAAAGGAATGAAGCTTGAATTACTAAAGTAAGGCTAAACCAGGTTGTTAACCTCTGATAAGTAATATTTTTGCAGTCTCGGAGAACGCACAAAAGAAGAGCAGCCCTTTATATGTGGAGTACGTGTCTGGTTTAGTAGTGACCCCACTGGTGTCTGTGCTGTAATATGAACACCCTGCCAGGCATACTGGATTCACAAGATGAATTTCAATGCCTGAGCTTGTGCAATTCATTGGCAAAAACTGTAAAAATGAAAGCAGTTCAAATGGCTTGGGTTGTGTTGGGGGAAGGGCGACTTTATACTGCCATGTGCTTTTATTTCTTTCAGAGAGTAATAGATGTGTTTCAGGGCTTACCACTGCAAGAAGCAACTGATGCAAAATGTGATGACAAAAGAGAATTACAGAAAAATTTTTAGCTATTTCATAAATTAGAGGACAGTCTAGCCTTTCTGTTCTTGGAGAAGACCAAGTGAAAGAATGTCTCAAGCTGTGAGGACTGTAATCTTAAACTGAATCGACAATTAAAAAAGGTTAAGCCTTTGGGGCAGGGACTACCTTTTCATTACAGCCTTGTATAGTGCCTACCACAGCAGGATCCCTTCTTACCATTGGGAATTCAGGGCATTGTTGTGATGGAAGGAGTAAAACCAGTAATACTGGGAGAAGAATGATACAAAAGAATGATCAGCACTTAATATGCAGAGTCTCTTTCCTACTTTGGTCTTCACAACATTGTGGATTAAAAGTCCAGCCACAAAATAACAAATTTAACATTTTACAAATTTAGGCTGCAAGGCAGGAACCTGTTACTGCTGTAAACCCCACTTGCTTTAACCAGGTGGAAAATGCTTCCCCTAGTAGAGTCTCCTATTCCTTGGAGTGTCCTACTGCTTATATTCACCCCATCAAGAAATCCCATCCAGAATGATGAAGTGTGGATGAAAGATTGTTTCATAGCCAGAAAACTTCTTGAACAGGTTAAAACTAATGAAAATAACATTTGTCCTCTGCAGTAGGTTTAAACAGATACTTTGTGCAGAGTACATTACTATGCTAGTAAACCATTGTATAAGCAGAGTTATCAAAGAAAAGAATAAATAGAAGATAAGGTTAAATACGAAAGGTAAAGGGAGAAGGAACAGAGCTGGAGGTGATACTTTACTGAAGGTTTTCCTGGCTGAAGTGAGTAGGACCAGGCATAATCTGGAACAGTCACTGTGTTCAAGACCCTTGATTTAGTATACTGCATGAGACTAGATGTGGCACTTGGTGCTGT
Organism: Phoeniculus purpureus; assembly: GCA_028565055.1. NCBI lineage: Eukaryota > Metazoa > Chordata > Aves > Bucerotiformes > Phoeniculidae > Phoeniculus > Phoeniculus purpureus. Next base: position 41,884,208 of record JAOXOE010000256.1, read on the forward strand.
GGTCTAGGTGGTTGTGGTGATGTTAGGTCATAGGCTGGACTTGATGATCTTAGAGGTCTTTTCCACCCTCAATCCTGCTGTAATTTGTAGCAGCACTGAGAAACAGACTCTTGCATGCTTTGCATATACATGAAGGATCCTTAAACTCAGGCTGAGAAAAATGGGAAACTTTTCATCATGCAAAGATATACTCTTCTCTTGGTTTCTTTAGTAACCATCTGTAAATATTGTGCAGCATGGGTGACTTATAAGCTGGGAGTGTGAAAAACCTGCCCAAGATTTGACAAAATGACTGTCCCCAAATTCAGCTAAGAAGCTACAGGCAAAGCAAATATTGTCTCACTTCTGTGATTTCCCTGCCCAAGCATGCAAGTGTTTATGGTGGCAATGGGTCCTGCCAGTTATAATCCTGATTAGGACATGGCAAGCTGTAGCATCTAGGATTCTAGATATACCATGGAGACTAATGACAGAAATGATACACTGACATGATGGATGTTTTTGGACACTGTCATTAATGGCCCATTTAATGGAAGTCCTTTGAAGTTGTCTGCTATGAAGTGGGTTGCACCTTCTTTTATGTACGAAGGAAGTCCCTGCTCCCTGAAATGGTAGACTTAGAAATATTACAGTTCAAAAGTCCCCTTCCTCTGTTCCAGACAGCATATTCCTGGGGACTAGACAATGAATTCTCTAGCTACATCATACACAGTTTAATTTCTGCCTGCAGAATTTTTATCATTTACACTAAAACAGCAACAATTTTCTTTCTTTTGTTCCCCTGGATTTACTTGCAAGAACTATGTGTCAGAATTTTTTTTCTAAGTAAGTAATAGGAAAATCAATGTACATTTTGTACTCCTATTTTCTCATTCATGGATTATGCTTTTATGAATCTCTTCCCATTTCTCCGGCAAAGGGAAACAGTGTGTGTTGACACCAAAAATCTCAATCTCCGACATCAGTTTTTGAATATTGACTACCTGATATCTGTTATTTGGGTGTGTGCAAAATTAACTTCACATATCAACTTAACACTGTTGTTGAACTGATTGTGTCTCGCAGATTATATTAAATGATTTAGCAAGCATACTGAAACAATCCCAATTTACTCTCTCCTTCAGCATTTAGAACTGGAACTACCAGTTCTCTGATTTTGCTGAGGATCTGTTTCCGTATAGCAAATGCAAGCAGCTTTGCTTAGGTCCTTGTGTCTTCAGATGACAGCAACAGTCTTGTGTTCAGAGAAGCAAGATCTATACTTAATAGTGATCCGAAGAGCATGTGTATTTTCACTGGCCTGTGCTGATGGGCCTTTGTTAGTGAGATATCATACACTACTATTGAAACAAACAGAATCTTTGTCCTAGGTCTAAGAAAAACCAAGAATGATCCAGGGAGGTTGTGGAGTCTCCTTCACTGGAGATATTTAAAAACCACCTGGATGTGTTCCTGTGCGACTTGATCTAGGTGATCCTGCTGTGGCAGGGGAATTGGACTAGATGATCTTTCGAAGTCACTTCCACTAATGATTCTATGATTCTATCTCATGTTTGGGCTTCTAGAACATTATCTTTGCAGTAGAAAAATGTATATATCCTTGATATATAACTGTAAGGACTTCCTGTACAACACGGAGGGCTATTGCCCCTTGACAAGCTGTTTGGCTGCAAGTGTGCAGGGTGGAGATCCGCATAAGGGCACATACAAGAAAGCACTCATGGGGGGAGGTCATAACCAAATAGCCCCTTCTCATGATACATTAGAACCCTAACCCTTCATCTGCACTACTTACCAGATATCTTAAAGAGATACTGATCGAAAAGAATTACTCTTTTAGTTCTATAAAAAAGTTATAACCATAATTGACTTTAGCTGAGAGCATTTTTACTCAGTGGACCTCTAACAGGAGCTGCCTAGATAAGCAAAATGCTTTGTGCATCCAAAGTGAGTGTTAAAAATTAGCTAGCCATTGGTATGCTTGACACTGAACCACTAGTGATCAGCAGATCCTGTGCTTTTGGGTGAAATTAAGTACTAAATACTGGTGGTATGTGGTGAGTTTGGGAGTTTGAAGCATGAATGGCAGGAAAGCAGGGAGGAATAAAGGTATGATTTTTTTTTTTATACTCCCTCCATTCTGCTCTGATTTTAAGCGGGAGTCCAGAAACATGGAAAATTTTGCTTCCCTTAAATCAGTTCACATACTCCATGTGTAACTGCATGTATAATAACCCCTGCTACTTTCACAGGAATACTTGTGTTATGCTGAGTGTGAGGTGAGTCACCGTGAGAAGCTTTAAAATTAGATAGTAATCAGCAAGCTCTACAATCCCCAATTAGTAGGTACCTGCAAAGCTGATACTGCATGGGTGATGAAGGAGAAAGATACACATCTCTCTTATTCCAGTGAACACAACGAGCAGGGCTAAGTGAACAAGCTAACTTATTTACTTGTATTAGAAAGCTGAAGACCAAGGTCCCCAAGCTGCTGTACCCCAAAGGAAAAGTTTTTATTAGCTTGGAGCCATATGGTAACAGATTAGGTAAAGACATAGTTAGCACTGGGTTAACTGAGAAAAGAGTGTGTGTTCGGTAATGAATTCTTTGCCAGGAACGCTTGTGTTACTGATACTGGCTGCATTCTCTGCAGCATGTTGCACAATGACTACTTTCCCCCTTGGAAATCATTTGATATTGTACATAAACCTGCTCTGGCTTCCTTTTATGATACTGTCAAAGAGCAATAACTTGGCATCCTTTGTTGTCTGAATGTCTAATTACAGACAAGCACTGAAGCTGTATCTGCTGAATTTGCTTCTGCTGACACAGCATTTTCAGTGTTTAATGAAGGTCTTTAAAATCAAGAGTATGTAAGAGAAGAGTTTGTGTACAGAATATATCTGACATAACTGCAGACGTGTTATTAGCTTGGTTCTACACACCTCACACATGTTTCAGAAAGCAAAGGAAAACATAGGCTTAATCTAGAGCTATAAACCAGGCATATCATCTGTAGGTTATACAACAGGATTTACATTTCAGCAGCTGTATTCTGTTCAGAGGCAGTCACAACCAGCACAAATACCAGGATGTTCAATCACCTACATAGAGTACTTGGGTTTCAACTGCTGTTATTATTTTCCTTAATCTATTAGGAATTCATTTTTTTACCCCTCGGGGATGAAAATTACACTAAAAATACAGGGGGAGATAAAAGTAAAGAGTCTAGATCTGTTCTGCAGCCAAGAGAACATCAAGTGTGCAGTGGGAAGTATCTCTTTAAGGGAGAATGTTTTTTCCATGCATTTCTCTGGGAATGAGAGGATTTCTTGCATTTCTGCTAACACTTTATCAGATGACTGAATATGCTAGAGACTCTCACTATTAGCATGTATCTGTGTAGTGATGCAGCTAACTGCTGTTACGTCTTGTCTTCTCATTTTTAAAATGACACTTTGGAGACATCTGCATGACTCAGCAGATAATGTTTGTAAATCTTAGAAAAGATCTGGTGTGAAAGTTCCTTAGATGTTCAGGGAATGCTTTGTGAAGTGTTTAACAAAACAAAGAGAGGAAGGTTTAAAGGAAACAATACTGATAATAACTATCTTTGCCCCACTCCCCTGGAAAAAGCTGTTTTATTTGCAGAATAGACTGCTAAGAATCCCAGACCCTCCTTCTCTTCCTTCCAGTCCTTTCATCCTTTGATTCTTTTGTCCTTATTCCCAGCATCTCTTCCTCCCTTCATACCTTTTTTCTTTTTCCTCTAAGCTAGACGAACACCTTTTCCTCCTGCACAGATGCTCTGTCTATGGAGAGTAGAGTCCAGCTCCAGGGATGCATACTACTCCTGTAAGTGAGTATTTATTTGCACTGTTCAATAATGTGGAGCATATAGGTGCACACAGTGGCATCAATTGTACTTAGTTTTGGCACTATGAAAGATTAATGCCTGTCTGATCTTCTTGCTCAAGCTCCCTTTCCGCTGACAGCGAAAAGGCACTTCCAGAAATTAAATAATTCACCTCTGAGACACCAGTTTGAGTCAGACACAACCACAGGTCACCTTTAAAAACATAAGTGCTGTAAAAATAATAATAGCCTCTGGAATATCACAGTATCATAGCATGTATTGGTTTGCAAGGGTCATCTATCCAATGAAGCTGTGAAACAGGTCATCCTTTGCTTCTTGCATATGTTTGAACTGCACAAATGCCAATTTCCACTCCTTTCTTTCCATAGAAGTGTCTGTACTTCTACCTGTGGAACAAATGTTTTGAAAGGTACAAGGTATGTATTTGCTCAAAATGCGTATGAGAAGATCATACCTTCAGAAAATGAGCTGTCCCTATGACATACCCTGGACTGCTAAACCTCAAATCCAAAGTTCCCGACTCATCTGTAGGACAATCTGTAGAAAACCTGTGCAGCCAGAATTTGCTACCTTTCATTAATCATAGTAATCCCTAGAGGTGAATAGTAATCCTCCAGCTTCCAACCCCTTCCAAATTTCCCAAAATGCATCAATTAGACATAGTGGGTTTAGTGATGGAGATGTCTGTCGCTCATAGAAAAACCACAAAACCACATTAAATGGCATTCATTTACTTGGATTCTCATTCCGAAGCAAAATGGTAACTTGTGGGACATCATGTATGGCATAATTCCTTGAGTCATCAGCTTAATAACATATTTGTACCACTCTGGACTGTATCTTTTCTGTGAATAAACTCCAGTGATGTGTTAGTTCTCACTGTGAGCCATGTAAGCTAAACCAGAAATCTGTTCTTTAGAGAAAAAGCATCAGTCTTTGTAATGGCTGATGAAAATAGAGGAGGCTGTCAGAAAGAAATAAAACAGTGCTGAAGCCAGGAATCTCAGGAAATCCACATCATGAGTTATGTGGAAAGAGAAGCTGAGTAGCCAGGAGTGAAATTTGTTCAAGTAGGTTGTGTTTAATGAACACCAGAAAGAGAGGTTTGAATGGACAAGTAGGGACACTGGGAAAAATCTATTGAAAGTAATTTACTCAGTTTCTTCTTCCTTCCTCATTCACTTGGTTCTCTACAAAGATGTGTAGGAAGCTTTCTTTGTTGTAGTTCTGAAACACAACAGCCATGTGGCCTGAGAACAAAGACCTGAGAGCTGTCAAAGCTTTATCATGCTGGGTCAGCCTGGCTGTGCAGAGGGCTAATTCTGAGGTTACTCATGCCCAGCATCTTACCCATAATGATAGAACCACTGACCCCATGGTATGTCATGCACTTTAGGGGCCAGATACTGTTCAGGTCTTTTGGTGGCAGGAGTGTTTCAGCTATCAACCTGAAAGTACAAAACAGAAAAACAATTAACACAACTGAAGATGTTTCATTTCAGGTCATAAAAATCAGCTTATCCTGTTTCCTGAATACTCTTTATTTTCGGTAATTATGCCGTCAAGTCAGTGGGGTTTTTTTACGGAAGGGGAAAGAAGGCAAAAGCGAACAAAGAGACCTTGCACTTGCAGGCAAAAGAAAACTTCTTCATGAAGGATGCCTTATGATGTTCCTGTTTACTCAGCAATCAACAGGTCAGAGTGCACACTGAAGAGACCAAACGTCTCACCCAGGTTCAGCCCATCTGTCTGCCTTTAGCAGGCTCTCTGCATGGAGGAGGCTGAGGACAGCTGTCCTATTTTGGGGTCAACTCTGCCAAAAGTTTTCCACTCCAGTTACTCATCTTTGTGCCTCCCTGGAGGCTTTTGATGCCCTGCACTGGCTGACTGACTATATTAGCTCTATCTAACTAAACGCAAACAGGCTGACTTCAAAAGTTTAAATAGTGATTAATTACTAGTTTGGCTCATGAAGACTTAAGGTGTGTTCCCACAAGCAGTTCAGTATGCAGTGTGGAAAAGAAGCAATTTTGTCAGCATGTGGCAAAAAAGCAGCTTTAAGTGAGGGGTCTTTTTCTTCTATTTGACACAACAGTTTAAGGCATATTTTCTGTTTACTACATCAGAATCAAAACCAATCTCTCACAAAAGCAGAAAAATACAGTTTTGAGATCAGTGATCTCAACATTGTCATCTTGCATCTCAAAGACTTAAGAGAACCCAGACTGTGGAATTTGGCTGGCACTCCTGCCATGCCACAAGGTTTTCACTGTCCTTAAACAGAGTGGGTGATGCTGTATTTTACCCATCCTCATTGAAGAGAAATAGAACAACTCTAGGTTCCCTCATGAAAATATACCATGACTGTTAGTGTATCCTCCTCATACACTTTGCCTGTTACTTCAGTGTTATAAAGATACCATTATTCTTCTGAAATTTGTGTGATTTTTAGGAAGACCAGTTTTTGTTTGACTTTTGGCAGAAACAGATTTGAACATGTATCAAGTACTTTTAAACAAAATGCATCAGAAAGGATAACCCTGGGCACCCATTCAATATATTAACATTCAGAGACCCTTTGATTCAAGTGATACCACTGTTAAAACTCTATTTTGTATAGTTTCCAGGCGTAGAGTATAAATATTTCTAGAAAAGCATTCTTAATGTAAGTTTGTTTGCTAAGTGTGTTTCTTCCTTTCTGGAAGCTTGTTCCTGTCGTAGGAAACCTTTTTTTGTTTTGATGGAAAAAACCAAAATTACACTTTTCCCCAGATTTTCTTTTCTGTCTCTGTGAAGCTCACAAAACCGTAATGTAAGGCATTTGTGACAAGTCCCCAGGAATCAAGTCTGAGAGCCTTGTGCTGGAATATTGGCCAAGAATACTATTTCTGTCACTTCCTGTTTCTCACCACATTGAAAATAATTGTAAACATGACATTTCTCCTACTATTTTTGCTCTTTTAAATTCTGATCTCACAGGGAGCCAAGAAAAGTGCAAGAACATGAACTTCTACACAGTAAGGGAGGCTGAGATTGGGCACAAATGACCATGTCATTGCTTTAAATATGTATTTCTGTACAAAAGATTATGATTTGAGGCTCTTAAGGCATTTTCAGAACATGTGGCCTATTTCTGCCATTTCTATTAGAACAAGATGAATCAGATCCCAGATGTGTTTATTTCTTTCAACTGACTTCAAAGGTGTGATCATCTCTGCTGTACATGTTTATATGGTGAATATATCCCTTTGGTCAGCAGAGCCTTATCTTTGTTCATCTACATGTAGAGATGTCAGTCTGCTGTTGTGTTTTGTCCTTATACAACTTGTAACAGCCATATTGCACCAAGTGGAAGAGAGGTCTTTATTCTACTGTGTATAGTGTATTTTAAATGCAGTGTAAGTAACTACGTCCTATTTACCCAACAACTAAGTTGAGCTGCGTTCAGCTCTGAGGTCCCTAACATAAGAAAGGCATGAACCTGTTGGAGTTAGTTCAGAGGAGGGATAATAGATGATCAAGGGGCTGGAGCACCTCAGCTGTAAAGACAGGCTGAGAGTTGATTTCTTCAGCCTGGTGAAGAGACAGTTTGAGGGAGACCTGATAGCATAGCCTGTCAGTACCTAAAGGGGATCTGCAAGAAAGCTGGAGAGAGACTTTTTACAAGGGCATGTAATGGGAAGACAATAGGTAGTGGCTTTAAGCTAAAAGAGAGTAGATTTAGATTAGGCATGAGCAACAAATTCTTAGCTGTAATGTCACTGAGCCACTGGAACAGCTTGCCCAGATATACTGAGGATGCCTCATCCCTGAAGGTGTTTCAGGCCAGGTTGGAATGAGGCTTTGAGCAATCTGGTCCAATAGGAATTTCTTTTAAACACCTTATTTTTCCTTGTGTGGTGGGTTCAAGACAACAATTAAAAAAGAAAGGAAAAGGAAAAAACCGCATTAGGTCTTGATGAGATCTCAGATAGAAGTCACCAGAAAATGGATAGCTTAGGGAAAGTTAAAAAGAGTTTATTAACTCTATAACTGTATACAGAAAGAAGAAAGAAAAATATTAAATAAGTAGTGCACACAAACCGGAAACTCCATCACAAAGGCCATCACATATTCTGAGCAAAAGACAATGGGAGATTACTACTGTATCGGTCCTTGGTATCTTTACATTAGAGACCTGGGGAAAGCATGGCAGTCAAGCACAGAGGGGTACAACCACCCTCTCTTCTATGCATTCAGAGAGACCCTCCAGGCCCCTTATGTCTTGCATCCTCTAGTCTGCAGATGCTGGACCCTCGGCTGTTCCAGACTGGCGAACTCTTCAATTCTTCAGCGTAGCTTCTCCAGCAAAATGCTGATCAGACAGGCCTGATTCCTCAGAACCTGGAACTATATTTCTCAATGCAGGAGACATGCTTTCAAAAATAACTCAGTCTCTCTTTCTTGCCCAAGGTCTAAAGATTCTCGAGTCCTTCTGCTTCTTTCTAAACAGACAGTTAAGATAAGAACAAAGGAATTCTCAGATGCCTCTCCCGAGACACCTTTCCCCAGAACTCAAGCATCTCCAGCTTTTCTCAGTGGCAGAAATGACAAATAGTCTCTCTTCCTGCTGAACAATGGCTCAAAGATGACAGTGACCGGCCACATGGCCCTGGCCATGTGCAGAGCTCAGGATGGTGACCAACCACATAGCCGGCGTCACCAGGGGCCTCCTCCACACCCCAAATGTGGCTGAGAGAGTTCTATTCCCCTCCTGTCTCTCCCCCTCTCTCCCACCTCAGCTACAGGGGAAAAGGGAGTATTCTTCAGCCCACTATGGGTTGATGAATGGTTGCCCCATGCTGGGGGAAACTGGCACTAAGTTCTGGCTTCTCTGGTCTGTGGTGCCAGCCTGGAGCTGGGCCAAGTCGGAGCGGGGACCAGGCCAGGGCCCATTTTCTCAGGCTGCCTACCTGAGGCAGGACAGGGGCCTAGGGTGAAGGGCTCCTGCTGTCCCCCCTCTCATCTCTGGGAGGGCAGCAGGGCCACAGAAAGCCGCTGTGTCCCCTCTGTCCTGTCTGCCCTCCCCCAGTCAGAAGTGAGGAGGGGGGATGGGAACACGAAACCCCACGCTGGGGCAAAGGCCCCAGAAGAGAATAAGCGCAGGGATGGGTCATAAACCTTCTTTTATAGTCTTCATAGAATCATAGACTCATTAGGGATGGGAAGGGACCTCAAAAGATCATCCAGTGCAATCCCCCTGCCACAGCAGCATCACCTAGACCAAGATCACCTAGATCACTCACATCCAGGTGAGTTTGAAATGTCTCCAGAGAAGGAGACTCCACAACTCCCCTGGGCAGCCTGTTCCAGTGCTCTGTCACCCTCACTAGGAAGAAGTTCCTTCTCATATTTATATGAAACCTCCTATGTTCAAATTTACTCACCTTGTCCTATCATTAGATGACATTGAGAAAAGCCTGGTTCCATGATCCTCACACCCACTCCTCACATATTTATAAACATGAATGAGATCACCCCTCAGACTCCTCCAATCTACAGAGACCCAGCTCCCTCAGTCTTTCCTCATAATGGAGGTGCTCCACTTCCTTCATCATCCTCGTTGCTCTATGCTTGACTGTGTCCAGCAGTTCTGTGTCTTTCTTGAACCAAGGGTCTCAGAACTGGACACAATACAGATGTGGTCTCAGCAGTGCAGAGTAGAGGGGGAGAAGAACTTCTCTCAATCTGCTAAACACCCCCCTTCTGATCAATCCTGGGATGCCATTTGCCTTCTTTGCCACAAGAGCACAATGCTGGCTTGTGGTCATCCTGCTGTCTACCAGGACCCTCAGGTCCCTTTCTCCTACACTGCTTTCCAACAGGTCACTCTCCAACCTATACTGGTACCTGGGGTTGTTTTTGCTCAGATGCAAGACTCTACACTTGCCCTTGATATAGTTCATCGGTGGCATAAATTCATCATCTCCTCATGATCCAACTGTGGTTCAATGCAATGTGTAGTCCATACACTTCAAAGATATCAAATGTTCTTCAGAAAACACATACAAACATTTTTGGAAATAATGTAATGTTCTCTATTTTTAGATACTCAGTGAAATAAACTTTATTTTTTTTTTATTTGAGATTGGCTTATTTCTGTTATTTTAATTTTCTCTTTCCATTCTGCCTAGTCAGAATTTGGGATGTTATTTGTTTCCATCTTTTCCTTTTATATCTACTTTCTATTGGACCGTTTGTATCTTCCCATATTACTTGCTGACAGCATTTTAACAAACTGTATTGTAACTTACTTTCCCTTTGACCCAGCCAAAGCCCTCATCCAGAAATACCTCTAATAACACAAGGTTTTTATAAGAATGTCTATAATAACATGATGTATATTTCGTACCTCTTGTTGTAAGCAAATGATAACTTTATAGTCTCCTTGAAAGCATTAAATGTCCACCCTACAATGTGGTGAACAAGTGCTCTTCCTCTTGCAGTGAACAGAGTATAAAATTATGCCTTCCTGACTTTGCAGTTTGACATGTGACCTTGGGGAGCTATATATGGTGCCATCATCACCCAGATGCCTGGTGAAAAGAAATCAAAGAGCTCTTTTTCTGTG